>JASMMZ010000002.1:23664201-23960436 GCA_038502455.1 Anisogramma anomala
AGGACCACGGACTCGTGCCAGGTGAGGAAACCCACCCCGATGGGCGCAGGCGTGAGGGTCATCTCCGTCAGGCCCAGGATGGACCGCGCTGTCGCTAGCTCTTTGGCGAGCGCCGCGAGCTGAGCTGAGTGGGCGCTGAAGTCAAATCCGCCGGGGATGAAGCCTGCGATGATGCGTGAGCTGGTGGAGAACAAGACTGGCAGACCCGCGGATGTGATGGCTCACCAAATCCACCGGCCTTAGAGACTCGGGCCGCGAGGGTGCCGTCAGCTGCACCGAACATGGGCGCCGACATAATGATAGGCAGCTTGACGTTGGGGAACCATTCCCTCAATGGATTTTGCGAAGCCATGTTGGATACTGCTGGGTCAAGATAGATGAGCTGGACGTGGATTACTACTGAGGCAGTGTGGTGTGCAATTGTAATGCCTCGGCCAAAAGGGTACATGCGGGAGAAATATCCCTGATAAACAGTCGTCCAGGTGGTGTCCGTGTGCACTATATATATCTCGGAGGAGCACAGCGCCGGCCTTCGGATCGAAGGAAAGGGCATCCGATGCCGCCCAGGTGATGAAAATAGCTTGACGATGAATCTGAATGCGACAGGAATGATGTCAAAGGACATCAAAGAATGACCAGTTTCTGGGCCTTTTGAAAATGTGTAAATAATGATCACGTACATCTGGCTGACTCCAGCAATATTGATTCGCGACAGCCCAACCGTAATGGCTTCCTGCTGCAGTTCGCGCAGGTCACTACCAGTTACATTGGGGCCCGGTAGAATGAGCCTGCCCAGGGCAAAGGCCCTATTCAGGGACGTTGAGGGTTCTTGTGGCAACACTGTATTTCATATAGAGCGCTGCGTTGTGCCTTGAAACAAGCACGTCCGCTCATAATCTTGGAACCCATGGCTGATATATAATGTCTCCGGATACGTACACCATGCGAGTCTATACGGCAACCTTCGTGACTAATCGGCCTATTCACGCCTGCACAGAAGGTCTATACTCGCCGCGTATTGCATTGCCTATAGATGTTATGTGTATTATTTAAAGGGATATATGCAATGCTGTGGCAAGCCCCACGTGGCACACTGCAGGGTCGCGCGGCCACGTAACGTATTGTACCGTCGATTTATCTGATTACCAGCCTATATAAAAAGGCGGATGATTTCCCCTCTTCATAAATCGAGATCTGGGCAGGTCTTCGTGTAGCTACGTTGTCGATTCAAATCGTGGTCGAAGTAATAGATAAAGCATGGATGGAGTGGATAATGATCGATTCCAAGTTGCGGGAACCGTTAGTCGGTTTCCACCTAGTTTGCTATAATATAACGTTGGTACAAACTTATTATGAAAATGTATACTTTGTTGATTACATATATGCAACATCAGATAGTGGCTATTATATTAGCTGATATAACAATCCTAACCCTAGCGGGCTTTTTATTTTTACGTGTATGACATTGCTCACGTTGCCGTTAAAAAAACACTGATAAACGTGTTTAATCGTTGACTATTATATATTTTTAAATGAAGTCAAACGCTTAGATCAGTAACGAAATTGAAAAACCAGCACATTTAAACCTGTCATAAACTTCAGCCAAGTATAGGTACACTGAAGATGCAATTTTACGTTGCTTTTGAAATTTGGTAACATGGGTAAACGTATCTTTTCGAATTTGAAAATTTATATGTATTATGTTTCAATTTGCGTATAGTGTTGAAACAGCAGTCAATCGCAGTACAGCCAAGTTGATTATATTGACTGCAGGTCAACTGCAGTGGAGCACTCAATTAGGTACAGGGTACAGGCTCAGCAGTAGCCTATACAAGCTGATGTGCAGATCTGCTAGCGGTTTGTTAAACTTGCAAGAACAATACACTACTTTGAATGCAAAACACCAGTTATTTCGACCAGAGATTCGAATCAACTACGTTGCAAAAATAAATATCTATTAATATTAATTAGTATCTATGAGATTAAGCATAAATAAGATTGGTAAAGGACGAAGCTACTTTACAGTTATTACGCTTTATTAAAGTGAATTAGAGGAAAGATTTTTACAAAGTACCCTTACTAACCTGCGTTAGTTTTCTTGGTAGCAAAAACAGTATTTAAATTGCGTTACTTCTTATGGTGTTTTAAAAGTGACGAAAGTATCGTTAAATTATAGAGACTTTTTTATTAAACTAGTTCCGAAAATAAAGCATTATGATTTCTTATCCAAAGTTTTTAACTTAAAAAATTATTACTGATCAATATATAAAAATCAGGAAATTACCAATTGCTTATTAAAGACCGTTAGTTTCAAAACCTCTGTAACGAGAAACAATAATACTATATAGCAAATAATCAAATCTATACCTTTCTTTATTAACTTCTTCACTTACATCAAAATTACTAATTAAGTAATATAATTGCTAAGATATTTTCCGCAAACATCAAGTTTAATATAATTAATAACGATGTTGGAAAGGAAATTATTTAAACGTTTGAAACCATATTGGTTAAACATTTTAACAATGATTTTGTTGGTAGGGCTTTAGACATTGCAACGTTGTTGATTCGATTGGTTGAAGTAACAGTAGTATTGCAGTAGTTAAGTGGTGGATATATTGTTTTTATGTTTGGCAGACTGCTAGCCGGTTTGCACAGTAATTTGTATAGTGAATTGCGTGGCCCGTACCTTAGTCTAAAGTGAGTGTATACTATATTTGACTTATAGTTAATACAATAACTATATACAAAACAATATACTCAACTTGTAGTTAGTATGGTTAACTTTACTATATATAAAGTTGACCTATTGTACTACAATTACTATTATTTCAACACTGGCAACTCTTTAATTTTTACGCGTACGCGAGTGTGATCAACTAATTTTTTCCGGTAATCGCTAAACTACGACCTCGTCATTTGGTCAAACCCCTATTAATTCAAATTAACCTCTATATCCAATTGCATTCATTCGAACTTAAATTTAACCCTAATTGCTGTCGATTGCCCCATGGCTTTGAAGTCCGACTTTATCGATTCCCACAAAAAGTTCTTTCACTATAAAGATGTATAAACCTTTAATTAAGCCATACTAGTTAAATAAATCTCTATCGTCATTACCTTAGTAATCTTTCAATTTTCCAGTATATCTCCAACTGTTACATAACTTCGCCTTACTGAGCAGCCTATTAACGCAGCACGCGATAAGTATAGTTAATCTATTACTATTTATGAACCTTTTTAAGGCTTTATTTGGTAACACCTTCGTTATAGCGTTAATAGGATTGTTTTTCCCGATAATTTACCGGAACTTGATTACAACAGAAAGTGGAGTCTTCGGAGAGGGTGTTTGAGGGGTGGAGAGTTGATTTGTATTGTTGTTATTTATAATTTGACTAGCGCTACAGATACCCTTTTGTTCCTCATACATCTATTCCATGACTCTGGGAAGTTATTTACTTATTATAAGTCATGCTTGGTATACATGTCAATCCTCCATGATATCATCTATCCCCTAATCAATGTATAGCTAAGTTCTCGAAACCATATAAAACAAGGTAAAATAGATAAAAGTTGAGGTTTAGCCCGATATTTAATATGGGATAAAGTGGGGTAATAAAATGATTAAAATAATAGGAACAATAGAAATAACAAAAAAAAATAAAGAAACAAAAAATAAACTTTCCACCATAATTTACGAAAATATTCCAATTTCTTTTTTTAACTTTACCTTTAATTTCAACTTTCACAAAGGTTAACATTATCAATTTCTTGCGGTGTATTTTAAACGATAGTATCGTCGCCATTACTATCGTCAAAGTTACTAACGTAAGGTTTCATTATCTCTTCTATATCTTGTTCGTTTTCTCTTTCATTCCTTCCTTCCATCTTTTTCCTTTGAATGTACGGCTTTAACGAATTGACGTGAATTGTTCTTTTTTTTGCCTGGTGGTGGGGTTAACGATCCAAAGTGATATAAATAATGCAATTTCATTAACCTTCCACGGTTCTATCTATCTAAGCTTGAAGATATGCATCAGAATTTTTTAAAATCTTTAATTTTATCTTTGTTAACTAGAAACTTTTTTAAATGAATATCGCGAATTTTCGGCACGACATCTCACATCTAATCTTGGACTTTAAATTTATCGCTATTATCATTAAGGTTAGTTTTTTATTCAACCCATCGTTTGATCTATCTATCGGCTACCTGTTCATGAGAATTGTCACATAGATTGACGAATCTATTAAAAATTGCTTTTTCGTTGACTTTCGACTTATTAAACATTATCATTAATTGTTTTCGATTTAGGTTTAATACCGCCCCTAAAAATATGTCTCCTAAAAGCTTTATTAACCAACCTATTATAATTTGTAAACGTATATATAACAGATTTTTTTACAAATCTGTTGTTAATAGAACTTGAAATATTGGCGAGGGATTTAGGCTACTTTTCGAATTATTTATACCCAAATTCGTAGGCCTATTTTTTGCAGTTTATTCTTAACCAGGTTTACCAATCTTTCTATTAATCTCACTGATACGAATAAGTATACAAGCGTATTTATCATTTTTGTCCCTCCTTTAAAAAAGAATTTCATAATCGTTAGACTTTTGAATTATTTCGTGTTATCCAAATAAAATTCCTTAAGGTAGCCGAAAACATTTGCAATAGGTTTTCAGATCCGATGCACTTCCTAACCTGTGAGTTTACTTATCGCTTGACAATATAAAAATCGCGAGAAATAATCGACTATAAGGTAAAGATAAGTTTCACTGCCGATTCCCTTGGATTGATTTTTCCCGTAAAATCTATATCAATAATATCTTTTGGTTTTAGAGCTATGATAAGTACAAGGTTTACGTTAATTGGCCTGGTGGTACTGGATAAAACGTATAGTTTACATGTTTTAACGTATTTTTTAGTATTAATATAACGCATTAGCCATTGCAGTATCCTCTTTAACTTGTAAAAGGTCGAGGTTACCTCGAAATATCCATAAAGATCGAAGGCCTACTATAATGTTCGAGGTACCTTATTTTTCCTTCCGTAAATATCGTAAATTTTATTAAGTTTTCGCTCAATAATACGCTGTTTTTAATGTAAAACTACAGTAAATTTCGTTTTACTGTTCTTCTTACCTGTCTCGGTAAGTCTTCGAAATTTTTAAGCACCTGTAAAATATTTTATAATATCCCTATATCAGTTTGTTTCGTTGGTAAATATAGTTACCATTGTTATTCCTCCACGTTGTAGTATTCGTCCTGGACTTAACCCTCGTATAAATAGGAGAATTACCTTCTTGGGGTCCTTTAAGATCGCTGGTATCTCGAATAAGCATTTTCCTACTAACTACGGTAATTCTATCGCACTTAATCTTCAAAAAAAATCATAGTTAACCTCGATAGTTCTGAAGTTCTTTCCAAAATTTTAATTTTTTTATTCTAGTTCAGGCGATACACGATTTTCAGGTTCAATATTCCGAGGATATCTATCTAGTACGCTATTCTCCTTATGGGTATTATCGTACTCGTTAATAATATTATTAGGTTCGCGTAGTTAGTAGATACCATAATTGAAAAAAACATCTTAATTAACTATAGTCGTGCTTTTTGAAGCCATTTTACTATGGCTGGTGATTTCTTTTCACTAATGGTATACCTCATTTCAGCATTATTTCATTTTTCAGGAAAAAAAGGCCAGAATTCTTACATAAAGTATCAACTTGTCTACAACTTCAGTACCTATGGGCAATTTATTTAGTAAAAAAACGATACTACCAATCCCTTTATTGAACGTATCCGTTACAAACTGATATTAAAGCGAACGATTCATGGCTATTATAACGTTTTATTCAATAACCTTATATATAGTAACAAAAGCCTTACTATACTCCCCTTTTAACTTAAATTTGAGGGAATCTATTACATTTGTTTTGGAATTTTCCCCGTCGAGGTTATCTTGGAGACCTTCTTCATACAAAATATCCTGATAATTGTCGTCCATAATACTTCGTCAGGTATATACCTTGTAACTCATAATATAAAGTAAAGAAACTCGTTTAATATCTTTGATAAATTTGAATAATTTTTAGGTTTCTCCTGTATTTCGAATCTTTTCCGATGTTGTTTAAACGGCTGAATTCGTCTTTGTAATAACTTATATCATAGCGAGTAAATATAGCTTTCGAGTAAAGCAGTTTCTTAAAAGGTAAGGTCGATTCTTCTAAACCCTAGATGAAGAAAACATTAATAATGAAGAAAGTTAAACCTTACGTTAAATCCATGCCATAAGGCATTCTCGTCGTCGATATATACGGTAAAGGCCGTTTCCCAAATATAGTTATATCCTATTAATAAAAATAGTATTTGTTTATTGATTTTCATATTCTTTGGGTCCGACCTCGTGGTATTTTCGCTAAGTTTCATACTATTCTCATTATTTGGTAATATAAATTTACCAAAGGTAATATAGCCGAGTATGCAATAGTTGTATCCACTTTCCGTTTTTTTTTAAGGTATACTAAGTATAAAATACCATATATTCAATATATTAAACTCCCTTTTATATTTATAACTTAGGGTAATAAGGATCCCTTAATATCCGTTTGCTACGTTTCCTTAGAAAAAAATATTATAGTTACTTTAAAAATAGTATTAAATATTTTTTCTTGTAAGTGTATCTGCTATTATGTTTTAATTATATAACTATTAACTAGAATATATTCGCAAACAAATCAGTATTCGCCATTGTTCTTTAATAGGTAACGGAAATAGGTACCCAATTTAAACTAATCTAATATATAAAATGCTATTAACTTTATAATTGGATAAAGTCTTTGTACGAACGCGACCTTATATTTTAAGTATCTCAGTTATTTTAGCCAAAATGTTTTACTATTTTGTTTGAATTCGATAAAATAAGGAATGATATTAATTATTCGTATATCCCTTAGACCGAAGGCGAATACATTTCTACAAGTATATGTTAATCTTTTAGTTAATGCCAATCTTTTTTTCCCAGGCAAAGTTGTAGATATTTCTTGTTAATGAACTCGTCCGCCTTGTTTGGTTTCCTTATAACTCTAACTTCGATACCGGAAAACTCGAACTACTTTTCGATAACATATTATAGCGTATCGTCTAATTCTATTTATTTAGGATAACTTTAGATACTTTTATCGAGTTTGTTATTCTACGGCATTATACTCATTACGTCTCGATTTATATTAAACAAGTTTTTTTTTCAATTCCTTTTTGTTTTGTCACATTACTCCCCACTATAGTTAATATTTATATGCCGAAACGTTCAAAAAATTCTTCCCGATCTTTTTCACCTCCTAATACCCGTAAAGCCAAAATATTATCGTTTTATCCGTCCAATACCAAATTAGTTTTTCCGTTATAATTGAAGATTAACAATTCAATATATGATAATAAATGCGTAAAACAATTAAAATGTTCTATTTCTCTTTTAAAACTCCAAACTAATGTACTTTAAATAGGCAAACGCAATAAATAGTTAAAGATATCGAGATATTTTCTAATAAGTAACCCCTTTGTCTCGTTAAATGCAACAAATTTTCTCGATCTTCTCCTTATTTATCTGTTCCGTCTTACAATCACCGTTATCATTCTCGTTTAGTCCCCGTGTATTACCGTCTCTCCCTCATTCGTATATGTTTTATCCTTGTTTGTATTTATCTTGTCTTCGATCGTATATATTTCATTCTCGTTTGTTTTATGTATAATTCAAATATCTTTAAAACGTACTTATTTAAAAATATTTACGTCTCTGGATCTCTTAATTGCAGAATAGCCTCTCCTTAGAGGAAGGATCGCTCTAGTTTGGGCGTTTCCCTTGCTATTGTATATACTTTACAAAATCGATAAGTTTATTTAATTCTCGTAAGAATTTTACATCCTCCTTATCCAAGACTCATTCTCATCCTCTTCGCTGCTATTTTCATCCTCCAAGTTTGATTTTGAAGTTTCCATTTCTTTACTCGTATGTAATACATTTAACAAGTGTTTTTTTTTTTTTTTTTTTTTTTTTTTTTTTTTTGAAAAACGTTCCATACAAGCTGGCAAAACGTTAAAATACAACGTCTTTACACATCGTTTCATAGGTATAACAACTAAGTATCCACTTTTGCTTATAAGTATAATTGTGGATATTATTATATACCCTCATAGATATTATACATAGACCAAGTAGCAGTGCACTGTATTATAGGGTAGACTCCTGCAGGGTGTACGGTAAAGTGTCATGCTGCAGGCTGTACTCTTGCAAGACGTAAAGTGCATCATGTATGAATCGGTTGGGAATGGTTATTTCAGACAAACGGTAATGCATGGATCGGTTTGGAAGGGGTATTCCAGAGTGATACGCTTTGGGTGGAGGATTTATAAGCCCTTACCTGTGGCATACACCTCGGGATGCTTCTTCTTGATATCTTATCTTACTTTATACTACAATTACCAATTTTTTTGATTAATTTTGAAAGATATTTTGTTTACGAGAATATTATAGGCTTGAGACCTTACCGATAATAATTAGTAGCCGACTCGGTCGATTATATATAGCCTAGGAAGAAAGAAACAAATATACGTTGAATAATTATAGCGGGATATTGTAGCGGTCTCAACTGTTTATATTCCAATACTTCGTTTTCCCTAGAATTATACGCCAACGTGTACAAAAACTGTAAAGCCTAAGTAATTTGAAGAATGAAAACTTTAATACGATATTATCAACCTTTTCTTAGCGCTTTATCTGTTAAAAGCCCCATTATGTCACCATTAACCCTTATTTGGCGCTCTAACATACCCGTGCACTTTTTGGAGAACGTCTTATTACTTACCTGGTTACGTAAGCCAAAACCACCAAATTTCGGAACCATTCATTAGGACCCATTTGATTTTTTTTCACGAACTACTTTCTTTAGAAAAGCCACAATCGGTTACATATAAATAAATAATCCGACCGCCTTATTAAGATCGGTTATATACCAAGTAACCAACTGACTCCCTTTATCAAGTTCTGCTGTAGCACACTAATACGGATAGACTACTATACTTCGAATCACACAATAACTCGATATTTTCCTTGCCTTGCCTAATTTCCCATATCCGTATTATTTGTCTTAAGTTTGTCTATGTTCGCCTTGGGTTTTTTCAATTAGTACTAGGAACGTTTTAAATTTTTTTTAGCCGCTTGGACAGTGTGGTACTATTAGAATTAATAAAACTAATCCGAAACGTTTAACTGGTTTGTAGTTACGCCTTATTTACGTATCGTTTGAAATTTATTGTATTAACAAGTATTGATAAACATTATTTCAACGGTTTTAATTACTTCATTCGATTTGTATTCGCTCAACTACTTTGAGCTTTATATATAACTAAATATATTACGAGATTACCACACTTTAGAATATCGCCTAAATGCCTTAAGATAATTGTAATTATGGCCCTAAATTCAACAATACTAGAGGAAGCTAGCGCTTCCTTTAATATCCGGATTAAATATATAGGAATCAGAAAGGCTATCATGTAGGGGATCGACCTGGGCCTTTGTCACAATACCATCGATTTACCAGTTGAGGAATTAGAACCTTACATCGAAAATATACATATATTGGCTATCATATACCGTTACTGCAACAAATAAATCTAGGGAACTAACTTACTAAACGAATTTCACGATAATTTCTCGGTTTGGAAGTTGGAAATATGGCAAAAAGTAAACCTTAATATTGTTAAAGACTTACGAATTCATTTACAAATCAAAAGAATTAATACTCTAGGAGGTAGAAAATGGGCGCTTTGCAAAGACCTTATTCGAAATAATATAACTTACTGACGTATTAAACTGGGAGGATAGATATTTATACCTTACGGACTTTGTAACAGGGTGTTACCTTACGGAATTAAGGATATTTTTGTTGAAACGAGGGTGACCTCGCGTAAGATGGTATAATTCTATACCCCAGGTTAGGAGCCGGAACCACGAGGAAGAAAAACGCCTACGATTTTTATTTATTACACAAGGATAATATACCCCTATACCGGCTTACACCATAGCGTAAAACCTAATACCAAACCACGTTTTAAATATAAAGAATAACCCGACCGGTTATAAAGGAGTCGGCCGAAACGTAGAAAATAACCCGACTTAGGAAATGACAAGTAGCGTAAAACGCTAATACGTACTATACGGATTAATTCCTTTTAACTACGACCATTATCGCAATTTCCTACCACATTGTTTTCCTATAGATAAAGGCGATTTTACGAAGTTGATTAACTTTATTAGGTGGTAGGATAGTGATAATAATTATAGAGGTAAATCGTACGACGTATTGGATAATGAGATACATGTTATACTTAACATATATAAAAAACTAGATATTAAATTATAATAATTTCACGTTATTTTACCCGGAATACCTTTCGGGTAATTTCAGGAATGATATGTATATACTTTTATACAAGTGGATATATTAGTAAGGTGTTATGATTTCTTTAAATCCTATTTTAATATTGAAATTAACTACAAATTATATAATAGTGATTGTATTGGAATAACATGGAAATTTATAAAAAAAACTAGTAGAAAAATGTCGATAAAAACCCTTAGGTAATTATTACCGCCTTATTGATAAAGTTTCGAAAGTGTTAAATAGTTCTCGGATCGAAATATACAGGCGACAATTTGTTTATTCAAGTAGTAATAAAAGTCTGCCGTAAAAACTCAGATTTCGACCTTATATATTTTAAACCGAAAAAAGACTGGGAAGCCTTTTATATAAGCCTTGAAATATCTCTCGAAACCTTTATACGCCGATAAACAAGCCTCTAATTAGAATTCGTAACTAATAACAATAAAGGTAATGTTTAAATTACCAAAGAAAATTATATCAAAATAACTTACTATATTTTAGACTAGAGATTAAAGGTTTACTTAAGGTAAAACAAATGTCTAAGGTATAGGTACTAAGGAAGAAACCCTACTTGAAAAAGATAGAAATAATCGTTTCAAAATGGAAGAAAGAAAACAAAACCATAGTAATACTTATGGAAAGATATACGAAACCTTATAGGTTTGTAAAAGCGATATATTATAAACGGTAAAATCGGTTGCTAGTTTATAAATTACTTTCTTTACGAAAGAATTCGGATTGAACGATGATTTTCATCCGAATATAATTTTGAAGATCGGATAAAAGCTAATTTCACAATATACGAAGCCGAATGCTAAGGTATAAATAACGACTTAAACGTATACCTTTACAAAGATATATCCGCAAAAGATAACCTTAAATAAAACGATGCCTATTTATCAGCTTACGATAATAAAAACGCCTAAGGTATCGTTATGTACTTATAAAATACCTCGTTTTGACATATTATAAGTTTGGATTACGTCACTGAAGTGTTTAACGCCAATATAACGTTGTAATTTAACTTTTTCAACAGATACGAAACCAGATTCCAGGGTATTATACCTAACAATAGCGTAGTCGAGATTTCGACAACCGGAAAGCGACAATTCAAAGTATTTACGACGAAATTTTCGAAGCTTCGGTTAAACCGGAAAGGAAAATATTGAAAGGTCTTATTTAGTAAAGGTAAATCGATATTGTTCGAAACGGTCGTTGTAAATACGTATTTCGAATCGATTATAATTTATATAATAGATTTTAAAACATTATTTTTGTTTTTATTAACTAATATAAATAATCTTGGAATTAGGGTCTAGATTACGATAAATTAATTTGTTCGCATTTCAAATGGCGTATTTGTACTATTTATGTTGAATTTCTATTACTTGTGATTTTTTTTGCGAAAATACCTATAATTAAGGTTATTTACTTAATTTAACTAAAATTACGAGTTTTATATCGATGATTTGGATACCTAGTTATTGAATGTTTTTTACGTTTGTTTTACGTTGTAGACTATATAGATATAGGGAAAAACTTATTCGAGGTTATCGAAAAGTTTTGTTATAAATGTTAACTTTATTTATAAGCCTCACGACGGTTTTGATTCCGCCTTTGAAATAATATGAACTTTAATTACGAATTAATTGTTAATATGATGTATTTAGATAGTCAACCGGTTCTTTACGTCGTCGATATAGCTATATTATTCCAGGTCGCTAAGTTTATACAAATCGTTTTTACTTTAGATTATTGGGACTCTTTAGTTAACTGTTAGTTAAACGTTTACTTCGGGTCTTTCAACTAGATTACGTACGACTTCGGTACGTTTTTGGAATTCAATAAGTAGCGTACGAAAATTCGGATATCCGGTAAAGAGTGTAAATAAATTACAATAAAAATCGTATAAAATATTGAAAAATGTAAACGATATTATAAATTACTAAAAAATGCGTATATATTATTGGTAAAATGACCAAAGATTGTTAATTTAAAAGAATCTATTTTTTAAATAGATATTCACTCCGTTAATAACACTTTTAGCCTAAAAAGGCTTATCCTTACCTTCCTTATCTTTAGTACTTACCCGAGGATTTACACAAACTTTTCCTTATTACTATCTATAATATAAAGGGTCAATGCTATGGCTAAGACTATAATGGCCTTACGTTTATTACAAATAAGGAACAATGTATTTAGGGCGTTTATTACAAGGAATATTTTACGTAAAACTGGAGTATTAGACTTATTATTATAATTTAAAGTTTTTGTTTGGAAATCGAAGGATAAATGAACGGGTTTTTGAAGGATTAACATATTTAGGGGTTATAATATGTTTGTTAACTTATTAAATGGAACTAGTTCGTTTCTTTGAATAATGGTACGAGAATACAAAAAAAGAGGTGAAAAGAGACAGATTGAACGCATAAAACAAGTAAAATCGACTATGGAATATTATGTAAAACAACGAATTTAAACTGACCTTGACTTAAACCTCACCCCTAAAACTCGAATCTAACCCAACCACGTTAAACGATATCGGTTTATTTATACTAAACCCGTTAAAATCTTGACGTCGAAGACGCCCCTTTCGCTTTAAGACCAAAGAACGCCTTAAAAACTTTCCTACAGACTCTTTCATTACGTAAAAGAAGATGGAAAACTACGAGGTTAACTTCAAAATCCGCCGTAATGGCATTATAATCACTTTAGGTACCCTATTTATATAATTTACCTAAATGCAAATTTTAGCCTTTATTAACCAGGGAGTATTTCTTTTGAAACGTTTTAATTTAGTTGTTTACGGTACTTACAAAATATTTTCAACCGTCTTTATTTACGAAGTCAAGGATAAAGCCGAAAATCCTTACGAAAAAACCCGTTTGGCTATAAAAGGTTATAATAACGAAGGTGAAAAGAATGTTATAATTTAATTACTTATATTGTAACGAGTTGACTATCTCTTGATTTTTGGATTTACAATCTCTTTTAACAATCCATATAACATATATATTAAACTTCAAGATATAACGTAAGTTTATATTTAATTTGAAGAATAGTTAAAACGACGGATTTACATCGATATACCCAGAGACTTTAGGTAATATTACCTATTTAATACGATTTTACGTACTTTAAAACCGTTTTACGGCTTAGTTAAAGCTGGTATTTACAACACTTATTAAAGGTATTATAAAAGATTGCTCGAAATAACCAACTTTACTTTCGACCCGTATCTTTTAGTATTAATAGCTCGTTTAAAAGGCTTTACATTAACGGATATATAGACAGACGACACCTTAACTTTGTATAATTCCTCGTTTTTTATATTTCAGGGGAGGAAACTTTTAAAAGCCGGTTTAAAAGCTAAACCTAAGATATTACTAACCGAAGATAATATAATCCAGTTTAATGGTTGTTGTGCTGTATGTACGTGCGAACATATAGAAGTATTTCGGTTTGTATTTGAAGTTGAAGACTAAGTAAAGAGGAATCTACAAGCATGTATAACAATAAGTACTCATAAGAAGGATGACTCATGAGTAAGCAATGTCGTAAGAGGGCGCACTTATGAGAAAGTAGTCTCGTGAGAAGGTATGAAGTAATGTACCCAAATTGTGACCTAGGATTGTGTATAGGTACAAGTAAAGCAAGTACCTTCTCCGTTGACATAACAAATGTCGGGGGGCTAAAATAAACAATGATATTTTTGTCATTTTTATTTCTTTAATTATTTTCCCATTGTTTCTCTCAAAGGATTTAATTAATTCCGGGTAATTTAATTTTGATACTGGTTTTTATTCGTTGTTACGGGCCATAAAGCATTTTTATTTGAGAAGAAATTTGATTTGATCCCCTTTATGACGGCGTTAATTCACTCGTTTAGCCAATATACGTTCCACCTTCCAGTTTTCGACCTGTAATTCATTGTTCTCGTATTTGACTGGCTAACGCGGTGGCGTAATTTTGTTGAATAGGTCGTTTATAGGGTTTTAATAGGGTAACAAATAAGCAATGCTAACAGTTGGGTAAACTCGTGAGTTTGGTAGAAAGTCTAACGTAAAAGCTAAATTATTAATATTCTTTACAATTGTGTATGGTCCTATACACGGTAGTGATAATTTTCCCTTTTTATATAGTGGTGTATAGGCTTTTACCTGCTTTGACAATACTTTGTCGTTTAAAATAAATTTATATGAACAATGTTTCTGATCGTATCGTTTTTTCGCCTTAGAAGCCACAATATCTATCGTTAATTATACGTCTCGTCGCAAATGTTCCCGCAAAAAGCGAATTTCGGTTTGTTGATGAGGTAGAATTGTTGTAACAACATCTATTAGTGCTGTAAGCTTAAATCCAAATAAATACTTATGTAAACTAGTTTACAAGGTACGTAAGTAAGTAATATTAAGGTTTGATTATAAGGCCGGTATTATATTAACCTAATGTTATTTAATATATTTTGTGATTAAATGACATAATACCAATTTAACTAACTGATTTTCCCTTTCTGTTTATCCATTTATTCAGAAATAACAGGTTATCGTTATTATTAAACGTATTTAAAATCCTTTTTATAAGCTTTACCAAAAAGCTAATACAAACTTAATATCTTTATCCGAAATAATTTGTCGTAAATAAGGCTAATCTCATAACAGGAATTGTCGAATTAAAATAGCTGCCTAATCTTCGGCCGTTTACGTCGTATAATTAGGAATTAGAAGCGTTCGCTTGGACGTTTTGTATATAATGGGTATTATAGCATTGAAGTATTCCCTACCAGGTAACTTTGAAGATATGCTTTTAAAAGGTACTGTTAGTAATACGACCATAAAGTTTATGTAAATCTCATATAATAGTTCCTTAATTGTTAAAATAGGTTTATGAAAATTAAGAGGTTTTTAATTATCGTTACGTAACTTTTTGAAATATATATAATATTAATACCCAAGCACGTTGGCGGGTTAGGAAACAGGCCAGCATGCAGCTGAGCTACCGAGAGCCTGAAGGTCAACACATCAGGCGGGGAACATCTCTTTGTCAGCACCAGACTAGGCAACCCTCCAGGGTTAGGGTTATCTAGATCAAAAGTGCTCACTGAGCCTCAGTAAGCACCGGTGAGCCTCAGTACTGAAGATGGTATGAAGGCCATAGGATATAAGGACACGGTCAGCACCACATAGATAGTATTTCCTTCATAGCTCTTCAGTTATCAATCTAAGTATTCAGTCTACACATCTGAATAGCCTAACGGCTAATGATCATCCTACAGCACGAACAAACATCTTCTTGATATTGCACCTTTGTTACCTCTGCTACCTTACTGCTAACATAAACCTCCTGATACCTTCTATTTACTCACAGGTATTTAGTGTGATCATTACACATATCGCCTCTATTTAATTATATGTACCAAACCCGAATTACAATTACTACCTCGGCTAGACTTTGCTGATCCTAGCCGAACTTGCTAATTTGGACTTTTTACAATCAATACGGCAAACAATACTGTTACTACGGAAACTATTGATTTAGACCTTTTGCGATTGATACAACAATAATACTATTACTACAGAGACAGCTGATTTAGATCTAATGCAATTGATATTATAAATAACACTGTTATTACTGAGCTATAGGTATAAAATATATAAGGAAGAAAGAAAAGATTACGTGTATAGATTTTGCTATATACCTTTAAAGATAGTATATATAGACCAAGTAGCAGTGTACTCTATTACAAGGTGCACTCCTGTAGGGTATACGGTATTGTGTCACGCTACAAGCTGTATCCTTGTAAGACACAAAGTGTATTATATATGGGTTGGTGTGTAATGATTATTTCAGATTGACGGAAATGCGTGGATCGGTCTAGAAGGGGTATTTTAGAGTGATACGCTTTGGGTGAAGGACTTATAAGCCTTTACCTGTGACGTACACCTCTGTATGCTTTTTTTTGACATCTTATCTTACTTTATACTACAACTACCAATCATTTTGATTACTCTTTATAGACCTTATATTCACGAGAATATCAAAGTCTCGAGATCTTACCGACAATAAGAATATTCCCAATATAATTACTAATAACTTAATAGCGAATAAGCTAGTTATGGTTTAGTAACAAGTTATACAATAAATAATGAACTGTAATAAATACGTGAATGAAGAAAAATACTACTAACAACAAAAATAAATAATACGTAAGTTGTTAATGCCGTACAACTTTCGTCAGCTATCGTAAATGTTATTAGTAGGTTAACTATCTAAATAGTAACCCCTTTACACGTTACCATATCTCGCGTAATAAGTTTAACGATAAAGCCGTTATTTACCAGGCACTTATTAATATGGATATTATAAATGTCACCCTTGGTTGGAATAGCAGTCAAGTGCAGTACAGTCAAATCAACTTTACTTGCAATAAGATTGATTGTACGTACTGCAAATTGACTGTAGTTTGTGGGATTTGAATACACTGCACTGCAAGTGTAGTGCAGTAGGTGCCCACTTCAAAATGGGTCACAGGCCAAAAGGTTTGGCTGTAAAAAACAGTGGACAGACAGGCTAGCGGTCTGCCAAACGTAAAACTTATAATCTTAATCAACAATATCAATACAGCACCAGTTACTTCGACCACAGTGATTCGAATAGACTACGTTGCAACGATAAAGGACTAACAACACCTTTAATATATCCAAGTTGGGTTTTTATAGTGCGTGGCTTTACACGGTCTTTCACAGTTGTGATTACCACCAAGTGTAGAAATACTTTACATTTTCGCTTCTTTCTCGTAGTTTCTTTCTTTGTTTTTGCGCGTTGAACGCTATTGAAACCATATATTCCCGCTATTTGTTTACATAGGATAGAATTATGATCTAACAATTATTCTACAGAAATTTTAGTGTAACTTTTTCGTAAGGTTTTTGTTAAGTTAAATAGTTTTTTAAGATGACTTGAAAATGCTCGGATAGGTACAGTATCTTTTGTTTTTTCCGTAGTATTCGCTTCATATTCCTTTTATATAGCGGTGCGATACTGGGAAAGTCCTTCGCGAAACCGTTTTTTATCGGCCGTAGTTATCGATGAAATGGTTTCAAACTGTAATATTTGAAGATAAAGGGAATTTGATTTCGTACGAATATTAGATAAACCTTCTTACTTGTCTTTCATTCGAGTGTAAGGGTTTATACACCTTATGATTCGAATGTTACGGCGTTTAGAAGCCATTAAAGGCGTAATGTTTTCGAAATTTTTACCTTTCCCTTTATCCTCGCGAATGTATTGGCAATTTTCACGAGTCTATCGATATTTTCCGTAATTATATCAACGCTCCCACGGCCTAATTTAAGAATCCTATACGTTACCTCCTTTTACACTTGAGTTTACTAAATATAAAAGGTTAATATAATTAAAGTCGTAGGAATGATTAAGGTTTTAGTACTTGGTTCAATTTATTAATATTATAAATAATAGCTTGTAAATTTTCGCGTTCGCCTCGTTTCCCATCTTTAATTTCTTTGGTGTCGTCCATCACATTAGTACGTAACTCATATCCGACTCGTTTTTGCCTGTAGTCATCGGAGGTAAGGACAGTCATGGAATCTGTAATATAACTTGGGTACTTGTTCGCAATTGAAACATATTTGTATGTTGTTTTAGGTATATTGTTATTATCCGTTATATACTTTCTTTCTGCGTTCATATTGGCCCGGCAAGTCCGCTATTATCGTTCAAGAGACATGTTAAAAATGGTTTTAATATAAACTTTTATACTCGCGAGTATTTTACAAGTTATAGAAAGTATATCCCCTATTATTCTATAGTGTTTTATAGTCTATTTATTTGTACATTAATTCTATCATAGTTTTAACCAGTATTTTCCCCGTTAAATACTTTCAATTACCTTTTTACTTTTAGTATTATAAGAAGAAAGGGTTATTGTTATGACCAGAAACCATCGTTTCTGAAATTAGAGTTTTCCATATAGCATCGTATATAACCTTATCCTTATAGATCCCTTTTTTGGTTTATAAGGTGTTTAAAGATTAGGTGATCAGTAATTTTGGTTTGTAACATTATATCGATATTTTAACCGTTATTAGTAAAGTGGGTTAGGAATTTGTTTCTTAATTCCTTTTATAACGTATAGGGACATTAAGCAACGAGTTTATCCGCTCTTTTCACATATTCGACTAATGTCTCGTGGATATGCCTCCCCAATAGGTTTGACTTCATTATCACTTTATTAATAATTATTATTAGGCGAAATTTAAACCTGGTTTTAAAGTTGTTTTAATATTATTCCATTATTGTCTTCTTTCCAGGTGTATTACAGTACTATTCAACCGTATTTTCTTTTAATTCCGTTTTAAAATAACTTTTACAAATTTTCTGGAAAAATTTGTCGTTTTATAATCATGTGATTGCTTCGATTTCTACATCCTCGATATAGTTTTTCGCGCTTTCGAAAGGCTATCCTATGAATATTTTTGCAAAGGCTTTCTTAAAAGATATAGTATACGTAATAATAGCTAATTGTATGGTTATTATAACCCATTGGTATTGTTTCACTTTTGAAATAATAAAATTTATTAATGTATTATGTGTGTTAAGTGGGCGTGTTTTTCTGATTAGGTTTACGAATTTGGGTAATTTGTCGTCGGTTTTCCTCTTAAACCTGATTCAATTAAATTTTTTTTATTCCTAGCTAGTTATGGCTGACTCAGTTTGCTTGTTTTTGTTCTCGTTCTCTCTTTCTTTCTCTCTCGTTCTCGTATTCGTCGCCACTTGTTCTAGCGTTCGTCGTATTCGTTCTCTCGTTCATTATATTCGTTCTCTCGTTCATCGTACTCGTTTTCCAGTTTGTGTATCAGTTGATTCTGAATACGAATCAGGAGGTTTGTTAGGGATATCAAAGACTTTATAAGTCACCAAATGATTACGATGTAAAGTGTGGTCTCTAGAGAGGGTATTTAAGGGGTGGAGAGTTAATTTGTTTTATTGTTATTTCTAATTTGGCTAACACCAAGAATACCTCTTTATTTCCCATACATCTCTTCCATGACTCCGAGTAGTCATTTCCTTAGTAAAAGTCATGTTTCGCATGCATGTCAGTCCTCTATGCTACCAAACTCCTTGATTTATCTCCTTTCGTAGGTTTTGCATAGTGTTATTACATCGATTATTCATAGTTTTTCGCTAGTAGTTTCGAACTTCGAAACACATTCGAATAGATTCCTCGAATCTGTATAAACTACCACAAAAATAGGAGGAATCTTCAGCTCCTCGGTAATAACGTTGAAGGTTTCCCACAGTACATACCTATATTAAAGCATACTAATATACAGTAAACCTTTAAAGTCAATATACTTCGTATAATCCTTTCACATGTAATAAAGTTTCAATAAATTATGTTGTCGATAAAGCTAATTCAATCCACCTATCTATCCTTATCGATGAAGGTTATTAATAATCCGATTTATAAAGATAGATCGGTATTATTTACGAAATACTCATTCGTAAAAATCATTAACTTAGCTTTCGACAGATCGATTAAGACCATATTAATCCTTGGGATTATGTTTCGTATTTATTACTTCTGGTTTTATTTTAACCGGTTAAAATCGTTAGTTCTCAGGTCCTATACTTATATCGCGATAGACAGGTCGCAAAGAGCATTCGATTAATATAAGGTGGCAATATAACCGTGGTAGGTACGCTGTTTTAGGTACCTTTCAACCTTATTTACGTTAGTATTGTTAATTATAGTGGAGTGAACGCCTAAGCCCTTTTAACTAACATTAATACCGATATGAACACAAATTATAGGCATTAATGATTCGTTAATATTAAGTGAATTAACCTTCGTTAATATCGTAACCGACTTACAATTTAAAAACTTAAAGTCCTTAACCGCTTGATTTTTCGATACCACAAAGCTAACCGTTTAAACAAAAAGGATATAGTTAATTTATATGCCAACTCAACCAAAGTCTCCTTTTTATGTTATCAGTAGTTACGATTCTTATATTGAAACCTTTATACCTAACCGTAATTGAAAATGTAATCAGTAAATACAAAATTCATAAATGTCTATTTCAGCTAATATGTTTAAATGCCTGATATATCGTATTATTTTTCTTAAATAGTAGATGGTTCGCAGTTCCTGAAGTAATTTAAATCATATTATCCGTTGTAAATTTGTTGTTATTAAAAGTATAGGTTTACGTTAGATTTTGGCTTTTCAATATAGATTCGTCTTTAATTTCAGCTAATAAATTCACCTCTTAAACGACTACTAAATGTTATCGAATATTTCAAATCGTTAATAATTACGTTAATATTTAGTTTTTAAAGTGTGGATATTATTATATATCACTATAGTTAGTATATTTAGGTGGCATTACATCACGCGGCAACATGCACTCCTGTAGCGTACACGATAATGTGTCACGCTGCATATTGCACTTTCAGAGTGCATTATGCGTGGCGCGGTCTAGAAGTAGCGTTCAAGAGTGTTACGCTCTGGGTGAGAGTTTATAAGCTCTCACCTGAGGCGTGCACTCGCTGAATGCTTCTTCCTAATCTATTATCTTTCACTACAACTATATCAATCTAACGATTACTCTTCTGAATACCTTATTTCGTATGAATAGGTTTTGGACATTGCCGAAATAAAGGTTGAATATAACCTTCAATACAAATTATACGAACCTTCTAGTTAATACAGTAAATCTTAACCTTATCTCTTTTTAAAAAAGATTTACTAAAGATCTTCATAACACCTTATATTCGAAGTTTTAATACCAAGTTTTTGTCGTCCTTATCTATTTTAATTACCCAAATAATATTGTAGGTACAACCTGATATATATTTCCCCTCTTTTACACTTTTTCCCTGGGGGTTGTCTGCGTCGGCGGCATTTTATAACTTGAAGATAACAGGTAAAAAATGTTCGTGTTAACTCGGTCACTCAACTTGAAGGTCTTTATCGTCAATTACTTTAATATAGGGCTTGATCTAAATAATACGAAAAGTTATGAGATCGTTGATAATTTTGATAACTACTTCAAAATTATTAATACCTATGGTTTTATATAAGACATACCATTACCAACCTCCCATTATACGAGGATTTTATTTTATCGAGGCAAAAAAAGAGTACGTCGATAGTTGTAAACCATTCCTAATATTAATGGTATTATTAATTTACCAGCGTGTCGATTTCTTTTATAATTCCCATAATGTTTTGCCATAGGCTACAACACGTTCCTGTGTACTAAATAATAGTAGAGATTTTCTTGTTATGCGTGTGTATACTTCAAAAACCAGTAACGTTAATAATAGGCTGTCAGGGCTTACAGTATCGTTCAAGCCTTTCACCGCCATCTAAAGGCGTGCCTCTAAATCCGTAAAGCTTTCAATTTTTAATTTCAAGATATTATACGCTCGGCGTAGCAATGCGTGTGCTTTTTTGTCGATAGGGTCTAGGTACTTGTTCATGTAAAACAAAGCAAGTAGAAGAGTCATCAAAAAGATGATTGGTATTGTTGTAAAGTAAGTCAAGATGTTCAGTTAAGAAGAAGTATCCAGAGGTGTACGTTTTAGGTGAGGGCTTATAAGCCCTCGCCCAGAGCGTATGACTCTGGAATACTTCTTCTAGACCGCTCCACGCATTGCCATCGGCCTAGAATAGTATTTTGGACCGATCTATGCATGATGCACTTTGCGTCTTGCAAAAGTTCACCGTGCAATACAGAGCACTGCCCTTTGGCCTATGTATACTATCTGTGAGGGTATATAGTAATATCCATACTTTTAAACCTTTTTAATACTCTAGTAGGCCTTTAAGGGTACTTTTTTATATTAAATCCCTATGATTTTTACGTATCTATAAAACTCTGCTGCCGTAAAATCGGTCCAGGTATTATGGACAGCGATATCAAGTGAACCCAAATAAATATAAATTTATAACATCCTTAACGTTTCATACATATCATTTTCCGAAAGAGACTTTTGGAATTTAGCTCCGTAAAAAAGGTTACGAAATCAATGACTTGAAAAATAGGCTTATTATCCAAATAAAATTTATCTATCAAAACCATGTAATTAAAGTTTTTTCCATCTTCAAATGTAAACTTAAATGTTTGGGGTACTTAAATATGTGTTTAATAATAATAATAAAGCTTTTCAATGACATTAAAAGTAAAGTATTCCTTATTTTTATGCAATCTAAACTTTGAAAGGTTATATAAACTATTAAAAGTTAGGTAGTTAAAACGTCGATATAATTGGCGTATCCGTGACTTCGTTAGCTTTAATACCAATACCTTCAGGACTTAAATGGAGAACTATAAGTACCTCCCGTTAAAAGTGAAGGGAAACTTTTAATTGTATTAAACCTGCTTGTCGACTTTAACGTTAAGATTAAAGTTAAAAGTATTCATAACTTTGAAGTAAAAAAAGGGAGGTAGCGGACTTAACAATACCAAACGTCATTAACTCAATAACAGTTTAGATTACCATTATCCTTAATGATGATAGTTATTTGCCTTGTCTGAAGTTAACTTTAGCCTTACTAATATCGTAAAAATTAATCTTAGTAGCTGTAATGCTTCTCTTTCGCGGTGTTAAATATTGCGAATAGCCTCTGGTTAAGTATCTTATTGCCCTAAAATCCGACATAATATTTTAAAACGCATGGTTCGCGTAACTATGGTAAATGTTAAAGGTTTATACGGGGTTAATGGCTTAATCATAGTAAAGATAAGGGTTTTTACCGCCTAAACGGTACCAAAATACGTGGTTGGCTAGTCAATAACCCCGTTAGGAGTTGTATCTTGATGGTATTTAATTTATTTAAAGGTTTCGATATTATCAATTGACTTATCTCCCTTAAAGTCTACTTTTTAATTTAAATTGTCCTATGAAAAAGTTGTAAGGGTTAGAATATAATATATTACCTTTTTATGGTTCTTTCCGGCGAGTGGGTAACGAATTAACGAATAATTAAGCTTATCATAGATTTAATATCCTTTGCTACTATTACGAAGATAATCTTTCGCGGGTAATAGATCCGCTTCAATCTTTACCTTATTAACGCTAACGTAGCTACTACCTTTAATTCAAAGTCGATAATACCAACTTTTGGTGTTAAGGGCGCCCGTAACTGTACTTACGGTCAACGTAATTAATTACCATATGGTTTTCTTCATTTACATTAGGTAAATTGCCTACTTAGTGATAATACTGAGTGAATTTAGTACAAGTGTTATCTGAACTCTGAAAGAGAAGTAAAGCTAACTAACAAAGGATTTTAAAAGTGGTATCTAAATATTATAACGCGTATGTAAACTTGTTAACGCCTGAAACAGCTACTCATACCTATTCGCGAAGTTTGGCTTCGTTAATATATTTTATGGACTCAGGCCATTAATCATTGAGTCTATAGGTTACGTGACTATGCACTCAACGGGATAAGAAGTACCACGCCTGAACCCGGTCCGGGTGCGGACCGAACACTGTCTGTTCACGCCACGTGTAAGGGCACGTAACGGGCTGGGCACTGGTCATGCCCATAGGTCCTGCACGTTGATCCACGGTAGCCTCATCTAGTCTTCCTCTGTACCTTAATAGTAAATCCCATTTGGTACCTACTTGGCTTACCATTGTAAGTCGGATCATAATAATATAGGTTTTCCCCATTATTTACTGGAATAATATCATTATATTAAGCATCTGATTTAGCACATCCATTAGTCTTTCCTTTTCTTTTGTCTTCGATATTATTGTGGTCTGTCTCGTAGGGGACTAATCTATATAGTATAAAGTAAGGTAAACGTCGTATTTGAAATAGCTTTTAGTATTATTATAAACTTCTCAAAAGGTTGTTATTTGGATTAGAAAGGCTAGATAGTAATCCTTGGCGTGTCTGGTAAATATTTCGGGGAATAGTAAGTAAAAATCAGAAAAGAAAACCTTCATTTACTTACAAATGTTTAAAAAGTGTATTATCTTCGTGTTAAAAAGGTTATAAGGCTTCCTATCATACTTTTCTTCATAGGTTTAGATTTTAGCGAGGTTTACAAAAAGCTTATAATTAATATGAACCATTTTAACAGGTTTTAAAGGCAGGTCGCCATATTTATCTTAGTTTTTATTAGTATTTCTTAGCATTTTATAATCAAAAGCCTCCGAGGGGCAGATTTAACGGTAAATACCTATTATATAACCCTGAAATATAAGGTTTTATAATAGGATCGATATAAGGCTTACATGTGTAGAAAAATATGTCATGAAAGGGGTTATAAAGAGCTTAGCGATTTTGATTAAAGAGCTGTAAGGCAATAAGAGCTTAGTGGTATTACGGAATTTAACTATCTTATTTCATTAACCAGCGGAAAGAACAGACGTCAATTTCTCTTACCGCATTAATAGCTGTTATTTTACGTGTCTTACCTCTACAAAAAACATGCTCCGCGCTATTATGTAAAGGTGTTAGGTAGCCTAATATGTTAACAGATTCCCTATTGTTAACACGGAAAAATGTCTAACTTAACCAAGGATAAAATAGAGGTCCCCCAAAACGCTTATAAACGCGTTAAAGTTTTTTAATATGTTTTTCCTTAATAGATAGGTTAAAATGGTATTTCTTAGGTGGGGTTAAGTTGAAAAAGATTTCGGTTAATCCGATTATAGTTTTTGAAAAGAAAATACTATGGCGAGTAACTTACTTTTTAAATTCAACCTCACCCATATGTTAAATTATTTTCCTTATATCTAAAGTCCAATAGTTGAAAACTTATGAAAGGTTTTTAAAAAGGGGATTCTACATTTATAGTTGTTACTAAACTCCACTTCAATAATATATTAGTTGACTTAATTAGTTAAATAAGCTTTAGTCTAGGTTTCATGAATATTCGTAATTTAAAGCTATTCTTTTTAGAAATTAACCAAAACGGTTTCCAAGGCTTTAACCTTCTTTATGTATTCTTGAATTCATTTGATTATAAAGTTGTAACTTCCAAAGATCGTATAAGGAGAATGACTGTGATTTTTAGGTGTAGGAATTTGATATTTTTGCGTAAATTCGCGGGAGAAATTGACGACTTAGCATTGTTTCGCGCGACGTGTGTATCTTAGCGCGTTTTGACGATGTTCAGTATTTTCTCTTAAATAAGCAATCTTTATAATTTAGTGAGTGTATAAAAAGAGACAGAAAGTAAAATAAAGGAAAAGGTATGTTGGAAAAGATAAAGTCGAAGGTCGGTTATTATTGTAAGTAAAAGTTGAAG
This sequence comes from Anisogramma anomala, assembly GCA_038502455.1. Lineage (NCBI taxonomy): Eukaryota > Fungi > Ascomycota > Sordariomycetes > Diaporthales > Gnomoniaceae > Anisogramma > Anisogramma anomala. The sequence goes on from JASMMZ010000002.1 coordinate 23,689,947, forward strand.
GTTCTTTTGTTTTAGCCGTAAAATTTAGTTGTTTTTGTAGTAATAATACCTGTAGTAGTACTTATTAGCTGTTTACCCACTTGCCTAACTTCAAGACTTCTAATAGTTAATCTCAACGTCTTTAAAAAGAATTTTTGGTAAAGATTTCCGTTTTTTTTCGATAGCGATACCGTCGTTACCTCTAAGCTGCCATAAAAACTGATATAACCTATTTTTTTTTTAAACTTACAACTGTAGAAGCCGACGTAACAGTGAAGGTCTTTCGTAAAAAATATGTTCTTTACTTTGGGCTTTTACAAAGACTAACCCGAAATTAGATTCATTTTTTACCTAATTTATATATGCTTAATTTAATAAGTAACGATTAGTGTTGGTAGGGCTTTAGACGTTATAAAGTTATCTATTCGATGTGTATAGGTACTAGTAGTATTGCAGTTATTAGTTGGTAGATGTATTGTATTAGATTTGCCAAAATTTTGCACGGTTTGCACAGTAATTTATATGGCTAATTAATTGTAACATACGCTAGTGCGAAGTGGGTGAATATCGTATTTGACTTACAACCAATACAGTAGCCTATATCAATTAACAAACTTAACTTGCAGTCAGTATAGTCAAGTTTAATATAAGTAAAGTTGACTTAATTCACTGAAATTACTACTATTTACATATATTTATAACTTACTGACGCCAACAAAAGTATTTCTTCGAAATTTTCAACCAATTATATCGGTTACTTTATCCTCAACTCAGATTAAACGGGACTTGTTACAAACCGATTATTTTTATCGACTTTTACAAATGATTTAGTAAATAAACCTTTGTTGTAAGAAAGAAAGCAGATAAATAGGCTCAAACTAGGCTAAAACAGATTTGTAAAACTAAAAGATTAACTATTCCTTAGGAAAGCAAAGAAAGATAATATAGTAACCGTATTTTATGAATACGTAACGGATGAATATCCTGAATTGTTAGAATATTAGTATTTGTAGTTCAGTAGGTCAACTATACTAAACTTTAAGTTGAGTGTATTGTTTTGTATGGGCTTACTACATTTGACTGTATAGCCCCACTTCACACTAAGGCACAAGCCAAGCAATTGGATATACAAATTACTGTGCAGACCAGCTAGCGGTCTACTAAACCTAGAAAAAGACATCCATCACTAGACTATTGTAATACTATTGTTACTTCAACTAATCGAATCGACAAAGTTATAACTTTTAAAGCACCATCAATACTGACCAGTGCTTATTAGGTTGAACACAAATAATCCAAAAAAAAAAAAAAAAAAAAAGCTACTTTCCGGTTACTCTCTACGTTAACAACGGCGGCTAAGGTAGAGGAAAGATTCTTCCGAAGGGCCTCTACTGCTACGTTGGTTTTCACAGCAATAGGTAAAAATTACTTCTAAGCTGCGTCGGTTTTTACGGCAGCTTAAAGGTAGCGATGGTATCGCTATTGAAAACACTAAAAAGTCTTCACAGGTCTTTTTTAAAAAAATTGAAAATTAACTATCCAAAATCTGAAAGTTTGGCAAGTTAACAACCGGCTAAATTATTATTATTACGGGTACTGCTACTGCAAAAAAAGAGATTAAGTCTTTATGCTAAATAATCAATAACAATAAATAACTTTTGACCTTACCTTTTATACCAAATCTTTACTTCTATTTTACTCCTTTTACTTTCCCTACGCCAATTTAATCTTTAAGTTCGCTACTCCAAGCAAAAACACTAAAAATCACTAAGTCACACCAAAAAGCCACGTCGCGCAATCCAATGCCAAGTCGCTAAGTTCCCACGCAACTTTACGCCAAAACGCTAAATCTCTACGCCTAGAAATTACCAAGCCTTTCGCCCTACGCGCCCTATACATACTACACAAACCGAAACATAAAAATAGCTAACTTTAGCGCTTACTTTAAAGTTATCATCGACACCGTCAACAAAGAAGTCATTAACACCTTCGGATACCTTTTCGCTAAACACTACAACCACAAACTTTAGGTACACAACATTAGTAACAACTTATCCTAAGAGAATTTTACCAACTTTGTCGGCTGTTACATACTTAAACATAATAGCGTCAAATATCCTAACCGTGATTTTTGTAAATATCGTAAGTTTTTCGACGACTAGAAAATTGACATGTAAAAGGTAACCTAAAAGATTATTAAGTCCAAATTAAAGGCTAAACTTGAACGCTGAAGGATATACGTGCTAAAAAAAACCTCGATCAAACAAATAAAAACCCTTTTCGAGTTGGTACAACTTGTGGAATGTTTTAATGACTCACATCCAAAAGTAGAATATATTTAAATACGTGAAAACCCTTGTACATGATTCAGGAGACCTTTCTTTTACCCTTAGCTAAGTCAAGCTTCTTGATGCACCGGTAAAAAAAATCCCATTAACCTGTTCGGTAACCCAGCACCTTAACGTAACAATGCGGAGTCCGTTTTTAGCTCAGGAAGGGCATGTAAAGCAACAGTCATCAACGTATCCAAAAGTATTAAAGTTAACACTTTATACTAGTTAATTTAATGAAATAGCCATGTCGCTAAAAATCTTTAAACCCGTATTACCTTTTATCCCTTTAATCGCTTAATCACCCAAAAGCCATCCCATGGCAAGTTTATCTACACGCAAAAACCTACTACAGGTTCCATTACAAGACTTTACCCCTCACGCCAAGCCACTAACAATTGCCCTTAACATTGTATCACGGAGACTTTAAGATTTATATTTCCGTAGAATACTATTAATAAAGACTAGGATAATTATCGCGACTTGTCTCCAATACTTGTTTATATGGTTAACTTTTACTATAAATTCTTTACGGAATTTGTGAAAATCTGAAACGATGCAAGAAAGTAAACAAAAATCCTTATAACCTTCTCAATATGAAGATAATACCCTTTTTAAATATTTGTAAATAAATGGAGGTTTCTCCTCCTGGGTCTTACTTACTATTTCCCTGAATTCTCACAGGGAACGACAGAGATTATTATCTAAACTTTCTAACCTAAGAAACCACATTTCGCCAGATTTATAATGGTATAAAGGGTTATTTCTAACAAAACGTCCACCTTACATTATACCTCACAGATTGGGCCGTTACAAGAGAAGTCACGTTAATGATTGAAAAGGAAAAGGAAAAAACCCCGATAAATATGTTTAACCAAATGATTAACAAGTTAATACTGTATTAAAAAGTAATAAGATAAGCCTACGTTAGCGAAGATATACTTCGCGAATAGGTATGATCAGTAATTACAAGTGTTAATAAGTTTGAATACGCTATATAACGCTCAAATACCATTTGCGAAGGCTTTTTTATCCAGTTAAGTTCGTTGCTTACAACTATAATAAAGCGTATGAAGAATTATTTAATATATACTCCTAAGCCTACAACTTTAGTAAATTAAATAAAAAAGATCTTATATTAGTTAATTACGTCGACCACAAATACGGTTACGGGCGTCTTTATCACCTAAGGTTTGGCTTATCGACTATAAACTTAAGGTAACAGCTACGTTGGCAATAACATGATAAAAATTCAAGTGGACTTGATAACTATAAACATTATCGTCGTAATAGTGGCAAAAGATGTTGGATCTGTAGTAATTATGGCTATTAGTCAACTAGTCCCCCCGCCATCCGAGCGACATAACAAAAAGATAATATATTACATCCAATATCCTACCACTTTTATACAGGAATTCTTGGATTAAATAGTAGACTTAGAGGGCGACGAGCGAATTAACGGTAATGATACCCTTAAGTAACTGAAATAGCATAAAAATACCGCTCCCGGTGCAGCCTAATAACTAGCCAACTACGATTTCCTATACTGTTTAAGCGGTAAATACCCTTACGTATATTTCAACCAAGCCTTCAACCTCTCAGTTACGGTAAACCTTCACAATCGTAACTCTAACCACATGTTTTAAGGTATTATGCTAAATATAGGGGTAATAAAGTAGTTAAGAAAAGGCTATTTGTAGTACATGACACTTTGAGAGAGAACACTACAACCACTAAGATTAATTATCTCGATACTAACAAAGCTAACATTAGCTTCTCACTAGGCAAACAATTATCGTTACTGGGGACAACGGTAATTGAAACTGTTATTAGATCAATTACTTTCCATATTCTTAAGTCTCTTACCCTATTTTTTTTCTCTACTGAAAGTAAATAAAAACCCTTAGCATTATCGTTAACGCCAACGTCAATGAGATTATTAAAAAGAGCCAGAATTTTCCCCTCGCTTTTAAGTAGGGGTACTTATAATTTCATTCTTAAGATTTTGAAACAGTGATGTTAAATCTAACGAAGCCGGGAATACGTTAATTATACCAGCGCTTCATCTACGCAGCCCTTAATAGGCTATAGAAAGTTATAAAGTTCATAGAGCATAAAGATATAAAATAATTTACCCTAAAAACTATCAAAATGTTTTATTAAAATTACTAAATGCATACAGAAACCTTCGGAAAAATTAAATTAACACTAACAGAAAACAAGGACTTCGACCACGAGGTTTTTATTAATATATTTTACTTGCACAAGGAGCGTATTATTCATTTTGTTAACTCCGCAACCTTTCTTTACGAAACTAAATGTTTTTAAAAAAATCGGAGAGGATACGTAGGAAACGTTAAGGATATTATGGATTAACACATACTTATACTTGACTAACATCTTCATTCACGATACCGGGACCGACTTTACAGTAATAAAGTTTTAGGAAAATTCTAAAATAATAGTTATTTATTACAAACAGATGTTTATAAAGGCTTACCAAAGTATTAAAAAGGTTAAAAAGGAATAAGCCCTACTTCTCCGGATGTATAATATCCTTACGCTGTAAATTAAAAGCTTTACGGATCCAAAAACATATTTACAAATAGTGGTAAAGGGTTTAAACTATATTATAAGCTTTAACGGTATAATACCGATGTTAATAGTTTTTAAAGCGTACCCACACCCAACGAGTGAATTTCCGCCATTAACAAATACCAAAAAGCGAGTTATAGTCTACGACAAAGTTTAAAGGAGTTACGGAAGAAATCGGCACGCCGTCAGGTTAACGATTCTCTTAATACCAAGAACGGCCCTATAACAATCAATATACTTTCTGTACCTTTATAAAGCGAATTAATTGTGTGGTAGAAGCTGAGCAAATGGAAAAGAATATACAAAAACGTAAGTATTTTTCATTCTAAAGTGGTTGTTAAAACTGCTAAAGGTCTTATATATTTCCAAACTTCCTAGGTCAAAACTTATTTTAGAACTATCAACTATGAAAATCTTTAATCTTGAAGACCGAATTAATACAAACTTCCTCCAATCATTATTGACAAGCCGATAAAACGCCACCGGCGCAAACGACCCCCAAAAAAGAGGAATATTAAAGAAGAAAAAATATACACCAGGTAGTATCTATAATATTGTTTAGGTAATCTGGAAAGAAATGAATAACGAAAACCTGATACTAAAGCTTCTAACGTACCGCAATATCAAGACTTTCGGCCAACCTTTTAAAAATAGTGACATGGTCGGAATTAACGTTCTATTAATTTAAGGACTTATATAAAAACCACGGGGCGGCCGTACGAAAAATTACGCCTCATCCCTTAAGGATACGGTAATAAAGGCAAATATCAAATTCTTACGAAGTCTTTAATGATTAAGAAAATCAACCAACGCCTAATGGCCGTTTTCGTAACAAGTTTATTAACCAAATCTAAAGAGAAAGTTTACGTCTAATAGTTGAAATATAACGTAAGCTTATACGTAATTAGTAACGGATTTACAACGGATCGTACAATAGGAGTTACCACATGAATTACGGCCTATTCATGCTTTAGATACGGTAATACAATATACTAAGATTTTATATGGATAAGCCAAAACAAGCGTTTATTGAATCCTAAGCTACTAGTCGCAATTTAAATTACGGTTAGGCATAAAGTTTAACATAAGATACTTACATTCTAGTCACGTAAGAGAAGGACTTTAGCCTAATGGATATGTAAACTAACGATACCCTTTTCGTTAATACAGCTAGCTTTATGGCATTGGAATAACAATCTATTAAAGACTACAAATTATGGAATTACAAGCCGATTACATCGTTAACGGAAAGCAATAGACTTGGCTTTAAAGAATCATTAATCCTTATAATTAGTATTAATACAAGCTTTAAAATTTTCCCAAAGGGCTAGGGAACCAAAGTGGTTATAATCGACAAAACTAATATGGTTAAAACCTAACGATACCTGGAATAATGTGCCCCTAGTAGCTATATTATCATCTTATATTTCTCTCAGGCCTTCAATGAGCTTTTTCTTGCGGCGTGAATGAAAATTTTGATAGGTAACGACTTTAAAAAGTATAATGGAAGGATTAAATGGCGAAAACAGAATTTAAACCAAGAAATTAATATGGTTTCAATCGATATATCGAAAGCTAAGCTAATAATTCTTACGAATAGGTTATTTATAAATAACACCGACCTGTCTTTACCAATCGGCTTTTCGATATCCCTTATTAATCAAGATAAGCTGGAAAACTAGTTTAATATTATTGGTAACCTATTTTACTATACCTGTGTTTAATATCAAAGAATTTTATGAATTTTATTAACTTTAAAGGTCTACAGCATAATGATAGGCTTTGATATAGGTAAGATATTGCGGGAAACCCTTAACGTTATTATAAGGTAGCTTAAATTTCCTTATATACGGGTGGTAATCTTTAACGACTCTAAAATCCTATTCGAATGCCTTTCGAAACTCGGACCCACCGGTGAAAAACGCTTGATAATCAACGTAATAGCACTCTTCCAAGCCTACGAATGGAGGAAGACTCAGGAGTTTCTATAAATTAACGGCAAAAATAATCCTAGTAATTCTATAATAAAGTCATCATCGAATGAGGCCTTTAAAAGGTTCGTCAATAAAAATAGGCTAACTATACGTATCGTGGGCTACGTTAATAGGCCATCTGGTAAGGTTAAATTACATGAAAACAACGACTAAGGATGTGTTGGCGAATTGAAAGACTGTTAGAGGACTAATAATGGCGAATTGTTTGATTGGTACGGCTAAAATGGAAGGTTGTTAAGGAATATAGTGGAAGAACATTTCATAGGAGTTAATAAAGTCGAACCTTGAAGCCGTGAGGCAATTAACGGAAATCAGAGTTAATTTGCATGCAATTAGATGCAATTTGATATGGAGGTTAATTAAAACTAATACGGGTCTGGCTGACTAACGAGGTCGCAATTTAGCACTTATTGGAAAATATTAGTAAACTACACTAGCGTGCGCGCACAAACTAAAAAGCCGCTAGTATTGAAATAGTAGTATTTGTAATGCAATAGGTCGACTTTACTTACAGTAAAGTTAACTATACTAAGCTGCAAGTTAAGTGTATCATTTTGTTTAATCTTACTATATTTGACTGTAAGTCAAATGCAGTATGGCCCTACTTTATACTAGGGTATAGGCCAATCAATTGGCTATACAAATTGCTTTACAGACCGGCTAGCGGTCTGCCAAACCTAAAACAAGACATCTACCACTTGACTACTGCAATATTACTATTACTTCGATTAATCAAATCGACAACTTTCCAACGTCTAAAGCCCTACCAACATTAATGGGTATATATAGATAAATGTAGAGGCGTCTTAAGTAATTAAGCTTGTGATAATGATCTTTTACGTCCTTATACACATTATTAAAGTCTTACTTAAAATTCAGTTTAAAGTAGTTCCTTAAACCCTATTATTTAAGTTTCTCAATACGCTACTGCCTTTAGTTATTAAAAAGCGATTTCAATTGATAAGGATATAATAAACACTCCTTAAATTTCTTAATCGATGGAAGAGGGAAATCCTCAACGTTAAAAAAGTCTTTAGCTAGCCTTTTAGGAAATTTCTTCAAAATGCCGTAAACCTACCAGAAAAATTTTTAGTAGACTCCTTCACAAATTTAATTTAAGTAAATTCTCCAATACCAAACTGAATAATATGATAAAAACAAGTTTATTTGTAAATCTACAGTTAGTATAATCACGGATTTTTCTCTCTAAGCTTCTTTACAAGTAATTATACTACCTACTAACACATTCATATTAAAACTTAAATAAGCCGTACAATTATTATAGAATGTTCCGCCACAAAATGGGGTTATTTTAGATATAACTTAGGTAACGATTACGATTTTTTTTAAAATTTAAGGTAGTAAAGAAAAGTATAACCATAAGTCTCATAACCTTATAAATATTAAATTATTCTTATTTTAATAGTTTTCATCAGATCACTGTTATTTTCCCCGGTTTGTACCCTTTATATTCTAGTATCGCCCCCGTTTAAATTAAAAAAATTACCTCTATTATATGATCAATTGTTTATAGTTTGACGAAGTATACAATGGTTTAAAACGTAATTGAAAGGAATATTTACACCTTTCCATATATAAAAAAAAATAAAAACAGTATTCAATGGGTATATTTACTATATTACGAAAATAAATCGTGCTTGAAAATCAATCCATTTAATAAAGTATTAGAAAGACTAATATTTTGCTTATAGGTTATAATGAATGTTCAATTTGGTTCAGGTATATTATGCTATCGTATTTTCCTGGTTTCTACGTAAAATAAGGGTTTCGAATTCATTTTCAAATACCTTATTACTATACGTAAAAACTTTCTAAGTTAATTATATTTTTATATTGAATTTTTATATAAAACTTTTTAAACTTAGTTCTTATGTTTTCTTTCCATTATAATATCGTTAACTCACATAACGATAAATTTCCTAGGTTTCTTTAATATATACATTATAAATATGATGATTCCTCATATTTCGTGTAATGATAATTCTTAAATTAAAGGTCTAAGGAGAATTTTCGATAGGGAGGATATATCCAATCAAGTTCAAATTATCTCCTGAAATTTTTGTTTTGAAGTTAATTTAAAATATATTTGATTTGTAGTAAGAAACGCTATTAATTACCATTTTATATTATTATTAAACTTGAACTTTAGTTGGTTACGTAATAGTCTTCCTAAATGGATAATTTTAATTTGAAGTAGATTTAATGTCTAGTAAATTTCAATATATGGATGTAAACAGTGAAAACAAAGTAAAATCGTTCATAATTATTGATTATTATCAAAATATAGCCACTAAAGCATAGTCATTACTAGCTGATTACACTTTTTTATATCAGCTGGTATGTGAAAATTCTATTTTTATTATATTGATAATATCTTAAACCCATATATCAATTTTGTATTCGTTAATATTAAACGAATCTCGGTTTAATTTTTTTTAAAAAATATCGTTCTGAATATTTATGTAACATGATACTTGATAGAAATTTATTCGAAGTTCGATGTACTGCAAGACAAACATTCATATGGTTGCGGATATTTTTTTTTTAAATACCATTAGGTTCTAAGTTAAATCTATTTTAAGTGAAAAAGGCTTCGTCATTTGCATTCAAGATTGTCATTACAATAGTTGGGCTTATGGGTTTTTATACTTTTAATTCGTGTCATTTGTTTCTCCAATATTCAAAATACATAGAAATCCTCGAAGTTTACCTTAATATCGAAACTAATAAATTCGTTAAACTTGATGATTTAAGGCGTTTACTTAATTTTAATTGTAAACATTTATAGTTTTCCCTGAATTACTTGAAAATGAAGTTTTTCACTTGATAAAATAGAACCTTCATTTATTATATTACAAGTTCAATAATCCTGTAATTAATAGGCTATATGAAATCCGAAAAGTAGTTGGTTATAAGAATATATAATTCTTGATATTCAAAGGAATTGAAACCCCTTTTAAATATTACGAAACATGGTTTTAAACATCCTTTAAATTTGAATTCACTGTCATAAGGATAAAAACAATTACTTGAAGGTTTTTATCCCCACATGTTTCAGTTTGAAAGAAAGCTTCTCTTTAAACAATTGACTTATTAATAACGTTTTATTGCACTAGGTGTCTTAAAAATATTGCGGTAGAGGAAATATGTTGAGATTTATATACGATATGAGTTAATACGTACCTATAATTCTGGACATACTAGTTTACTATATAAACAAAAATATTTCTAGGATTCAATTCTAAAGATATATTGAGTTGATGAGAATTTAATATAATTTGATACACATTATAGCGTATAACAATATTGGTAACTTTAAAGTACATTCGAAGTTTAAATAAAGTTTATAATATGATTATATCATAACTTGTCAATTATATATCCTAAAAGGTACAATAAAAATAGCAGTAAAATATCTTAATAATATTATCGGTTTTGATGTTTTAGTGTTAATATTGTTGGGGTTTAACGAATATATATGTATAACAAATGAATCTCTTTTACCATTAAATGTTGAAAATATAGTAGGAACATATAGTAAATCTTTTAAGTAATTAAGGAAGAAATTTATCAATCGCCATATTATCAATACCTGTTGGTAAGTCTTTATCGTTATAATGTAGTATATTCTAATCTTTGGTCGAGGTAATTGATATTTCATTAAGAGGAGTGATGTGTTACTTCTAAGTTTATCAAATCGCTACCCAGTTTATACACTAATTTATATGGTGAATTCCTGAGCCCGTGCCCTAGTCCAAATTTTGTAACTAGTGTACTTAACTTTTAGTTCATTTATTCAAGACTACCAACATACAGTTACCTACTAGTTAATTAAATATACTTATATTTAATATAATGAACTTAACTGTATTATACTTAACTGCTTTTTTGAAATTAGTGACTTTTTATTTTATGAACGTACGCTAATATAGCCAACCACTCATTAGAAATATTTCCTAAAGCTGCTTTCATCTCTGTAGGCAAAAACTCTATTAATTCCAGGTTATTTTATATCCAAATGAACTTTAATTACAATCTCCTTCACCATATTGACAAACATTATCTTCAACTTCCATACATAAGTCTTTCGTAACAAACTTACGTAAATAACAAACTTATACGCCGCTAATTTTGTACCGTTCAATAATAAATCTGAGTATGTTTTTCCTATATATTATTATCATCAACATTACCGTAACAATATTTCAATTCAATAGGGTATGTTTATTTGTTTATATGAAATGCGTAGAAGTTTATTTAATCGCCTATTGATGCGGTTATGTTATTACTATTCACAAACTATTGTAAAACTATTTTAGGTGTAACCTTGTTTATTACGTTAATGGGGTTATTTTTACTTTCTATATATCCAATTTCTTCAAATTTGCGGGTTTTTTATATATTCTTTAAAGTTATTACGTTTTTTCATTTATGTTTGGATTGAGGATATTAGCTATTAAGTCTATAGGTTGCTTGACTATATATGTAACAAAGGGGAAATATACAGTACCTGGTCCGGGCGCGACCCAAATGCGATTGGCAGGCGTTAAGTATGAAACCACTATCCGGCCTGAGCGTAGTTAGGGAAGTATTCGTAGGCATTATGATGGAAGGCACGTAACGGATCGTAAAAATAGGTGTTACATTAAAAACCGTTTTATACTGTTTAAGTTTCGTATAATACCTTAATTATTAACTCCATTTTTCATTTACTTGGTTTACTTTGATATATTTAATGATATTATGTATTAAGGGATATTTTTGTATCTTCATTTAACATTTGTCATATTTATGTGAATCTATAGTAAACATTAATAACTTCGAGGTATATTGTAACATAACTAGGGAAAACGAGCTGATAGCGAATATTTAATCCTCTGAATAAACGAAAGTACATTTTCCTTTTTCGGGGCTGACTTAAGCCAATATATTACGTTTTTAAAAGGCTGTTAGTAATATAGGTTTTATGATGTAATAGTTATAAATTTTTATTTTTATTTTTGCGTTTTAATTGATATTAGTTTTCGATTGAACCGTTTTAAACCTTTTTATAACTGATTTGTCTCAGGTTTTTATTAATGTTTATGGAGGTAGGATATAAATACTTATTCACGTTAAAAGGTAAGTAGAAGAGCAATCGATAGATTGTTATTGTAGTATAAATTAAGATGATGATCGTTGAAGAAGCATCCAGAGGTGCACGCCACAGGTGAGGTTTTATAAGCCCTCGCTCAAAGCGTACCACTTCTGGAATACCTCTTCTAAACCGATCCACGTATTGCCATTCGGTTTGGAATAGCTATTCCAGACCGCTCCATGCATAATGCACTTTACGTCTTGCAAGAGTATAGCCTGTAGTGTGATACGTTATCGTACACTCTGCAGGACTATAGCCTATAATACAGTGCACTACTACTGGGTCTAAGTATACTATCTATAAGGTTATATAATAATATCCACACTGGTAATCTTTTCTTTCTTCCTTTTATACCCGTAGTACAGTAACGACAGTGTAATTATAGAGATTTCTTATACGTAGCCCTATAATGACAGTGTGGATGTAAAGGTTCAAATTAGTAGTTTCCGTAGCGATAGTGTGATTGTAGGGGTTCGAATCAGCAAGTTTTAGCTGCGGTAATGATTTTAATTCGGTTGGAATCAGTAAGGTCTGATTGCGATAGTAATTGTAGTTCGGCAAAAATCAGTAAGGTCTAGCCGCGGTAGTAATTGTAATTCGGCCCTGATTAATATAGCTAAATGGGGGCGATATAGTTGGTAATAACACCTTGCGTGGTTTTTGATAGGGGTAACTGCGTGAGTACTACAAAAAGAAATTAGGAAAAGGGTAACTACACAATTACATATTAAGTTAGTATAAAAAGATACATCGTTATTGGTCCAGGTAAAATTTCTTTTCCTTTCCTTTTAAAAACCCGTAGTCCTAGCTAATTCAAGTCTTTATCTTAACTTCAACTTTATTTTATTTAATCAAGCTAAGCCGTTCTAATAAGTAAGTCACTTGGCCAACATCTACATACTAACCTCTCTTTAAAATAGATGCCGCGTAAAAACAGTATAACAAGGTGCCTTTTAGCGCAAAAGCGTCAGCGCGCTACCACCGCTGCAGCCGCTGCCGCTACTAACAACCAGCCCTTATCAGGAAAAATCTCGTCAATAACAGCCACTCCACTAGCCGCCGCCACCCTGCCCAGCCTTATCGCCGCCACTTGATCTCCTTCCACCATCGCTGCAACCCCCTTAAGCCTTGACATCGTCGTCTCGCCTCTTTTAGCCACCACCGATATTACCTCCCCCCCTTTCCTACCTCTCCCTCCCCTTTCCCCAACTTTTAAAGGGAGAAGTAAAGGGCTTCTAAGGTTATAAAGCTTACCGTCTCCCTTCAGGTAAAAACCGAATTACCTATAGGGGCCTTTTTATGCCGTAAACGTATCCTGGCGTAACTACTTTAAGGTTCGTATATCCTAAATTCATTCGCTCGTAAATCTTTAACCTCTTTTTTTCTAGATATGGAGTACAAGACGAATTTGCTCTGCCGCCTCAAGCTCTGTATATCGAGGGTAAGCCGCGAGTCGTTTTTAAGAGTAAGGCGTTGAAACGACGTACTCAGATCCATAGTTCCGGACCGCTAATAAATACGCTTTATATATCATGTGTCGTGTCCACGGCTGCGAGTAAGTCCGTTAACGATTACAACGAAAGCGGGGGTTGTTCGATTCGCTACTACCGTTACAAACGGACTAGCAACTTATACGCCCCCGTTCCAGTGGTCTTTAGGCCGTAGGCCGTAGGCCGAGGAAGTGTTACGTGCCCACCGGCTTTATAGTAAGCTTTAATCGAACTCCAAAAAAATTCCTTTAGCAGAAATACAACGTTCGGAGCGTTTCGATATATAATCGCGGTCGTAAATAACCAAAAAATGCCGATACTAATTAGTAATAGGTGCCCACCGGCGGTACAAAAAGTCGGAGACTACCGTTATCATCTGAAAACAGGGCTTATACATATATTATGTAGGCGAGTTTAACGGTGTTATCGTATGTAGCTATAAAAAGAGTAATACCCCCCTTATGCGTTTTCCTAAGAGTATTCTTTGTAAGGCGTAGAACCATATCTTTCCTGTCGTTAATAACGTAAATAAAGGTGATAACGGTGACGTTAATACAAAGGGGAAAGGTAACGGGAAGGATAATAGGGACGCGACGACGTAGTTCTCTCCCTTTTTTAACAATAACTAGTTATCTTTAGGACTGAGCCAACACGCCCAGCTATATTAATGTTATTAACTTACTTTAATACAATCTATACAAAAATGTAATAAGTGTAACTTAAAATTTATAAAGCAAAAGGAGGTAATACATTAGGACCAGTGTGATATGGTAAATTTAATTAAACAGGGAAAATTGAAAAAGGCAATATAATAGAATCTATGCAGTATTATAAATTTAAACAAAGAAAAAAAAAATTGATAATTTGTTGGATGGAGGTATGCAAAAGAAAAAGTGACAAACTAGTTGAATCAGCGCGAAATATTTGGGTTAAACAAATGTACAAATTGAGGATTGACATAAATAACGGGACTAAAATCGCTTAAAAATTGGTAAAAGCGGTTTAAATGTTTGTTAAGGTTGTAAAACTTTTCGTTCTATACTAAAAAACAAAGTTCCTGTCGTTATAAAAGAGTTTAAAGCTCCATTTCGTGTAACTTTATTTATCGCATTTGTTTGGTTAGATAAACTATTAATCTATCTTCTTTTCTCAATCTCCCAGCGTTTCTACTATTCTTATAATACTATAATATCGATTATTAATCGGTTTTAATTTGTAATATCCGAATTAACCAGACATTTATAAACTGAAAAACGTTAGTATATACAAGCAAAGAAATATAGTATAAACTAAGGTTGGAAATGATTATCTGGACCGTTATCGTTATAATAATACCCGAATTAAAACATTTAACCATATTATAGATTTTTCAAAACAGGAAGCTCCTCGTAACTCTTTTATATTGGGAAAATATTCAATAAATAATGATTTTATGAAACGTAAAGCCGTTTCGAGCCAACTTTTAGTTGCCAAGGATTAAAATGAAGTTAAATTACGAATTATAGTCGTTATTATTTGGAAAACATCCGTTATTAAAAACAAATAACTTAAAAATACGAATATTTAACGGTCTAAACTATAAGATGCGCTTTAAATTTTGTATTTTCCATAAAGAGCGCTTGTTAAACGCCTTATATATATCGTCTTACAGGGCGGTTTCGTATTACGCGGCGACTGAAAGGTTAAAAACCGCCTTTGATTATATTATAAAAGCAACTTAAGCGTTATGTATGCGTTGGCATCTGTAATCGTCGGCCCATTTTACGTTATCCAAAACGACAAGGGTAACTTTGTCCAGCTGCCCTTTTTGTGTTAAGCCTAAAACTCCGGTTCGAAAATTAATAGTAACGTTATTAGAATCGATTATATGGTTCTTCGTTGGGTACGTTTTAGGTTTCTCTTTTAAAACGGAATTTAAAAGTTTCATTGCCCTAAACACGGAAAACAAAGCATTATATAACGTTAACGTTTCTTCTTCCTATATACTAGTTAGTACAAAGCCTTTCGAATGGACTATTAATACTAATGAATATGGATCGAAGATAAAGCTGGTTATTCCGAGTCGTTTTTTATAATATTTTTCATAAGTGTTATATTAATAAATACCGGTTCTAATTAAGACATAAAGTAGGTTCATAATACTTTAAATCGTTTCTAGCGGGGGGTATTACCTCTAAACTTTTAGTATATCGGCGTATATTTATCGTTTAAACCGTTTTCCTATTAGGTGCATGCTTATATTATATTTTGACGTTCGACATATAGGTTATACAGTTTGTTAAAAAAGGCTGCAAATGCAAAGATGAGGCGGTAAGTAGTTCGTAGTAATATAAGCGATTCGGTTATAATATCTTTTTTTCCTTCGTCATTATGTTCTTCAATAACTAGGTGGGTCTTTTCGTAATGATTTCCGGTTTTATATTCAACTTCGTAAACAAGGCTGGTGGAAAAGATCCTATAGGTGTCGTAAATTATTATATTAAACCATTGAAAACGAAAAACTCTTTATTCAATTAAATCTAAGATCTTTATTTAGGTAAATTACTCGAATAAGGTACCTAGGGTGGTAATAATGCCTTCGTTACAGTTCTTTAAGCTTATTTCGTGGTTTTACATCTCCCTATACGTAATAAAGGAGTTTATGGCAAAGTTCTTACGGCTTCTTTTTGTTTTTCGAGCCGAAAAGGCGTTTTCGGTAGCGAGGTTTTGATGAGGTTGGTATAAACGGACCGCTTTTATTTGGCGTAAACCGATCGGAATCGTGTTTCGAATGGTAGGTTAAAGCTGGGATCTGTTTTTATTCGTAGTTTTAAGGGGTGTCCCGTTGGTGGTTTTATTCGTCTTACGGTTTTAGGCTTTTTCTTTTTACCTTTCTTTTATATTCACGTACTATTATCTAGCTAACCGAACTTGTACCGTTTAGTAAATCAACAAGTACATTATAGCCTTTAAACCCGTTAATTCTTCAAAAGTCAATCTATTTATCCTTCGTTTTCCAAACCAAAACTTCAAATTATAATAATAGGTCCAAAACACCAATTTTACATGGGCTATGTCTTATGGTTAACGCTTTGGATACGTCGTTTCTAACCCGTAATAAACTCAATGTTATAATGGCCTTTATCATATAATTCTTCCTTTATACCGTGAATAACGATGGTGCGAAATCTTTGTAAATTCAGAGGTACGCATTAAAAATAAAGATCATAGGGAACAGCTCATTTGTGCCAAAGGAGTTATTGACGGCATTAACCGTCATTTCAAAGATAAATTCCTGAAAACTGGTACCCTTTAGTTTCTTCTTCAACACCGTATAGGTTTTTTTAAGCGGTCTGTGGTATCGTTTACATTTTTCAATAGGTTATATAACTTTTACTAGGATTTGTTTACACTTTTTACCGGTTATCCGAATTTTAATACACCACTCGATGAAGTTAAAGGCCGCATTAATGTTTTATATAATCTAATTTAGGGGCCTTGAATAAAAGTTAAATTGATATTTAATTAAAGCGCTTTGATAATTTATAGGGGAAACGTTTTGTATAAACATGACAGCTTAAACTAATATTACCTCATTAACGGCATAAAAGACCGGTTAGTTATTTAAATACATAATATTGAGAATTACTTTGTCATTAAAGTATATATTGTTTTGAAAGCGGAACCAAAATCCTTATAGAACGTATAAGTGTAATTAATACTTGTAGTAAAACTTTTTGAAAGTTTTAAATGCGTGTCTTTCTATATCCGTATAGTTTGCGGTGTAAAGAGGGCATAAAAGGCATTTTGTAACCAGGTATTCAAATTTTTAATGTAAAGTCCGTAATTCCGGCTACGTTAAGTAAAAAGCCTTAATTATACGTGTTTTAAGGAAAAACTATGAGTAGCCGAACTTAAGCCGAAGCGTTACAAATACTTTATTCTAAACGCGGATAATTTAGTAAATCGTATTCCGGACCTTAATCTTCACCTTATTTATATGAGTTAATAAATACCGAAATAGAATTTCAAAATCCATTACATAAAACTTAACTGGTCCGAAACATGCATTTACAACGACTGTTTCGAGAGACTACGCTTTGCCTTTACTTAATAGGACTTTTCGGTATTCTTTTATTCGGTTTAGCCGAAACTTCGGAAACTTCACCGTAAGTGCATTGAATTTCCGCTTCCCAGCCGTTAAGGTTTCGGTTACACTAGTATCAGGTATAATAACCTGAAAACTATTGATGTATCTGTTAAAAAGTATGAAATGCAAAGTTATATAGGCGTCGAAAATTTCGTTAAGGCAGTTTAAGCCTTCAATATATATAAAGGAGGAGTTTTACAGACCGGTGAAAATATGTTACGAGGTTTTATCGTTCTAGGTTGATAGGTAGGCATTATGACCCTTGAGGTTGTCGTTTCCGGATATATCTTCGTAAAAGTAAACGTTAAATCCGTTATCTATGCTTTCGCACTCGGTGGCGAATATTATGAAATTAGACTTTATTCGGTCCAGAAATAAATGATCAGCATAAAATTATCGTTTAATCCGAGTTTATTCGTAAACGTAATGGTTCATAAACTAACAACCGATTTGACCCAATACAATATACCGCTTTTACAAACCTGTGGGGCTTCTTATATCTTTTCGTAAGTATTATTGTAGTCGCGGTACGTTTTTTTGATTTTCGAACTGTCGTCTCTGTCACTTATAATTATAATTCCCTTTTTAATACCTGTATTTTAGACGCTTGTTCTAACTTGGACAAACTTTAAATCTTCAATATAAACCATGATAAATGGTTTCGACGAGGTTTGCTTTTGTAATTTAGCCTTTTCTTATGTTTTCATTTGCTATAAATATTGATCCGAAGATTTTCTATCGGTGGATAAATGTTTTGAGCGATATTTCAAAACTTATACATAAATTTTTGAAATACTTTGTTGGTTTAAATAGTATAAGGTCGAAATCAGGGGTTTCAAAGAAAAGTTTAGTTATTACCAAAATAAACAGTTTATTTACTTTGTGTTCCGGTTAAAGGGCTACTTGAAATTTCGGGAACTTGGCTAATAGGGTGGTAAAGATTTCCTATAAGCTTTTATCGGCGTTTTTCTATTGGTTCTTTAGGAATTTCTAGGTCGTAATATTCCAGTCCCTATCGTAAAGTTCGTGATTGATTTCTGCATCGAAGTAGGATTGAAGCCGGTTATAATTACAAAAGTATTTATCTACGTAAAGTAGTATATATACTATTTTTTTACTAACCCAAAATATATATGGGGTAAAATAACATAAATTTATAATAGCCCAATATCGAGTCAGTTAAATATATTAAATATCGCCTGCATTTTATTTTTAAGCATGTCGTACGGTTTACTGTTATAGTTATCTTCCCTATCACAAAGCCTAGCAAATTTTAAAAGCTTTATAGGATCGCTTTTATCAGTGATAAAGCGGTGCGGTAGAAGGTTACGGTAATGGTTGTAGTTAGCGGGTATTAATCCATAAGGTAGGTATTGTCGTTTTATGCCGTTCGTTAATTCCTAAAGCGAGCTATTCCTGGTATTTCAGCCGTTTTTGCTATAGTCGAGCGGGCTGTTTTTAGTGTTTCAGCCGTTCTAGCTATAACTTAACGAGCTGTTAACGGCAATCGAGGTGTAATCTTTTCTCTGTTTCGGTTTCTTATTTCGTTTCAGGAGGGCTCGCGTTTAACCTTCCTTGTAAATAATCATTACGATTCCTTTTCCTTTATTATCGATTCTTTTAATTCTGGTTCCACTTCGCGGCAGACGTTCAACCTTGCTAATCGCCTTATCTTAATCTGTGGTAACTTTTCGTGTTTCTCGACCGTTATCTCAATTAGGTGTTTCAGGCTTTTTTTTCGCCAATATCATTTTTTAAACTTTTCTTTTATTACTTTATCGTCTATCCACTCTGGAATTTTTATAAACTAGATCGTTGCTAACAGGGATTCTACGATACAGATATTATTTCCATCGGTTGTATTAATACCTCTACTTCATAGTCGTTTTCGAAGTGTTCCAAAAATCGTACCATCGAGTATTTGCCACATATCCGGCGTCTAATTCACAAAATCCTCTTCAAAATGGCGAATAAATCGCGTCTTTTAATTTCGCCGTTACAGTGGTTAAAGATTATGTTAATAACATACGTATTTTCCGTATAGGGGTTGCAATCCTTTACCGGTACCTTGAATTTATTATCCTATAAGTTAAGGTTCAAATTCTTCAGGATATTGATACGAAACGACGTATATATTAAAAGATACTCCATGTTTTCGTTAGCCTTTGAAAGATCCCTCAGTAATGAAACTCTCGTGTATTTGGGGAGGGTAGTCTATGTATACCTATAATGATTAAAATGGCGCGAATTAATAATATCGTGCCGTAGTTAAATATAAGTAAAGCGTTAAAATTTTGAAGTTTAAGATAGTTCGTTGCACAAACCGAAAATACATAATAAATGAAATGATCAAAGTAATTGGAATAGGGCTTACAAACGCTTGCTAATGTAAATAAATTTCAAACGATGTGTAAATAAAACGTGATTACAAACGTGTTAAGCGTCTCAAATTCAATTTATTAGAGTTTCGTAACGTTACACTAACTAAGTGGCTAGCAAAACTTAAACTTTGTAGGTACTAAACTTAGAAACCATAAGGCGAACGAATGCAAACAAAAAATATATAGGGCGAACGTGGGAAAGGTGAGCAGGGAAAAGGGAATGTGATTATATCATTCGGTGTTTAGTAATCGGTTCGGATTAACGTGTTGTGGCCGCTTTTGGTAAAGTAAGCGGTTTGGTTACTTTATACGTAGCCGCTCTTGCTGGAATGGGCTGTTCGGATAGTGTATTAGTAACCACTCCTATGTTTTACAAGGGGTATGAATTGTCAAAAATCGGATAGATCACAACTAAGGGTTCCGAAACTTTGTAGTTTTAGTTTACATTGCCTGGTATATGATAAGACGCTCTCCATGAAGTGCCCGGGTACGTGTAAAACGACAATATAAGTTAACAGTTAACATAAAGTGGCTTTTGAGTAAATAGGAAACTAACTGGTTAATGGTATCGTACTAAAAGTGGTTTTTCTTAAAGTTACTCCGGATCTTACATGCTGAGTAAACTTCGGGTTTCTCGGCGCTCCCGCGTAATTCCATACTTTCGTATGGTTTTTGTAAGTCGTAGTGGTAAATCACAAACAATAGGGACCGCTACAGCATCCCACTATAGGTATTCAACTTAAGTTCATATCTTTTTTCCTAAGCAATCGGTAGTCGAACGGGTCGGCTACCCATTAGTGTTGGTAGGGTCTAAACACTTATTCACGTGAAAAGGTAAGCAAAAAAGTAATCGTTAGATTGGTATTGTAGTATAAAGTAAGATAATAATCGTAGAAATAGCATCTAGAGGTGCACGCCACAGGTAAGGGTTTATAAGCCCTCGCCCAAAGCGTACCACTTCTGTAATACCTCTTCTAGACCGCTCCACGTATTGCCGTTCGGTCTGGAATAACCATTCTCGACCGCTCTATGTATTATATACTTTGCGTCTTGCAAGAGTGCAGCCTGTAGTATGATACGTTATCGTACACTCTGCAGGAGTGTACCGTACAATACAGTGCACTGCCACTAGGCCTATGTATACTATCTATGAGGGTATATGGTAATATCCTCATTTCAGTAACTTGACGCTATTCTAACGATTATTCGAATCCGGGTTTCTTTATTTCAAGGCAATTGGAAATGATCTAATTAATTTGAATTCGACAAATTTGTTTTGATCAAAATAGTGATGGGTTAAGCGATTTTATTCATTTTGAAACGGAAAGATTATCGATTGCGGAAAATAATATGTATATTTCAGGTATAGGGATACTGTATTCCAGTTGTTAAGTAAATCATTAATACGTATTATAAAGACGTAGAGTACTAGAGATGTAGGATTTATCTAAATTTCTCAATTACGTTTAAGTTGTGTTCGATAGCTTTTACCATATGGATAAGGCGTTAGTTAAACTAAGGAGATTATTAATAAATGATAAGGACTTATAAGTCCTATTTCATTAATTTCAAAACGTGATTAGTTTAAATCGGCGGTATAAGTAAGCCTTCATCCGTTGAATATAATTGCATTCATTTTCGAATATTTTCATATATTTCAAATACTTTTATAACAACGGATATTAGTCAAGTAAAATATATCGTCGTATCAATTCAATATCGCCAAATGGTTAATGAGTTAAAATATTTGGATTAAAAGCAACGTTTTACACGATTATTATCGGGTTTTGTACTCGTATTATAGCCGGATGTAGATATATTGATAACTGATGTTTACATAATTTAAGTATCTTCGATAAAAGTTTCGTCGATAGCCTTCGATAAATTTAATTACCTAGTTTGATTCAAGTTTGAAGTTAATTATTGATTCATTATATCTCGGTCAAAGATTGGTAACGCTGGACGATATGGATTATAATAAATCAACTCTATGTTAAATATATTATAGACTCTATTTACGCTATGATCTATTAAATTACATTTAATATGGTTACAAGTTTCGTTCGATCATTCTTCTGATATAGGTTTACGCGATTTTAATAGAAACTGTTAATACAAATCCTTTATTGTCGGCGATAAACGAAGCTCTCCTCTTCAACATCACTTATTTGAGATTTATGAAGATTTACTAATGTTCTTGTAAAATTTAAATAATATAGTTTAGTCGAATGAATATATATATAAACAAATACCTATTTTTTATATCTTCATCTCTCAATAAAGTTCACTTTTTTGATAATTTAATAGATTGTGAGTATATTTATGATTATATTATAAGCAAGGCTTTAAAAAGGAGGTAAGGTAAAATAAAATTCTGTTATTATGTGTTCGAAACTTGGGTTCATTGCAGAGTTTTCCTTAATATATAGATATAATTTACACAGAAGAATGTTCCACAAATATGAATGAATAGTCGATCCCAATATAAATAATTACAATTCTCGGAATAATATAGGATAGGATATTGGATATATTATAAATAAGATCTTATTAAGTGACTTAAAAACTCGGTGAAAGTCATTTGGTGGTTGCGATTCATGGACGATTAATAGTTAATATATTAATATCATCTCGTGGACGAAAAAACGATTATAATGTTATAGAAGTTGTTTTTACTAAATTTGTAACACGGGTTTAACGGATATCTAAGTGTATGGGGAATTAGTTGTAGTTGGCTTTTATTATTAGTTTTCATAAAATAATACGAACTATGTAGTTAACAACGCTAATGGCTGCGTAGGAAAAGAATCAGTTTCATTCTTCGTTTCAATTGGTGGAGTTTAGCTATTCATTTAACCGGGAAAAGGCATTGGTTTCACAATTATATCGTGTGAAATTCAAATATCCTATATATATTGACCAAAACGAAAAGAAACTCGTATTGAATCAATTATAAAAGTTGTTATATTTGATATTAAGCGATAATTTTTTTTTTGGCGCGAATTAATAAAATCAATACACTAAAGTGACGTAAGGGCAAGGTTTACATCAAACGCGGCGGCGTTATGATCCATTAGAAAATTTAATGAGGGGTAGCGATTCAATATCGATAATCGGATTATAAGTAAACTTAATGAGTAAGATCGTTTTTTCTTATCCTTTATTAATGAAAATGTTGGAATAATATTAATTTCAGTGAAGTATATCGACTTTACTTAGAATAAAGTTAATTATAATAATTTCAAGTTGACTATATTGTTGTATGGGTTTACTGTATTAGCTGCAAGTCATATGCTGTATGCGCTCACTTCCCACCAGGGCACGGGTTAAGCAATCGATGATACAAATTACTGTGAAAACCGGCTTGCGATCTGCCAAACCTAAAACAATATATTTATTACTTAGCTTTAATATTAATATTGTTACTTCGACCAATAGAATTGATAATACTGTAATATCTAAAGGCCTACTAACATTGATTAGTGTTTATTAAGTAAAGTATATATCAGCTAAGTCGAAGAATAAGTTACTTTCTGGTTTTTATTTACGTTATACAGCGGTTGATATAAAGGAAAAATTCTTGCGATGGCTCTTTACTACTACGTTTTAGTTTACGGAAGTAAGTAAAAAAGACTTTTAGAATATGTTGGTTTTCATGGAAATTGAGAGGCAGAAACGGTATCGTTATTAAAAACATTGAAAATTCTTTACGGATCCTTTTGAAAAAAAAAAACGTGGAGATTCACCCATAAAAATTTTCAACTAACAAGTTGGTAAACGGTTAACTTAATATTACTAAGTTAATATTATTGTAGGTGTTACCATTGCGAAAATGACTAAGTCTTATACTCAACAACTAATCATAAACGACCTCCTACTTGACCATTTCTATCAAACCTTTACTTCAACAACAAGTTTTCACTTTATATTACTTTTTTTTCACATGGAACACACTAAAATCTATACATTAATAAAAAATGAATACTATCGTTAATTCGTATCTAAATAGCTACATCGCACGATTTTCCATCAAATTACCAAGTTTTCAGGTGTTGAATCACCAAGTTCTTTAACCATCAACATAAGACTCAATTAGAAATTATTAAACGTAGTTAAAACCCTCGGATTCGTCTTTTTCAAAAATTATAAAAAAGACTTCTGGGGATGAGATGTTACAAAAATTTAATCGAGGGGTATCTAGCTAACCTTCTCAGTTATTATATTTCCAAATAAATCGACGGTAAAAAAAACTTGACGTTAATGAGTGCGTTTTTTCCATTATCGTGCATTTTTCAATGACTGGATTATTAATATTTGGAAGGCGGTTGAAAAACTATAAAGTTCAAGTTCAACTTGAAATTAAAACGAAGAGTAACTTTTGTACCCGAGAAGAACAGTATTAAGTCTATATGATTTTTTTTCAACTTTTTTTTCAACTTAACTAATACCCTCAAATATTGTTCCCTAAAGAAAAGAGTTTTAAGAACATTTTACATCTTTATAAACGTTTTAAGGGACTTCCTCTTAATCCTTAATTAATCAAAGCCCTTTTACGCATTAATGATAATGAATTTGTTGATTTTTTTGGTGTACTAGTACCTTTACGTAATAGCACGGAGTACGCTTTCAGTGGTAGTAGAGCATATAAAATAGCGGTTGCCAACGCAGTAAGAGGAATTGATGTCGAACTTATACGGTTAATTAAGTAAGATTTTTAAAATCCTTAGTACCTTCCATATAGTCAATTTACTTTTACTCCTTAATCTTTCCACTAAAATCGTTAAGTCTCTTAAGACGAAACTTTTTATAGTAGGTAGGTTTACATTTGCAAACTTACTATAGGTTTTTTTACAGGACTATAACCTTTGGGACAAAAGATTGACAATTACCTTTAATATCACAACTCAGAGGTTTACGGTTTCATTTAATGGTAGGCAATTTTACCGACGATTGGGTCGATTATCGTGACTTTTTATTAAAATTTGGCAAGATGGTTAATATTAATTATAAGCTTTTACGAATTTCGCCAAGATTTGGAACAATGTTGAGAAGTATAACGGAAAGTTTCACAAACTTTTTGACACGAAGATTATGTTTTTTCCAAATATATTTAAGTGGATAGAGGTCCGTTTATCTGATTTCTACTTACTATTTTCTAGAATCCTTACAAGGTACGTCACCAATCATTACTTCACCTTCTTGATGCGTGTAAAAACTTTTCGAGATTTATAACGGTATGAAAAGCTATTTTGAGTACGATGTCCACTTTATATAATATTATATGGATTGGATTATTACTGAGGTAAACGACTATAATAGCAAAAAAAAATTGATAAGGGAATACCAATGGATATTTTAAACCATATTTTTTATTAGTTGATGTTATGTTTATAAGCAATGTATAATATTTACCTTAGTCAAGTTACGTTTTGCAAGAAAGTATGGGCAGTTTTTAGGGGCGTTAGCGAATTTGAATATGTTTTATAATGCCTAGATGCTACTGACAAGGGTTTTTCCTCGCGACCGTAATGGGATGTACGAAAAACTCGTTTGTTATATACTTTTAAGCTGATGACTTCAACGATATGAATAAAAAAGATTGCGTTTTGGTATATTATATCGATCTTAAAGATGAGCGAGCTTAGTATTTAAAATTCGGTCAAAAATCTTCGTCTTGAAAGCTAAAGTTGGAGTAGCGTCAACGAGAATAAAATTTAAGCGGACTTGTTAACCGTAAGAACTATTTTAGTGATAGTGATAAAAGGTGTTGTATTTGAGGCAAGTCCGGTTATTAGTTAATTCGTCACCCTTCAGCTAAATGTTATAAATAATAGGTATTCTACTACTCACAATACCCTATTATTACCAAGTAAAATTACTTTGATTGTATTGTAGATTGATTGGGTAAAAAAGATATTGAATGTAATGATACCTTTGATTAAAGTACGTAGTATAACGATTTTGCTTTTGGCGTGATCTAATAACTAACTAACTACAACTTCCTATAATATTTAAGTGGTCAAAACCTTTTCCATTGCACAAAATAAGCCCCTAACTCATTATATACCTTTAATATTTGCGATTGTTATGCAGATTAGACGTTTTAAGGTATTATACTAGATATATAGGCAGCAAGGTATTTAAAATGAGGTTATTTGTAGGACGTAGTATTACGGTAGGATAGAATTACTATTATCGAGATTAATTGTTAAGATGCTGATAATTTCAAAGTTAGCTTTGGCCTAGGCTAATAACTTTACTAATTAGTGATTAAGATTATTTAGATTGTTGTTATGTTGATTACGTTCCATATTATTAAATCTCTTACCTCGTTCCATCTTTGATTGGAGGATATAAAAATCCTAGGCTTCAACTTCAACATCAATATTAATAAGTTGGTTAACAATAGTAAAAGGTTTTCCATCGCTGTTAAGTAGAGGTATTTATGGTTTTACTTTGAATTCCTTGAGGTAACGGTTTTGAATTTGACGGAATTGGAGATATGTTAACTACACTGGCGTTTTCATTACCTATATATTAACAAAGTAAATAAAATTCATAATTTCCTAAAGCACGAAGACGTGGAACACTGTACTTTAAAAGCTACTGAAAAGCTTTGTCACTATTACTAAATATATACCTAATCCTTCCCAAAAGTTCAAATTTACATTAAAAGATAAGAAAAATTTCAATCACGAAATCTTTATTCATGTATTTTACTTGGTTAATAATTTTGTTGTTCACATTATTGGTTCCGTAACCTTTTTTTACGAAGCTAAGTTTTCAAAGTTCTTATCGGTGAAAGACACTTGTGAAACTTCATAAATATTGTATATTATCATGTATTTAAGCCTACCTGACATCGTTGTTTACAATAACGGTACTAATTAACAACGATAGAATTTTACGAGGATGTTAAATGATAGGATTCAAATATTAATTGTAGACTTTTGAGACATACTGGAGTATTAAGAAGGTTTAAAGAGTATACGCTTTATTCAGTAAAACGTATAATATCCTTATATTAGAGATTGAAAGATTTTCGGATTACAAATCACGTTTTCAAAGAGCAGTAAATGGTTTGAATAATACTATGGGCTTTGAAAGACTTATATTAACGTTTCTGGTCTTTGAATTGTACCAACGCTAGACGAGTAAATCTGCGCTATTAGTAAGTACCTAGAAAAGAGTTATAACTTATGATAGGGCATTAAAGGAACCGCGTAAAGCATTAGCACGGCGTTAAGTTAATAATGCTCTTAATACCAAGAACAGCCCCACGACAATCAACTTGTTTGTTTTACCATTAAGAAATGAAGTTTTCGTATAGCAGAATCCAGAAAAATGTGATAACCTATATAATATCTTGAGTATTGCCAACCACAAAGTAGTTGTTAAATCTATTAACGGTTCCGGGACTTTTCGTATAATTCAGGTCAAACTTTATATTATTTCAACTATTGATGAAGATAAAGATCAAGTTAAGCGACAAAATTAATTCGACACTCGTCTTCTCATCATCCACATGTTAATAGAACGCTAACGATACGTACAACCAATAAATGGGAGCAATATGAACGACGATAAATATATATCAGGCTTTACAATATTAATTAGATAACTAGGAACAAATAACGATTAACACTTAGTTATAAAGCTCCGGGTACGAAGTATTATCAAAACGTTTGGCAATAATTTGAAAAAAAAAACGATAAGGTCAAAATTGATGGATTCTTAACTAGAGGAATTGTATGAATTATATACAAGGCCTACTTTAACTTTTAGAACCCGAATGCTACAATCTTCAAGTGAAGGATTATACATAAAGTTGAAGGTAAGATTATAGGTAGTTTATACGAAACGTTACGCCTAATCGTTTAAGATGCAATAATAAAAGTCAAGCTCAAATCTCAACGTAATCGCTAACCATTAAGAAAACAAGTTAACGTTTGGTAATTGCTTTGGCAACAAGTTTGCTAGTTAAAACTAAAGAGGGGTTTACTCTTAATAGCCACTATATAACGTAAGCGTATAGGTAGTTAGCAACCTATTTATAGAAAATCGTGTGATTCGAATTATTATGGGAATGACGTGGAAATTACCATTTCAGAACGGTAATACGATATATTAAGCTATGATACGGATTATCTAATGTAAGCATTTATTAGTTTTCATCTTACAAGTCATATCATAAGTCACGACGAAGAATATAATATTTAATATACAATTCTTATTTACTTGTAATATAAAAATGAAACTTCCGTTTGGTTGGTTTGTAAATTACCAATACATTTTTATGAGAACGACTATATTTGTAGCATCAGAATAAGAGGCTTTGGGGAACTTAAAGTTTTTGAATTTCCAGCTAGTTTTAACTTTGGCGAAGGGAAACTAATCTTACTGTAACGAATAGCTAATCTGTATACTTTATATTGATACTAGACTTAGTTTTCGAGAAAAGGGTAAGGCAGTTGATTTGGCTATAATTAACAAATTAACGTATCTAAAGTTTAACAGTACTTAAAACAATGCGCATATAGCAACTATATTGCCATATTATATCAATCGAAGGCTTCTTACATCATATAGATTACAGTATAAGTATAAAACTTAAATGGTAAAGAATTTGACCGACTGAATGAAATATTCGAATATAAGATTCGTAATCTAGATCGAGGGATTAAAATAGTTTCAGTTAACTTGTCGAGGGTTAAGTTGATAATATTTAAAAATAGCTTCTTTGTAAATAATACGAATTCGTCGTTATAAATAGGCTTCCTAATAACCATTGTTGATTAAAACAGGTAAAAAGACTAGTTTGGAATCACCGGAAGCCTGATTTATTAAACGTCCATTAAATGTAAAAGGATTATACAAAGCGTACAAGCTTTAAAAATCTACGTTATAATGATCACCTTCGATATAGGTATGGAAATATGGAAAACACTTAACGTTGTTACCAAATAGTAAAAGATTCCATTTATTCCGGTGGTAATTTATATCGACTCTAGGAATCTATTCGAATTATTCATAAAACTCGGAACCACCAGCGAAAAACTCCTTATAATCGATTTAATGGCATGCTGTAAATCCTATAAAGGAATGGAGATTACGGAATTACAATGAATCTAAAGTAAAGATAATCCAGATAATGCTTTAATGAATATGTTATTAAATAAGGGTTTCAAAGAATTTGTAGATAGTAATAGGCTAATCATATGTATCGAGGGTTAAGTTAACAAGCCAATTAGTAACACTAAGTTACTTACTAGCAAATAGAGACATACCAACAAACTAAAAGATTATTAGGGGAATAAAGCCAGCAATAAATATTTCTTTAAATGAAACAGTTGAATTAGGGGTAGTTATAGGCTAGTCAACCTATGTGAAATAAGTAAAATTGATAATGAGCTTAAATTACGTTAGTTAAAATGGATAATAGCACTAGTGGTATCAGTGGTAGTAGTAGGTTACTCAACTTATATTGGTTAAGTAAAGTAGCTGGTAACTTAACCCATATAAGTTAAAAGGAGTAATAGGTAGTAAGAAGACAGTATTTATAAGTTTGTAGCGGAACACTTATTTAAAGGAGTTAATTAAGTTAGAATTAGGAGCCGTAGAGAAAGAGAGGCAACTGAGGTTAATTTGGGTGCGAAAGTTAATTGAAATTGACAAGAGTCCGGCTAGTTAGCGACGGAATTATGAAGTAGTAACTTGACAAGATTGATCGGTTATACTGGAGTGAGCACACAAAATAAGAAGCCGTTAGTGTTAGAATAATAAAAATTGAAATACAGTAGGTCAACTTTACTTATAGTAAAGTTGATTGTATTAATTATAAGTTAAGTGTATCGTTTTGTGGGTTTGCTATATTGGCCACAAATTATGTACAATATGCGCCCACTTCACACTAAGGTACTAGCTAAGCAATTAGCCATACAAAGTACTGCGCAAACCAGCTAGCGGTCTGCCAAACCTAGAACAATACATCCACCACTTGATCATTATAATACTACTATTACTTCAAACAATTGAATCGATGATATTGCAATATCTAAAAGCCTACCAACAGAAAACTTATATTCATTATCTTAATCGACGTGGTTAATGAACTTAGTCATTTGGGTAGCGTTTTATTGTATTAGAATCGTATGAGAATGAGATAAATTAACGGTCTTTTGTATTCTTTTTGGCTTTTTCGAATAATTAGTTACTGTTGGTAGGCCTTTATTTCTGCAACGTAGTCGATTTGAATCACAGTGGTCAAAGTTACTGGTGTTTCATTGAAATTGGTTAAGAATAAGTTGTAAGTTTTAAGTTTGGCAGACTGCTAGCTGGTCTGCACGCTAATTTGTATGGCGAAATATTTTGTCCTATGCCTCACTTTGAAGTGAGCACCTACCGCACTTAACTTATAGTCAATGCAGTCAATCCCACAAACTGTAGTCAGTTTAAAGTTAGTACGATCAATTAACTATAAGTATATTTAACTTAACCATACTGCATTTGACTGTTATTCCGCTACAGGCGGCGTTTTACTTTGTGCCTACATACCAGTGTGTTAGGGCACCAAATAGTGGCAACCTTTAAAATCACCCCTCAATCTACAAACTAAACTCCCAATGATTCCAGTCAATTTTTACTAAAACTGACATCAATTACGGCCCCTTATTCCACATCTACGAGCCGTTCGTTCCTTAACTCCCGTGTGCAGGTTTTTTGTTATAAACCTATACGTATTATGCATTCCATCATTTGCGTACCTTTACCCAGTAGTTCCACCTATTGTCACCGCCATCATTTCCATCGCCACTATTACCCTAGCAGTCATCGAATTTACCAAGGCATCCCTATTCCGCCATATCACGTGTTGGGTGGTCCATGTAACCTTCGATTTGTACGGTTAATATATTAATTTCTACAAACATTTCCAAAGCATTATTAAACATAACTTTAATTATAAACCTAATTGGTTTATGTTTACCATCAATTCAGTGGAATTCATCGATTTTCCGGGTTTCATATACTTTCCTAAAAGTTGTTAAGTTTATCATTAGTAATTTTTCATTAGTTATATCCAGTTTTAATAGGTATTCGTAAAGGCTTCGGAAGTCTTTATATACCACTATAAATATAGGAGGTGATCCTAGCTATTAAGCAATGATTTTTAAATTGTACTCAGTTATTATACCAATATTAAAGTTTACTATCATATTGTATACCTTCGATACTAATACATTTCGCGTTATACGCTTATATTTAGGGGATATCAGATATATAAGATTTCTGGTAACTGTAATTTACCACTCAGTCTCTCCTCATCAAATAATATTATTAAAACCCCTATTTACGATATAAGGTTAATATTATTAGTAAAGAAGCTATCTGTAAAAATAATCAACTTTGAAGTCATTAAATTTACCGATACCATATTAATATCAATTTCTAAGTTTTTCATTTATTACTAAGTCATTCTATTTAACCTATCAAGGTCCTCGTTTCAGTGGTTTTATATTTTTATCGTAATAAATAAGTCGTAAGATACTTTTAATTGGCATAATGTAGTAAAGTAGGTCACAAAAGCCCTCTATTCCAAATATCGCTATAATTTTACCCTGTTGACCTTATCGATTATCATCAAAATTGCTTCTTATCTATTTTAACATAAGCTAATGTAAGTGCCGTTTTTAGCCATAATATTATAAATATGAATTGTTGATTCTATAAAGTTAAGTTATATAAATTTAACCAAGGTATCGACTAGCTCTCATTTTGGAAAACCTGATATTTCAATAATATGTTATTCCGTCGCTACAAACCCATAATTTTCGAAAATGAGGATATCACTAATTTACATGTCTACGATATCAAAGTATTTACCTTAAGTAATTAATGGGCATAGGTCGGACGTTATAGTTTTCATGCCCAGTTTATTTCTATAATACGTTGAAAAAGTTCTAGCCTAATAAGCATATATCTTACTCAAACCATTCAAGAACTTACTATAATATTAGCGTACCTTCTGAAAACAAATCCCTTAATCTTCTCTGTAATTGCAACAATACAATTCGCTGAAAATCTGCAGTAAGCTATGTGTATATTTACGTTATATTACGCCAATAAGTATACAATTACTGTTTTCGCATATAGTTAAATGAATGGCAGTTACAACGATTGAACGTTAGCCAATTCTTGAAATTAAAAGGGATTAAGTAAAATATTTATGCTTACCTTCATTACTGTATCTTTGAACAATTAATCATGACTTTTTGTATAGCTAGTTGGTAGTTTTACCTTTAATCTCGTAAACTATTTTTGACTAAAAATGGTATCGATTTAGCTTTTAAATTACGTTTACTATACGAATTAAATAACCTTCGAGTAAAACAGCTTTGAATTTCTACTAGGTCGTTTACCTTAAAAGGTTTACCAAACATATTAATAATATCCTTCACATAACTAAATAGCTAATTCTCTATCAGTATTCTCTTTTTCAAATATCTGTACCGTTATATATACCCTCCCAAATTCATAGTCCTCGTTACTATCCTTCTCTTCAATGTTTATCCACCTTTTATATAGTCTTCCACGTAGTCGACTTTGTATTAATTTGTTAACGATCTATTCGGAATGATTGTATTATCTAATAAATTTAGCTCGATGGTATTCGACATTAATATTTTCATTTAGCTTAGACTTTTTTTCTTACGGCTTAACCAATATATTCCAGAAAATAACAAAGTCATTACCAATTTTAATTATTATGTTTAGGTTAATAATACCCAAGATTTTATACATATTATCCTATTAACCTAGTTTTCGTCACATTAAAACTTTACTTTTAAAAGGCAAAGATAGTACGTTTGTTATCGATAACTCGTTCTTGGTATTATGAGCATTCTTAACCAACGGCATACCGATTCTTTTTTTAGTTCCTTTAGGAATTTACTATACGTTATAACACGTTTCTATGTATTCAATAATAATGACGACCTAATAGTTATACGTGAGTAGGCAATAAATATCAAAAAAGTTTATATAAAGCCGTTAGAGATAATAATATAAATAAAGCTCGTTATAGTTATTTAAAACCGTGCTTTTCAATTTACAAAACATTTAATTTCCAGGATTAGAGTATTGTAGGCTTTTCGCAAAAGAGAGAAAGCCGTTTCGAATATACATATTCCTTCATAAGCTTTGACAGAGATTGATTTAAATAAAATTGCTAACCATTTGACATTAACTTAAAATTACCTTATAATAAAGTTGGTACCAGCGTCGTGGAATCGTTCGTTTCATGGCCTTAAGTTCGCTTTAATTTATCAAGTACTTCATGATTTCCATATTTTCTTCGCCTTAATGGTTTTCATGAATCGTAAATAGGTGAAAAACTGTTGCGAAGTTAATAACGTAATATACTATTTTGTCGTTTAGGAAAAACAAATCTATAAAACCCTTAAAGGTAAAGTTTTGATATTTTTAACGTAATTTTCAACTTGAGAAGAGTTTAGAAATACATTTAACAGGAATGGTAAAACCTTTCAATTGCCTTTAGAGCTGGTAAGTTTATGACTTGATAACTAATCGCCCTTAAAACTGTAGAAAGCCTATTACTTATCGGGTGGTTAAACAACGATGTAATTGACGAAGTTTTAGCTTTGTTAGGTTCAATATCATTGCTTTTCACCTATGAAGATAAAGCCAAAGGAACCCTCATTTAAGGCTAGAAAAAAACCTTATTACGCCTGCAACTTTAATTGATTTATCAATTTAAACGTTAATGGTAACACCGAGGTTTCTCATATATTTAAGGAAAACGAGAAAAAAGGTAAAGGATTCTAAGATATGGAAAACAATAAAACCAAGGATGGCAGTAATAATCGTTGATCCCAGTAAAGATACTACTTTTTCAAGGTTAAATCCGACCTTATCCTTACTAGTATCTGCATAGTGAAGCTCCATAATAATATTAATACCCCTTTGTAATGCGACGTATTACAAATAAATTTTTATCAGGTACAGTATTCACCTAGTATCCGGTTCAATACCTCAAAAAACTTGCTCCTCACAACTGTTTTAAATCATCGTTGTATGTATAAAGTGAGGGTTTTTATCGTTATGTTAAAGATAAAGATCTTTAACTATTAAGCCGTAGAAAAAGTTGTAGTCAGAAACTTACGTTATTTCCGGATCGGTATCGATAATTTTATATAGACCAATAGCTTTAAACTTATTTAATTTTTTTTTTACCCTTACATCTTTATGGTTTTCAAGGTATTTGACGTAATCATAAGGAAAAACGGGGGAGAATTGCATATAATACCTTGCACATTTATCTTTGCGTTCGGCAACTGTGTGATATGTTGAATGATAGCTTTGTTTACTTTAAATTAAACATATTGTACTATTTAAAGTGGACTTGTTTTACTATCCTGAATATCCTCCTTCCTACGTAATATATTTACTACGACCCTAGGTACAGAGCTTTCATTAACTGTACTAGTTAGGTCTTCCCTATTAGTGATGGATATAATACAAGTGGAAAGGGTTTTTATCGTCGTAGATAAACTTTGGAGTTTTGGAGTATATACCAGTCGAACTTAAGACTCGAGTTGTCATGGTTGCCAACGAAAAACGCAACTGGCTAAAAAACCCTTTACAGGTAGTGTCAAGGCATTAAAGGGCGTATTCGAATTCTATAGAGCTCTTAATAGTTTGTCGGACTTGTTAACAAAATATGTCTTTGTGTTGGTACCCGTATAGGGTAGCAACGTAACGTTGAAACAGTGAAGTATTTTAAGGATGGAAAAGGAAGAAACTATTACTAGAAGCGAAGCTCAGTGGAGCTGAGAAATGTTGTAGCTACTATACAGGCAGGCACGTGCCTGTTCCTTACCTTTCCATATTTTATATATGTATCCCCTAAGTAATGTACAACAAGTCCCCAGGACCAAATGAAATCGCAATGTTCTTATTGCGTAACATATTTCATAAGGTCAGATGCGAAAATTGATGGGCGAGAAACGAGACGCGAGAAGCGAGATGCGAGATATGAGACACGAGACGTGAGTCGTAAGACGTGAGACGCAAGACGCAAGACGCAAGACGCGAGACTTACTGTTGAAGAGTCTTCTGGAGACCCTATTCGTATACGTTAATCAATTACCTACAATATTCTTAACCCCTTACTTCCTTTAATTCATCGTCTTTTAAAACATAACTTTTTTAACGAACTAAATATGAAATTTGGTAAATTATATAACGACTCTTATCGAAACATTTATTTGATTTTTTATCTATTTTCCATCTATGCTTCTCAGGAGGTTCTGTTATATCGAATTAATTCGTGTGATAATAGCACGCTGGGAAAAAGATTGTTTTTCAAACTTGTTGTAAGATGAAAAATATTAAACTTAAATAATAAGTCAATCTCGCAAACTAGGTGGAAAATTAAACGTATATAATAAGTTATCCATACAATTTACTATAGTAAACTGGATCAAACATAGTAATAATAACTTTATTTATAGGTAAAAAGATTTTTCAATTTTTCATATACCTAATTATATACTATTTTCAATATTCAATTCTGCCTTACGGTAATTCTTATCGTGAGACGTCTTACATCCGTAATTATAACGTTTATAATAATCTACGCATCTTTACCTAAGTATTATCTTATAAAACAGAATTCCATTTAGTATTAGAGTAGAGTAATATTTAGGCAATCCATCAAAGTACGCAACCTAAAACAGAATAATGTTTCGTAAATTATCACTTTAATAACCAGAAAATGAACGTATTTAATATTCTATTGAAAAATAAGTAAATATTGAGCCTATGGTCATTTAAAATACTCAACGAATTAATATAGAAAGGTAAGCTTAAACATCTATGGATTTCCTTCAACTTGTCTATATACATATAGATAATATATTATTATTTTTATTAATTCGGTACCAAAGCTTTTCCGCAAAGCTTACTCAAAAAAGAATAAAAACTTCATATTACTGTTTAAAATAATTTTCTTTCTATATAACTAGTTGAAGCGTCATGATTCGTAATATGAAATAATGGTTCAATACTTAACTGTATATGTAATATAGTTTAAAAAGATGAAGATAGATTTCAATGTTTTCCAAATAAGGGGTATAATTACGTTCAATTCATCACAACTGGGTAACATTCAAAATGTAACGGCTAATAAAACTCTTGGAAAACCGGTGATAAAATATAAATATCAAGTATATATAAGTTATTCAAAAGTCTCAATTTGATGGAGATTACCTACGAACTTCTGATTGGAGTTCCTTAATGAAGTATAATAAAATCAATAACGATAATACTCTTTTAGAATTTTTCGTTTAAAGCGAAAAAATATAATTTATTCATAGTGATAATCCAATGTTTTGCCCTAAGGTGGTGTCTGTTATTTTAAGAACTTCAAAAACGATTTAAAGGAAGCGGTTAGAAATTACCACGATTTTTCTTCCTATTTTATGCTTATTATAAAATGAACGATCTATTAAACGAAGCGGATAACCAATTTTAATACTGTTTACCACTTTATTGTTTTTATTACCTTTTATCAAATTAATGACAATAGCTCGCTGAATCTCGGTTTCTTTATATATTGAGTAGAATTTGAGTAGTATTGTATGAAAAAATGTGATATATACAATTGATAAAATAAGATTCACTTTATTAGGTACTACGGGGAAATTATCGAAAGTTTCATAAAAAAAAAGACACCTTATTCTACGGTAGAATGATCTTATTAACTGGTATTAAAACGCGCCAAAACTTATTCAAGACAGTTGAATGGACTTTAAGGTATATTACTATATCAATAAAGCATTTATTTCCTATATTCGTATAATATATGTTAAAATAGTTCAATGAGTAATTCTCTTAGCAAACACGTAGATGGTGAAAACGATAATGAAATACAGATTATTCATCAAAGTAATTCTGAAAGGTTTATATACCTGAATTAGATATACTACCTTGTACTCTAATAATCTATAATTTAATTTTACCTTGGTGAAATAACTATTTCAAACATCGTAAGTTCAATAACGATAGCGAGTATAATATTTCCTTACTTCTATATATAATTTGTCTTTAATGAAAATCTCATAACGCCGAACCCTCTTTTCAAACTCCTTTCAACTCGTACAAATAATAGACGATTAGGGTTCATATATTTAATAGTAACGAATTTTATAAGCACTTTTATAAAGCCGAAAAAAACGTCTTTCCCTCATTTATAAAAGAAATTTTCGAAATTTATATATAGTATTTTTGTCACGGTTATTATTCTCAACTCCGCCAGTCTTACAATTCAGGCTCGCAAATACGTCATCGATTTCTGTAATATTTCCGATAATTAAATGAAGTAAGGTATTGTGGGGTGGAAAAACACTGATAAGCTCAAATAAGTTTATAAATCTTCAAGGGTAATAAGGAAAGAAATCTCCCGCAAGGCCTAGTTACGTTCTGTAATGTTGAATAAACCAAAACTTGCTGTCAAAAACCGATCGAGTCTATAAAATATAAACCCATGCCAAACCTTTATAAAAATAGCTAAATTTGGACTTTAGTAAATAACGCCATGATTGAAAAGAGATATTCTTGGTATTTTTTCTAATTTATTCCAAGATATGATGATATTATCGATCAATACTCGGAAAAGTATGCGGTAAGGTTTCAAAGTACAATCGATAAATTTCTTAACAAAATTACTATATTGAAATTCTGGATATTTGGTAAAGTTAAAACAATTCGTAAAATTTACATATATGAGGATTTTCAAAAAAGAATTGATAATATTCGCCACTCAGATTTATTTGGCTCTATGAAAAAATCGATAACATATAATGATTACACAAAATAACCGTGGGTATATAGAAGGTGTCAGAGGGTTTATATTATCAAGAAGGTATCAGAGGTGCTAAGTGAACAATATCGCAACCGTTCAAGTAATGATCAAAAGCCGTGAGGCTATTCAGATATGTAGACTAAATACTTAGATTGACAATTGAAGAGCTATGAAGGAAATGCTATCTATGTAGTGATAACCGCGTCCTTTTATCCTATAGCCTTCATACCATCTTCAGTACTGGATCGTTTGGATCGCCTTACTATCCTAGCGATCCATCGGCTAACCCTAACCCTGGGTTGCTTACATAAAAGATATTCCCCGCTTGATGTGTTGGATATCAAGCTCTTAATGGTGCAGCCGACCGCTGGCCTGTTTCATAACCTGCAGTTAATCCTTGGGTCATAACATAACATTTGTTTATAGGGGTAAGAGATAGTAATTAAATACAGTATACTTGTTGAAGGATCTAAGATTAACTACCATACAGCCTTCTTTAACGCCGTATAGTTTTTTTACACAACAAAAACTAACAAAGAAAATAAGGATATATCATTAACATATCTATACCACCCTGAACGTATAGAGTATCAAACTATTATTCGAGAAAGATATTATCGCATCGTAGAACTAGGTAACGGTATCGGTTTAATTTAGCGTATTACCACATTTTAACTAAGGGTACTTTTATTATTTTATTAACCAGAAAATTTACAGGTTCTAAGTCCCACTACATACCAACGAACCTATAGTACATTCTATTTTCCTTATATATATTAAAAGTATTAGTAGAATTAACGTAAACTTCAAGTTTATCATTAAGTTTTAGAATGTTATCGGGAGTCTAAATTTCGAATAAAAGTGGGAATTCCTTTAAATGAGGCTTGTCCTATGGCTCTATACGATTTAGTTTTCGCGCGATTTTCATAGCTTTTATTTTATTTTAAATAAGGCCGGAGATAATATCGAGAAATAGTATATGAAATTTTAGGTCAAAAGAACTTTCCAAAAAATTACTAGACTACATTCCTTTTTGATTCGGGATATATAAAAATCGAATCTAAACTTCGATCCTATAGGTAACTTCGTACTCATTTCTCCTGTGACTACAAAAGCCACTTAATTTTGACTGAGTGCCCTATAAATTAACTAAAAAAATTTAAAGACTGTATTTCTCACTCCGTAAACTCATATTGATGCTTAAATATATTTTTTCCAACTGATAAAGAAGTTAACGTTATCCCCACGTTTTATAATAGTACTTAAATGTATATTTTGTGGAATTATAATTAATATACTCGTAGAATTGTAAGATTTTATAACGTAAAGAGTAAATCATTTTATAATAACCTCTAAAGTGTATGGATACTAGGTAATGAACATGAAAAATGCTTTAAGGAAAATTTGGTATACTCGATTAAAAAAATAAACGTTTTCTTTCGATGAAATAATGACAAATAAGGGTTCAATAACTACCTTATAAATCACTGAATTCGCAACTATCCATAAACGATGAAAGATGCTTTAAAGTTACTATTTCAAAAATTATCAATTTTCAACGATATAAAAATATCTACTTTATAAGGCTTTAATTAGTTTTTAGAAAATAGGATACCTATGTCGAGGCGATCATTAATCCATACCTTTACGGTTTTTTTAAGGATGCCAGGCGTATCGTTCGACTTGTAGCTATAGATTAGGAAAAATCATCGAAACTTAATGTCAAGCGTTGCTAAATTTTTCATAACCCCCAAAATAATTTCGCCTGGCGAAATGATCGTCTAGAAATAATTGGAACGCAAATTATTAATCCACAACGTAATTACAAAATATTTGCCAAGGCTTGTATCAAAATAAATAATACAACTTAGGCTACATAAAATAATACGAATAGTTATTCAAATAAAATGAAAGCTTTTTGACAGCTATTATCAATTACTCGTTAACTAGTTTAATCGTAACAACTAGTTTAATCGTAAGAAATTTTACAATTTATATCAATTTGGCAACTTTTAGGCTAAAAGATAACTTTTTTATCTATTTACTGGATCCTCCGCTTCGTAACGCGAGGATAAAACATCCTCGTTTAGTAATATATCTTTGAGAATTCAATAAATATATTACAGAATTCATACTAATATTTACAACTAATATATTTCCGACAGCTTCATAACGTAACGAAACCCGCGATTTCGTTGTTCATTCTTATCTTATTAGTTTATGTAGAGAAGAAGAATTAGGACTATTTTACTTTCAATAGTCAGTTTCTGAGTTAAATTAAATATCATATACGTGTTTACATCATCGACTGCAATCGCGGTGCCGGCTACGATCGTAACGACCATCAGTATTATGGAGGCGACAATTGCGGTCGCTGTAGCGATTATTATCGTGACACTTCGGCTTATTTCAAACCTCGCGAGATTTGTACTCGCGATCGCGAATACAATAGCCACTTTTTCTAAAATCTTCATTGTACCTTTTTTATTCTTATATTTCTACTTTAACTGTTTTAATACGTATATGAATTGTACTTCTTGCGTGATTTTTTAATAATACTCTTATACAAAGGGTATTTACTATCCGCGATTATTAATAAAGTAATCCCTGTTTTCTATATTTCAGTTATTTATTCTTACAACATGTGATTGCAATCGGATGGGTATGGAACTTTTCCAAATAGGAAAGTAGATAAATATTTAGATGTCGATTATAAGGCTATACAAATTTTGATTCGTTACTTTAATAATATCTATTGCTTCCATGTACGTTAACTTAATTGAAATATACTAACAAAGTATATACTCTATTTTAATTAGATTATGTAAGGTAAACGTTAATTTACAAAACATGTTCATGATTTGACTTCATTTTTTTCGAAAACAGTTGTTATGACCCAGACAGCGGTTAGGTCAGGAAAACAGGCCAGCAAGGAAACTACGCCACTAAGACGCCTGAAGTCTAACACATCAGGTAGGGAACATCTCTTATGTCAGCAGACCCAGGGTTAGGGTTAATGCCAAGGATATGTTGGATATGTTGGATATGAGGTTATCCAAGCTATCCAAGGACATGCCAAGGATATGTCGGATATGTTGGATCGGAGGTTATCCAAGCTATCCACATTATACAGTACTGAAGACGTATGAAGGATTGAGGATATAAGGACACGGTCAGCACCACACAGATAGTATTTCCTTCATAGCTCTTCAGTTGTCAATCTAAGTATTCAGTCTACCCTGAATAGCCTCACGGCTTCTGATCATCACTCGCACGAACACAGTCTTGATATTGCACCTTTTGTTACCTCTGCTACCTTACTGTTAACATACACCCTCTGACACCTTCTACATACTCACGGGTATTTAGTTTGATCATTACAACAGTCTGTAAAAGGATTTACAATGGCTTTAAAGCTAATATTGGTAAAACTTAAATATTTCTTATAAGGGAGGTAAGAAATTTTCTCAAATATTACTAATTCTCTAACTATCATTTGAAATATAAAGACAATTTAACGTTTTATATTCGGGTTAATTTTAATAAGGTTTTGATGCGAGCTCCGAAAATTCAATCGTTTATAAAAACAACATTGTTGCCCAGTATAACTATTTCCATATAAAAAGGAATAGGGTACCTGTGGACTTAGAACCCTATTTCCTTACGCTTTATACAATATATACTATTATTACTTAACGATTGAGTAATTAACGTGCTTTTATTAAGGCTACGAGAAAAGCGATCTGGTCTGCAAACAGGATATTTCAGGCTATAAAGACGCTCGCTACTTCCACGAAGGCAACGTTTTAGGTTACGAGTAAAACATTTCAACCTACTAGTTATAATTATGTAATTTTCCACAATCTATTACAAGAAGATAATATTAACGGTATTAAAGAGTTCGTTAAATTCTATGATATTCTTCTCTAAAAAAACTATTTGCTTCTGGAAATATTTAGCGTAATTAGGTATCGAATCTATCATAACAAGCAATAAATTAGGTATATGTCTTTAAAACGAGGTGGGTACAAGTAATATAACAAGCTATTAACAGCAAGGGAATTTGCGAAAACATATTCGACGTAAAAAAATGGGAACGTAATAAATTAAATATAGAAAGGGTAAGTATTTCCTTTTTATTAGACCAAGGAGTAATTGATAAAAAAGTAATGGGCTTTCCGGAATTACTACGAATGCAGAAAGGAGTAACTGGTACCTTAATATAATCTAAGCCCAAGGCACGTAACTCGCGTTTGCTTATCTGCGATTAAATAAGAAAAAGACAACGAAAATAGTAACTGTTACGGTAGAAACGACGTAAATGAAAAGATAATA
The DNA here is from genome assembly GCA_038502455.1 of Anisogramma anomala. NCBI lineage: Eukaryota > Fungi > Ascomycota > Sordariomycetes > Diaporthales > Gnomoniaceae > Anisogramma > Anisogramma anomala. Next base: position 23,732,219 of record JASMMZ010000002.1, read on the forward strand.
ACGATAACGATAAGGACTAGCGTCGGCGTTAGCGGTGAAACCGATAAAGATAGCGACGATATTAATAACTGTTACGGTGAGGAGGGCGCCGACGTTCACAACGAAGGAAATTGCAGCGACAGTTATTGCAAGGTAGCACAATAACGGTGGGGAATGGTGGTTGCAGCGTTAGCAGCTGTGACTAGTCGAAAAGGTGGTTGATAAGAAAAAGTAATGATAGTAATAGGGAAGGGGTTCAAAACCGTAAAGTTAAAAAGTAGGAAAAAAGGAAAAATGAAAAATTAGTGGGGTGTAGGGGGTTATTAACGTTGTTTTAGTAGGATAGTAAAACTGGTAACGCTCCTTCCATTTTATATTATTCAAATGCGTAAAAGGTAAGGCCTAGTGCGTTTTTGCTTCTTTTACACAGCTACCCATTGTTAATATGCAACTAGTGTAGCGACATAACATTAAGACAATATAGTATGTGAAGGATGGAAGAGAAAGAAAATTGAACTAGAAGAGAAGCTTAACGGAGATAAGAAATGTAGTAGCTGCTTTACAGGCAGGCATATGTCTATTCCTTTCCTTTTCAAGTTTCAAGCATGTATTATTAAGTAATGTACAACACTTTTCTAGCTCCTATATTCTCTATTGCTTCTTGGTAAAATATCAACTCATTAAATAGCTAATTAACAAGTTTTATCATGCTTTTCGATTTTGTCTTGTAGTTTAGTAAATAAAACCACTTAAAGATGTTCCCATTTATATAGTACTGGACGAGGTTGACATCGTTTACGAAGTCATCCTTAAAATCATCGTAAATATTTATATAGAAAAAATAGAAATTCATTAAATATCGATTGTAATAGTCTACAGCTTATCCGGTGAGAATATTGGGGAATAAAGAGTAAAATCCTGGTAATTTAACCCTTATTTGACGGTAGATATCAAAGAACGGGCGTAACTTAACGTCAAATAGGTTTTACAGTTTACGGTGATATTTACCCTGTCCTCCCCTGATCTTAACGAACTTATTCATTACCGCGAAATATATCTTCACTCTAAAGACGTGTCGAGTGGGAAGGGTGATGTACTGGTCTTGAAGATCTTTAAAATCTTTCGATTGGTGTTGGGAATGTTGTGAATGGGCGAGATACTTAATTTTAGCTTGTTTTGAAGGCGAGGAGAAAGGTCGTAGTTATATTTATAGTTTATTCGCGCGTAAAGCCAATTTTTCCTTGATTTAGCTGTTGAAATTTAATGTGTTAAGAGGCCTTGTTGAAGGGAATTTGAGTGTTTTCGCCGCCGGAGATTTGGTGATACTCCTGTTGGTATCAAAGGGTATATAGAAGTTCCTAATTAATTGAATGGTGAACTTAAGGGTTTTCGGCGTGTAGGTAAATTAATTCTTGACTGTTAATGGTACCAGATCGGTAATTTTAAGTAAGAGGGTTTGAGAAAGTTATTTCGGTTTGGGCATGATTTTCTTATCATGTTTGGGGGGGTTAGCGGATGTTGTGGTTGGAAATACCATTGCCTTTGAATTCGTAAACCTATTTAGGATCTTCTTCGATGGCATATTTGTATAGTATTTCAGTTAGATTGTCCTCTTTCCTTTTTTTTTGCAGGAAGGTCGATAACTCTATTCACAAGTTTAGCCTGTAGCTTATTCTTGACATTTTTGTTTACCATCTTTCACATATCCAAGTTTCAGTTTCTAAACCATATTCAAAAGTTATGAAAAGATCATGGGACTTGAACGTTTTCTATGATGTTTAAATCGAGAATATAGGTGTCGATTACGTTGGTAATTTGTTTAATTAAAAACAATTCGTCAGCGTTTGTATATAAGAAATCGTTGTCAAAGTGCCTAATAAACTTAGGCGCGAGATTTTCGATTATTTTCTTTTTGGCGGGGATTATGAAAATATCAATCTTAGCATTTTTGGTAGATATTTTGACGATGAAAGTGTAAAATAATTGATTAAAATAGGGTGAGCAAAGTTTAATGTAATAAGGTAAGTTGTAAGTTATTTGCTATCAAAGTTGACACAGTTGAAGGTCGGGAAGTTTAGTCGTTTTCGTGATTTGAAATTTACAGTAATAGTATTTGTAATAGTATTAACTTAGCTATTTACCAAATTAACAACTTTAAGACTTTTATTCGGCCAATTTCAACGGTTTCAAGATTGTTTCAATAAGGATTTCATAATGATTTTAGTGACTATACGGTCGTTATCTTTCAAGTACCTATAAATAATAGACGCATTTGAAAAGTCTTTCTCTTTGCTACCTATGAATAGCATACGTAACAGAAAGGGGCTCTTCGCGAAAATATTTCCTCTACCTTGCCGAAATAAATCATAACAACTAGAAAACAGCTTCGTCGTCTACCTAGCTTATCTTTGCGTAACCTAATAAATACTGATCAGTGTTAGTATGCCTTCATCGTTGAAATGTAGTCGATTAAAATCATTGCGATCGAAGTAACTGGTGCTGAATTGAAGTGAGTGGTGAATAAGTTGTAAGTTCTTAGTTTAGTAGACTGCTAACTGGTCTGCACGCTAATTTGTATTGGCAGTTGCTTTAGCCCGTGCCCCAATTTTAAGTGAGTACCTACTGTACTTAACTTACAGTTAGTGCAGTTAATACTAGGAACTGGAGTAAATTTGCAGTCAATACAAACAACTAACTGTAAGTATAGTTGACTAGAGTGTACTGAATTTGATTGATATTCCAACAGTTACCCCTTTTATATTATCGGGGGAGTTAACGAAATTTTAATATCATATTAATAATGTAAGAGCGAATATTTCAGACAATTTTGTTACGGTTTACTTAAACAATTTCTTGGGGTTTTTGAGTTTTAATTAGAGTTATAAAACGATGATTCGCGATGTTTTACAAGAAAAATATAAATCTAAATTAGATTTCTATATAAATAAATGTGATTTTATAGTATAGGAGGTAAAGTACCTCGACTTTATTGCAATGTTATGTGTGGGGTGTAAGGTAGATTTCTAAAAAAAAAAAAAAAATCCGGTTAGTTTACGAATAAGAGTCTTTTTTCATGGTTCAGAAGATTATGAGTTTTTTAAGGTTGACGAAATTTTATTCACTTTTTATGAAAACAAATCCGATTTGGAAAATTGTTTTACTTGATTTACTAAATAAGAAACCTGGTAGTGCTGGATTATTTACGAGGAATAACCTTTTTGAATGTTAAAACGAGTTTTGATCATTATTTCGATTTTATTATATTAGGAATTCGACCGGTTAACGATAATGGAGACCAATTATTATAGTATAAATTCAGGAGACTATTCGTCGTAAAAGGATGAAAACGATATACCTTATCCTATTGTTAATTATTTTACCCGATTTTCGAACGCGATACTTAATTATAACATTTACTATAAATAACTTTTCGCAATAATATTCTGCCTTGAAACGTGGTTATCCGAATTGCGTAATAGCTGCACCCCCTTTACTATTTTTATTCATTATAAGATGTCAAAGAACTTTTTTCACCCTGCCTAATTTCGCAAAGTTAAGCTCGTTATCCGGAGACGCTTTCTATTTTTTATTATCATTTGTACTAATAGTTAACAACCTAGAAAATTACTCTCTATGTTTTAATCCGTAAGTTATAAGATAAACCCTAAGTTAAAAAGCATAGAATGCGGGTATTTGAGCTAATTATTATAATTATCATAATCATATAAAATAAAACTAGTATATTATATAGATGAGTATCGAGGTAGGTTATACATATAAGTTTGTCGAAACGGAGGCTTCAATACTCAATTACGCAAAATTGAACCTAAAGGGCGAGTAAGAAAATAACGATAAGTCGATTGTTATAATAACTTAATGTGCACATCCCCCGTTTATTTCGTCGACCCAGTTGATGCCGAGTGGTTACCTAATCTTAAAATTGAATATCTTGGCAGAATTAGGAGATTGAGATATAATGAGAACCTCATTATATGATATTCGACTGTTAACGATCACTGAAGGCGTTTAGCGATTTCCAGATTAGATTAAATATTTAATGTAAATTTCGAATTATAATATAAATTTAAAGGAAGTATTATGTTATCGCAGTCGTTTCAAATGATGGAAGTGGAAATTGATTACGACGAAAATCCTATAATAAACGCACGATTCGCTTTTTATAAGATATCCTGCAAAACACCTTTCATTTCGAGACTTTAAACTCAATTACCATCGAAAAAAGACCATAGTTCATATTTGATTTTTAAATAAAATATATACGTAATATAATGGTATAAAACCTCATTGTGTTCTACAACGCAACTTTTTCAATTTTTACTCATACCGGATGATTGTTAATCTCTTTTTTTTTGTTGACCTTATAATAATCGTAAATATTATGAATAACGACCCGCATTGTTTGTTGCTTTTTACGAATTATCTTTATAAATTATTCTAATGAACTATAATATGATTTATTACAATTTAAGCGTATGGAAACGTTTTCGGGATATATTGTAGCGATTTCATCGATTCTTTATATATATTAATATGAATCGCGCTTTGGATTACCCGGGTTCTTTTTTCGGATATCTTTATACTTCTTCAATCTAATTATTGAATTACTGTCAATGATGTATTATTATTACATAAAATATTATACCGAATGAATAAATTTAATGTTTTATAAGTATTCATAAATTATCGTCGCATTTTTGTAATTTAATTTAACATTATATTTCCTAGTATATTCATTTATACCAAATAACAGATAATGGACAATAACTAGGTATAATTCAAATTATCTAGTCAATGGATACGGAATGTTTTTGATTCTCAAGGTACAAAAAAATACAAAATCTATAATCTATAATATTAATTAAAGCATCATATGTTTAAACACATATATGAAGGTATTATATTTATTGAAACTATCATAACATAATATTATCAAAAAATAGAAAAGTTGTTAACCGGTGATGACGCTTCAATGAACAATATTAAAAATTTAATTCGGTTTAATTTAATTTACTTCGTATTGAAACGAATCGTCCAAATAAAAAGCTCCATTAATTTCAAAATTAATACCATATAGTAAATATTCCGAACCAATATAATGTTATTTTAAATATATTCCTTCTTTTTTCTATTAACAAAAGTAAATACGTGATTATGAGCCCCATTTATCTGTAAATATTTTCTGAAACCCGCATGAAACCGGTATTAATCACTCTCAATATTAGAAACGAGGTAAAGGAAAATAATGTAGTTCAGGATATTTTGAAGGTTAAAAAGTGAAAGATGTCTTCAGTTAAATTTTGATTGATTAGTAAGGTTACAACAAACTTAAATATAAATTACTGGAAAAATATAAACACATACCAATTTTAGATTGGTTTGAGGAAAAATAGGGTAACTTGTAGTTTCATCACGGTTTAACGTCTCGATATCGCATCTGAATACAACTTATGGAATTTATACCGGTATTATTATTTTCTATCAATATCAACACTAAAATTCATGTAGTGGAAAAGGTTTATTATTCTTTCCATTATATCGCTTGACATTACGTAAAATAGGGCCGAATGTATTATAACCAACTTCGTCGAAGAGTAATCAGACCGCGACACGACTTTTATAATATTCCACTCAATAAACAGTTATTATTGTTATATTATATTGGAGAGCAAGAGTATCGGTAGCGTTGAATTCACTATGAGCCCTTATCACAGGCATTAAATGATATAAAGTGACTAGATTAACGCGAAGCAACTTGAAAAAGGGCGTTCATCAAAATGGGCCACAAGGGAACGCAATATATCTTTCTACGCTCATATCTCACACTCAATGTTAACGCAATTATTATAGCGCTTACGGTTGATCCAGTCGGCTCGCCTTTATATAGTATTAATAGATATAACATTGAAGAATATCATCATCATTTATGGTTAGGTTTTTCATATCATTCGCCACGTTTTACAAGTTATTACCAGTATTAACTATAAGGAAAGAGGTTAAATCAGTAATATCGGTTCAGGCATATGAGATATTATTATAATTAGGGTCGCGGCGAAAATTAGCGGTGATAAACGAGACGAATACAATACAAGTTAGAGTCCGGTTATACAACGGGGTACAAAGGCAGCTAATTAAAAATAGGGATATCGTGGTGATAAAAAAGAGTAGTATATTAAGGAAAGCAGCGCAAGGAAGTATTTTTTACGGTGTCGCCGCCTGGACGTTTACCATAATAGGCATCTCTTGGGCCTAAGCTATATACAGAAAGCGTGCGAATTTATGAACTAGGAAAAAAATGCCATGTCTGAAATTACACGATATGTCAGTGTAGATAATACCATATATTCCCATAGTTAATAAGCGTATACACTGCAGATTGCATATTTGCAAGAGTGTACGGTTACGTGACACTCCATAGGGTGCATTCCTGTAGAGTGTATGATAGCATGCCGCTGCCTAGAAATGGAGTTTTCCGAGCACGGTAGAGTGTCACTGCTTAGAAGGGAGATTAGTAGAGTGTATGTTAGAGTTCTACTGCTTAGGTAAGAGGTTGTAACCTCTTACCTATAGCGTATACTCTCTGGATGCTTCTTCTTCCTTCGATTTATCTATCTTACAACTTTAATACAAACACAAATCTTTACGATTACTTTTCTAACGTACCTGGTGTAATTAAACCTTATCTAAATTAATTGGCAGCCAATTCCTTCGACTACAAATATTCTAAGACAAGAAGATAACCCTAAATTAAATACTTATTATAGGATATAATAAGGGTTTGAACAATTAATACATTAGCATTATGATTTATACAAACAATACAGGAATATAGAAATATGCGAGTATGCCTTTGAACCCCTAAAAATAAAAAGACTATAAAATTTGAAGTAATTTTGCAAAGGATAACTTCAATACGATATTATCAATTTGGTTAGTAACCTCTTCATTCAAAACACAGTTACGTTATCCGTTCATTCTTTTCAACACTTTAAACGTACCTGTCACTTTTTAAAAAGCGTTGTATTACGTATCAGGCCACGTAAGCCAAAAATACTAAGTTTCAAAACTCTTTATTAGGACCAATCTAATTAGAATACAAGATCCAAACCGTTAATAAACCACAAAAGTGGCCAAAATACGATATCCAAACAGTGTATCAAACGTATACCGCGTTCTAAATAAAACATTCCAAACTCCAACCACGTTACGAAAACTTACCCAAACTCAATATTTATACCTTTAAATACCTTTTTCCCCGTTTCCACTTTTTCCCCGTTCGCCTTCATTCGTGCGCCCCGAATTACACCGCTTATTTATATTTATTACTTATGACGTTAGAGTTCATTCCCTGCATGGATGTTATAGCGTTTATAAGGCGTTAAAGAGCTAATTTGAAATACCCAATTAACATGTAATTACGTCCTCATTACATTTTATTCTAATTTCGTTAATACTCGTAAATATTAGACGCCCCAATTCATATTCCTTACGATATTTTATTGACTATTTATTTATATATTATACTTCAACCGAATCTCTTCAAAAAATATAATCTAAAAGCACCCTAATGATATCGACTCAACGAAATTACACTTTATACCGCTTTAATATTTCCTATACACGTACCAATCAGCCTCTTAACCGCTTTAATACACTGTATATATTTATTACCATAAATTCGGTATTATTGACTTTAAGTAAATCTTTTTAATATAGAAACTATTTGTTCGATAACCTATCGTTTCGTGAAATTCTTTTAAAATATTTAATTCTTAATTAGTAGGAAAATATAATAGAAGTTTTAATAAAGTATGTAAACTCTTTTACGGCGATTACATTTGTTAGAAATAGGATTTTTAGCTATTATAACGGATATATTAAATGGCGTTATTTATTCAATGATTTCCGAGATGACTTTAGTGATGAGACTCCGAAGAATTTGCGTATAATAATAAATATAATTTTAAGAATACTACGCAGATAGATTCAAAGTTAAGGTATTAATTCCTCCGGTAATAACAATAGCCGTATCCAAAATGTATTTTCATCAACGTCCCAAATTATTGAAATATAAAAATGGACGGACGATGAAGTTATAAACGTGAGATTTTTAAAAGCACACTAATTGAAAAAATTATAAGACGGTATTTTTTAAAAAAACGAATAAGAAACGAAAAAAGAATTTGCAAATATAGGGAGTAAGGCGTTTAACAAGATTGAAACACACGTCGCGAAGGATAAACGAAGCTCAAGGAATTAATAAAAAAGTGGAAAGAATTATAAATATTATCTACAACTCGAATTGAATACGGAAATTTTTCAAAACAAACTTTTAAACAAATAAAAAAATAAGTCAACTTCCTAAATTCGGTAAACAACCCGTTTCACCAAAACAAAATCGGCCTAAATAAGGAAAATGACCAGGCCAGAAATACGATATATGGCGTAAAACGACAATACTAACCTTACGAACCAATAACTATTAACCACAACTCATACCTAGGACTACTACAATACTATTTGCTTACCAATAATAGTAACATAATAAAAATTATCAACTTCGATGAATTATAAGATAGAAAGAATAATTAGAGCGGCTAGCCGTACGAAGTTCTAAAGAATAATTTATGTGTAAGAGACTAGATACTAAACCGTTATAGTTTTACATTTCCCTACTCGATATATTTTGAGGTTGAGATAAAAAATAATTTATATACAACCTTACGCAGGTAAATCTATTCACGAAGTATTAAGACTTTTAGAAGATATATTTTGATATCGAAATAAATTACGAGTTTTACGATTGGAATTGAAATAATATCATTTAGGAATTCGTACGTAATTAACATAAAATCGCCAATACAACGTAACAAAATGTGCTTACCTCTTTATTAACTAAGCTTTGGAAATGTTAAGCCGACTTTAATCCAAAATACAAAGAGAATGAGTTATTTATCCACGTAATTACAAAATAGTACCGTAAAAACCTATACTTTTACCTTACGCTCTTTAAACCTAAAAAAACCATAAAGCTTTTTATACGAGTTTTGAAATATAGTTCAAAACTTTAATATATCGACAAACAAATCTAAGATTGATTTTGAAATACGAAAGGCCTATGAGTAATGGTAAAACTACTAGAGCAATTCAAATGAAAATAATCTACTACATTCACGAAAAACGATTTAAATTTTTCTCGAAATGAAATAAATTCCCCAATTACGAGTACCGAACCTAACAACACTAACGGAAATCCCCTGAAACCGAAAACATAATTACTAACGAGAAAGATCATATAGCTAAACACTGAACTTATTATGTACATAATAACACTTACAGAAAAGTATATAAAGCTTCATAGGTTTTTGAAAACGTTATATAATGTATGTTAAAGTCGGCTATCAATTGACCAACCACCTAGTCTACTAGTAAATTCGGATTAAACGTCAATTTTAGGCTCATTATGAACCTTAAAACAAAATGGAAACTAATTTTACAATATGCGCAGCCGTTTATAAAAACGTAAAATATGAGCCTAACGGTTAATCTAACGAGTATACCTTCGAAAAAGGTACATTAAGGAGTATAATTCATGTTGAATTAACCAAGATGAGAAAAACGACCATTGAATATTTATGGGCTTGTAAAATGCCTCATTTCTATACGTTGTAAGCCTAAATTACAAAAACGAAATGTTAAACATATATATGGCGTCGCAATCTACGATTTTGAACAGATACGGCAATAGATTTTAAGGTATTATACCAAACACCGGTGAAGCTAAAATATAGACCGTCTAAAAACGAAAGTTAGACGCGTTGGCGGCTAAATTTCCGAAATTTTAGTTCAACTGAATGGGAAAGCACAGAAAGGTTTTATTCAATAAAGATAAGGCGTTGTTGCTTAATATAGTCGTTCTAAATACGAGATTCAGATCGGTTAAATTTTACGTTATAAACTTTAAAACACTATTATAGCTATTATTATCCAATATTATCAAACTATAAATTAACGTTCCAAATACGACTCAATACATGATTCTCGCTTCATATAATATATCTATATCGCGTGGCCTCAAATTTAAACACCTATAGGTTTTCTCCGAGGTACGTATAATTAAAGTCATCTAGCTAATATAGCCGAAATTAAAAATGTTACATCGCAGGATCGGATACCGAATTACAAAACGCCATTTACAATTACTTAACGTTGTAAAGAACCATAATATAGGAAAAGGAGCGTTAAAAGCTATACAAAAGTTTCGTTATAAGTGTTAGCTAAACTTACAAGCCTAGCGGCGATTCAAATTCCGCTCTGAAAATGATATTGATTTCAATAACGAGGTAATTATAAATATAATATACCTTCATTTTTGCCGATATTATATGCCTCTAACGTAAAAATATTATTCTAGGCCGCGAAATTTATACGGAACGCCTTGGTTATGAATTACTAAGATATTTTGATAAATTGTTTGTTCAACGTTTATTTATAACCTCTGCATTGAATTATATACAATGTGGACATAATCATCAACTCAATTGAATAATTAATCAATGTTCAAATCTATAGTAGTAAATAAAACACAATACCGGTGAAAGTACTATAACGTATCGGAAAGTGTAAATAGTATCATAAACCGATTAAAAAAAGAATAAAACACTGTTTAAGAAGCTGAAAAATACCAGTTTTAAGAATTAATATGGTAGATAGCGGTTAACAGCTAAAATAATATATTCGGCGTAAGTGGACTTATCCTAATACGGCTTATTTTCGGTTTTTACCAGGAAATCCATTAAAATTTAATACCGTCGTTAGTAATTATGTGAAGAGTAAATGTTGTAGCGAAAGCTATGAAAATATTACGTTTCTTACGGATTAAGAATAATGTTTCGAAAGAATTAGCTATAAGCAACGGCTTGGGTAAGACTAGCGTGTTGAAATTATTATAATAATTTGAAATTCTGGTTGAAAAACCGAAGAATGAATGGAAATAACTTTGGAGTGTTACCGAATTTAAAGGCTACGACGAATTTATAAACTTATCAAATGGTACGAATTTATTTGGACAAATTATAATGCGGGAATATAAAAAGTAAAAGGTGGATAAAAGCAGCTCGAAACCGTAATTTAAGGGAAAGAAATTACAGAACCACTTTGAAAATAATCAAACCAAGCCGCTCCCAAAACCTATAAACCACCAAACACCATTTTTCAGCCTTTACTACTCCAAGAAACCGGTCCGACTTTATTAACGGAATTAATAAAACGCTTCTGAGGGCGAACACTTAATTTAAATAATGAAAGACAATTTAAATCCTTCGTTTCAAACCCTTTTATCATCCAAAAAAGTAAATAAACTATAAGTTAAATTTAAAAATTCGCTGGAAAAGCATTATTAATACCCTGGGTGCCTTGTTTAAGCAGCGTACTTAAACAAATAATTCTACTTTAATGAAATAAAGTGTTTTTCGCTTTGAAAAAAGGAAGTTAACGATTAATGACGTTTATGAAAAGTTTCCACCATGTTCAATTTACGAAGTACAATATAAGGCTGTTAAAAGTGATGAAAAATCCGCCTTATAGTTTCAGTGTATATTAATAAGGTTCAATAGGATATTATAATATAATTATCTATTTTATAACAGGCAAGCCATTGTTCAATTTTGTTGCCTAACATCTTCATTAGAATACGTTACAACCTTTATATTAAGCTTTGTAATATTATACATATTTACATATAGTTGGAAAAACTGCTTAAACGGCTTATTGATGCCTATATAGCTACGGACTTCCGAAAATACTGTTTATCTGAAACGATTTTACTAATTGAAAACCGCTTTACAGATTAATTAAGGTTAATTTATACTGTTACAATACCTACTAAACATATTATGAAAAAAGGCCTAAAATAGCTTATTTAACCCTTAATATGTACCTGTTCATTTGAATAATACGATCTAATGACTTTATACTTGTAGGTTTACACAAGAAAAACATAACTAACTTAGTGAAATGCGTCTTCTTTCACCGCTAAAAAGAGGAAACTTTGAAAGGATGGCCTACAAGAAAAACCCTAGAAGTACTTAACAAAATAACGTATGGTCAACTTCAACGGCACGACAATCACTTTTCAAAACGGTATTCTAGACCTTAGGCAAACGGAGTAATTAAAAGAAGTTTCTTTTGATAACCTGGACAGCGCAAAACGATCCGACGAATACAAAACCCAGCAAATACGCGATGCTTAATTTTCCTCCGTAACACAACTCAAGGCGGGATTAAACATTTTGGTCGCTACATAATACAAGATAAACCATTTGAATAATGTATATGAAGCGTTTAACAAGCGCCTTACGTGAAAAATACATGATTCAAAACGCGATTTGCATTTTATACAGCTCGATATACGTATTATAACGCTTTTGGTTTTCACTAAGGGTTGGTTCGTCAATAATACCGATTATAATTTTCAAATTCATTTCTGTTTTGTTTTTAGCAACGAAACCTCAGATCGAAACGACTTTACTCCTTATAACCATATTATTTATTAAATCTTGACGAAATGAAAGTGGGTTATACAAAACGTTTTAATTTTTGAGATTTACGGCATGGTTAATCGGTTTGAATAAGATCACCATGACAATAACAGTCCAAATAATCGTTTTAAACCTTAGTCTGAACCACCTCCTTTTCATAATTTACACTAACTCTTTTTCAGTTGAGGAATCGCTTGTCAAATTTGATATTATAAATGAAAAGCACCTTATATTCAATATTATAGACTTACGCGAATCGTACAAGCAAAGAGTAATTAATTAGACAAGTGAAATAAACAGAAAGTCAAATCTAGTAAACATAATAACCAAAGACGACCCAAATAAACGATAAAGGCGCTCGTTTCGACGAGCATACTCTTCGTTAGCGTTGCTGAGAAGGTTTTGCTAACTCACTCCAATGAGGCAACTTACATAGTTTTTTTCATTTTGTATCGCGGTTTAAATCATTTATCTGTACCGCTTTTTGTAGTTTGTCGAGGTTCGAAGCCGCTATTTACATTTCTCTTAACGCTTTATCGCGGTTCGAATTTGCTACTTATACCTTCTTTTCCCCAGATATTAAAACTGTTTAGATCTTTCATTTCTACCGCCTTTTCATATCTATCTATTGAGAATTACTATTCAGGTCGTTTTGAATATATTATCACTTTCATTTCGCAATTTACGATCCTATAAATTTTATTTTTACCCGTTACTTTTTATATTTATTACTGACATTACGATTATGATCCTATAAATATAACTTTTTCTCGTTACGTTTTATAGTTGTGACTTATGATACAGTTTTTTAAAACAGAAGAAACAATGTGATTACTATGCAATAAACTATATTAAAGTCAGGAACGCCGGCTTGACCCAATGATAGGTATCTAATCGCGGCTGTAAGATGAGGGAGAGGGCGGCGTCATGTCCTTACCATCTTCCTCCTCGCCATCTTCCCCCTCGTTGCTGGTGTTACCGCTATCTCCGCCATCGACGCCGTTACCGGTGCTACCAGAGGTGTGGCCCCGAGACTCAGGACGTATACCCTTAAGCAGAGGCGCGGGGGATTCTTTACCCTCCCTATAGTAACGTGCGATAACGTCGTTGAATTTTCCTATGTAGTATATACGCAGGCTCCGCTTCCAAGCGTAAATAGTGATTAACTTTTCCTTAGTCCTCGTGTTAACATCTATTACTAATTAACGATGTATTATTTTGGTTATTTACGAAAATAGTTGTTTTTAAATGCGTTTTAAATAGTATATTTGTTTAAGTAAAAGAACATTGTTCATGGCTATAATTACGATTTTAAAGTAAACATTTTTTCAAGACGGTGAGTGTGTGATAGGGCCTCAGCCCACGATCTTAGAAATTCCAAAATAGGGGTATATCTGTTACCAATCCGTTCGTATCGATACTAGCAGGCCGATCGACCACCGCTTTCACAATAATCGCTAATAAATTTACTCGCGGTCGCGGACCCAACATACGGCAAGTAAAATATGTCTATTAACGGCCCGAAGCTTCGGACTTGGGTATGCCGCTTTAACGTTTTATGCGTTAAAAAGGCTTTGCGGCGTACCTTAACGAGCCTTAGCTCAAGGCTATATACTAAGTCGGCCTTCGCCGTCTCCTTTATAGGAACATTTTCACTACACAATATACGGGGAGAATTAGTAATACGAACAACGTTATAATTTATCAAGATTACGTTTACAACAACGAGGAGGGTATCTCTTCTAGAAAATAAAGTCTTCATATGTGGGGAAAGGGTAAGGTTTATAAATTTAAAATCTACCTGCTTTTCTGCTTAGAGATTCAAGGGTAAAATGAAGGGGGAGTAAATGGAAAAAAGGTAGCGGTTTAGTCGGCAACGATGGCGGGGTAGATTATAAAAAAAGGCCGGGATTGATAAAGTATTACTTGTAAGGGAAGGGCTGAGAGTGAGGGTAACGGCGGAACGGTGGGCGATGTTGACGGCAACCTTCTATCGTTTACGCTCTCGCGTCAAACGGCGCCTAAAAGATATGTTTCTATACGGCATCTATTTACGGACAGAGGTTATATATGAGGTTAGTTAAATAATCTACTTATAAAATCGGTTTCAAGTATGCAGTTGAGATAGTAAGTTGGATTTGCATACATTTATTGACTAGTTCAAATTTACGTCAATAAAGGGGACGCGTCGTTAAAAAAGAAAAGAAAGTTTAGCCTAAACTGTTAACGATATGTCTTTTTATAGTAAACCCAAAATAAGTAATATCGTAATCACTCTTATGCAATTACACCCTCATAACACCTACATAATTACACCCCTATGAAGATTGGTAACTATACCGCCATTGATTACCCAAATCAACTGAAACCCTATCATAATGATTACCGCGATTAAAATTACGAATTAACATCGTTACAAGTTGTATAGTAATTGAATTATTATTATTAAACTACGAATATAAATTGTATTATAAGGAAACTATTATTACTTAACCAAATATTAATATTATATTGAAAATTATATTATTATCCCGAAATTACAGATAAGGGTCGCAAAACAGACAAAAAGATTTCCTGTATAAATATTACTATACATTTCGTGAATTAATAAGCAGCTACGTAACACATTAAGCCATTGTAAAAGTACATAGTAACGTGCCACTTTACAAGTTGTATTCCTGTAAAATGTACGATCACGTGCCACTACCAAAAAGTGATATTTACAAAGTACACGATGAAAGGCCACTGGCCAGAAGGGAAATTAGCAAAATTAATAGTAGAGTACCACTGCATGGATAAAAGGTTATAACCTCTCACCTGAATCGTGCACTCTCCGGATACTTCTTCTTCCTTCTATCCATCTTTGTTACTACTCTAATCCAAACACCAATCTTTATAATAAATCTTTTAACGTACAAAGTAAAATAAAGACCTTACCAACACTCGTGGTATTACTTTTACGTTTGCGAGTAAAACAGAATATGGGTGTAGTTTCAGATAGCGGCGACGAGATGCCATAAAAAGGCTTATGAGCCTACAAGAATCGCTAGCAAGTGCGTTTTTTAAATATATTACAAAAATTGTTATTCGTATTTATATTTTGTTAAAACGTAAGGAATGAAAAGAGTCAAAATTTGTTTTTTTCATTATTGGTTTCTAGGTGTATCTGGTTATTTGAAGTACAATAAATCCATTTATAATTTAACGACGCGCCAATATGTAACAAATAGTTCATATATGAAATACAGGTATTTTATTCGTGGAAAATTATTTTTATATTGTTATTATCGCCGATAAATCTCAAGGAATTTATGTCGTTAAGGTTTCTATTATACTAGATACGTTAGAAGAGTAATCGTAAAAATTGGTGTTTGAATTGAAGTAGTAAGATGGATTAAAAAGAAAGCAGGGAGAAGATGCATCCAGAGAGTGCTCACTACACTTAAGAGGTTATAACCTCTCATCCAGGCAGTGGCACTCTACCGTTTACTCTGCTAATTCCATTTCTCGGTAGTGGCACTCTACCGTACACTCTGATAATGTCACTTCCAGGCACTGGCACGCTATCATAGACTTTGCAGGAATACACCCTGCAAATTGATACGTTACCATACACTTTGCAAAGGTGTACTCCATAACGTGGCCGGCTACTAATTATAGAGATATATAGTAGTATCTACACAAGCAATCTTTTCTTTTCTTATTTCTGCACGCATTTACGATTTAAAAAAAACAATTTATTTTATGAAATAATTTGTATCCGTGGTTTAGTAATAACATTTTTATATAGTTTATATGAGTAATTTAGTAATTGTTGTTTGGTTATGGTCCAAATTATTATAGTTTGAATTAATAGTTTTGGCTTCCATAGTAATTGTCATAAGGCTCTAACTGGTTTAGGCAATTTGTAACGACATTTTTGTCGATCCCTATAAGGTAGAGGAAAGAGTTTTGCGAAGCTCCTTTATAGCACTGTGTTAGTTTTCGTGGCTGTAAGTATAGGAAGCCTTTGAATTTTATCAGTTTCCGCGGTAATTTAGGAGCTGTGATAGTATTTTATCGAAAATACTTAAAAATCTTTACTTAACTAGTTTTGAAAGAAAAGTGTTGAGATTGACCGATTGAGAATATTCAATATCGTTAATTTGTTAAGTTGTCAAACGGCTTAGTTAGTATTATCGCGGGTATTATTACTGTAAATCGTAAAATAACTGAGTTATTCGAGTCTTTGATTATAATAAACAACATATGACCTTTTCTTCTACTATTTTTATTTTACTCCTTATATATTTACACCTTTGTTACAATACCTATATAATACGCAATAATTGATCATATTACCGATTCTGTTACAAATGAAGTAATTCATATTTTTAGTATTATCCTCACTAAGTATTACGAAGAAGATTTCTGGGTTACAGACTCCAACACCGACCTAACCCTCGAGTTCTTTATTTTCATGATTTGACGATTTACTGTCGATTTATATCTCACAGAATCTGCTTAAGGACCTCGAGTACTTGAAGAATTTCAAAAATTGTTTAGGGATTAGACTTTAGATATATAGAAGAATGTAGATAAAAAGGTTAAAAAAAGGACGAAGACTGAGTTGTAGAACTGAAAAGTTGATATTTTGGGGAATAAATAGAGAGATGGTAATCTGGCAAAAGTACCCTATAAATGCGTAATAAATTAATATTCTTAATAGATTAAGGTCAATTTCAAAGGTATCACTGGCTACAATGTTTTCAACGCCCTTATATATGTTCGTAAGTTTTTGCTTAAGTAGAGATAATTTCTTTAGACCTCATTACCCATAATAATTAATGGGTTAATTTAATTAAGTGTTAAGAATCAATTGACTTAAGTGTGGAAAGTTCTTAATTATACCAGTTAATTGAGTAGGAACTTAGGTGAATCCCTCAATAATAAGGGGATTATAAACAATTTTTATCGAAATTTTGAAAATTATTACTTTTAGGTCTTTTAGTACGTTCAGTTTTAACAATCTTATTAAGAAAGTAACGGATTTACATATGAACTTACTATTGGTACAACTATTAGTTTTCTTCCTACAAACTTTATCAGAGGTAATTATCTTACGTATTAATACAATTTTCTTTACTAGTACCCTTTCTGGTACCGGTTGAGAGATTTGGAGGGTTTTTACCATCAGTATATCACTTTTTTCCTTTGAGATATCTTCATTGTAGATACGGATTGCGCGGTGGTTACAACTTGTGTTAAGATTTGAGGAGAAAGAGATAATTAAAACGGTAAGTTTTATAACCTTTTCGATGTTAAGTTACGTTATTTTTTAAACATTTCCCGTTAGACAAGGATTGAATTGCCAGGTTTTTACTCGTTGTTTTCCAGTATTTTCATCGGTTAATTCGAGGATTATCACTTTTGGTAATTAACGAATTGCTTATTATTTCGAGAGATTTACGATGGTTTTACAGGTTATTTTGAATGAGATGTTAATTTCGCTTAGTACCGAACAAATTGTAATATCGTTTAGTAGTTCTACATATTGAATTATAAGAAATAATCGGAAAGCAAGATTAACCTCCTTAATTAGATGTTTTATAGTCTGATGCTTAGTCAATAAGTAATGGGGAATGCGGGAGTAGGCGAAGGCATATTATGCTAGAAAGTACATCAGGTTGATATAGGCTATAAAGAGTTCGAATACGTCTTATAGTACTTTGATTCCATCTGTAGAGGGTTTTTTCGACTAGTTTCGGTCTTCATTTTCAACTGTGATGGCAAGAGTACCGAGTGCAACTGGTATATATTCTCAAGATAAAGAGTTCAGTAATAACAATGAAGTTCTTTTCTATACGTATTATATCGACTGTAATTTCGTAAAACCCAGTTAATACAGTTAATAGAAATCCCGTATTTGAAAGTATGACCACCAAGTTATGTAATGAGGAGGATATTCTTCGTTAAGATTTTGAGGGTGTTACGTAAATTCCTACTAAGTATTAAAATGTGTTGGTTTTACAGCAAATACGGCTATTGTTCAATATGTTACACCGTTTCCGAACGTAAATCGAATCAGGTGATATATTATATCGATATACGTTTACTTTAGATTGTAAATACCTCAAATTCGTTGCAGACTTTGAAGGCTAGGGGGTTGAAAATGAGGGAAATTATCATAAGGCTATCTGTTAGTATAAAAACATTAATACTGATTTGGCAGTAACGCAATAACAGGTCGACTACATCTTTTTGAATTGTTTGATAGGTGAAAACTCTTATTATCATTATAATGATGAAGATCATAGTCTTATTCATTTGTTTACTATTTTCTATTATTATAAGAATTGGATCTTTTAAGATATTATGCTAAATACTAAGGAAGTATAGTATTTAATAAGAGATTATTCATAATACATTATTTTGTATGAATATATTGATATTATTACAGAACTTAATTATATGGGTGCCAATAGGGTTAAATGTAGCTTTAGTTTTGAAAAATACATTTTTTCGCTGGGATCGACGACTGTCATTATGGTCATTGAAACTATTGTTTTACATATCTTAGAATCTTTTACCCAATTTTTCTTTCACTCTAAAGACATAAAATTCCTCGATGTTAACGGCGATGATTAAATTAATAAACTGATTGAAGTTGAGAGCGGTCAATGGTTTTCATTTGGTTTGAAGTGAGAACACTTTTAGTTTTACATTCAAGGATTGAATTTCATAGTAATAAACGCGTCAGAGTTATAATTTCATTAATTGTATCGACTGTTGAACCATTCGACGGTCAATAAGTTGTACAAAGTTTTCAAACCATTAGTTATGAGAATATAAACTTGTTATCGTTGGAGTTAATTGAATGGTTTTCCTACTACTAAAAAATATATGTTTAGATCCCCTTAAGATTCAAGTTTACATTCAGTGAAGATTAAGATTTTGACTTCAAAGTTTTCATCAACGTGTTTTACTTGCACAGTAACTAATTAATTTATATGATTGATTTTATTACGACCTTTAACGATATTAGGGTTTCTCAAAACTATTACAGTGAAGAAAATATGTAAGGTATTGCGTATTTTATCAATTATAGTTATCTGAAACCTTAAAATATATTGTTTCATAATAATAGTACTTACTTCATTACAATGAAATTTAAAGTTAATGTTAAGTCAATATTGATTTGGTGTAAATAGGTTTCTATTAAATATAATATTGATATTAGAAAGGTTATGAAGGCGTATATAGTTTTAAAAAACCCTGACCATATTTTCATTATAGTGATTGGTAGCTTAAAAAATTAAGAATTATGATAATAGACAGCTCAGAGAAATTTAAACAATATTACAAGCCTCAATAGTTTAATATTAATCTTGGTGGTATTTAGAGTTTATTTATATAAAAAGACTGGATCGTTATAATTACCGAAATCCATAAAGCGGAGTATAACATATAGTAAAGCGTTGAAGGAATTTGGGAAGGAATCGATACGTTGTTAAGTCAATAATTGTTTAAATATTAAAAAGGGATTGTTGATAATAAAAGTGTTATTTTTGCCTTTTGAAAGTAAACTATATAAGTAGAGGGAGCCAGGAAGATGAGGTAAACTTTACAAGATATTGAATATCGTTAATTGAAATGTAGTATTTGAAAACATTAACAGTTTTTTTTATTTTTCTTGTTATATAGGTTAATCTATATGAAAAACTCATGAAGTTTAATAAAGAACTTCCTCAAAAACAACTTCGATTCGAGGTCATGAATGAATATAATTCTTTTGATCCGATTATTGATAACCCAAAAGAACGTTGAAAGCGTGAAAGACTATAGAAAATGAGAATATATACTAAAGAAAAAGATAGTAACGAGGATTAAAAGCTTAGTAAGGCATATACAATGGTATAGGTGTTTCAAAAAGAAAATGTAGAGAGATAATTTGTTTTTAAGTTTCGAAAGAAAGTTATAATTGATATATTGGATAAATTTTTTTTTTCAAAAAAAACTCAAAAGAAATCGATAGCTTTTAATGTGAGGAACTGTTTAACTTGTATCTTTAACGTGACTTAAGGGGTAAAACGTTACGATCTTTAAGTTAAAGATAGTTTATAATATTGAACGTAAGATTAGAAACCTATCGTACGAAAAGTAAAGGTTAATCATTTGAATATTTGATAATAAAGGTAAATATTAGATTTATATTTGATTTTACAAATTGAAAGTTTTATGAGCGTTTCATCGTGGTAATCACTTTGAGTTTTACTATTAGTTTAAGCAGTGACTGGATTTTTTATAGCCGTGATATTACGTAAACGTATACATATTTCGTTACGAGTTTTTAATGGCTTGTATTATTAAAATTTACTAAAAACCACGGAATAAATTTCCGGCTGGTACGGTGATACGATATGCTAAACCTTTTTACGAATTCTCGAAAGCAAATGTTTAATAATAGTTTATGTATTAAATGTATTTCGAAATACGTGGGGTATGAAGATTCAAATTTTGGCCTGTATTTATTGATTATATAGGGAGAAAACTTCGGTATCGTTGGTATGTAGATTAAAGATACGATTTTTTTGCCGTCAAAGTTGGATTTGTAACGACGGAATTTCATATGATCGAAGAGTTAGGTCTTTGAAGGTGTAAATAGATTGAAAAGTCGCCTAAAAATATATAATTTAATATCAACAGATCATTACTCTTTGTTCATGGTTTTTACGATGCCTATGCCCATTATTTTGGTTTAAGTCAAGAAGGCTAAATTATGAGTTCAACGAAGATTATCAAAACCATCGAGGTAAAAATACAATAATATATAGAGTAAAAAGCGCATATGATTTATATCGCAACATTATATTGACCGGAAGTATCTTACGACATGTCTGTAACATTACAAACCTAAAACTTATATCATGAAGACTTTGATAGGTTGAATAAAAGGATTTGGTGGTAAATTGATAATTTAGGAAGAGTTAATAATATAATATCGGTAGATTTGATGAAGGTTATGCTAATGATTTCTGCGGACAGTTTTGGGGTTAACAATATGAATTTTATATCATACATCTGGTTCTTCGTTATATTCATGAACAAAGGAAGATTTGATAGGGATTTCAAGGTTATCAGTCACCTCTTATCCTATATATCCATTCAGTATGAGCGTGTAATGCGAAGCGTATTGGTGCTAGAGGTTTATAGTATAATAGTAAGTTTTGATATTGATATACTGATTGACGATATGTTGAAGATTATCATCAAACAATCCAGATCAATTTTGATAACTTTGGTTATATTTACAGACTCGGGAAGCTTTTACGAGTGTTAATTACAACTAGCTACGATTAATGAAAAACGTTTAATAATAGATGTAATAATTTTGGAAGAGGAATATAAAGCCCAGAAAATCGATGAATATCGATAAGTTCAAGTTAAAGATAACGTCGTTAAAGTTAGAACTAAAATCATGCCTAATGGTTACTAGAAAGATTTGTGAATAACAATAAGTAAACCGTACGAATTGAGGGTTGCTTAAACCGCTTAGTATGTAACGTGGTGAAATAGAAATACTTTAGTAAACTGGAGAACTACTTGGATAGCAGTGGTAGTAGCGTGTAAGAACAGTATACTTGAACCTATTAGTAGAAGATACCAAATTATCATCGTAAAAGCTAGTGGCAAAAGATTTTTGTACAGGAGTTAAGAGATGAAGGATTTGGAGTTATGGGGTAAAGATCTAGTGTTAGTTTCTGTGTACATTAATTGCAATCGAGAGGAGTTAGGCATGGGGATTGAGGAGTGAGTTTAGGGCTTACTACCAAGAAGGGATTGGTCATACTAGCGCAAGTAAGCATAAAATATATTGCTGCTAGGTTTGAAATAACAGTTGATTGAAATACAGTCAAGTTAACTATATTTATAGTTGGTTGATTGTACAGATTGCATATTGATTGTAGTTTGTCGGATTTTACTGCATAAACTGTAAATCAAGACTAGTAGGTGTCTACTTTTTGATGGGGAACGGGCCAAATCAATTGGCAATAGAAATTAGCGTGTAGACTGACCAGCGGTTTGCCAAACTTAGAACTAATACATTAACACTTTCTGTTGGTAGAGCTTGAGACGTTGCAACGTTGTCGATTCGATTAGTCGAAATAACAGTAGTATTGTGTGTTCAAGTGGTGGATGTATTATTCCAGGTGTGGCAGACCACTAACCGGTCTGCATAGTAATTTATATAACCAATTTAATGACCCATACCCTATTTAAAAGTGATAACATACTGTACTTGCTTTGTAACCAATGAAATAGGCATATAAAAAATAATACACTTAACTTGCACTCAGTATAGTTATCTTTACTGTAAGTAAAGTTGACCTACTGCATTGAAAATACTATTATTGTAATAATAGCGGCTTTTTATTTTGTGCGCGATCGTTAGTGTGATCAACTAATTTTTTTCGGTAAGCACTAAATCAAGATCTCGGTAACTGTATAAACCCTCGATAGTATTAACTGACTTTTTTATAGAAAGTAAAGTGTTGTTTCGAAGGTCTAAACGGTTCGCTTCGCGTTTATCATTTGGTATAAGTTTAACGCCGTCATCAAAATACCGGGTATTCATAAACCTAAATTTGTTACTATTACGTTTAGAATTTATCTCATTTGTAATTAAAATGACCTTAATTCCCATTAATTACCCTACGGCTCAGAGGTCTAACTTTATCGACTTTTACAAAACGTTCTTCCACTATAGACCCTTATAAGTCTTTACTTTAGCCGTACTAATTAGATAACTCTCTATCGTCAGTCACCAAATTGTTTTCCAATTCTCTAATATTTTTCCAATCGCTATTACGTATATTGGATCTTCTAGCCAGCGTATTAAAGTTGCTCACGATATGTATAATTAGCTTATTACGATCCATAAACCTTTTTATAGCCGTTATTAGTAACGCCTTTGTAATAGTATTGGTAGAATTATCCTTCCCATTAATATATAAAGTTTCCTTAATTTTCCTTCTTTCATAAGCTTCGCGAAATGCTATTACGTCGATTATTAGGAATGTTTCACTAGTAATTCTGAGCTTCAAAAGGTATTCGAACAGGCTTTTCAAGTCGGTACAAATTACTACCATGATGGAAGGAATCTTTAACTTCCTGTTAATAACGTTAAGGGTTTCCCACAATGCTGTACTCATATAAAAGCCTAACATTATATCGTAAACCTTAAAGGCCAACAAATTTTCTTTAATCCTATTACATTCGATAAAGGTTTTATAAATAAAGCTTTCAATAATATCTAATTTATTCTACCGCCTATTTCATTAACGAAGGTTATTAAAAAGCCGATCTCGAAAAACAGGTCGGCAATATTTATAGAAGACTCGTCAGTAAGAAATATTAGTTTGGCCTTTAATAAGTCGATTAAAACCATATCAATCCCTTGGTCCAGGTTCAGTATTTACTATTCAAGACTTTCATTTAGCCGATTAAACTCCTTAATTATTAAGTGTTATAGATATAACGTAATAAATAGGTTGTAAGAAGCCTTCGGTTAAGAAAAGGTAGTAATATAACTATCACAGGCGCGTGATTCCAGTTACCATTAAGCCTTAGCTACGTTAATCTTGTTCATTATAGCCAAAATAATGCTTTAGCCCTTTTAACAAAAAATTAAACCGGAATTAATACTGATTATACAGGTTAAAGATTTAATATAGTTGAATTAATTACCCTTTCCAACGTTGTAACCAGTTTATAGTTTTAAAATCTAAAATCCTCAATCGCCTACCATTCCGATATTACCAAACTAGTCATTTCAGCTAAAAGGGTATCGTCAATTTACATACCTACGAGGCTGAAATCTTCTTTTTACGTTACCAGTAAATACTTGTAGTATATTGAAAACTATATACCTAACCATAATTGAAAATGTAATCAGTAGGTTCTGAATCAATAGGCACCTGTTTAGGCTAATCCGTATAAAGGATTAATCTATCGTATTACCGTCCCTAAAAAGTCGATAAAACGTAATTTTTATAGTAATTCCAGCAATAAGATTCGTAATAGGTCGTTTACTAACTATCTATATACTTGTATTATTTTTCGGCTACTAATTGTAAATTTACCTTTAGTCTTAGCTAAGAAACTTGTTGCTAAAGCGACTATAAAACGCTAACTCATTTTTTAAATTGTTAGCGATTATGTAATAATCCAGTATTTTTATATATTATCGTATCCTTAAGCGATTAAACGTAATTTTTTCAAGGCTGCCCCATCGTTTTGCCCTTAACCACGTAGAAGATCCTCGATTTCAAAATCGTGATATTTGTGGTTAAAATATTAAAGTCGGCTTTCGGCACAAATTATACGACTTTTGTAATTAGTAAACAGTTAATCTAAACCTTTTGAATTTTTACAAAGGGTTAGCCAAAGGTCTCAATAGCAATTTATACTTGAAGCTTTAATACCAAATATTCTATATACATCTATTTTTTTACTTATCCAAATAGTATTCTATATACAGCTCGGTATATATTTCTCCATTTCATAATTCCTTTTTTTCGGGAGTCTTTCGCTCTGGTGACATTGCATTAACTTATCGATGATGGATAAAAAAGGTTCGTATTAACTCAATCGCTTATCTTAAAGGTCTTCATCGTCAAAAACTCTAATTTAAGATTTAATCCAAGTAAAACAAAAGGTTTTAAGGCTTTTAATGGTTTTAATGACTATCTCAAAGTTAATTATACTTAAAGTTCTATAAAAACCCTTTTAATGGCCCAGTTTCAGTCATATAAAGACTTTAATTTATGACAGAAAAGTAAATACATCGATTATAGAAAGGCCGTTCCTGGTCTTAAGGGTATCGTTAACCTAAAGATGTATCGATTCCTTCCGCAATTCCCTTAATACTTTACCATATACCATAACTCGCTTTTTGGTACTTAATACTAACATATATTTACTCTTTAGGACTAGGTATACTTAAAACACCAATAGCATTGATATTAGGCTATTATGGCCCACAATATTATTTATACTTTTTACCGCCATCTCAAAGGGTACCTCTAGGTCCGTAAAACTTTTAATCTCTCGTGTAAGGATGTTATAAGCTCGGCGAAGTAATACTTGCATCCTTTAGTCCTTTTCAATACTATAGTAGGCTTTTATAAGCACTTGTTTATACTAGATTCCTATTATCTTAACTTTTGCTCGTAATTCTGTCGCTGCAAAATTAGTGCCGATATCGTGAAAAACGACGTTATGTAAGCCTAAATACATATTCATCCATAAAATATTCAGCACCTCCCACGTATCTTTTACCGATACGGACCTTAGAAACTTAGCCCCATAAAAATGTTGCAGGGTTAATAATATACAAAACAGGCTTATTATCCAAGTAAAACACATTAATAAAAATCTTACAATTAAAGTTCTTATCGTCTTTTAGTATAACCTTAAATTTTCGAAGGGCTTAGGTATATATTTTCTAGTAATAATAAAGCTTTTTGATGAGTTTTAAGGTAAAGTATTTCACTTCTTATTATCCTACGGATATGAGGACTTTATACAGCCTATTAATGGATAGGTGTTTAAAACGCCTGTATAATTAACGCATTTCTGACTTTATTTGGTTTAACACCACTAATTTTAAACCTTAAAGATAAAACGATAATTGCCCTCACTTAAAAGCGAAAGGAAACCTCTGGCCGTTCTAAACCAGCTCGTCAGCATTAACGCTAACGTTAACACCAAGGGTTTTTATATCATTCAAACAAGAAAAAGGAGTAAAAAATTCAAAATATGAAGCTTAATCGACCTGATAATAATTTAAATTATTATTAACCCTAATAAGGATCATTACCCACTCCATTAGAAGTTAACTTCAACTTTATTAATATCGTAACGATCAATCTTACTAGACATCATTCTTTCCCTACACCATACCAAGTATTACGAATATTCTCCTATTAAATACTATGGATATTATCATATACCCTCATGGATAGTATACATAGGCTAAATGGCAGTGCACTGCATTGCAAGGTGCTCTCCTACAGAATATATGGTAACGTGTCACGCTGCAGGCTGCACTGTTACAAGAAGCAAAGTGCATCATGCATGGAGGGGTCTGGAATGTGTATTCCACAACGTACAGCAATGCATGGAGCGGTCGGGAATGGGTATTCCAGAGCGCATGGCAAAAGGGCGACTACCCGAATGGAAGGTTTATTACCTCCTATCTGTGGCGTGCACTCTCTGGACTACTTCTTTCTGACATATCTATCTTTTACTACAATAATACCAATCTTATGATTATTCTTCTACTCTTTTTACTTTTCATGAAATAGGCAGAAACCTTACCAATAAAAACTTTAAAACGTGTGGTCTGCATAAAAATCATAAAAATTAAATATTTATAAGAGGTTAAGGGCGTGATGAAGGTAAATATAAGGGTCTCCGCCATTTGAACTATAAAAAGAAGGCGTGGTAGGCTAGTTATTAAGCTGCGTTAGAGGCTATATTTTAATGCTACTTAATTTATTTACGACCATCATTACCGTTAATTGGCTCTTCACCTTCAAAGTTTACGATTTAATCCAAGTAATCTTATTCAAAATTAATAAGGTACTAAATGAAACATATTAACTTTTTGTTATTTCGTTCGGCCGAAGAGTAATAAATTTTCTCACAGCCAAATGTTATGATCCAGATAACGGTTGGGTCAGGAAACAGGCTAGCAGGCAGCTGAACCACTCAGAGCCAGGTGTATAACACATAAAGTGGAGAACATACAGGGATAGGGTTATGCCTAAGAAGAATCGAGACATAGGCAGCATAGGTAAGAGACTGCCTATGCTGCCTAGCAATATAGGCAAGTAATTCTGGACTGAAGCGCTGGATATATAAGGAACACACTCTCTAGGCATTTCCTAGATTCAGTAGATATCTCGTTAATCGTTAATCTAAGTATTCTCCCCAGAATAGCTTCATAGCTTTTGATCAACACTACGAGAAGGACGTGTCATTGATATTGTATTACGCATACCTCTGCAACCAACCTGCTAACATAAACTCTTCTGACTACTACTGATACTCACGGGTATTTATTGTGATCATTACACCAAACTTACCATAAATCGAATATGTTTAACTACTGTTACAAAAATAATTTTATAGTTAACAAATCCGTTTAAATCTTAACTTCATTAACGCTAGTATAGCTATTACCTCCAATCTGGGCTCTATAAGCTAGACCTTAGGCATTAAGAGTGCCTGTAGCCGTATTTGTGGTCGATATAATTAACTACCATGTGATTTTTTTTCATTTACGTTAGGGAAGTTGCTGGCTTAACTGTAAATGACCAAAGAGTTTGGTATACGCGTTATTATAATTACAAAGAAAAAGCGTAACTAATTATAAAAGCTTTTACAAATAGTATTTAGACGTTATAAGACGTATTACAACTTGTTAACACCCGAAACAGCTACTGGTACCTACTCGCGAAGTATAACTTTGCTAACGTAGGCTTTCTCTATTACTTGCTAAAATAATATTAACTTATTAGGCACTTAGTTTAATACATCAATTGGTATTTCCTCCCGTTTCTTCTTCGCTATTATCGTAGTTTACCTTGTATTAGCCTAGTTTATATAATATGAGGTAAAGCGGACGTCGTATTTGAAGTGGCTTTTAATACTATCGTGAATTTCTCTAAAGGTGATTTCTCGGATTATTCCTAACGTATCCTATAATGATTCCGGAAAATAATAAGTAAGAACCAGAGAGAATAATCTTTATTTATTTTCAAATCTTCGAATAGGGTATCATCTTCGTATTGAAAAGTTATAAATCTTTTTTTCATAGATTGCTATATTTTTCAGATTTTCAAAAAGTCAGAAAGAAGGTTACAATTAATGTTAATCGTTTTATCAAGTTTTAGTCGTAGGGTGCAATGGTTAACCCAGTATTTATTATTATTATTTTCTCATAGTTTAAGATTTGAAGCTTCTAAAGTATGGGATTAAGGGTAATTACCAGTCGCCTAGCTTAAACGGTAAAGTCCTATAGTAAGACCTTTAGTAAGCTCGCGTATATAGATGAAACTTCCCTAAAAAGGGGTTTAAAGGATTTGTCGATTCTAATTAAAAGATTGGAGGGTAATAAGAACTTGAAGTTTCTAAGGGACTAAAAGATTTTTCTTAATTAACCAGTATAAAGCGCTGATATTAATATCTTTTTCCGTGTTGGCAGTTACTGCTTCGTGCCTTTTGCCGCCGTGAAAAGATTACTTGGAGCTATCATGTAGGGGGACTATATTGTCGAGAACATGAATAAGTTCCATATCGTTAACGCGTAAAAAATATTAACTTAGCTTAAGGTAAAGGGAAGGTCCACTCAATCACTTCTAAAGGCGTTGAATTTTTTTTAACGCTTGTATCTTTCCCTCGGGGGTCTTAAGGGCTGAATTTCAAAAGGGGTCCTTTCGTTAAACTAATTTAAAAAAGGGTTCAGCCAGTACCAACGGAGTATTTTCAAGGATGTAAATTCTATAGCGGGTAACCTCCTTATTTAACTTAACCTAACTATACGTTCGATTATCTTCCACATATTGAGAGTTTAGTGATTAAAAAACTTACGAGAATCTTAAAATGTGCGGGCGCCGCGTCCGTAATCATTATAGACTTCCGCGTCGAGAATGTATTAGTCAACTTGGTTGGTTAAGTTAGCTTTAGTTGAGGTATCATCAACATTAGTAATCTAAAGATATTTGTTATAGTAATTAACGAAAATGATTTCGAAGGCTTTAACTTTCTTTATGTATCTCTAACTTAATACCGTAGTAAAGTTCTAACTTGTAAGGGACGTGTAGGATGAAGGACTTAGTGCTTTTTGGGCGTAGGGACTTGGTGTTTTGATGTAAAGTTGCGTGGAAATTTAGGGACCTGGTATTAAGTTGCTCGACGTGGCTTTTCAGCACCACTTGGTAATTCTCGGTTTTTTCGTTTGAATCAACAATTTGAACGATGAAATTAACGTAGGGGAAAAGAAAATAAATAAAGGAGGAGTAAATGTATGTTATAAAAGGTAAAGTCCAAGTTTTTTTATTATTATAGGTAAAGGACGAAGGTTATTTTTTATTTTAACTGTAAAACTTAGTCGTTTTCACAATTGTAACACTCTAGGTAATACTAAGTTAGTCATTTGCCAACTTACCAAACTTCAAAACTTTTGACAATTTATTTTAACGTTTTCAAAAAGGACATTTATTAAAGATTTCCCAATGTTTTCGATATCGATACCGTCACTACCTCTAAGCTTCCGTAAAAACTGATGTAACTCGAAAGTATTCTTTAATTACTGCCGTGAAAACCATCGTAACAGTAAAGGTAATTTGTAAAACTTTTTCCTCTACTTTTGTCTTTTACAAAGTGTAACCGGAAAGTAGCTTCTTCTTTTACTAAGCTTATTTTTGCTTAAGCTAATAAGCACTAATTAGTATTGGTAGGGCTTTAGACGTTAAAACGTTGTCGATTCGATTAGTCGAAGTAACAGTAGTAATACGTAGTCAAGTGTTGGATGTATTGTTCTAGGTTTGGCAGACCGCTAGCCGATCTGAATAGTAATTTGTACGGACAATTGTTTGGCCTATGCCCTAATATGAAGTGGCCGCATCCTGTACTTGCTTTTGAGCCAATGCAGTCGGCCCACACAAAACAATAAACTCAACTTGCAATCAGTATAGTCAACTTTACTGTAAGGAAAGTTCACCTACTGCACTGCAAATACTATAATAACAACACTTTCAATATAACACCAGTTACTTTGACTAGAGATTGAAATTAACTACGTTACAATAATAAAGAACTACCAACATTTTGGTAAATAAATTTTAACGAAAACTTCACTTACTAGCATCTGACTAATTGTATTGGCTACTTTATCTTCGATTAAGACCCTCCTGGATTCGATTAAGAATCTAACGCGTTCGATGACTTTTGCAAGTGGTTTAGAGAATGGACCCCAGAAATGTAGAAAGAAGTGGATGTGCAAGTTAAGACCACACTGACGATTGAGTTACATAAAAGAGGATTTCGTTTTCTAATAAGAAAAGGGAAGAATAGAATTCTTCTATATTTCTTTACTATTATATAATAAATGAGAACAAAATTAGAAAACACGTGTTGTAAACTAATTCATTTTCTCAAATATGGTTTTAAAGTAATATTAAAATGTAAGTATTAATAGGTTAATGCTTCATTTACTACTTATGATGATTTAAAGTATTTTTTTTATTAAAACCTTATTATTAAACTTAATCAGAAGTTTGAATAGAACGATTTTTTATAAGTTAGTAACATATTTCATATACGTGTTAGCAATATTGGATCTATTAAAGATAAATTCTTCGTTTATTCAATAACTATTGTTCACTGAATTTTTGGAGATAACAATGATTAATCGTTATCCAAGCTTTTGCATAGTAAGCGATTAGGTTAGGATTTTATATTTAATTTATTCGTTACATCTCTAGCCTATTAATCTGGACTTATTAAAGGGTTTCTTGGTTACTTTGATATTGAATT
The DNA here is from genome assembly GCA_038502455.1 of Anisogramma anomala. Lineage (NCBI taxonomy): Eukaryota > Fungi > Ascomycota > Sordariomycetes > Diaporthales > Gnomoniaceae > Anisogramma > Anisogramma anomala. The sequence goes on from JASMMZ010000002.1 coordinate 23,763,340, forward strand.
CGAGGATTATCTTTGATTCACAGATTATTATGTCGTTTCTATCGTTGAAGTTGCTTTGAGATTTCCAATGTACGACTTATTATGTTAAAATTCTATCAGTTTCAATTCGCTCGCTCTCTTGAAAAGGGTGTACCTGACGTCATAATGATGCTTTCAATACTTAATTTAACCACTAGTTCGTACTTATTCATTTAAGTAATAAATTCTTACGTATATATTATTCTGTTGTCATATTTTCAATCTCCATTATAATTTATCCTTGTATATCGTTATCGGCAATGTTACCGCCTTACTGGTCTTTCGATAATTGGTATTAGTAGGTTGAGTTGACTGATTAAATCGACTTGATAATCATATTCCACTCTCATGAATGGCTTCAACATTCCTGGCATTAAATTCATCATGAACATGACCTTTTGCGGACTTTTGTCGATTTTTTTATGGGTCTTGCTATAAGCTGTATTCCTTTTTTATATATACCCTAATGATGTAGATTCACTAGTTGGAGGAGAATACACTCTCAAAACAATAATAATTGTAATACTACATGATGGGTAACCGTGTAAGTGAGTTCCTTTATTTAAGGCTCAGTTATTTCTCATGACGTAAAACTTCTATTTAAAAAATATCAAGATATTATAAATTTAACAAAACAAAAATAATACCCTTTCAACATTTCCAATATTTTATTAAACTTTTCTAGGTTCTTCTTATACCATATTTCCGTTAATCTTGAATTTTATTAGAGTATTACGATTATAAAATTGATTTCAGTTTCGTACATAAAAACATTTGGCAATTTATAGGATGTAGCGATCTACATTATTTTTAAAACTTCCTATTTGTTTTAACAGATATTAAGTTGTGAAACTCAACGCCATAAAAAGATGTTGTTTATTTAATCCTATTAATAATTCGTTGCTCAAATAATAAACGCTAATCAGAACCTTGATATTAAAGTGTTTACAGTTTTTGAAGTGGATTTAAACGTAAGAGGCGTTTTTAGATAAGTTTGAATATAAAATCTTCAACCTTACATCAACTTTCTTGGCATGGGTACACGGACCACCTTGTTCAAGAGGTTGGGGGGCCTATACTGTAAACCCTAATAGTGCCCACTTCCGAGAAAAATTTTCAGGTTCAGCCGCTCTCAACACCATTACTTTATATGCATTCTATTCCACCACAACATCACTAATCGGCTTTATCACCACTTGAACCTTTTCCGGCGACCTTTTTAAGCTATGAAGATGGTTTTCGGCCCGGTGCACCGCTCGTGCAGCGGTGCATCCAGAGAACAGTCCTTATAACCAACGATTCTGTTCCTCGTTACTTGTACCAACATAGCTCTTCAAACTTGAACTTGCATTGCAACTGTAATGCAAGTTTGATTCCTTTTGCGCTTTAAGGTCTCAAAAACCTTTATTATAAACGCTTGCATTTGACGGCTTCATTTATTCTTTTCTTCATTTATCTTTGAACCATTACCACCTATACCGGTAACCTACTCGCTTAGCGGAGCCTTCGACTTTACTTTAGATTTTTTTTATTTTTCTTCAGCTATCCACAAAGAATTTACACGGCATACCATCCGACCAGTGGTGTACCCTATTTTACGATTCTTTTACACTTCTTAGGCTTGCATTTCGTAGCAAAAATGTAGCTCGGGTTGTGACTTTTCGAAGGACATCTTTTATCGAGTTGTAAAGTATATCATCCCTACCGCCACGGGCTTTCAACCAAAACATATGTGTTCTATAATATTTTTACTCCATTAGGGCTGTCTGATCCTCGATACGAGTAGGTGTCAAGCGTGGACTGAAACGACTGTGTAACACGGCCCGGCTAAGGCTGAAATTTTCACGCCTTTACAGGTCTCTAAATTGTGGGGTACCTTGAGGCCTTGATCAGAAGGCTGATTTAAGGTCCGGTTGCTCGTCAAAGGTTTTACTTAAAATTTTTATTTACGGACAAAGGCTGTTTTTCCTATATTATTGGTGTAAGGTTGAAAATTAATATCTAATACACTTACTGGTAGGTGTACTCTTCCATCGCAACCACATAGACAAAACCTATACGAATTCGATCTATATTCGTTGAAGGAAAAGGTTTCCTTTTAATTCGGGGACCTATATAGTTGATATAAGGTCCCTTTGGTAAGCATTCAACAGTATATATAGTGCAAGGTTTGGAAATTAGCCACGGGTAGAGGAACGTCTATCAGTTGATGTAAATGTGGTATAAGGAATAGGGTGTTCTGTTCAACAAGTTTGAAGGGTGTAACCTAGAAACAGGGAACTGAATAAGGTGATGGTTGTATAAGGTAAGGAATTTAGGTTGCGAGCCATCCTGCCGGTATATGTATGTATTTTCACATTAGCGAGAGTCATACTATACTAGCTATATAATAGAAACTGCCCGGTGATAGTAAAAAAAAAAGTTTGAGCATTATAACTAATCTTTTCAATTTTCTTGAACGGAAAACGTTTCATATCTTTCTAATTGGTAATTTTAATGATTTTATACGGTTTACTGAACTAAGGTTTATCAAAATATCCTGATGATTAATTTAATTTCGACATCGTAAAATTTATAACGGTTACTTCTAAGTTCTTATCATAAAACTAAACATGTTATCAAGTCGAGGTCAATGAAAACCTTTAACCATGATTTTTTAATCAATGTCTTAGACTTAATATTAAGGTCAAATTTAGGTTTTTTGGGATATTGAAGAAAAGAAAAACTGCTCACGACATCGGAAAATATGAAAATCAATACTTTTTATAATTATAAATACAATCTCCCAACCGAACAGGTTTTTTGATTTTAGCCAAATCAGACTTTAGCCATATTGTTGTCTTTTCAATTAGTTTTCTTACCAGTGAAATTATTTTCTTATAACATAATATAATGCGAATGAACACTTGTTTTATTTAACATTCGTCAACGGTAAATAAATATGCAAATGAGGTGTTTTTGTAAGGATGATGTAAATATTTTTCGATTATATGATATAGAAAACATGGTCTATTAGTTTTAGAGTCTTTTCATTCTAGGATGATAAGAGGCTTTATTCCAATTGATTATCATTTTATCTATTATATAGTTCTTACTGTTTTCTTAATTTTTTCCTTCAAATATTTCACCTTTATTATATAATATTTTTCAAACACGAAGTAATATTTCATGTCATGTATCATTCATTGCTTTCAATGTTGATTATTAGTAGATTCATTCTATTTATGAGTGACTTGATTTACTACAAATTTAGTGCTTCTTTTTGACATTGTAGTAAGGTTAATAACGTTATTCTTTTAAGTTGACATACTTCTTTAACTCATTTTAACAGTTTTTCTTTTGATTCAAGATCTTTGAGAACTCATTGGGTTGTTGAGATCTTCAATATTTACGATGAATACGCCGGTAAATAAAAAATTATTATTATTTCCTAGGCGAAAATTGAAATTTGAAAAAACCTGTAATGATTACACTAAATACCGGTGAGTATATATAGAGTGTCAGAGGGTTTATGTTATCAAGAACATAGCAGAGGTGCTGAGTAAACAATATCGCAACCGTGCAAGTAATGATCAAAAGCTATGAGGCTATTCAGGATATACTGAGACTGAATACTTAGATTAACAACTGAAGAGCTATAAAGGAAATACTATATATGAGGTGCTGACTATGTCCTTATATTCTTTATCCTTCATACCGTCTTCAGTACTGTCCTAAGTTGAATCATATTAGATCGCTATAATCCTCTGTTCCCTGGATTATCTTGGATCACTATGATCCTTCATGATCCATCACGTGACTTTGCTTAGTCATCGTGGCTGGCATAAGAGATGTTCCCCGCCTGCTATGTTAGACTTCAGGTTTCTCAGTGGCGCAGTTGCATACTGGCCGTTTCCTGACTCAACCGCTGTCTAGGTTATAACAAAACCACCAAATTGTTAATTTACAAAAACATATTAGTCAAGTTTCACGTTTTTTTATCACAGTCGAATGTAAGAACCCTTTATCATTTAAAAAAACCTTTCAAAAGCGACATTTCAGCGTTATAATTCGTATTCGAATGATTCAATACCTGTAATAGCTAAGACTTTGTATTCGGTTTATACAAACTGCCTCACGTAAAATAAGTGTTGGAATAGTCTCTATTACGTTAAGGTAACAGAATAGTAAACAAATATTTGTCTTGTATTAGTAAAAATAAGTTATCAAAAGGAGAAGAGGCATTTCGAAGAGTGCACGCCACAGGTGAGAGGTTATAAACCTCTCACTCAGGAAGTGTCACTCTACCACGCACTCTGCTAATCTCTCTTCTTGGCAATGGCACTCTATTGTACACTCTACAAATACCACTTCTAGGCAGTGGCATGCTATTATACACTCTGCAGGACTGCATCTTGCTAAGTGATTCGTTACTGTAAACTCTGCAAAGGTGCACTTCACAGCGTAGCCGCTTACTAACTATAGGGATGTATAGTAATATCCATAATTACTCTATGTTTTCTCTAATGAATTAATAGTTTTTTTTTGCATATTTTCATATAAAATTGTATTAGTGCTTCTCAAATTTTAAGTATTATCGTTGTTATGCCTATGATTACCTCATTCGTATAATATTAGGTTAAGTAAATATTGTATTCGAAATAACTTTTTATGCTACCTACAATTTTCATATCTGGTATAGGTTATAATGAGAAACAATATGTGATAATTCGCATCTTGTTTAATTATAATTCATAGAAAAATAAACAGAAATTCAATAGTTGAATATTTATTAACTGATAAATGTTGATAAATAATATTATGTCAGTATGGAATGAACTAGAAATCTTTCGGTAATACGTTCATGTATTGTTCCAAAAAAAAAAAAATTGAACTTCACAAAAACATTCATTCACGTTTACTGTTAAAACTAGTTCAATTGAGAAGTCATAATTAATATACTTAATGTTTCTTATTTCTCGTTATTTTACTCGAAAATTGCGTGTTGGTAGGGCCTTAGATTGTTGCAACGTTGTCGATTCGAATCATGGTTGTTGTAACAGTAGTATTGCATTGGTCAAGTGGTGGATGTCTTGTTTTAGGTTTGGTAGACCGCTAGCTAGTCTGTACTGTAATTTGCAGGTCCAAGGGCTTGGACCGTACCCTAGGGTAAAGTGCAGCGTACTGCATTCGACTTACAATCAATGCAATAAGTCCACAAAAATAATATACTTAACTTGCAATTCAGTTTAGTCAACTTTACTGTAAGTAAAGAAAACTTATTACACTGTATGTAGTACTATTCCAACACTAGCGGCTTTTTTGTTTATCGTATACGCTAGTATGGTTAACCTATTTTCGCCGGTTAGCGTTAAACAGCGAACTCGTGAGCTTGCCAACCCCCTGTCAATTCCAATTAACTTCCATTCTGAATTATAATTAATTGTACGTGAATTAACCCCATTTAACCTTTAATTATTCCATTGCTCCGAGGTCTGAGTTTATCAACTCCTATAAAAAGTTCTTTCGCCACAGGACTCCGCAAACCTCTACTTTAGCCGTGCCAGTCAAATAGGTTATCATAGTAGAGTTTACTTCCCTAGCAGTTTTACAGTTTGCCAGCACAACCCTGGTTGCTGGCATATAATTTAGGCTTTTCAGGTGGCCTATTAGCGTAACATTCGATGTATATAGTTAGCCTATTGCTATCTACAAACCTTTTTAGTGTTTTTTTCGGCATTATTTTCTTTATATCATTAGCAGGATTGTATTTTCTCTGAATCCATCGGAATTCCTTTTCTTTCCCTTCTTTGTATGCTGTATGGAATGTTATCACGTCAATTATTAAGTGTTTTTCACTACTGGTTCCGATCTTTAAAAGGAATTCGAGTAGGCTCCTCGAGTTAATACAAATTACTACCGGAATGAAAAGAATCTTTAATTACCTAGTAATAAGGTTAATGGTTTCCTATAATATCATACTTACGTTAAAACCTACCATTATATTGTAGACCTCAAAAGCCAACACGTTTCGTATAATCTTTTTGTACTTGATGGAATTTTAGTGAATTAGGTTACTGATAATCCTTAACTGGTCTTCCTACCTACCTTCAATGACTAAAGTTATGAGAAAGCCGATTTGTAAAGATAGGTCAGTATTATTTGTAAATGACACATCCATAAAGATTATCAATTTAGTATTCGACAAGTTGATTGAGACCATATTAATTCCGTGGTTTAGGTTCCGCATTTGTTACTGGAGCCTTTTATTCATTGAATCAAAAATTTTATCTTTTAGCCCCTATACTTATACTGCGATGAATAAGTTATATAATACCTCTAATTGACATAGATTAACCATATAACTCTTATGGACACGTTATTTAAGGTACAATTAGGCTTTAACCGTATTAATATTATCAATTGTAGCTAAAATAGTATTGTGACCCTATTAGCGAAAGTTAAAGCCGGTATTAACACCAAATATACGAATTAATGATCCATTAAAATTAAGATAGCTAACTTCCGTTAACGTTGTTACCGGCTTAAAGTTTTAAAACTTGAAGTTCTTAATTGCCTATTATTGCGATGTAATAAAATTATTATTTTAACGAAAAGAGTATAGTTAATTTATATACCTATTACTTTGAATTCCCTATTTAACGTTATTAGAAAATACGGGTCGTATATTGAAATATTATCGCTAACCGTAATTGAAAAATTGATTAGTAAGTAATAAACTAATAAACGTTTACTTTAGCTAGTTCGTATGGAGGTTTAATGTATCTTATTATCGTCTCTAAAGGGTAAATAATATGTAGTTCCTATTATAGCTTTAACAATTCAATCCGTTATAAATTCATGACTAACTAAGTATAAGCTTACGCTATATTACAATTCTCAAGCGTAAACTTACCTTAAGTTTTAATTAATGAACTTTCTACTAAAGTAATTACCAAGCGTTAATTAACCTTTTCAATCGTTAGCGACTTTATCAGGATCCAGTCTTTGACTTTATCGCTGTATCCTTAAGTGGTTAGATATAATTTATCGTACGGTTGCCCTATAGTTCAACACTGAACCTCGTAGATAATCCTCCACTTTCAAATCATAAGTTTGGGATTTCAAAAGTTAAAATTGGTTTTCGATACAAATTATATAAACCTTCAAATAAATAAAGTATCAATTTCAACATTATCGTTTTCCTTAAAATATTTTCCGAAGTTTTTAATGTTTCCTTATACTTATAGCTGTAATATCAAGTTTTTGTTATCCTTTTTTTATTGCTTACTCATATAGTATTATTAATGTAACCCGATATATATTCTTTCTCTTTAATGTACTTTTTCGTCGGGGGTTTTTCGCATTAAAGACGTTTTATTGTCCTATGTAATATGGGTGAAAGAGGTTTATATTAACTCGGTTGTTCAATTGAAAGGTCATTATCGATAATAGGCTTTATATAAGGCTCAACCTGAGTTATTCGGAAAGATATAAAACTATTCGAAATTTTAACAATTACTTCGAAGTTCGTAATATTCAAAATCCTATATAGGCTTTTCCATTTATCCAGCTCCTAATATACAAAGACTTCACTTTGTAACGGTTAAGTAAATACGTCGATTATTAAGGAAAAGTTTCTGGTATCAAGGTCATTATTAACCTAGCGACGTTCTAATTCCCTTCACAGTTCTCTTAAAGTCTTTTAGTAAACCGAAACATGTTTTTGAGTATTGGCCGAGAGCGGAATTTACTCATTAGGTATGGGTATTTTCTAAAGACTAATAACTTTGGCATTAGGTTATTAAGGCCTACTAAATAATTTACTTCTTTTACCTCTATTTAAGACTTGTTTCCGTATTCGTAAAGCTTTCAATTTTTAATGTAAAGATATTATACGTTGCGTAAAAGAGTACGTTTACCCTTTTAATATTTTTAATGCTTCAGTAGGCTTTCATAAGTACTTGTTTATACTAAATAATTATTATCTTAAAGTTTTTTTCAAACTTCGTCGTCGTAAAATTGATGTTGGTATCATAAGCACCGACGTTAGGTAGGCTCAAGTACGTGTTGATTTACAACATTCTTAACATTTTCCACGTATTCTTTTCCGAAAAAGATTTTATAAATTTCACTTCGTAAAAAGAGGTTGCGAAGTGAACCACGTGGGAAATAAGCTATCAATTCAAGTAAAATGTGTTAATGATATTTTCTAATTGAAATTTATATCGTCTTTTATCATAAATTCAAACTTTCAGAGGTTTTAGTTATATGTTTAGAAGTAGTAATAGAATTTTTGAATAATCTATAGGACAAAGAATTACGATTTTTTATGCCTTACGGACTTAAGGACTTTATATAGCCTTTTAACAGATAAGTAGTTGAAATGTCAGTATAGTTAACGTATTTCCGGCTTCGTTGGGTTTAACACTACTACTTCCGTTAAAGACAAAATTATAAATACCCCTACTTGAATGTAGTGGAAAACCTTTAGCCGTTTTTTACTAGCTTGTTTATGTTAACGTTAACATTAATATCGAGGGGTTTTATATTATTTAAATAAAGGAAAAATGGGGTAGAAAATTTATGGATATAGAATGTAATAGTTTTTATAACAGTGAAAATTACCGTCATCACCATTAACGATAGTTTTTTCTATAATTTAAAGTCAACTTTAACCTTATCATTATCGTCATGATTAATTTTTGTAACTGTATTTCTTTTTGTTTGTAATACCACGTACTATCAATAGCCTCCTATTAAGTACCTTATTGCCCTTATATTTAGAATAATATTTCAAATCGTGTGATTTACGTAACGATCGCGAAAGTTAAAGGTATAAGAGGGGTTAAGAGTCTTTACCGTTTAAACGGTATAGGAATAGCTAATCGACTAGTTATTGAGCCGCGTTAGAAAGATTATCTTCGTATTACTTAATTTATTTGGGGGTATTATCGCTGTCAATTAGCTCGTTGCTCTCGAAGTATTCGATTTAATCCAAGTTATCCTGTTAAAAAGTGCAAGGTACAGGGTGTAATATATCACTTTTTTATTGCTTCACCCATCGAGGGGGTATTGAATCAACCAATATCCCACTTTCTACAGATTTAATATCTTTTACCATTATTACAACGATAGTATTTATGGTTAACATATTTGTTTAAATTTTAGTCTTATTACCGCTAGAGTAGCTATTGCCTTTAGTCTATGGTTAGTAAGCCAGACTTTAAGCGTTAGGGACGCCTATAACTATACTTAAGGTTAACGTAATTAATTACCGTAAGGTTTTCTTTTTGATGTTAGGGAAATTGCCAGCTTAAAGTTTTATACTAATCGAGTTTGGCGTATACGCTATTACAATGGCAAGCGAGGAACGTAATTAGCTAACAAAATCCTTCGCAAGTTGCATTTGAACGTTATAAGGCGAATTTAAACTCGTTAATACCCGTAACTGTTTCCCCTATCTGTTTGCGAAGTGTTGCTTCGATAATGTACGCTTTCCTTATTACTTTTCAAGATAATATTAACTTATTAATTATTTGGTTAAATACATTTATCGGTGTTTCTTCCTGTTTCTTTTTAATGATGATCGTTTACCACCTTATGGTAGCCCAATATATGTAATATTACATAAGGTGGATATCGTATTCGAAGTAGCACTTTATACTGTTATAGATTTTGCAAAACGTAATAGTTCGAGTAAAAAATGTTAGGTAATAATTCCTGGCGTGCTTTATAATGATTTATAGTAATAGCAAGAAAAAATCAAAATGGGAAACCTTTATTAACTTTAAAATGTTTAGGAAAGGCATTATTTTAGTGTTGAGGAGGTTATAAGGCTTCTCGTTATACTTTTCTCCGTTGTTTCAGATTTTTTCGAAGTCTGTAAGGAGTTTGTAATTGATATTAACCGTATTGATAGGTTTTGGAGGCAGGTCGCGATAGTTATCCTAATCTTGATTGGTGTTTCCTGGTAATTTAAGCTTTCAAGCTTTCGAGATACAGTGTTCATGGTAATTACCAGTCGCCTAGCTCGAGGAGTAAAGTCTTGTAGTAGGCCTTTCGATGGGTTTTCGCGTGTAGGCAAACCTTCCGTATAAGGGTTTTTAAAGAACCTATTGATTAAAGTGCTGAGGGGGCGATAGGTACTTAAATGTTTTAGAAAACTTCACAATTATATTTAATTAACTAGTGGAAGACACCAACTTCAATGCCTTTAACCGTATTGGCGGATTTTGCTTTACGCCTTTTGCCACCGTTAATGGCGTACTCTGCGCTGTTACATGGAGGTGTTAGGCTATCGAGAAGGTTAACAGGTTTCTTATCACTAACACGTCAAGAGGCTTAACTTAGCTAAAGGTAAAGGAGAGGTCCTTTAAATTGCATATAAGGGCTGTAATGTTTTTTACCACCTTTTTCTTTAAGCCGTGGATCTTGAAGGCATTGTTTAAACTAAGCTAAGTTGTAAAGGAGTTATACCAACCTCGTGGCACCTCATATTTAAACGTAAATCCCTCGTACCATTAACTCGTACTTGAGCCTTGAATTAACTCTTATTTAAATTACTTTTCACGTGTTAATGGTTTAGTCGTCAAAAAACTAGCGATATTTGTGAAAAGAACGCTTATAGTCGTAAATTTTATGACATTTAACGATAAAGGTTTTAACGAAGTTGGTAAGGTGTTTTTTTGTTCAGTTATTTTCGATATTTAGTGCCTAAAGGTTTTCGTTGTAGTTCTTAATAAAGGCGGTTTCTAGAGTTTCGACTGCCTATTTCCTTACAGGGTCGGTAATGGCTTTAAAGTGAACGCTAGCGGTAGATATCTTAATGTTTTGGCTTTTTTAAAACGTGTAAGGCGTTTAAGGCGAGATACTTGATGATTTTAGGCGTAAGGGCTTGGTGTTTTGGCGTAAAGTTATGTGGAAATTGACGACTTGGCGTTAGTTCGCGCGGCGTGACTTTCTTGGCGCGACTTGGCGATTTTAAGAGTTTTCGTTTAAAGTAGCGAACTTAAGGATTAAATTGGCGTAGTGAAAGTAAAAATAAATAAAATAATGGTAAAGATCTGGTGTAAAGAGTAAGGTCGAAAGTTGTTTATTATGGTTATTTAGCCGTGAAACTTAGTATTTTTTGCAGTAGTAATACCCGTAATGGTACTAACCAAGCCGTTTGTTAACTTAACAAACTTTAAGACTTTGGATAGTTAATTTTAACGTCTTTGGGAAATATCTTTAATGATTTTCTGATGTTTTCAATAGCGACACCATCGCTTACTTCTTAATTGCTGTTGTGGACTAGTGCAACCTAAAAGTCTTCTTTGATTTCTTGCCGTTGTAAACTAACGTAGTACTAATAAAGACCTTTCGTAAGAATCTTTCCTCTACCCTAGCCTCCGTTGTAGCCGTAAAGCGTAACTAAAAACAAGCCTTTTCTTTTATTTGGCCAATCTATACTTAACCTAATAAACACTGATTGGTGTTAGTAAAGCCTTAAATTGTTACAACGTTATAGATTCGAATAGTAGTCGAAGTAACAGTAGTAATTCATTGGTCAAGTGGTGAATATCTTGTTCTAGGTTTGGTAGACCGCTGCCAGTCTGAACTGTAATTTGTATGGCCAAGAGCGTAGCACGTGCCCTAGGGTGAAGGGCAGCGTACTTACTGTACACGACTTACACCCAATGCAATAAGTCCACACAAATAATACACTAAACTTGCAGTTCATTATAGTCAACTATACTATAAGTAAAGTTTACCTACTACACATCATGTAGTACTATTCTAACAATACGAGTATCAATGTTATCCTTAAATAATTCATTCCAGTGAGTTTCATTTTATTGTAGGTTTAATAATATATATATGTGTGGATATTACTATATATCCCTATAGTTAGTAAGCGGCTACATTGCGAAGTGCATCTTTTCAAGAGTGCATGGTAATGTATCTTTCTATACGGTGCATTTATGAAGAGTGTATAATAGCGTGCCACTGGTTGAAAGTGGCATTTGCAGAGGGTACGATAAAGTACTACTGCTTAGAAAGTATATTGGCAAAGTATATAGTAGGGTGTCAATGTCTGGGTAAAAGGTTAACAATCTTTTAACTGTTAAATACAATATCCAAATGCTTCTTTTCCCTTTGATATTTTATTTTACTTCAATTTATACCAATTTTTATGATTTCTATTTTTTCTACCTTCACATAATCAAGACATTAACGATACTAATTAGTTGACAATTAGGTCGATTACAGACAGCTTAGGGTAAACGAGATAAGATGAAGTTAAATACCTATATCGGGATGTTACAACGGTCCCAATAGCTTATATTTTAATAGAATGACTTAAAAAAACTAAACGGGAGTGTGAAATTACGTGGGAGCGCTTTTAAATCCTGAAGTGTAGTAAGACTATAAGATCTGAAGTGACTTTAAAAAAGATTACTTGAGTACAATATCATTGACTAATTGGTACTTTATCTATCAATATCCCCTTTACGTTATCCTTTAAATAGTTTTGGCGCTTGAAACGTACCCAAGCACTTTCGAAAGGACGTCTAATTACGTATAAAGCCATGCGAGCCAAAACTAACAAGTTTCGAAACCCTTTGTTACGACCCGTTCGACCTAAAAATAGTATCTATACCGCTTACGAAACTAAATAGCTGCTAAGACATAATATCCACACCGTTTACGAAACCTAAAAGCATCTACAACACGATATCTTAACCGCTTACCAAATACGAATCGAGTCATATGTACCGGAGTACACACATACACCTGCCTATATATTTTTTCTGCCCTTTTCTCGTTATCGTTTTCGTCTTCCCCTACTTTCCCTATACCACCTATTGTGAATCAATTACTAACGAAGTTTATGTTTATTAGGCGTTGAGGTAATATAATGTTGATGAAACGTTCAAAAAACTAATTTAAAACGCTCCATTAACTTATAGCTACCTTTTATTTACGCTTGATTTCAATTTTCATTTGTACTAGAAAACGTTAAGAGCCTTATCTTGACCATTCTTATACACCTTATCTACTTTAAATTTACGTATTTATTTGCTTTTCATTTTTTTTGTTTAAATATCATTTTCTAAACGTCCACACATCCTATCTATTTTGTGAAACCAACAATTCGTACCCCTTTCAAATCTTAAGTACACGTATAAACCGCCTTCCTAACCGTTTAAATACACTTCATACTTTAATAACTATAGCTCCACCAATAGAAAACCTGGTAAAATCTAACGAATACATTGACTACATATTCAAGAATACCTATTTTCGTAGTAATATTTTCAAATACAGTATTCTTAACTTATAGGATGATAAAATTAACGCATTAGTGGAGAATTTGAACCCTTTCGTAGCGAATACGTATTTTATTAATATAATATTTAACTATTCTAGCGGCGATATTGAAAGGCGCGATTTTTTCGATGATTTTATTGAGGATTTTTCAAACTAAACGTTGGATATGTAGCATGTGATCGATGGAATAATCTTTAAAATATTATTATAACAATTACGAAGCAAAGTTATTAATACCACCGGTGTCAATAATAAACATATTACAAAGACCCTATTAATAACAGCCTGACTTACGCAAATACTACAGTAAACCGAAAATAAAGCAATAAAAGTATTTTTTTTAAAAAATACTTGCTGCAAAGGCTTCATGATCGCCTTTTTGAACTAACTGATAGAGAAAGAAAAGAAGCTCCTTGAATATAGGAACGAAGCGTTTAGCAAGGCTAAATGCACGCTGCGAAGTGCAAAAAAAGCTAATGGAACCGAAGAAAGAGGACAAAGTGCCACAAAGATTATTTATAACACGGGTAAAATACAAACTCTCCCCAGAACCTATTTTTGAACGAAAACTAAGATGAAAACTCTTTTGGGATTCCGCTAAGGACTAGCTCGACCACAATGAAACCGACCCAGATAAAGAAAACGGTCCGCCCGAAGACAATATATATGGCCTAGGATATCAATACATACCTTACAGATTAATACCCATTAATACGACCTTTACCATAACATCCCACCACATCGCTTCTCAACTATTAGGAACGATCGAAAAAAACTGAACAACTTCTCCAAACTATAGGATAATGACTAAAATTACAACGGCGAATTATACGATGTACTCGATAATGAAATACATATAATGTTAAATATATTTAAAAGATTAAATATTAATCTCTTACAGTTATATGTTATGTTACCTGTTGTACGATCAGAGAAAGCCAAAAAGTAGTATATATACTACCTTATATAGATCAACACGTTTACGGAGTATTGAACCGCTTAAAATTACACTTCAATACAGAAATCAAGTACGAATTTTACGATAGGAACTGGATTAATACTACCTGGAAATTATTAATTAATTAGCGTAAAATCGTTAATGAAAATCTATAAAAAGTGTTACCTACCCTATTAGAGAAGTTCTCAAAGTGTTAGGCGGCCTTTGAACCGGAATATATAGGTAATGAACTGTTTATTTAAGTAGTAATAAAAGTACGCCGCAAAACCTCAAATTTCGACCTTATATTATTTAAACGGAAAAGAATATAAAGGTCTTTCATGTAAGTTTCCAAAAAATTACTTAAAGTCTTTCTACACCGACAGGCGAGATTCGGATTGGTACTTATAGCCGATAAGGCCAAAATCGAGAGCAAAACTATTAAAACAAGCCTCGCTGAGACTATTTACCTCGTTTCAAATCGAAGGTTCAAAGTGTACCTAAGGCAAAATAAACACCACATATTAGCTATTGAAAAGAGGTATTAATGAGGTAACCCTAGAATCAAAGGGTAAAGTAGCTATTATCAAGGAAGATCCTGTGATTATGTGCGAAAATTACGACGTATATAGTAATACCTGCGAAAAAGTATGCAAAGCTTTACGGATTTTTAAAAACGATATATTGTATACGGTAAAATTGGCTATTAGTATACTCACTCCCTATTACACAATTAAATTCGAATTAAACGATAGTTTTAGTCCGATTACCCATCTGAAGATTAAATAAAAGTCACTTTCACAGTATATGTAGCCGAATACGTGGGCGTAAAAGATAAGCTTAACGATTACCCCTATAAATATATTCCCGGATAAAATGACTTTAAGGGTAATAATACTAACCTGATAGCTTAGGATGACGAAGCCGCCCAGAGAATTTTTACAAGCTTACAGGATGTCTTTTTCCTGCATAGTGTAAGCTTGTATTACGAAAACGACGTGTTAAACGAATATATGGCGTCGCAGTTTACGTTTTCAAATGGGTAAGGAAACTGATTTCATGATATTATAACTAATAACGGTGCGGCCGAAATCTTAATCAATGGAAAGCGATAATTCGACGCGCTCGCAGCGAAATTTACGAAATTCCAACTTGATCGAATAGGAGAATATCGAAAGATCCCGTTTAGCAAAGACAAAACTTCATTACTTGTAACAATTGTTGTAAACATACGATTCTTACTGGTTAAGTTTAATGTAATAAACTTTAAAACTCTATTTTTGCGATCGTCAGTTAATATGAATAAACTTGAAATCGAGGCCCAGAATATAACCAATTAAATAATCCGCGTTTCGAATAACGTATCCATACCGTTTCAGCTTAAGTTTGGCCACTTATAGTTTTCCCCCGAAATGTATATAATTAAAATAATTTACTTAACTCAATGTAAATTAGGGATATTATACCGCTGATTCGAATACCTATTTACGAACCTCTTTTTACGGCTGATTTATGCCATGTATTATACAAATATTAGAAAGAAAACGTTTTAAACTATCAAAAGGTTTTGCTATAAATACAAGCTATAATCAAAGGTTTTACGGCGGTTTAAGTTCTGACTTTAAGATCATATAGACTTTAACTAGTTTATTTACGCCGATGAACATATAAGAACTTACATTGACTATCAATACGCGTCGTCTAAAGGGAAAGGAAAAGAAGTTTTTCTTAAACCGAAGGCTATATATCTTTTTATACTAACCCTAAAATACGTAACGTTATAATTACCTCTGCCAAATCACACCCTCATAATATTTACGTAATGAAACGCCTAGAGAATAATGAAAAATACCATTAGTAACCATATCTTTACCGATTAACTAAATTAACCAAAGCTTTCCTACGATTACTACCGCGGTTAGAAATTCCTCATTCAAACCTTTACATTTTTTACTTTAACTACCCTATTATTATTAAACCTCAGATGTGTATTACGTTATAAACCCCACTATTATTACTAAATAGTAAATACATGCCGAAAAGAGGAAAAGATAAGATTGCTTATATAAATATTACTATACATCCCTATAATTAGTAAGCGGTTATGTTATGGAGTACACCTTTGTAGAAGTGTACAATAACGTACCACTTTGTAAGGTGTATTCCTATAAAGTGTATAATAGCGTGCCACAGGCTGGAAGTAGCATTTACAGAATGCACGATAAAGTGCCACTGCTTGAGTAAGAGGTTTATAGCCTCTCACCTATGGTTTATACTCTCTAAATGCTTCTTCTCCCTTTGATATCTTATCTTACTTAAATATATACCAATTGTTATGATTTCTCCTTTGCTACGTTAATGTAAAAGAAAACTTACTGACATTATAGGTATAATTATTTTTATATGTTCAAAAAATAAAGGATAATTAGAAAGGTTTGAATTATTTTATATAATCATGTCCTTCAATCTCCAGAAAACAATTTCCTGGTAATTAATAGATAAACGCGTTATGGAATTTGACTTGACGAACGTATCCATCTTCAATATACTCCTAAACTTCTACCTATCTCGATTGATAATACTTTTTATGCATGAAAAGTTAGAATTTGTTATAGGTTTTACATGTAATCTCGTGTTTTATCAGTTGAAAAACTTGGATAATAGGTTCTGGGAAATTTAACTTTAGTAATTGTACTTATGTGTTTAAGGTTTGATTTGGATAATATTTTAGCTTTCCTCAAATTTCGACACCAATAATTTTCTCACTCTTATTTTTATTGGGCTATTAAGTATTTTCATTTATTGTTATAAAGTTATTCATAATATTTGTTAGATGAACTCCATTTCTTATAAGGACTTATACGTTTTTTTTTTCAGAGTTGAATTTGCAATTTAGATTTGAAGTTCCTGTTTTTTTAGTTCTTTATATCTCAATTCAAGTAGTGGAAAAAATTGTAAAAGTAATTGAAAAAAATATTGTTACGGTATTCAAGGTTTGTATCGAAAATGAATTTACCGATAAATTTCGTCACATGTTTCTTTTTATATATTTGTGCAATAAGTTTCATAACGAATATTAGGTTGTAATATAATATAACAAGTTTTTCCATTTTTAACTAAGTTTTAAGTATAGTTTCTTTGTTTCTCAACCTCTGTATTGATAGCATTTCTAGTGATTTTGGCCTTAGTATTTTAATACTTTGGCTATAAGTTTCTTTTATGCGGATGAGAATTTATTTCTTCAATCGATTAATTGATGAATTCTATGATGTAAGAAGTTTTCAACTTATTCTATTCATATATATAGTGTAGTATAGCGTTTTTAAGTTTTGAATAAAGTGTTAATATAGATACCATCTTAACTGGTTGCTAGTGAATAAATCGATACCGTCGAAAAAAGAACATCTTCAAAACACTTTTGAATAAGCTTGCCTTTCTATGAATACAAATTATTATGAATTTCTTTTCACTTTTGTTTTATATGCTTAACCTCATTAAATACTCATTAATCTTGTCAAATTCAAGTTGCTATGATTATATATCAGAAATGATGGTTGAAGTAACAAGTTATATAGTATTAAAAATGAGTGTTGTTTAAGTTTAAATGCGACATATTCTTAGCTAGTTTACAAATTAATTTTTATGGGTACTTGGTTGGCACATATCCTACATTCAATTGGTTTTTCCTATTGCTTCCATGAAATATACGTTGAAATATGTACAAACATATTGATTTTCTTTTACCTTTTCATTTATATGTATTTATTTATTATCGTTGATGAGAAACCCTTACTTGAATCCTAGCCGGTATTGAATGATAACTGTTGAAGTTACTATGCGGGAAGATATTGTATAGGCTTTTAGATTTATATATATTATAATATACACAGAGAACTTCTTGTTATATGATCATGAGAATCCTTATAAAGATTTCGATCATCATGTTTAAGACTCTGTACTAGTCAATACTAGTTTATACTAGTAAGTACTAGTGCAGGCAACATCTCCGTATTGATCCTTCGTAGTAGTCAATACTAATACCCTACACTAGTAAATACCAGTGTCCCTATACTAGTAAGTACTAGTATACGGGTGTCATCTCTATATTTATCCTCCTATACCTTAGTATACTATTCCCTAGTCCTCTCACTAGTGTTCCTACTAGTTCTCCGGTTGATATCCTCATCTCCGGAGTATTCCTCGTCTTTGGAGTAAAAACGAATCAAGTACTGACTGTTCCTATTGCTGAGTACAAACTGTTCCTGTTGTTTTTTCAACAATAATCCCAATCATTAAATATATAACCCCATATCTATCTTCTTATCCATATATATTTATTCACTATTTGTAGGTAGGGCTTTAGACTTTGCAACGTTTTCGATTTAATTGGTCGAAGTAAAAGTAGTATTGCGTGGTCGAGTGGTGGATGTATTGTTCTAGGTTTGGCAAACCGCTAGACGGTCTTCAAAGTAATTTTTATGGCCAATTTCTTGGCTCATTCCCTAGTGTAAAGTGGGCTCACACTGTAATTTTGTTGCAACCAATGCAGTAAGCAAATACAAAACAATATACTTAACTTGCAGTCAATATAGTCAACTTTAATGTAAGTAAAGTTAACCCACTGCACTGAAATCATTACTATTCCAACACTGGTTTTGATTATGAACCATAATTTTAATATTACCTTTTATCGGTTGATAACCCGAAAAATAATTCACGATACGGGAATTTTATTTTTTAACTACACGTATTTTTGATGATTGTCAATTATCAATTCTTATCCATACTTTAACTTTTATCGGTAGGTAAGTTTGACAATAACATGCCACCCCTTATTCCCACCTTTGAATTTACCCGTAGTGGTAAACCTTTGTAAATTAGTAACTCTAACATTACTGTAATTTTAACAGTTACTCCAACAGTCACTCTCACTTTGATTGGTAAGTAACTTCAACACTAACACGCGCTTGTTCTTATCAATAACTTTGCTTACATATATATATTATTATATATCTTTTTGGTGCTGTAGTATGAGGCGACATATTCTTGGACTAGAATGGTAATTGGCGATGAAATAGGAAGAGACTCAGATAGAGTAGTTCTTCGAAGATATTGGTTAATAAGATATGATAGGCGTGGGAATTTGCCTTACCAATATTTTATACTAGTCTTTGTCTATTATTATAAGTATATAAGTATTTCTACTCAGGTAAAATATGTTCCCGGGACCAAAATTTTAATGTGTTTACTGTATGATAATGAAATGCGAGACGCGACATACAAGACGTGAGAAGCGTAACATAAGACGTAAGAAGTGAGGCGCAAGACGCGAAAAGCGAAACACGAGACGCAAGACTCCAAGGGTGAAACGTACTCAACGAAAACTCTTTTTGTAAACGTTGATCGAGTTTCTATAATCATTCAAATCTCCTGTATCATTGTATTCGTTGTCTTTAGTGATAAATCCATTTTAATAAACAATATATTAAATTTTTTTTCCTTTAGAACGACAACTATCAAAGCATTCATCTACAATTTTATCAACTTTACATTAATTTTGTTCAATGGTTCCTTTATAATGCATAATGTTAGGAGGCGGCGGTATGCGTATGAAGGAATCTTAAGTAAAATTGTTGTAAAACATCAGGTATTCAATGTTTATTGTAGGATAAACGCGTTGTTTTACAGGGAAATTAAACGTGTATATAAGATTTCCTATACGTTTTACAATAGTATAGGGTCCTAACCTTGGTTGTATTAGCTTTTACTACCGATGTAATAACTTATAAGCTTTTCTATACGAAATTATATGCAATCACCAACATTAAATTTCATTTAAGGATAATATTTAGTATAATGATATTTGGATTTAATAGTAATTATATGCATAGGAAATTTAGCATCTCGGAATAATCATTACTTTTTAAAATGTAATTTTATTTTTTATAAAGGGAACATAGTATTAAGACTCTTTATTCGAGTGCGTAATCTAAAACCAAATCATTATTTATATGGGTTAATATTGATGGAGTTAATTCATCGTAGATTTTGGCTAGTTTGTAATTCTTTAGGGTGTTTTTGGTATTGATATATAGTTTATATATTGTCTTTATTATAGACGTATTATCCGTCTTCTTCATATAAAATAAAGTGAGAAAATCTTAGAACCAGAACTTATCTCATTATTTAACAAGGTTTAGGTTTAGCGTGTAATTTGTCTCCGCGGGTATTTGGATTATGTATTCAATGGAATTGAAGAAAATAATGTTAAACTTTGGGTTTTTATAACTCTTCAAAAGATATAAGGCCCATATTAGTCTTTTGGACGATTTAGTGCTATAAGAGTCCAACCAGAATTCGGCACCCATTAGTAATAGACGAATTTAGGTAGTAGTGGAGATAAAATTTATATGATAATTATCTACAGCCTTATTGGTAGGCTGCATAATTTTGGAAGAGTCACTACCGATATTGGTAGCCTATGATTGGTCTTATATAACACCTCTTAAATTGTTTTGAAAATAAGTTGTATCTTTATATTCGGTAATAGTATTGAGTAGCATATACATATTAATATTAATTGTAAAGTTAGTAGGATTGTAAAGTTCCATGATATAAAACGTAGTACCATTAATAATAGCTTTTAATGAGTATAGATACTGAGTCGTAAATATGAAAAAAGAAACGTTTTTTTGAAGAGCGTAATATATTTCATTAGAAGATATATCATTTACTCATATTTTAGTATGCTAGTTCCTGCTTTAGTGAAGACTTTACGAATGACTTTATTTGTAGAAGCTTTATAAACAGTAAAAGATACTGAGAAATAGCTGTTTTCAAAGTCAATAACATTTTTTGATAGGAGTATATTAACCTTACGAGGATTTATCTAAATATACAAGGGAAAAGACTTTAACTTCTAGATGATCTACAATCCAAACCTTAATGATTTCCTTAACAATATTAGGTGTATTGTTAAATTTATGGTGAAAATCTAGAAAGGTTTAGCAAGTTTTAGTGGTAAACTTTACTTGTAGAATTATAACTTCTAAAATCGTTTGGAATTTGTTCCCTAAAACTTTTATTTTGATATAATCAAGGAAATACTTATTTAGTTACAGTTTGGCATGGAGATCCTTACTATTACCCATATGCAAACAAAGGGTATAGATTGGACGTAAGGATACCGCCCATATGACTGTTTATTAAAACTGTAAACCGCTTATAACCACGGCAACTTAATTATAAATAGGTTTGACTATGATGATTTCTGGATCTTCCATATGATACGAAATATTATTAAGGTTAATAGCCTACTGTTAATTCATAAAATGTATTTTTCTTTATAAAAATCACATGAATAAAGTTATCTTTCATTGACAAAACATGAAAGAATTGATGAAAGCATTGTTTATTTCTGAAATATAATAGTAATATATGCGATTCCATTCATTTAAAGAAGTTTTTCTTATGAAGCTCAACTTACTCATTTAAAAGTAGGATAAGAAGTACTTGGAATCTATTTGCCTTTAGTTAATATAGTTAGCGTTTTCAGCGTCCGATTAAATATTATAAACAACAGTATTGTATTGTGCGCGGCAATAATTATGTCTATTGCTGTGGCAACATTTCAGGTTACCGCGGCCATTATTATCGCGGTGCTTTTGGTTACGGACCTCGCGCTCGTATTTTTCGTGAGGTTGGCGTTTTTCCGAACGCAATTTTCATGAGTACCGCAAATATTGCGGCTTTCACAAACATTACTATTATGACAGTAATCGTTTTTGCTAGGGTCCTTGTTATACCTTTTTCTATCTTTATACGAATTGAGTTTATTATACCAAGTTTTTTTTAGTTTTTTTTTTTTTTGGCGAACGGTATTAGTTGTATTTTCACAAGTGTTTTGAATAAAGGTTTTATGCGATAGGTATTGGCGGTCGTTCATAACAAGTGGATGGATTTTAACTTATTCGTTTTCAATATATGTATGTTTACAAAATTTGTTTTCAGTTAGACGCTTATTATTCTATGTTATGCTCAGGATTACTACAATGTATATGTTAATTATATCTTTCCAACAATTTATGTTTCATCTGTTGAAATAACTATATCTTGTCCGTATCATAATTTAATTTGGATATAATTATGTAGGACGTATTCATCATTTATAAGGTTTTATAAAGTAAAAGTTACCTCTTTAAAAACTTTCATACCCTTTTCAATATTAATTCTAAAGCTTTATATTATTCCGGAGTCTTTAATAACTTCAAACTTTGTAAGACTTTATTTCATACGGGTCTCATAAAAAGGTTTACTATTTTACCAGATAAATTGGCAAATATTTGTACTAAGATATTAAATATAGAGATATTTCAACTTGTTACGTTATAATTGAACTAAATAATGTTTAACATGACTTTTTTTAAAAGATTTAAATATCGGTTGAGATAATTTTTCGTCTTATTATTATTATGTTCATATCATGGAGACTAGGATACTTACAACTATGTATCTCAATATACTTATGTTTTAAGCGGTGTAAGATATTGATTAAAGATTATGTAGCCGGAGTACTTCAACTATCATGATTAAGCTGATGTTCAAAGCTATGGGAAAGTTATTTAAGACCTCGAGAAAAACCCGCAGGGCTACAAGGGGGAAGTTCAAAGTTACAAGGATGCTTTGAACTACGGGAAGGGAGATTATAGGAACGACACTCGTTTCGTTTACAAGTAAGGGCATCAAATAAATTTACAGTGATAATTTGATCATTTTCTATTCATTCCTAAAGGCTTTTGTTTATGGTGTTAAGTTCGTCATTAATACCAGCATTCATGTCCACTATTTTCATTTTTTGGCGTCTTACATATTCTGGTTCGAGTTGAGGGTTTATTGTAACTTGGGAAAGCATACAGAGAGTGTATAGATATGGGGTAACTGTTATAAAAGACGGTAAGTTTAGCAAAAAAAAGAATACATAAAATGGTCAATAACATAGATGTTTTTAGCTTGCGACGCGTATGGAGCGACGTCAAAAGGGTAGTCGCGTCAAAGTCTAAGTCAAAGGTAAACAGTTCATGTCTATTTATTGAGAATTAAAACATAAATTTGAAACATAAGGTTTTAACATATATAATAAAATGAAAATTCAAGGACGAAATGGATATTAATAGCCATAAGTTAATAAGAAAATGGTTTTAATCGTAAAGTTGAAAAGCGGAAAAATTGAAAAGTGAGATTTTTTTGTGCTGGTTCAAAACTTATAACATTGCTCCTTTTTTTTAACTTTTGCAGGCTAGTAAAAGAGCAATATCTAGCGCTTTATAATTTTTTTTTTAAATTAGAGCGACCAATTGTTGGTACCGTAGTATAAGGCAACTTATTACTGACAGTATAGTAATTTACAATGAAAAAAAACTAGATTAAAGTAGAGCTTAGCGGAGCTGAACACATAAGATATGGTAGACAAGAGTACATACCTTTCTAATACTATGTACCATGCATTTATCTTCATTGTAAGTACGTCCGTATCCCCACTTATATACAATATATTTATTTGTACTACATCTATTTATCAGGGAAAACTTCCTCTTTTTATTATTTATTTCCACTTATCAGTAAAAACTTCTACATATAGATGTCATCTTCAACTAATTAATATCAACTTCTATCTAGTAGAACCGACTTCTATTCTCATTAGTACCACCTTCCATTCATTTATCAATTATACGTTACGTACTTAATCTTCACTAATTCACACACTACTATACTAGTATAAACACCTTCTCAATACCCATAAGTGTTTAATTTACTCTTTTTAATGAATAAATTCCTATGCCTCTACCATATCATTTTGTTACATAGTATTTTGATTTGTTTCGAAAATAGCATACGACAAGTTTCATTCAATCTTCATTTTCACCATTTTTTTAAATGCTATACTGCTTCAACGTCGCCCAAATCCCGTTAACTTAACCAATTTACTTTGAAAAAACGCAAAACTTACAATAAATCTTTTTTACTCCGCCTTTCAAAACTTTAAAAAAATCGCTTACCATGCCAATTACTACTTTCATCAGTTCAAGCTATGTTTACTTATAGCAGACAGGAATTTTCTCATCTTCCCGCGGTTTGTACTACTACCACTACAGTTTTTCTCAGAGTTTCTCGAATACCATATTATCGGGTAAACTAAGGAAATATCCGCTTACACTTTTAAGTACTAGTCCATCAACCTTAACATAAAGTATACTTCGGTTTTTACTGATAGATTCGAATAATTTTTTAATGATTAACAATTTGTTGGATATGAGTGTGTGATTTTTTATAATGATGGCATTATTGTACAAGTATCTAGTGACTTTTACTCTAATCAATACGTTTTGGATATGGTGGTTGTCGAAGATTTGTAGGGCCTAAACGTAGTTACCCGCGTTTTCACGGGAGAGATTGCAGTATGCGTGGACAGTATTTTTATAATTTGGAGCTTGAAAGGTGATCTAGTTACCTCGTTTTGATAGTCTTTTAATAGACTTTTCGCCGCCATCAAAATTCATTTTGACTTTTTAGTGGTAAAATAAAGCTTTGAGTATATATATATCAATAAAAACGAAGTCAGTGACGAATTTAAAAGTAATGGCGCCTGACTTTCATATGTTTTAATACTAATGATTCACCTTTTGTCAACTCAATTAAGTTTATATTCTGGTTATTTTACAGAGTAATCGTGGGGAAGTAGCATTTTTTGAATTGGATTAAATCAAATCCTTTCAATAAACGACAAAGATTTAAATATTTGATTAAACCCAGATTTCAATTCGTGCAAATCCCGGTATATAAATTTCTTCCTTTATTCTGGATTTTGTATAATGTGTTTTAGCGACGAAGTATATTTATAAAAAATTTATATTATATTATCTCCATTTTGAATTCCTCAATACAAACGGATATTACGTTCAATGAAAAAGGGACCGAAACGCTATTGATTTAATATGTTGTCTAACCCTTTCTAAAATCTATAAATCTTATTAATAACCTTCAAAAAATCATTCAGATAAACAGATATACGAAACTTCTATAAGCAAAGTTTTTTTTTGGATTTTTAAAATTTCCGGGTATTTATTCACGTTGACAAATGTTTTTTATCATAGAGAGAGTTTTAATTACGGTTTGAATAGGTTTATATTCATCGCTTATTAGTAATAATATCATTTCACGCCTGCCACAAAATTTGTGTTGTATTTTTATCGAATTACTAAAATTATAAAATAATACCTTTCTTATTTAATAATTTTATTCACGCCACTATTCAAATCTTTACATTCATCGTTAAATGATCCCGGTTAAATTGATAGTGAGGGGTAGGGTTTGGGGAGGGATCAAGGGTGGGGGCGGATTCGGCGATAAATAAGGTAGCAGATACGATGATGAAAGTAACGGAGATGAGCTTGATTTCGATGAATCCTATTTCGCCATTATTACTATTGTTGTTATCGTCATTGGTGCCGTTCCTACCGGTGAAAAAGGCCTATCATGCCACTAATGCTGCAGCTATAAACTATATCGCACTATCCTTAGTTACCTCAATAGTGGCATGAAGGAGTCGTTAAAGAGCGGACAAGCGTTTAGAGAGCGTTTTTGAGACAAAGACAATGCCGTAAGTGGTTAAAGGCCAAGCGGTAGAAGCGTTGACAGAAATATACCCGCACTTAAAATTTGTTATTACCGCTATTGATATTAAACCATTATATGTAAAACCGAAATTACTAAAACCTTTACGAATTGAATGGACGTATTGAACGCCCATTTAATTTTTATTAACGTAAATCACGTCGTTGGCTCTAGCGAGAAAAGATGGTATATAATTTATATAAGCTTATATATTACTAGGTTAAGTAGGGTAGGTAAATATTTTATACACCTAGAATAAACAAGAGAAAAGGAGAGAAAAATTGCAGGGAGGGGTTAGTGCGGATGCGTTTGGTTTTTTGGAGATTAAATGCCCTTTATATAAACCCGTGTATCGTTATGTATAGCGCGTTAATTTTTTCCCTACGTAAAAAGGTTATTACTTTTATTAATATAGTGATTTTTGGTATCAATTTTAGAGTAAAGATGTATTATTAATGAAGGTGATGATATTTCGTCAATGTGAAGAAAAAGTTTATAATTAAGAACTATATAAATAAGGGACCCCTTTTTATTTGTTTGTTTTATCTTTAGTATGCGACTTATTAGTTATGATATTTATAGGGGTTTTCAAATCATATTATTCTGAAATTTTATAAGATATATAAATGCGACTATAACACGTTTTATTTCTATCTTTTATACGAGTTATTTTCCTGGTTTTATGTTTTATGTTGCTTTTTTTTCAGGATTTATACAGTTATATCTCGGGAATTAGTAGGCGCTGGGTAGAGACTGAGAAGGCCGCGTTTTTTTGCCTGAGTAAAGCTATAGTCTATATGCTTACAGGTCTCTAAATTATTGGACACCCTAAGGTTTTGATTGGAAGGATAGCTTAGAGGCCTTTAGGCCTACGCATGCCTTCGGGGAACCCAGGTTACGATTCCTTCCACCGGTATCTACAATTTTAGTTTGTAGCAATTAGTATTACGCTATATAGATGGTACTACTCAGGAACATTAAAATAAAAATAAAAAAAATCTCTAAATAAGCTAAATATACTCTAATTCCCTTAGTTACAATCATAATAACGTTTTATTTGCTTTCTATCACCCGATTTTGAATTAATTATTATGTCCAATAACACCATTACTACTTCTTTCCCTATATAACAAGGTTATGCAAGTTTACATAACAATGTTATATAAGCTTATAAAGATTTACCGTATAGACATATATATAGCAGTACTATATAAGTTTATATAATGGTGTTATATAAGCTTATTGTTGGTAAGGTCTCTTATTCACGTTCATATAAACAAAGAGTAATCAGAATGATTAGTATTGTAGTAAAAAGATAGATAGATCCGAAAGGAGTATTCTAGAGAGTACATATCATGGATGGGAGGTTATAAACCATTAATCCGGGTAGTGGCCCTTTTGCCGTGCGCTCTAGAATACTTATTCCAGACCATTCCACGTATGATACACTTTGTGCTTTGCAAGAGTGCAGCCTGCAACGTGATACGTTATTGTGTACTCTGCAAGAATACACCTTGCAATATAGTGTATTATCACTTGGCCTATGTATACTAGTTGTAGGGGTATATAGTAATATCTATACTCATATACGGCGGTATTAAATGAGTTTATATGTATGAAAATGATTTGTAAATGTAAACTAAAATATAGGCTTAACTATACTTATAGGAAAAGTAAAGTAGCGGTTATATACGTATAAATAAAGTAGAAAGATAGAAGACTAAATAGAAAATACTTTATAAAAACAGGGGTGACCTTATAAACCACTTACCAGCCTCATTACCCTATAAAAACTCTATTATTAAAGCTCCACCTACATAAAAGACCACTTTTACTTATGTATAAACCATTTTTATCTGTATAGATAACCGTTTTCATATTTAATTTTAGTGTTACCATTTTCTTATAACGCTATATACTGTCAAAAAATAAGCTAAAAAAAGGCTTTATAGTTCATGCTAATAACGCCGGATATTTAATTTTAGGTGATTTGGATAATATGAAATTAGTCGGTATATTAAACCTGAAGGTAAAAATGAACTATAGGATTTCTCTATAATTTGGACTTCGATTTACAGGGCGAGAAAAAAAGTACCCTTCGTAATCTCAGGCACTGGTGGAAAAAGGTTATGTAATGATGGCAGATGCGATACGCCCAGCCAGCCGTATATTCATTTAGTCCGACTTCGTCACTCCAGATATTCAGTTGGCTTCTGTCAACAACATAAATATTATGGGTGGCACCCTCAACTTAACAACATCTCGTAACTACGCCGCCCCAACCTAACTAGACACGGAAGCGATTGTTCCCCTTTCCAATACAACTATTCAACCACCCACATTGACTGCTTCATGTGCGTGTGAGAGTATGATGTTAACGCCCTGACATTCGCTGATGCCGAGACAGATATACATTACACACCTTGTCGTTTGGGCCGCTCATGAAATTGTAGAAACAGTAGATTCCAGGACCTCAACAGAACTCGCGTGGCCGACCTGAGGTTTTACAGATGCATGCTGCACCTTTGGTCGTGGCACTGACCCCGATACAGCTTCAAGAGCTACTTCGTTGCTTGGAACGCTTGGCAGCCAAGTGGAAGCTCGCACCTTTCCATGGCTGGCTCAATACGAGTCCCCTACTCACCCGCATACTCATCAAGCCGCGCCCACTCGGCCTTCGCCTGGGACGGACTAACCTCCGAGGTCATGGACTGGCCATCGAAGCGATAGGCATCAAATGCCAACTCCACAGCCCGACCAGGCGGGCCATATTGAAGCTTGCCACGAATGTGACCACCACCCATGAAGTATACGTGGTTCTGCGAGCCAGCACGATGCACCGTGTCGACGTTGTAGAGCTGCCACCTCGTCGACGAATCCAACGCCCGTCCACGCCACAACGCGCTGCTGGGGTGCTCCGCATCGGCCTCCTGGGGCCGCGAGACCTTGATCAGGCCATCGGCGATGCCGAAGTCGAACGAAAACCAGAGGTTCTTGCCGTCGAGCGTGGCGATGATGGCCAGGTCGTCTGCGTGCTCGGGGAAGTTATGCTCGATGTACTCGCATGAGACATGGTACCGACCGTTGAGCAAACCGATCCTGGCGCCCTGTGAGTTGGAGGGCGGACTTGAGTAGTGCTGTTGGTTTCCATTGTTGCTCGAGCCGATGAAGCCGCTGT
Source organism: Anisogramma anomala (assembly GCA_038502455.1). Taxonomy (NCBI): domain Eukaryota; kingdom Fungi; phylum Ascomycota; class Sordariomycetes; order Diaporthales; family Gnomoniaceae; genus Anisogramma; species Anisogramma anomala. The sequence continues at coordinate 23,792,439 of JASMMZ010000002.1, forward strand.
CGAACTCCGAGTAAGGCGGAGGCGCCTCGTCGGCGCGGAAGCTGGGATCGCCCATGGGCGCTGGACCGCGGGCGGTAAAGCCTGGCGCTGAGCCGAGGCTTGAGGCAAAGGGTGATCGAGTTGTCTGCTTTGGCATGGCCTTGGGCTTCGCAGGAGCGTTGGCAGTCTTAGGAGCCTTTGGGGTGGCAATATTGCGGCGCACGGTCTGCAGAGTCGTCGTGTTCTTACCCTTCGATAGAGGAACAGCCACAGTCGGTCTAGCAGCAGTAGTTTTGGCCTTCTTCGCAGCAGGCTGCGCGGCCCGCACCTCGGTCTTTGTGACGCTGGACATCTGGCCAGTGCTAGACACCTGCACTGACGTAGTAGAAATGAAAGTCGTCGTCGGCGCCGGACCCTGGTTCGCCTTCCTCTTCGTGCCCTTCGCAGGTGACGCCGTGGCCGCAGAACCCTTCATGATCTTCTTCGCCTCGCGCTCGCGCTTCGTCCACTCCTTCTTCAGATCGGCCTCGATCCTCTGGATGTGGGCGGGCACGGTCAGGCTGCCCTTGACGACGGCGTCGAACAGGCGCTTGTGCGCGGTGCCCTTGACCTTCGAGGGGGGCAGGCCGTAGTGCAGGAGCTGGGCCTCGTACCAGTGCGCGGGACGGTTGTTGTCGGTGGCGTCTTTGCCGTTGAAGTGGGCCTTCAGCTCGGGAAGGGTGGCGCGCCGGTGGCGGTTGAGATTGCTGGCCTCGCAGTAGAGGGCGTCGCCGGCGTAGGAGAAGCCGTCCTTCTCGGCGGGGGGTGCGAGCGCCATGTTGTGTACTCGAGACCGGGATGATTTTGGCGCGAAAGTTTGCGATGGTAGTGAGAGGAATGGAGCTGGGACTTGGGGAAGGCCGGGAATATAGAAATGTGAAATTCTCTGTTGAACTTGGGGCTGAGCTGAGCACCCAATGAGCAGCTGATTTGTGGCTGGCAAAGACTAGGATTGCAGAAAACAAGACTTGCTAACAGTTGAACAGCAGTTACACCAGTGTTCCAGTGGGGAAAATAGGCAACTGCTGCAGGAGGCCTTCCAGTCAGTCTGACTAATAAGGCATCACTTGATAATCCCATTTTCAAAGCTTCCAAGTTACCATACTATGGTACGAGGCCGAATTTTTATATCCCTGTCATGTACTGTGGATCCTGGCCTGTGCACCCACCATACCATTTTTGGTTAGGACCATATATTTGACATGAAATTTGCTATGTGAAATACGTTGTTTCAATATAAATTTAGCTTAGTGTCACATACCCTGTTCCTCTAGGCTTGTAGGCCAAGACATGGCATGTGTCGGTAGGACTTACCTGTGAGGTAGGTACATCCTACTATTTTTCCTTACTAGTGGATAGTATAGTAGATTCAAGTGCAGATCAAAAGTTATAATATTAAAAAAAACTAAGTCACGCCATTGCTAGTCAGTAACCCAGATATTTATACTTCTAATCACTTGTAAAAAACACCCTTCATATAACTGGATAGTAAGTTTATAATTGGTAAAAGTCATAAACAGTTACCTTCTACTAGTTTAATTTGTTGGACGGTTAGTTTAAAGTGGCTTGTTTTAGTTAAACCGTCAAAACTATGACTTTTCGGAAGTTACGACTGAATCAACCGTATTTGCCAATGGCTGCACTGCTATTATAAACAGTTATACTGCAATTGAGTTATGAATGCTATAGTAAGTGTAATTGGTTTGTGCTTATTAATCTAGTTAATAGTCAATATTTTAACACTAGGAACTTTTCATTTTTGTTGCGTAACTATTTCTAGTTTTCAAAGCTCGAGATAAACAGATAACATTCATATTGTTGGTTTGTAAAGTTCAACATCAAAATTAATTACACCATTTGAAATTTAGATGTTGTAGACCTATGATTGGTTCTGGGGAGATTGAAAGTATACCAAGATGAAATTATATATTGCTACCCAATTTTGGTGTGTAAAGTGAATACATTTTTTGAATTTTCAAACTTAGGTATATTATATACGAAATTACGCATAGCTATCAGACTTACGTAAATTATAAAATCGTATTACTTAGTTTCGCTTACCGGCGGTACAGCGACGATTTTTAGCTTTACTATGCCAAATGGCAATCCGCATACAGGATTTTAAGTATTATACTCAAGATATGGAATACTAATACATATCTCGTCAAATAAAGGCACCTCGCAAATACTGTCAAGGCTGATGGGCTTTATTATGAAAGATTCTTGCACTGTCTTTTGGAGTTGGTTCTTATTAGTGTTGAAGTATAACATATACATTTTGTACATAAAACTCAACATCAAGGATGCAAGGAATACTCCAGAAATGTGGATTTCCACTAGAGAACTAGGAAGAAGTATTCTCAAATTATAGGGGTGTCGAAATGAGGACTACAGCTTGTTTTAGCTCATAGTACTATTAGAATTTACTAGTATAAGTTTAAAATCGTGATGATCAACATCTATAAAGATGCTCTTGATTATATATCAAAAGATACTTTAGGTATATTCTAGGTGTTCCAGAATCTACAAACCTATACAATATCTCCTTATATGATAAGTTTTACTCATCATTTTTACGATTACACTTTACTGTTTATTAAACTAAATGCTTCAATTTTATAATTTTTGCCATCCAAATTCATATGCCAATATTTTGTTGGCTAATTGATACCTTTAAAGATGCCTAAGATGCTACTATAGTATAAACATTCTCAGAACTGTATAATGTATTATTTTCACCACCAAACCTGTCTTTTGACAAAACCAACGATAGTCCTTCATCCTAAAGAACTAGTATCGCCACGGGTCTTTTAGGCTCCACCGACTCTTTAGTCCCTATTACTAAGTTACTATCCTTTTCTTTCCTATGTTTTAAAATATGACTAAGCTTCCCAGTTATTTCTAGAAATAACCAGGTTACAACCTCTAAAGTTCTTCTTAAGATCGAAGGAAATAATATTCAACATACTAATAAAGTTAAATTAAAATAAAATCTAAAAGTTGTTAATATTACGGGGCAAGCTAATATATAGGTAGAAACTAAAGCCAAAGTTATGCTTAATCAACATAATTAAAAAGAAGTTAAATCTTCTATTAGTTTATATAATAACTATAATCTAAGCTTAAGGAACGCTTTAAGTTCCTTTGCTTAACGCCTAAAAAGGAGCCGAAAATGAAGCTTAATTTAAAGGTGAAACCGAAAAATAAGCCTGATTTAAATACGGAGTTGATGAGAACTATGTTAGCATTATACCCACAAAAAAATCTAAAGTTCAAAAAGATATTACAACACTATAGATAAGAGGTTACGATGAAAGCCTAAGTAATAAGTGTTGAGAAATTCAGAAATATTGATACATACAGATATAAATTAATGACCAATAGTAATCAAAAGATATACTCTCAACAATAACTGCTTTAGGATCTTGGGGGGAGAATATTCAACATTAAAATTGATAGAATAGTTACAGAAACGGACTATTTCTATTTTTTGCTTCCATCGATTAGAGTTTGTTAAAGACTTTAAACAAAATAATACATACGTACAATAGCGCGCATTAGATAATTATTCATTCAATTATCTTAATCCTTTCAACTATTATTATTCTCGTTAAAAACCCATGTCAATTTTTTAAAATACAATTGGTATATGTCAACGCACCGGACTGATTTATTATAAATTTTTTTTGAATAACTTCATTTGTTACGCCCTTGATATTATTTTACTTCAGCCCTCTTCGTAGCAACTTTTTAAGATACAAAACAAAGTTTTATATACCAAGGCCATTAATTTATTGATATTAAGTATTTCGTTTAATTCTTAACATGTATTAATCCTAAATTTCCCATCTAGATAGTTCGAATACGAAGTAGGCTAAGGAAAGAAGTTTTTGTAAAGGGATCAAGATAAGGCTGTCATTTAAAGAGGTTATATACTGTCTATAATCCTTGATAAAAAGAGAGGAATAGAGGAAGATTCTGTTATGGAAATGCTACGGAGTTCGTATAATGTCTGTGTGCTATAGCCTAGCTATATAGCTTGTCAAGTGGTATAAATATGGGAATGAGCATTATAGAAGCCTAGTAATTGCGAGGGTTAAAACCTTGGTAACTATTGGAGCAGGCACTAGCCTATAATATAACCACCGGCTTTCTCGTTATCGACGCTGGTGTTTTCTGCTGTTAATTATAAAATACAAAAATATGTTACTAATTCTATTTTTCTCCCTTATAAATAAACTCTCCATTTTTGGTTCATTTATTTAAGTCTGTTTAATAACAATTCTTTTTCTCAATGAGCTCCCCTCCTTTTTTTTTAAATGTTTCAACATCTCACCCTCACTTCATTAATATTAATATCCTCTTAGTATTAGTAATATATCGGTTGCTTATTACAACTCTAATAAAATAATAGCTGGTATCATTGTGAAAATATATAACACGTTTCTAAACGATATAATACCAGTTGAAAACGATTAATATTCATAAAGATACTTAATGAAAATGCGCTTGTAAAACCTTATAAACGTACCTCTTTCGAATATAAAAATTATAGGGTTGTTAATCCCTATTTATTTTGAAAAAATATTATAAGTCATTATTTTTTACAGATATTCAAATTAACTGATATCATATTAATAAACAAGTTAAACTAAGGTATTACCTCTTAAAATTACGTTTATAACATTTTATGAACAAATTCAATCAGTATATTTAAAAGCTTTTAAACTTAATAGCTTATATATGAAATGTCGTTAACGAGTTGTTACTAGCCTATTTAGACTTGGATTTTATCGATTTTGGTAAGAGTTATGTTCCGAAGCATTTTTATTTTTGTTAGAGAATAGATAAAACCCGTAAGAGCCTAGATAGCCGTTATTCAAAACGCCTTACATATGAGATGTTTGGTTTAAATTAAGGTCGAAGTGAATTATAATACCGCTTCACCCTCCACCCCTATTTTTAGTAGTCATCGTTGTATTATGATGGCGAATGAGGCTCGTGAGACCGGTGTAATTTTTTAATAGAAAGAAAAGTTATCCTGACACCAGAGAAACTACTAAGCAGCTAATAAATTTATAAAACGCCAGCAAGGAGAATATTGAGTACATCTCTATAGCTATTCGAAACGTTATCGAAAATCTTAACATTCTCATCAAAATTGCTATCAAGGTTTCAAAACTCTTCGGTGGGGATAAGAATATTGACAATTATAAAAAAACCTATGAAAAGCTTTTGAACCCAGTCAAAGAAACTTAATTTTAAAAAATATAGGGTTTTTGTTGGTAGGACTTTAACGTAGCAACGTAATTAATTCGAATCTCTGGTCGAAGTAACTGGTATTGCATTACATGTGTTTATATGTTACTAATAATATTAACAGACTGCTAGTCGGTCTGCACACAAATTTTAAAGACAATTTCTTGGCACATACCCTTATCTGAAGTATACACCTACTATACTGGACTTGCAGACAAAATAGTTAATTCTACAAACAATAAAATCGACTTGTATTCAATTAATTCAACTTATAGTCTGTATAGTTGATTGGACTATACTGCATTTGACTAAGGCTCCAACAGTTTACATAAATAAAATTGTTAAAATATTTACATGGAACAGAGGTTGTAAAAAAAGGTCGTGGAATAAAAGTAAGAGAAATTGAATAGAAAAATTATGAAATGTACAAAATGATACCAAAAGTTAAAAAAGCTAATGTAAAAATCAGCAGCAAAACAGCTTTCGAGCTACTTTACGTCGCATATTAAAATGAATAAAATTTAATATTAAGGCGACTTTAGTTTATCTTCAAGCGACTTCAATATGGTTATTATGCTTTATCATGAGCTCGTATTAGGATTCGAAAGTATTCAAGGTAGTAATAAACTGAACATTTTCAAACAGATTCTAAATTATTTCAATATAAATAATTTATTTAATTAATATTTATTAATTTAAGGGGCTCATAATTAGAAAACAGTTTACTTAAGGTTTCATCTTATAGTTTTTTTCATTAAATATTCCTACATAATATGCGGATTTGAATTTATTTTCCTCAGTGAAAACGTTGAAAACTTGCGCTTGATAATTACAATCGTTTTTAAAAGGGTACTGGATGGTAACTGTTCGCTCAAATTGATAGATATCAAACGAGAGATATTTTCTATTCATGATATTAAGTTTAACAATAAAAAGTTAATAATGTAAATTATTCGATATTCTCTGTACAAATATTTCAATTCGTGTTTAAATTGGTTAGTTTTTTGATCTTCAAGTAGGAGTTAAATTTTGTCCTCGACTTTAAATTTCTTGGATAAAAATCGTTATTTATTACTTCATTTCTTCATATTTTACCATGTATATTTCGGTTTTTACAAATATTATTGTGTTACAAATACGTTACATAAAAGGCTTAGGTTTTCACTTAGACTTTGTTATCAATATAGCTGAACGTTAGATTTGCTTCATCGAATTGATATAAAATTTACGTTTCAAAAACTAAATAATACCGATAGTCGTTATATTCATGTCATTGCACCCAAATAATCATTCGAAAATAAAACGACTTGAATTGAGTGGAATATAAACAACAAAGAAATATGAATAAGTTGGATATTCTAAGGTATCATATTTAGTAAATCTATCCGTTGCCGAATAAAAAGAACTACTTAGTTGTTATTCTACCCAAATTAAATTGGGTAAGCTTCTTCAAAGGGTATTTATTCAATTCGAATCACGGTCGTTAACGATCGTATGAGGAAACATATAAAATCTTCAATAGTAGTTTATAAATCGTTATAAGTAAGGTTCAAGGTTTAAAACGATTTATGATAATTATTAGGTTACTCGAATGGTTAGAATTTTCTCAAGAAAAATCAACTATAAAGTCTCCAGATAGCTCATTGAAAAGTGGATGAGAACTTGATAAGTGTTTAAGAAATCTTTTCATATAGAATCACGAAGATAAAAACGCTGGATAATACAACGTAGCCTGCACCAATAATAAATTTTAGAAAGTATGATAATATTAGAATTGCTGCCTTCTTCATTAATGATAAACTAATCATACTTCGTTTGAAGTAACATATCAATAAATGGTTCGTAAATATTAGACGTAGGTGGAGTACCAAAACTCATCTGCCATCTTTGTTGTTATTGTATATACTTGCTGCAAACTTTTCAGCTTCAGAGACCTAGAATTAGTTTCATAATCTTTCAATACACCGCAAATCATACCATCACTAACAAGATCCAACAAATAGTAACTGTAAAAACAACTGATTAAGTTAAATCAAGCTTGATTACTACTAGGCTTTGATTAACACCATGCTTTGTTGCCGCTCTAGTTTACAAAACGCAAGACTAAAAAAACATTACTAATATCTTAAGCTATCAGACTTGCATTTTCATCTTTATCGGCTTGTACTCTCCTTTATTTCCATACACTCTCTTCCGTCGACCCACCCTTGCATTTATTGGTTTTCTCTTTTTACATTAATCTACCTATGTTTTTCCTAGTTCTTATAATGATTAGATAGCTAAAAGCGTTATTGGCAGAGTATTTATTTCCCTTTACACGTTTGCGACGAATTAAAGGTCAGTGATCAAAAACCTTACTTGCTAATTCAACTTCTTTACAACGTCACAGCCATTTCTAATTCCATTACCCTTTTCCTTATTATTCTCAATTCGCTTTTACACGCTAATACACATAATGTTTGGCAATGCTGCCTCTTCAGGCAGTATCAGTAGTGGCAGTAGTAAAAGCAACGGCAACGTCGAGTTTATTACCACTTACTTTCGCGAAGTTATTAATCGGTGAATTGACCAGCGTTATACGGCTGTAAATAAACGCCTCAATATTTCAAATAATAATATTCTCGAAGTGAGGAACCAGATAGAGAATTATATGAAGGTAGGAGTAGCTAAAGGGGTTATAGTTGATCGAGCTACTACGTAATGAAATTCTCTTTAACCCTAATCCTTATATTTATCGCCTTAGTTTCTATATTCAGGCTTCTATACTCGTAAATATGACCAATAAATTTGAAAGGATCATAATAGTCACTATGAAAATAATCGTTAAAACCGCGAGTAAGCTATCGACCGCCATAAGCTCAACCACTGTCGCAAACTTCAATCTCAAATACTCGAACCCGTTCGAGATCAAGACCGCTCCCGAAAATACGATCGCGAGCTACAAAAACGCGAAAGAGCTAATAAGAGCAAGGTTTATAACCTGTCTTATAATACTCGACAAAAATAATGCGTTTAAAAAGAAAAGATGTGGAGGTTTTTAACCTAAAATATCTCAATCCTCTGTATTTTAGTATTATAACTATGGGTAAGAACGTTGTTTTTATAAGCGTTTGGTTTTTTAATAACGGCTAAACTTATTTCATAATCCTAACTTCAATATTGAAAACTAGTTAATTGAAATGTTTTTCATATTATTTTAAGGATCGGTTGTTCATTAGTAAAATTTAAAACTGATTTTATTGAATTGTCATAAACTATACTCTCGCGGTTTCGCGGAGATTATAAACACCCTTGGGGTTGAATTCGCCATGAACGTTAAGCGAGCTATTGCTAAGTAACGGAAATATATTTTTCGCCTCCGTAACCTATTAAATAACAAGTACAGGCTAAGTCAACATATATAAATAAAGATATGAAACGTTAAAAGTATTGGTATTTTAGATAGGTATAATTAAACTTAGCGAATAGTTGTGGTTAATATCTAGTTTTCATTAGAAATAGATATTTGATAATATATGCTTCCTCCATGTCAAGGATAATAAATATGTAAGTATATAACAAATATTAAAGGGAATGAAATCACGTTACTTATGATAGCGAAATATAATTTTTTCTAATATCGACCTGTTTTCAAAGGCGATACCAAAAAAAAATACGATTTTCACGATAAACTTGAAAATACTCGCAAAAAGTACGAGTAAATACGATACTTTAATAATCGCTATTAAGCGTAAAGTCCAGGGTACGGTCGTTTATACAACCGTTACCAAAACCGTAAGAAAAATTTCCAACGCTGTAAATATTGATTTTATTAACAAAAATGAGATAAACGGCTCTAAGATTGGGATTAAAAACGTCGAAATTGTTATAAACGTCACTAAGGAAGTAATAAACGCCGCCAAGATAGTTGCGAACGTCGTCGAGATAGTCGTAAGCGTTTCCGTAATTGTAACCGTAACCATAATACCTGCATTTACAACATCCATTTAGATACTAAAGATAACTAAACTTCATAATAATTGAAAGCCTTTTCATGATTTTCTTTCGAGTATTCGGAAAACGGTATCATGTGTAATGTAATCGATATAGTGAAGTCAAATAAAAGAACATACAGCTGTTGTTACAAGTTTTTCGATTCGCGTAAGTAGTTATTTATTTACTTACTCAAAAAGCTATTTGACTCGTGGTATTATTGGCATTTGTACCATACATAGTAATTAACTTGAGGCTGATAAACATATTTTGAACGAAGTTATTGATAATTTTTGAAAATTGAAAATTATTAAAGCTTTTATTATCAATTACGAAGCTGCTTTAATAATCGGTAGATGTAAATATCTGAGATTTCTGTATGTGGCCGTAAGTATATTATGTATAAATGTTAAAACATTATTATATGCCTTGACTCGAGCGTATACAAAAATCTCACATAAATTTTTTTTTTCGAAAATCACTTTTCGGTCTTCATTTCGTTGAAAGTATTAATACAAAAACGCGAAATAATTATGAACGTTATAAAACCACTAATTTAGCTAAAAACGAATGTTCAAAAAACTTTTTGGGCTTCTGGCAATAACATTGACAGCTTACATGAACAGTTACGTAAAATGGCAAAATTATTGGTTATAGATAAACTAGATACCATCGCCCGTTTTACCAATAGTTGACTAAAACTTCGTAAAGCCGATATTTTTTTATCGTGGGATACAATTTAATTTCGCGATAGCAAATTATATATTAATTTTTGTATATAAGGTAGCAGTTATACTAGTAATTCGCCAATTAAGAGTTTGTTTTCTTAATATAGTGCAACATAGATAAATTATCCAGGTGTTAGTCAAATATATCGACCTATACGAAGGTTGCTTATTTATTTTAGCCTTTTTGTATCCAGTCTCCTTAAACGAAATTATCAACTCTATTACTCCTTATGTTATATAACAGTATAATTCAACAAAAACAAGTGATATATATTTCTAGAAACGATGAATTCAGAACTGTCATGAAATTCCAAGATTCAATTCATTACCAAACGTATGAAAACGAAGTATTACAGTTTTTAAATTATATGAATAGTGTCATAATAATTCTTTTGTCAGTAGCGTAACCTATAAAGGTAGCCTTAAGCGTTTATTAGGCAAACTACACGTTATTTAGGGAATTGGACGATAATTTACCTATACCAACCGTAGAAGCTGAGTTTAAACTTAATTTTCCCACGATATAAATAGCAACTTTTTACACTAGACTCACAAAATTTAGCCAAATACCTATTAATTCGAGTACAAGCACTCTGTTGATAAACGCTGTAATTTCCCAAATAAAGAGTTTTTTTTTATAATTTTTTTTGGATAATGAATAGGCTAGGTTCTACATTAAAAAACAAACTACTATGAGTAATCAATAATTTGTTCTTCATTCAAATATTAAAATATGTCATAATGGTTTGAATAATACAAGGTACCAATATTAATGCTGCTAATAAATTATAAATATTAAAATATTGAAAGATTTTCAAGTAATATCTATATATATAAAAAGATACTTCTTTCATAAAATTTCCGGAGGAACAAATAATTAAAGTACCATTAATTAAAGGTTGTGTCGGTAAGGGCTTAATACTTATTCACGTGAAAAAAGCAAGTAGAATATTAATCAGAAAGATTGGTATTTGTAGTATAAAGTAAGATGATAGATCTAGAAGCAGAATTTCAGAGAGGGCATGCTACAGATAAGAGGTAATATACTTCCCATCCAGGTAGTGGCTCTTTTGCCGTACGCTCTGGAATACACATTCTAGACCGCTCCATGCATTACTTTTTGGTCTGAAATACTCATTCCAGACCGTTCCATGCATAATGTATTTTGTATCTTGCAAAAGTACAGCCTGCAGTGTACTACATTATCGTATAATCTATAGGAGTGTATCATACATGGAAATGTGCTGCCACTAAGCCTATGTATATTATCTATAAAGGTATTTAGGAATATCTGTACAGGCAATCTTTTCTTTTTCCTTATATACTCATAGATTAATAACGCTAATGTATTTGTAGCGATTTTGTATTCATAGCCTTATAATAATAGTATAGTTGTAAAGGTCTAAATTGATATTTTTATTTATAATATTGTTATTGTAGTATTAATTGTAACAGGTCCAAATTAACAGTTTTCGTACCGATAGTGTAATTATAAATATTCGAATCAGTAAGTTTTAGTCGCAGTAGTAATTATAGTTCGGTTAAAATTAGTATGGTTTAACCGCGGTAATGATTGTAGTTCGACTCTAGTTGGTATAGTTAAATAGGGGCGATATAGTTGGTAATAACACCTTTTGTAGTTTCTTACAGAAGTAACTTCGTAAGTGTTATAGGGGGTTATTACATAAGTATAATTACGTAGTCACGTATTAGGTTGGTATAAAACGATATATCGCTATCAATATAAGCCGAACTTCTTTTCTATTTATTTTAAAGGCGCGTAATTTTGGTGAATGCAAATTTCTATACCAATTTAACTTCTATTCCGTTGAATTAAACCAAGACGCTTTAATAGGAAGGTTACTTGACCAACACCCATATACTAACATATCCTTCGAACAGATGCCGCGTAAAAACAGGATAATAAGACACCGTTTAACACGAGAGCGTTGGCGCACCACTACCACTACCACTTCCCCCCTTTCCCCTCCTTTCCTTCCCCCTTTCTCAAATCTTATGGGGAGGAACGAAGGACTCCTAAAGTCATAAACCTTACCCTCTCCCCACGAGTAAAGACTCTATCACCCGTAAGTTCCCTTTTACTTCGTAAGCATAGCTTGGCGTAATTACACTAAGGTTCATATATCTTAAACTCACCTTTTTGTATAACTTTAATTTTCTTCTTCTTAGATAAAGAGTACGATGCGGATTTTCTTTGCCGCCACGAGCTTTGTATCATTAAGGTACGCCGTAAGCCCTTTTTAACGATACGAGGGGACCGGTAGTTCGTATGCCCCCGTTCTGGTAATTTTAGAACCGTAATCTAAAGCTGTGTTACGCGTCCGCCGGCTTTATGATGAGTTTTAATCAAACTCCAAAATTTGTTTTTTACAAAAATACGACGTTCAGGACGTTTCGAAGAACAACAGCGGTTGTGAATAGCCAAAATAAGCTGATACCAATTAGTAATAAGCGTTAACCGGCGGCTTAAAGAGTCGGCAGCCGCCTTTTCCGCTTAGAAACAAGGCTTGCGCATATACTACGCAGGCGAGTTTGACGACGTTATCTCATGTTGCCGTAAGGAGGGTAATACTCCCCTTACGTCTTGACCCAAAGGCATACAACATAAAGCATAAGGTCATATCCTTACCGTCGTTAATAATGTCGATAGCGATGATAAAGGTAACGCCAACACAAAGAGGGAAAGCGATGGAGAGGATGGTGAAAACTTGACAGCGTCACTCTTTTCCTCTAATAATGGATAAATACTTTGTAAGCAAGGCCAGAGTTCCTGACCATAGTCAAGTACGTTGTATAATAATATTATGACTCTTTAGAAAACAATTGTTTATGAGTGAATAAAAATGTATTAAATAAAAGAAGTAATATGCCAAAATCGACACGATAACGAAAATTAAAATAAAAAGAGTAGAATAGTAAAATATTCATTAGTGTTAAAATATATAAGGTAATCTGTAACAGTATTGGAGGGTGATGCAAAATTGAAAATTAAATATATAAAATAACGAATGGGAAATCCCGTCAGGTCGAAACGTATAAAACAAAAAGTAATTAAATATTGGGAGCGGTGCAAAATAATAAGGCTAAATAGAGGTAAAATTGGAGATTAATGTAAAAAACATAGTACGAGCTGCTCCAAATTATTAAAAAGTGGTATAATGAACTATTAAGGTCTTAAAACTCTCTTAGCAACCCTAATAAACAGTACACTTATCTCTATGAGTGTTTTTAATGCTTCGTTCAGTATAACCTTGGTTATCGCGTTCGTTAGATTTAATTTTCTGTCGATTCACATTATTTCATCGATTTTACGGCGTTTATATAACTCGTGTAAAGATATAATTTTGATCATTAACCTTTTCTCATTATTCATACCTAATTTAACCATGCAGTTATAAAGCGAAAAAGAATCAGTGTATACAACTAAAGGGAAAGAGCGTAAACTAAGTTTAAAAATAATTATCTAGATGGTTATTCTTATGGTAATATCCAAATCAAAACCTTTAACCATTTATAGATTTCTAAAGCTAAGATTTTTTTCTTAACACTCTTATTTTTGGTAAAGTTTCAATAAATTATATTTTGAAGAAACTTAAAACTGTTTCGGGCCAGTGTTTCGTTGCCGAAAACTTAAATAAATCTTATATACGAACTATAATTGTGATTATTAGTGAAAGAAGCGTTAGTACAAATAAACAGATTTATAATACACATATTTAGCGGTATAAACTGCAAGCCGCGCTTTAAATTATATATTTTCCCTAGAAAACATTTATTAAACGCTTTTTACATATCGTATATCGGGGCGGTTTGGTATTGCGCAATGACTGAAAGGTTAAATACCGCCTTTAGTTGTATGATAAAAGTAAGCTAAGCGCTATATACGCGTTAGTATTTGTATTTGTTAGCCCGTTTAACGCTATCCAAAACTATAAGAGTAATTTCATTTAGCTACCCTTTATATGCAAGGCTCAAAACGCCATTCCGAAAAGTAATAGTAACGCCATTAAAATCGATTATATGGTCTTCCGTTAAGTACGTCATAGTTTTCGCTTTTAAACCGACCTCCAAAAGTTTCCTTTCCTCAAATGAAGAAAACAAAGCGTTACAAAACGTCGAAATATCGTCCGTCTATATACTAATTAATGCAAAACCCTCTAAACGGGCTATCAATACCAACAGATATTGGTAGAAAGTAAAGCAATTTATTTCGAACCGTTTCTTATAATACCTTTAATAAATGTTTTAATAGTAAACACCGGCTTTAACCAAGCCATAAAGTGGTTTTATAATACGAAAAATAGTCTCAGGTAGGTAATATTACCTAGAATTCTTTGGAATGTCGACTTAAATTCATCGATTAAACCTCTCCTTCAATTAGGTATATGTATGTGTTATGTCTTGAAGTTCGACGTATAGGTTATATGGTATGTTCAAAACGGCCGCAAATACAGAAATCAAGCGATACCTAGCTTGTTATGATGTAGAAGATTGAGTTATAATGTCTCTTTTACCTTCGTCGTTATATATTTTAATAACTAGGTAGGTTTTTTGGTAAAGTTTCCTGGTTTTATCCTCAACTTTATAAACGAGATGGGTTGGAAAAATCCTATAGATACAGTGAATGAACGGATCGAAGCGTTCAAAATAAAATACACCTTAGTCGATTAAGGCTAAAATTTCTATCCAGATAAATTATTCGAATGGGGTACCTAAGGTTGTATTAATAACTTTATAATGAAGTTTTAAACTTAACTCGCAATTTACCATCTCATTTTACGTAACAAAAAAGTTTATAATAAGGTTTTTACAGCGTTTTTCTGTTTTCGAACCGAAGGGGCGCCTTCGACAGTGAAATTCTGGTAGGGTTGGTACAAATAGGCCGTTTTTATCTAACAAGAGCAGGCTGGATACGTACTTCGAGGGGGGGGGAGCTGTATTTGGAAGCGGTTTGGATTCGTTGCTCTCAGGGGTATCTTTTTAGCGGTTTTATCCGTTTTACGATTCCAGGCCGCTTCTTTTCATCTCTCTCTTATATTCGTATACTATTATTGAATGAAACAAGCTGATGTTATTCAGCAAATTTATAATCGTATTATGGCCTTTAAATCAGTTAATCCATTCAAAGCCAATTCATTTATATTTCGTTTTGTAAACAAAAACTTCAGATTATAATGATAGGTTTAAAACGTTAGCTTTACATAGACAATTCCTTATAACTCACGCTTTGGACACATCGTTATTAATCCATAAGGAACATAATACCGCAATAGCCTTAACCATAACTCTAGCTTTTTACACTGTAGATGGTAATGTAGTAAAGTTTATATGGATTCTGAGGTAGATACCAAAAATGAAAAGAGTAGGGATAAACCTACTTAGGTCAAAAGTATTGTTATCAGCGCTAACCATTATTTAAAGAATATATTCCTTAGAACCAGTACCCTTTAGTTGCTTCGATAGAACCGTGTAAGCTGTTTTAAACGGTTCTAAATACCGCTTGACATTTATTATATCTTACAAGGCTTTAACTAAAATTTATTTATATTCATTACCGGCTATCCGAACTTTAATACGCCATTCGGTAAAGTCGAAAGCTATACCAACGTCGAATATAATCTTGTCCGGGGGCCCTGGGTAAACGTTAAGCTAACAGTTAATTAAAACTTCTCAACAGTCTATAACGAAAGCGCTCTGTGTAAACTTAACGACTTGAAATAATGTTACCACGTTGAAGACGTAAAAGACCAGTTATCTGTCTAAATATATAATATTAACAATCACTTCTAAGTTAAAATCCATATCGTTCTAAAGGCGGAACTTAAACCGTTGTAGGGCCTGCAAATATAACTAACACTTATAGTAAAACTTTTTAATAACTTCAAATGAGTTTTTTCCTACATCCGTATAGCCTACGGTATAAAGCAAGCGTAAACAGCGTTTTAGAATTGGATATCAGAATCGTTGATGTAAAATCCATAATTCCGAATATATTAAGTAAATAGCCTTAATTATACGTGTTTCGGGACAAAACCCATAAGTAGCCGAACTTAAGCCGAAACGGTACAAATACAGTATCTGAAATGCGGACAAGTTAATTAGTCGTATTCTGGACCTCAATCACGACTTTATTTATATTAGCTAATAAAAGCAGAAAGAGTATTTTAATATTTATTACGTAAAACTTAACCGGTTCGAAACTCGTATTTACAATGATCGTTCCGAGCGATAACGGTCAACCTTTACTAAACAACACCTTTCGGTGTTTTCCTATTTAATCTAAATAAAATTTCGAAAACATCGCCACGAACGCTTCGAATTATAGTTTTCCGGTCGTTAAGATTTCGACTAAACTGATATCGGGTATAATACTCCAAAACCGGTTGCCGTATCTGTCAGAAAGCGTGAATTAAGACAATATATAGGCATCAAACACTTCATTTACGCAGTCCAAGCCTGTAATGTACATAAAGAAAGCGTTATACAAGCTGGTAAAAATACGATAAGTGGTTTCGTTATTCTAGGCTAATAGGTAAACATCGTCACCTTTAGGATCTTTTTTTCCGGATATGTATTCGTTAAGGTAGGCGTCAAATCCATTACATATGCCTTTGCACTCTGCTACATATGCGGTAAAATTGGATTTTATCCAATACTCTAAATTATAGTCAGTACAAAATTGTCGTTTAATCCGAATTTACTCGTGAACGGGGTGGTTAGTAAACTAATAGCCGATTTTACCATATACGATAACCGCTTTTATAAACCTGCGGGGCTCTGTATACCTTTTCTCAAGTATTACTATAGCTGCGGTACGTTACGCCCATTTCCAAAGAAACGTCCCTATTCCTTATTATTAAGGTTTTTAGGTGCTAGTTTAATTTTAAGTAAATCCTAAGTTGTCGATTCAGAACGTGGTAAATAATCTTGGTGATATTTACTTTAATAATTTAGCATTAGCTTTCAGTCTTATTAAGTACAAATATTCATTCGAAAATCGTTTATTGTCATATAAAAGTCTTAAACCAATTTCTGAAACTTATATAGAAGGCTTCCAAATCCTTTTCAGATTTGAAAAAGGTATGGTTAGAATCTAAGTTTTTGTGACAAACTTTCATCACTATTTGGATAAACAGTTTATCACCGTTATATTTTAGTTTCAAATCTACTTGGCAATTTCGAAACTTAGTTAATAAAGCGATAAGAATTTCCTACAGATTTCAATCAACGTTTTTCTATTAGTTCTTTACGTATTCCAATGATATACCGATCTAATTCCTATCATAAAGTTTGTAATTAATTTCCGTAAAGAAGTAAGACTTAAGGAGGTTATAGCACCTTACAAATGTAACCACCTACGTAATGTGTTCCATGTACCATTTCTTCATTTACACAAATGGTATACCGGTTAAAATAATATAAAATTATAATAGTTTAATATCTATTTTATTATCAAACATATCGTACAATTCACCGCCATAGTTTTCTCCTCTATCCCAAAACCTAACGAAGTTTGTAAGCTTTATAACATCGGTTTTATCAGTAGGAAAACGATGCGATAAATGGTTACGATAGGGGTCGTAATTAGCAAGCATTGGTATGTAGGGCACGTATTGGTGTTTTGAGCCGTTCGTTAATTCCTAGAGTGGGCTATTCTTTATGTTTTGATCGTTTCTACCGTGGTCGATCGGGCTATTCTCGGTGTTTCGGCCGCTATCGCTTTAATGGAACGGTCTATTCCCAGTGTTTAGAAAGTAATTTAGTATTTAGTTTTATTTCACAATGTATGCCAGTATAAGGGTGTGTTATACTCGTATAATATATAAGGATTATAGTTTTTCTTCTTCCTCGGTGCTTTTACTCCTAACTTGGGGTATAAGTATAGGATCAGGTCATCTTATAC
Organism: Anisogramma anomala; assembly: GCA_038502455.1. NCBI lineage: Eukaryota > Fungi > Ascomycota > Sordariomycetes > Diaporthales > Gnomoniaceae > Anisogramma > Anisogramma anomala. The sequence continues at coordinate 23,810,340 of JASMMZ010000002.1, forward strand.
CTCGTCCCCATTGTTTTAACAACAGTCTATTTTACTCCGTAAGGTAACACCTCTTTACAAATTCTGTCAGGCACAAATATTTATCCTTCCAATCTAATACGTCGATAAGTTACGTTATTTCAAATAAGGTTTTTACAAAGCGACCATTCCTACCCCCTAAAGTATTAATACCTATAATTCGAATATAGATCCATAAGATTTTGATAATAGTGGGGTTTACTATTTTCTACATATCTAACATTCAATTCAAAAAAAATTCATGAAAATCATCCGGCAAATCAGGTCCTTAGGCTTTCTTCTCCCAATAACGAAATATAGAGGTCAAGATGTATATATTAATCATATAAGGTTCTAGTTACTTAACCGATGTGTTAATGGTATCATCACAAAGGCCGAGATCGATTTCGAATATTATAGCTATCCTGATTCCCATATATTCAACTAAAAGGTTGAAGTAAGCGCTGACTTCCTCTAATATTATTGGTCTTAAGGCTATAGCTATAAGTGTTTCGGGGTGGTTGGAGAAGTTTAATTTCTGTACGTACTTATTTTACCAAAGCTATTTAAGTTGGTGATTTCAGGCCGTAATTTTATTTGGGTACGTTCAGATTTCAAAGTTCAAGGTAATTCGTTCCACAAACAGTAAATGAAAAGTAAATAGAATAATCAAAATGATTGGAATAAGTCTTACTAACTCTTACTAATACAAATAAATTTCAAACGATACGGAAATAAGATGTTACTATAAACTGATTAAGTGTTTTAAATTAATATTTTTTACATTTGATAACCTTATGCTTGCCAAACGATTAGGAAAAATTGAACGTCACGAAAACTCAATTCACAATACATTGAGCGAACTTAAGTAAACTTAAAACACATGGAGTTAATGTAGGAAAACTTAGAATATATAAGACGGACATAGAAAAGTAGCTAGGGTAAAGAAAGTATAATTATATAATCCTGTAGACGGTCTGGATTGGTGTATCGTAGCTACTATTAGTAAAGTGAACGGGTTAGGTGGTATGTACGTAACCATTCTTTCTGGATCGATCGGTTCGGATGCTATGTTCATAACCGCTATTATATTTTGAAAACGGTATGGATTATCGATTTTCAATCGGACAAATTCTAACGAAGGGTTCCAAAACTTAGTGGCTTTAGCTTATGTGGCTTAGTACATAATACGATGCTCTCCAAAAAGTGCGCAGGTACTTCAAAGCGCCAAATAATGGTTAATAGTGGCGTAACTAGGCGTTTAGGAAATAGAACGTTAAATAAGGGTTAATAGTATCGTATTAAATCTATCCTTTTTAAATTCACTTATTTTTTATATTTTCTGTATACGTCGACGTGTAATTCTCATAAAAATGACTTTTCAAAGCACAAACAGTTAGAATCGCTACAATCACCCATTATAGGTGTTCAACTTATGTCAATCTCTTTTTTCCTAAATTATATGTAGTCGACCGAGTCGGTTACTAATCAGTGTTGGTAGAGTCTAAATACTTATTCACGTAAAAAGGTAAGTAAAAGAGTAATCATAAAGATTAGTAGTTGTAATATAAAATAAGATGATAAATCTAAAAGATGTATTCCAAAGAGGTCACACTACGGATGTGAGGTATTATACCTCCAATTCAAGCAGTGGCCCTTTTGCTGTACGGTTTAGAATGCACATTCCAAACCGCTTCATGAATTACCGTTCGGTCTGTAATAGTCATTCCAAACCGCTCAATGCATAATGTACTTTGCGTATTACAAGAGTGCAGCCTGCGGTGTGATACGTTATCGTACACTCTGCAGGAGTGCACCCTGCAGTATAGTGCGCTTACACTAGCCCTAATATACTATCTATGAGGGTATATAATAATATCAACAGGTTGGTAATATACTAAAATTAATTATTATTTCTATCCTGTTTTTAAGCGGGATGAGTAACTTTTAAACCAACAATTTGATAATTTTTACGACTAAAATCGGATGAAATACTGAAACGGGATCTTACCATTCGCCTTACAAATCTTCGTCATTTGGCGTACAATTTGTGGCATTAAAGGAAATGCGTTGTAGTTATCTTGAACCTTCGAATAAATAAAGTTATTGAAATAATCACTATTCATTTTTAAAAATATTTTATCAAGTAATTACATGAAAAGCGTTCAATTATAGTGGTAAGTACTACTCAATTCTTTTTAATTATTTATTAACCTTGGATTTCAAAATTGATTTACGGTAGTAAGCTATCGTAAATTAAAATGTTTTCAAGTTGCTCCTGTAGGATTTCGGGATTCTTGTTTTTACAGTTAACGATATATGGATCGCACGTTTAAGCGATTTCGACTTTTTTAAAAAAAAACTTTCATTAACGATGTTCTCATCTTTTCGGATATGTTTGAAGACTATTTCACATATTGAAAGTAAATATTCGGGTTTTTTTTACGAAAAATATTGTTACTTTCCTTGAAAATTTATATATTAGATTTTATTTAATTTTACTCCTTTGATTTTACGTTAAGGCTTTCAGTTTATTAATCATCAAAAAACATACCTAAGCGTTCCGTAAATTTCAATTTCCAAGAAGCTTAAAATCTTTGGAAACGCATTTAGAAGCGGCGGGTTTCTTGCGACTAATAATTAAATATTTTACTTCATTAATGAACGCATTACAAAAAGTTATTATCGAACTATTTTCGTAAAGTCAAAAATAGGATAAATTCTATACCGGAAAACAAGGAAAATTCTACCGGTACACGTAATTTACGAGAATTTAGTTTACCGAGAAATAATAACATTTATTCAAAAATCTTTCAAAATACTTATACGGGCGATTACACTTATACCATCTTTATAAAAAAAACCTTTACATTTATAAATCAATAGTTGTTTAAAACGTAGATTTAACGTAATACTTTTTTAACCTAATCAAGTTATATCTGGAATCTTACCTCATATATTCCAGTTTGAACAATTAAATTTATTATATTCTGTAATCAATGCCTTTTCAAGGTAAAATCATATTACTGACCCTTTAAACACGAATTCGCTTACCTGATATGGGCTTATAGGTACCTATAAACTATACTCGTCAATAATTCACACCGAATTATTGTTTTGAAAAACTTCAAATCTACTGACGGTATAGTAAATTAAAGCTTATTCAATACCACATTTATAAATCGAGTAAATAAAAGATAAATTATTGTATTTATTTGACTGAATATATATAACTTAAACGTAATTTATCCTTCAAGCCGTTTCAATCCCATTTCAAATACGGTATAAAGACTTTTCGTACCAAACAATACAACTATACCAAAAAAAATATTAGTTTTTGATTAAAGTTTAGATAATTATTCAGCGTTTATGGATAATAAGAATATTGCTATATATATATCAAATGCTCAGATATCGAATTAACTAAGACTATGTCTATGAGCCAGCTATCAAGTAAACGAAATATGGAAATCAATGGTAAACGAATTAAGGAAAGAAAATGAAGACATTATTTTTACTTGAAACTCTGTTTACCATTTTTGTTTTACCGAACGCTTTTAATATAATCGAAACGTAATTGATCGTAAAGGTTTAATGTTAACAAATACTGTAATATAAAAATTCCTTGCCGATGTTTACGATAAACGCCACTACCTTAGTCTTGGAACTATGATAAATACTTTTAAAAAAGACTTTACTTTCGGATAAAACTTCAATTATTTGAGAAATATTGTAAAGATTACTTACCATATAAGTAAATTTAACATAATTACCAAATTTTTGTGGGAAAATTACAACTTATATAAACACATAAAAATCTGATATATGTCATTTACATGAATTTTATCGTAGCTTTATTATCGGTCTATTCATCTTCACGTAAACCTTGATGCTTATTAGTAAAATATAAATTCGACGGTATTATACTAGTAATGAACCGAATATGCAAGCGAACGCTTTTCATTTAAAGACTATTAACCCATATAACTGGTAATTTGACTATTTCTATATGAAAATACTTATTATTCTTATATTAGACTTAATATAATAAGATAATCTCGGACCGAAATCCCAAGTTTTAATTTGTATTTTAGCAAAGATAATAAAAAGTTTTTGGAACTAATTGAATAATAATAACAGCCGATTATTTTTAAGCTAATTGTTAATTTGCACGGAAGAATCAGTTTTTCAAATTTGGCATTACGTTATTATATGACCAAGAACTATGAATAATTATATATTAAGTTTTTTTCTATACTGTAGTGAAATCTTAATAACGCTGATTTTCGAATAATTAACGTTAGGTTTAATGCATTTCATTTTATATTTATTTCACAATTACTAGTAAATTATGTCATTTTATAAATGTTATGTGAATAGGCTAATATACGATTTATAGGAATATATTTAAAATGCGATAGTGACTTGATCACAAATTGTAACTTCGAAATTAAAAAAATTATGCGATAAAAATTATAAATAACGTAATTTTGATGCGGGTAACGAAAGTCAAATCAAAATTAATCGAGTATATGAACCTTTTTATCGTGAAGATAAACTCGCTTTTACTTTGAATTTTCCTTGAAATTTAATTATTTATTTTATTTTTAGTATTTCTTCAACTATTATCTGTATGGGATAATAAAACTTTTAATCGAGTCGCCCCGCTTCCAGCGCCTATCAGGTACCAGAGCGATGAAAATAAATAGAAAGTTGGAAAAAATACTAGACTAAAGATTTCATCGCCGCTGCCGAATAGCTTAACAAATTCAATTCCTTATACGATAAAAGTGATTATATTGGAATAGTACAACATATAGTGTAGTAGATCGACGTTAATTATAGTAAAGTTGACTTCACTGCAAGTTGAGTGTATTTTTTATGCGAATTAACTGAATTGGATGTAAGTTCAGTACAATACGCTGCACTTAACTCTAGGGCACAGGCCAGGAAATTGGGCAAACAAATTACTATGCAGACTGGCTAGCGTTCTGCTCAACCTTAAACAATATATTCACCACTTTACCAATGCAATATTACTGCTACTTCGACTAGGATTCGAATTGATAACGTTACAACAATCTAAGCTTTACTAACACTAATAATTGCTTATTGAATTAAGTACAGATTAGCTGAGTAGAATAAGAAGCGACTTTCTGGTTACGCTTTACGTTAAACGGCGGCTAAGGTAGAGGAACGGTTTTTGCGAAAGATCTTTACTACTGTGTTAGTCTTTATAGCAATACGTAAAGACCTTTGTATTACGCTAGTTTTTACAGCAGATCAGAGGTAGCGACGGTATCGCTATTAAAAACACCAATAAATATTTACAAAACCTTTCTTTAAGACGTTAATATTGACTATCAGAAGTCTTAAAGTTCAGCAAGTTGCTAAAAAGCTTAGTTAGTATTACTGAAGGTACTACTACTGAAAAAACGACCAAGTTCTACGGCCAAATAATGAAATAAATAACTTTCAACCTTACCTTTTATACAAAACTTTTTCCCTCACTTTATTTTTTCTACTTCTCTACAATAATTTAATTGTTAAGTTCGCTACTTTGAGCGAAAACACCAAGAATCGTCAAGTCGCGTTAAGAAAGCCACTCCGCGCGACCCAACGCTAATCCGCCAAGTTTCTACGCGACTTTATGCCAAAATAAAAAGTAACTACGCCTAAAATCACCAAGTTCCTCGCCTTACACGCCTCATACATCCTACATAAGCCCTAAATCTTAAGATAGTCCCTGTTTTAGATATTTAAAAAGGAATTAAAGCCTTGAGATAAATCTTAACAAAGCATTATAATGAAGACCTATAGCGATTAGATATCTATAAAGAATTAATGGAAAAGCACCTAGTTCACTACATCAGCTACTATATCGTTGAGTAAGAGGGTAGCGAAGAACTTGACCACGGGAACCGCGTCTTTCGAAACTTTCGTAACCTTTTTGGCGACTAGACTATCGATATATGGAAAAAGATTCAAAAAGGTATCAAATCCTAATTAAGGGTTGAACTTGAACGCCAAGGAATTTAAGTGCCAGAAAAGGGCCCTACTAAGCCAGTAAAAGATCTTTTCGATTTGACACAACTTATGGAATGTTCTTAAGACCCATACCCTAAAGAAAAAAAGGCTAAGGAACCTTATCGCCTTTATACGCGATTTAGGGGACCTCTCATTTACCCTTGGCTAAATTAAGCCTTTTTATGCGCCTATAATAAGAAAACTTTCAACTTACTTAGTAGCCCAATGTCTTTACACGACAAAGCGAAGTATGCCTTTGGTATTGTCAAAACGTGTAAAATAGAAGTTTTCAATAGGTTTAAAGGTATTAACATTAGCGCTTTATACAAGTTAATTAAGCAAAATTGTTAGCTCTTCCAAAACCTTCAAATGAATATCACCCCTTAACAATCTAATCGATAGGCCTCTTAAAAACCTTTTTACAGAAAGTTTATCTATATTTGAAAGATAACTATAGGTTCGACTACAAAACTTTACCATTCGGATTAAGCGATTAAAAATTACCCTTAATACTGTACCTCGAAAGCTTTAAAGCTGAAACTTCCAAGAAACACCAATTAAGTCTAGGATAACTATCTCGACTTTTCCCTAAAACCTGTTAAAATGGTTAATATTAATAATGAACTCTTTACGGAATTTGCTAAAATTTGGAACGATACAGAAAAGTAAAACGGGAAGCCTTATAATCTCCTATATACCACGATAATGTCAATTCCAAATATATGCAAGTAAATAAAGGTTCCCTCTATAGGTTTTTACTTATTATTATCCGAAATCCTTATAATGTACGTTAGTGACTATTACTTAACTTCTCTTACTCAAGCTACCACGTTTTGCGAGATTTATGATAGCATAAATGGTGACTTCAAATACGACGTCCACCTGTGGTAATACCATATAAATTGGGCCACTACGAGGTAGGTAACGATAATAGCAAAAAAATGAAAAAATAAAAAAATAGAAAATAAAAAGAGAAAACACCGATAGATTTGCTGAATCAAATGATTAATAAGTTAATAATATATCAAAAATTAATGGGAAAAGAATACGCTAACAAAGTTACACTTCGCGAATAGGTACTGGCAACAGTTATGGGCGTTAGCGAATTCGAAAACGCCTTACAACGACTAACAGCCACCTATAAAGGCTTTTTTAGCTAGTTGCGTTTCTTGCTTACCACTATAATGGCGCGTATACTAAATTCGCTTTGTATGTACCCTTAAGCCGGCAACTTTCCTAACGTAGATAAAAAAAAAAGAATTACGGTGGTTAACTACGTCGATTGTAAGTACGGCTATAGTTGCCCTTAATGCCTAAAATCTGGCCTACTGGCCATAGACTGGAGGAAATAAAAATAGCTAGAGTAGCACCAGCAAGGCTAAGATTTAGGCGGACCCATTAACCTTAAGCACTATCGTTGTAATAATGGTAAAAGACGTTAGATTTGTGGTAAGTCATGCTATTGATCAACTCGGTACCTCTAAGCCAAGAGAAATAATAAAAAGGTAATATATTACATTTAATAACCTACCACTTTTGAATAGAATTACCTAGATTCAATTTTTGATTTTGATTGAAAGGAGCCAATTAATGGCGATAATAGCTCTGAGCAAATTAAGAGGTATAAAGATATTGCTTCCAATACGGCCTAGTAATTAGCCTATTACGCCTTTTTATACCGTTAAGGTGGTAAAGACCTTCACCTTTGCCTTAATTAAGTCTTTAACCCCTTATAAACTTTTAAATTTCGCAATTGTTTACGGGAACCACATATTTTAAGGTATTATGTTAGGTATAGGGGTAGTAGGGTACTTAATAGGAGGTAATTTATAGTATTTTCTATTGCAAAAAGAAAGTATTACAGTTACTACAATTAATCGTCACGATATAAATAAAGCCAAAATTGGTTTTGGATTAGGCGAATAAATATTTTTATTAAGAATAACGGTAGTTTAAATTGGTGTGAAAGTAATTACATTTTATATCCTTAAGTCTTTTATTCCTTTTACGTTTTACTTCAAGGATATAAAAAACTTCATTATTAACGTTAACGTCAATGTAGATGAACTGGTTAAAAATAGTAAAAGGTTTTTTTTTTACTTGAATTCAAGGCACTTAAAGTTTTATTTTTAAGGTCCGAAATCAGTAGTATTAAGTCTAACGTAACCGATGATACCTAAACTATATCAACGTTTTACCTAACTAACTGTTAACAGGTTATATAAAGTTTGAAATCTGCAAAGCATGAAAATATGGAACACTTTGCCCTAGAAGTTATTAAAAAACTTTATTACCACTGTTGAACATATACCTAAGCTCCTAAAAGATTAAATTTTATATTAAAAACTAGAAGGATTTCAATTGCGAGAATTTTGAGAACGTATTTACTTGAATAATAAGCCTGTTTTTTACGTTGTTAACTTCGAAACCTCTTTCTACAAAGCTAAGTTTCTAAAATCCTGTTCTGTAAAGGATACGTAAGAAACGCTAAGGATATTGTGGATTAACATATAACTGGATCTACCAAAATTCATCGTTTACAATATCAATACCAACTTTACGACGGCGGAGTTTTAAAGAGAAACTAAGATAATAGATATTTAGTGTAAATAGATACTTATAAAAGTCTATTAAAGTATTGAAAAGATTAAAAGAGTATACGTCCTATTTCATTAAGCGTAGTATATCCTTACATTAAAATGAAAAGCTTTACGGATATGGGGACATGCTTATAGATAACATTAAAAGATTTAAACTATATTATGGGCCTTAACGGCTTAATGCTAACGTTGCTGGTTTTTGGCACGTACCTTCGCCTAAAAATTGAATCTTCGTCTTTAAAAAGTACTTATAAAGATGTTACAGTCTACGGCAAAGTTTTAAGGGAACTTCGAAGAGAATCGGCACGCCGCCAAGTTAATAATAACCTTAACACAAAAACAGTCCCCTTAATAATCGACGTATTTGTTTCGCCATTACAAAGTAAAGTCCTCATATAATGAAAGCCGGGCAAAAGTAAAGTATCGTATAGGATATGAAGTAGTAAGAACTCCGAACTGGTTATTGAAATTACTAACAGTTTTATATTATTTTGAATCACCTAAGTTAAGACTTATATTAGGGGTATTAACAAGAAGACACTAAAGTTAAGAGACCAATCTAAAATAAACCTCTTTCATCTATCATCGAGTAACCGATAAAATACAATGATGTAAACAACCTTCAAAAAAGAGGAACGTTGAAAATGAGGAATATATATCGGGATATAATTACAATATATTTAGGTATGTAAAAAAAATGAAAAGAAAACGAAAAAATAGTAATAAAACTTTGAGTACAAGATATTATTTAAATTTTCTGTATACCCTTTAATGAAAAGGATAAAATAGAGATTAATAGTCTACTAAATCGAAAAGTTATAAAATTTGTACTGGAAAAAGATTTCAACTTTTAAGACCTTAACATTAAGATCTTTAAATTAAAAATTATCTGCGAGGTTAAGGGTATACCCACGGGGTAGCCATATGAAAAATCAAGTTTAATCGTTTAAAAATACGACGATAAAATCCAAAATTGAATCCTAATATAGTCTTTAACTATTAAAAAATTAGTTACCGTTTGATGATTACTTTAGTAGTAGGTTTATTAGCTAAAACTAAAGATAAGTTTGCACTTAATAATCTTAATATAAAGTAAACTCAAACGTAGCCAATAACTGATTGATAACAGATAATATTATTAGAATTATTATCAGAATTACGTATTATTTACCTTTTAGGGACAGTAATACAATATATCAAGTTATTGTACGAATTAGCTAAATCAGACGTTAATTAGTTTTTAACGTATTAGTTTTATTTTAAATTATAACCCATAATTAAGCCTTTAATATACGACGCTTATTTTTTGGTAATAAAAAAGAGGATTTCAGTGTAGTGGATATGTAAATTAATAATACCCTTTTAGTTGAAACGGCTAACCTTATAATATTGAAATTGCATGCGATTAATAACTTAAAGTTCTAGAATTATAAGCTGATAGTGACGTTAATAAAGGGTAGTCATTAGGTTTAATAAATCGTTAAACCGTATGCTTAGTGTTGATACCAGCCTTAGCTTCCGCTAAACGGTATAGGGTACTATTTTGGCTACAATTAATATGACTGATGCAGCGAAGGCTTAACGATACCTTAAATAACGTGTCCATAGTAGCTATATTGTTACCATATATTAACTCACGGTATTATACGATCTATTCATTGCCATATAAGTATAAGAGCTAACTAATAAGGATTTTCACCGATGAAATGAAAGGTTTTAATGGTAAATGCGAAACTTGGACCACGGGATTAATACAATCCTCATCGACTTATCAAGAGCTAAGTTAATAATTTTTACGAATGGGTCTTTTGTAAATAATACCAACTCATCTTTATAAATCGGCTTACCAATAACTTTTGTTAACAAAGATCAGCGAGAAAACCATCTTAGTATTATCCGTAGGTGAATTTATTAAACTTGCGTCAAATATAAAAGAATTATATGAATTGTATTAGCTTTGGAGTTCTACGGCATTATAGCGAGCTTTGATATAAATATAGTATTGTAAAAAAAAAATTTACTTTATTATTAGATAATTCAACATTTTTCTTTTTATCGGTAGTAATTTATACCGATTTAAAAAGCCTTTTCGAATACCTTTGAAAGTTAGGAATTGCTAGGGAAAAAGTCTGATGATCGATGTAATAGCACTCCTTAAAGCTTACGAAGGGAGGGAAATTAAGGAATTCCGATGAATTGACGGCAAAAACAATGTCGCAAATGCTATGACGAAAGTTGTGCCAAACAAAGCCCTGGAAAGGTTTGTAGATAGCAATAGGCTACCCATACGTATCGAGGGCTACGTTGATAGAACGTTCAGAAAGCTCAGATCACGTGACGGCGGTTAGAGATATGCCGGCAAACTGAAAAACTGTCAGGGAAGTGGAGGAATTGATAATGACGATCTGTTGAATTGACACGGCTAAGGTAGAGGCCTGCAAAGGCCTGCGTCGGAAGATCTTTTTAATTGGAAAGGCTAAAGTAGAGGCTTGAAAAGGCCTGTGTCGGAAAAACTTTTTGTAAGAGTTGATGAATTCGGACCTTATAGCGACGGAGCAATTGAGGTTAAATGGGGTTAATTTGCATAAAACTGGGTGCAATTCAGTATGAAAGTTAACTGGAATTGATAAGGATCTGGCCAGTTGACAAGGAGGCAATTTAGTGGTAACAGGAAAAGATTGGTCAACCTCACTGGCGTACGCGTACAAACTAAAAAGCCGCCAATATTGGAATAGTATTACATGTAGTGTAATAGGTCGACTTTATTTATAGTAAAGTTAACAGTACTGCAAGTTAAGTGTATTGTTTGTGTGAACTTACTGCATTGGGTGTAAATCGAGTGCAGTACGCTGTACTTCACTCTAGGGTACGAGCCAAGTAATTGGCCATACAAATTACTGTGCAGACCGGCTAGCGGTCTGCCAAACCTAGAACAATACATCCACCACTTGATTAATGAAATACTATTGTTACTTCGACCACGATTCGAATTGATAGCGTTGCAAGGATCTAAGGCCCTGCCAACAGATACACAATAAAAGACAACGAATAGGTGAATATTAAAGACTTAGAATATTATAGGAAGATAATTAAAGCATTCAGAAAAAAATTGGGATGATTTTCAAGAGTATTAGTGGCTTTCTTACGGGTAATGCTTCTCGCGAGTACCCGTTTTCGTAAAAAGCTTTTCTCACAAGACATCATGGAATTCTTAAACCTACTTATCATGGGGATATTATTCTTTCTTTGTCCTCCAGGATTTGTTGTACCAAAGTAGGGTACCAAAACCCACCTGCCTTCTTCGTTGTTATTTTACATACTTGCTGCAAACTCTGCAGCTTCAGAGACATAGACTTAGTTTCCTTATCTTTCAATACACTGTAAATCACACCACCTCCAGCAAGATTCAACAGTAAACAGGAATATAAATAAAATTTCGAAAACGTATGATTTTATTATTGTATATTATATATTTCCAAATAATTACCCAAGTGGTTGGTTTTCTTTGACGAGAATATTCGTGGAAAAGCTACGATTACTCATACGCATCGCACGGATTAGGTGGGGATAAGCAATATTTAGGGTAATAACGGCGTCCCTGTTGGTAAGTCTTCATTGTTGCGATATAGTCGATTCGAATCTTTGGTCAAAATAACTGGTGCTTCATTGAAATTGATAATGGGTTACTTCTAAGTTTGGCAAACCGCTAGCTGGTCTATACACTGACTTGTATGGTCAATTACTTAGTTCGTACCACAACCTGAAGTGGGCATCTACTTCACTTGACTTGCAGTCAATGTAGTCAAATCCCACAAACTACAGTCAATTTTTCAATCGATACAACTAACTAACTGTAACTACAATTGACTTAATTGTACTGCAATTAATTGTTATTAAAATACTGACGGCTTTTTTTTGTGACTGCCTGCGTCAATACGGCTAATCACTTTCTTACGGTAAGTCCTAAACTCTCTCCATAATCTACATACCAAAACCCTATCAATTCTAATTGATTTACACGAGAACCAATACCAATTACGGCTCTTGTTCCCACAATCACGAGTCCCGCAATCTTTAACACCTGTAAACAAGTCTTTCGCTACAAACTTATGCATATCATAAACTTATATGCCACCAATTACGTACCCTCTGCCAATAGATCCAAGCCTACTTTTCTTACATGCTACAACTGCCATCGCTACCCTGACAGTGTTCTAATTTGCCAAGGCATCCCTGTTCTTTCACGTTACGTAATAGGTGTTTTACGTAGCTTTCAATCCACGTAGTCAACATATTACTATGCACAAACATTTCCAAAGTGCTTTTAAGCGTAGCCTTAGTTTCAATATCCATTGGGTTATTGTTGCCATGAATTTTTCGGAACTTATTGATTTCTCGAATTTCGTATACCTATTTTAAAGCTGTTACGTTTATTATTGAATATTTTTCATTAGTAGTACCTACCTTCAACAAATTCTTATAAAGACTTCAGGAATCTGTATACATTACTTTAATTAGCGAAAGCAATCTCAGCTATATATTGATAATCTTCAACGTGTCATTAGTTACCATACCGATATCGATGTCCGTTATTATACTATAGCTTTTCAATATTTAGGTACTTCATATTACATGTATATACATCATAAATATCCAATATGCGAAATAACCCGTAATCATAAATTACTTTTCTAACATTCTCTCGTTAACGAATATTATAAGAAACACGATTTATAATATAAAGTTTATATCATTTGTAAAAAGAGCCGTTAAAAATCATAAACTTCACCGTCGTTAAATTTTCCAACATTATATTATTATCTATTTACAATCATTTACTTGGTACTGAACATTTTTCATTTAACTTATAAAAATCATCATTTCATGGGTTTTGTACTTTCTCCGCAATAGATAAATCGTATAATACCTCCGGTTGATATAATATAACGATTAATATAATTCGAGCTTTTTATTTCAAGTATCGTTATAATATTACTTCGCCAGTTTTATCAATTTGTGCCAAATTCGCGGCCTGCCTTTTTCAACGTAGGCTCAGATACGTATTGCAGGTATCGTTAATATTATAAATACGGATTAACGATTTTTTAAAATAAAATTGTATATATTGAACCAAAGTTTCAATTGATTTTCATCTTTCAAGACCTAATTTGCTACTAACACGTTATTCCTCCGTCATAAATTAAACGCTTGACAAAAGAGGCTATCGTTAATTTACATGGTAAAGATGTCGAAGATTTTTCTTTACGTTATTAAAAAAATAAGAATCGAATATTCAAGTTTTGATATCTAGTCTATATTTAAAGTTTGTGCGGTACGTTAAAGACCAATAATACTTTTTTCAGATGATATATAGAAATGATGATCATATTTCATTACCGAGCCAACCAGATATACTGATCCCCGAATTTCTCCGGTAATTGCAATAATATAATCTTCTCAAAAATTTGATCAAATTTCGTATATATTTACATATGATTATAGCTATTAAAAATAAGTTCACTATTTATTTTAGCAGTTTAACGGGTAATTTTTTCAATGATTGAATGTTGATTAATGTTTTGAATTGTAGTTGATCAAGTGAAAATCCAGTTTTTACCTTCGTTGTCGTATTTTTAAACGATTCATCGTAACTCTTCATACGGCCGATTTATAGTCTTACCTTGAATTTCGTAGAGTATCTCAACATGAAAATCATCAAGTCTTGATTGTCAAATTATACTAACAGTTTGAATTAAATAACTCTCCATGTAGAAAGTTTATCTATCTTTACTAGGTTAGTTTTATTAAAAGATTTACTTAGTATGTCTATAATACCTTTAACTCTTAACTTAAGGGTGATATTTATATTAAAAATGATTTTCTAAAATACACATGTTGTTTTGTATGACTTTGCAAGCTTATAATCCTCATTACAATTCTTCTCTTTAGTTTATATACTCTTTTTGAATGGGATTTGACCCTATCTAATTTTCATCAGCTTATAAACAATCGGTTCAGGAGGGTTGTATTATTTCATCCGATTGATTCGAAGGATTTTAACTTAAGGATTTGCATCAGATTTTGGGAAATTTTGAAATAATTTAACCTAATTAATACAGTAAGTATCGGAACTATTAAATTTTATAATTACTATGGTTTCGTCAAAAATACTTATTATATTATAAGGTTTACTACATCTAAATGGATTTTTCCATGAAATCTTTTTTCTTTGAAAGGGTAAATATAGTACATCTGTTATCAATAGTAAGGTTTTTGGTATTAAAGGCTTTTTTAATCCAACGGCTTACCGATTCCTTAATCAATTCCTTTAAGGTTTTTTTATATATCATAACCCGCTTCTCGATATTTGAAAATAGTGGCGATTTATTCATTATACGTATATAAATTTTAAATTCCAATAAAATTGGCACAAAAGCGTTTAGGCCACCAGTATCATTAATTTTTTTCTAATCATTCTTAATTATGCTGTTTAACTTGTAAAAGTACTAATCTTTAGTATAAGAATATTGTAAGCTCTGGGTAAAAATAGGTAAACCTTTTCAACATTATGAATACTTCCATAGGCTGTAACAGAAAACTTTCAATAATAAATCCTTATCAACTTAATATTAAGTCTTAATTTTATACTAATAAAGTTATCATTTATACAGGGCTTTATAGTTGCAATGTAGTCTATTCGAAATTAGTCGAACTAAATAGTGCTGCATTGAAAGAAGTTAACGTATTGTTAAAGGTTTGGCAGACCGCTAGCCGGTTTACACAGTAATTTATGTTGCCAATATCTTGGCCAATGCACTAGTATAAAGTGGTCACATACTGTACTTCACTTGCAGTCAATACAGTAAACCCACAAAACAATACACTCAACTTTAAGTCAGTATAGTCAACTTAACTATTAGTAAAGTTAACCTACTATACTGTAATTACTATTATTCTAATACTGGCGGCTTTTTGTTTTGTAAGTGTACGCTAATATAATCGACCAATCTCTTCCGGTTACCACTAAGATACACTCTCGTCAAATAGTCAAACCATTGTTAATTCCACCGCTAAATTAACTCCATTTACCACATAGATCCGAATTCCGACTTTATCATTTTCTATAAATAAGTAATCCGCCACAAACTTATCCAAAGCTTCAATTTGACCGTACCAATCCAACAAGTCGCTGCTATCAATAAAATACGGCATAATTTTTAAAAGTTTATTCCACGGAGTGTATGGTACACTATAGAAGCAGTAGGAATTTTTCAATAGGGTCGTTATTGTGGGTAGGAACGCTTGAGTTGCGGGCCTTCCAGCCAGTATATGTATATATTTCACATTAGTGCGGGTCATATTATACGAGATATATTGTGGGACGTTCCCGGTGATAGTAAATCCAAAGAAAAAGTTACGACTGGTTCACAATTCCAGAACTTTAAATCTTTAATATCTTATTGTTCCGATACCACAAAACTAACAATTCGTTGGGAAAGAAGATTTTTTGTTTGTATACCCACCAAACCGAAATTTTTCTCTTACGTAACAAAAATATAGGTTGTAGGTAAAAATTTGTATTCCCAACCTTAATTTAAAGTATGATAAATTGATTGAAAACGAATAAACGCCTATTGTAGCTAGCCTATACAATAATTCAATACGTCGTATTATCATCCTCGTAAAATACTTGCTTCGCAATTCGTATAGTAATTCCACCAATATTTTCCATTATTAATCAGTTGCTTATTAAGTATACGCTTACTTTATATCACGGCTATTAACGGTAAAATTTCCTTCATTTTAATCTGAAAATCTGCTACCAAAACAACTACTAAATCCTACGCATTTTTTTTACATTTCTCAATAATTACGTAAAGATCTACTACTTACCTTTCCTACTGCATCTTTAAACCATTAAACATAGTTTTTCATACGGTCGTCCAGTGGTTTTGCCTCTTGCCTCGTAAATCATCCTTAACTTAAAAACTGTAACATTTGGATTTTAAAGATTAAAGTAGTTTTCAAACACAAATTTTTCGAATTCTTACAAAAGGAGTCCGTTAATTTAGACTTTACCTTTTTCTTTATATGGTTTATTGTAAATATTAATAACGCTTTATACTTGGAGCTTTACAATCGGTGCTTCATTATTTTTTCAATTTTTATTAACCAAAGCAATAATATATATCCGGCCCGGTATATATTTCTCGTTTTTACCGTTTATACTCATTTATCGTCGTCTGTGCCGGAAGTATTCTATTCACTTATAGATTGCAAAAGGGATAACATTGTATTAGTTCATTTGCTTGACTTAAAAATATTTATCGCTATCATTAAACTCACAGACATTAAACTTGACCTGAGTTATTCAAAACGTGAAAAATCTGTTTGTAATTTTAAGAACTACTTTAATTTAGCTATACTGAACATACAAAATAAGATATCCCATTTAATAGCTCTCCAAACAAAAAAACTTTACTTGGTAACGGCAAATTAAACACCTTGATTATCGTAATACTGTTACCAGTATTAAGGTTATTATGGACTTCATGTCTTGCCAATTACTTTCGTAATTTCTTTAGTACTTTGATGTAAGCCTTGACTCTCTTCTAAGTACTAACTAATGGCGAGAATTGAATTTTTAAATATTAATATATCCCACAATCCAATAACGTTAATATTAGGCGATCAAATCTCACAATATTATTCCAGCCCTTCGTCACTATATAAAAATATGCTTCTGAATCCCTAAAACTTGCAATATTCAGCGTAAAAATATCGTACGAGTTGGTAGTTTTTTATAGTTGAAAAGTAGTCGATTTGTTAGACCTAGGTGAAGTATCAAACTCCACCCGCCTTCCTCATTATTATTCTGCATACTTTCTGCAATCTCTGCAGCTTTAGGGACCTATACATAGTTTCTTCATCTTTCAATATACTGTTAATTATACCACCACCAGTAAGATTCAACAAATGGTAGCTGTAAATACAGCTGATTAAGTTGAACCAGGCTGATTGAAACCAGACTTAAATTTACACCAGGATTTGGTGCCGCCGTAAATTGCAAAACGCAAGAAAACAAAAAAAAACATCACCAATCCCTTGAGCCATCAGACTTTTCGCCCTTTCCTTTTTCGGTCTGCACTCTCCCTCGTCATCTCAACCTTTCCATTATCGGTCTACTCTTTCTACCACTCTACCTACTTTTATATTAGTTTCTATAAGGATCAGACAACTACAAGCATCGTTGTAAAACCAGTTACATCCTTATATACTGTTTTGACAAACTCGAGGCTAGTAATCGGAAGCGTTATTTGTTAATCCAGCTTCTTTCAAATCGCATTAGCTATTTTTAATTTCACTGACCTCTTTTTTAAACAGACCCAGCTCGCTTTCATACGCCCATACACATAATGTTTGTAAACGTTGCATTTTTAGGTAGCGGTAGCAGTAGCAAAGGTAATAGTAATACTAAGCCTATTAAAGGTTACTTTTGCAAAGCTTTTGAACGAAAAATTGACCAGTGTTCAACGGTTCTAATTAAACGTTTTAATAATTTGGATGAGAATATTCGCGAAGTAAGGAACTAAATTAGGAATTATATGGAGATAAAAGTAGCTAGAGCTCTTACCACTGCCTTAGCTGCTATACGATAAAATTCTCCTTAACCCCTTCATCTAATGGTTTAATATTCATATCCGGGCTCCTATAGTCGTAAGAAGAACCGTTATCTTCGTATAGATAATGATAGTCTTGGTAAGAATGATCTTTACCACAGCTAGTAAGCTGTTGACCGTCACGAGTTCAAACACCATAATCCCGGCCGTCTCCGCGACCCAGAATTTAGAATACCCAATCACCACGAGTCCTAACCTCCTTGAGATCGCGACCGCCCCCCAAAAACACGATTACGAGCTACGAAAACGCAAAGAAGCTAATAAATGCGAGGCTTTACAAACCTTTTTACAATTCTCGATAGGAGAAAGACGATTAGGAGAGTAGAAGAGAGAGTCTTCAACTTAAAATATCTCGATTCATTGAATTTCGGTATTATGATTATGTGTAAAGACGATATTTTGACAAACGTTGGTTCTTTTTAGCAACCGATAGATTTATTAATTAATATTGATTATAATTTTCAAAGCTAACCAATTGAGATATTTTACTTTTAATTCAAGGATCGGTTATTTATGAGTGAAATTTAAAGCCAATTTATTTAACCTTCGTAATTTGTTTCATGAGGTTTCACGAAAATTATGGATAACATCGTGGATGAATTCGCCATAGATATTGGGCGAGTTAAAATGAAGTATCGAAAAAATACCTTTCGTTTCTAAAATTCGCTAGACGACGAGTAGGAGTCAAAAGATATCTAGATAAAGATACGATACACTAAAACTATCGGTTCTTTAGATAAGTATTATGAGAATTATAGAGAAGTTCTAGTGGATAATTGGTCCTTATTAAATGTAGGAATTTAGTAATATTGGTATCCTCTCCATTAAAAATAGCAAATACGTAATTTTATATCTAATATTATGGAAAATGAGATTACGTTTTTTATGGTAGTAAAACGTAAGTTTCTTTATTATCGACTTGCTTTAAAAAGGGATACCAAAAAGTGTTACTATTTTGGTAGTAATTACGAGAATATTCATAAAAAGTACAAAAAACGTTATTGAAATAATTGTGACGAAGTTTAAGGTCGAAGGTACCGTTGGTTATACGACTGTTACAAAAACTGTAAAAAAAAAAAAAAAAAACGCTGTAAAAATTGTTTTCGTTAGCGAAAAAGATATTAACAGCCGCAAAACTAGGATTATAAACGTCAAGGCAGCTATAAGCGTCGCTAAAGTAGTTGTGAACGCCGCCGAAACAGTCGTAAACACTGCTGTAACCGTAACCGTAACCGCCTCGTTTACAATATTTATTTAGATACTAACGATAGGAAAAACTCGTAATTATCAGGAGCTTCCTTACGCTTTTCCTCCACGGGTTTGGAAAAGGGTATTATGGGCAACGAAATAGATATACTAAGGCTAGTAATAACATTGATGGCTATTATCGCGAGTCTTCCGACTCGCGTAAATAATTATTTACTTACTTAAAAAGCTGTTTTACTCGCGGTATTATTAATACTCATATTATACATAGACACTTATGATAAGCTGACGAACGCACTTTAACGAATTTATTCATAATTTTAAAAAGTTGAAAGTTATTTTCAATCGTACTACTAATAAAAAAGTCATTTTAGTGATTACCAAATATAAATACTCATTAATTTTCCTATACAGCCTTAGGTATATTTCAGATATATGTAAAAACGATATGATGTAACTTTGATGTAGGTGTAAATAAAAATAGTATAAAGTTACACTTTCTTGAAAATAACTTGTCGGATTTTATCACGTTCAAGATACTAGTCAAAAAATAAGATATAATTATAAATGTTATAAAAAATCTAATTTATCTGAAAACAAAAGCCTAATAGATCTCTTAGACTTTTAGTTACAATATTAATGGCTTACCCGATCTATTACGTAAAACGGCAGAAGCTTGAGTTGTGGATAAACTCGATACTAGCTCCCTTCTTACCAGCAGTTAGCTGAAATCTTGTAAGGATAATATTTTTATGTAGCGCGATGTAATTTCATTTCGCGACAGCATATTCGATATCACATTTACTATATGTAAAATAGCCACTAAGCTAGTAATTGATAAATTGAGAGTTCGTTTTCCTATAATAGTATTACGTGGATAGACTATCTAGATACCAGTCGAGTACAAATACTTACCTAAAGGTCGCTTATTTATATTTACCTTTGATTTTATAATCGAATCAATAGTAGTTATTAACACTATTTGGCTTATATTATATAGCTGTATAATACTATTAAAGACTAATAAATTTATTTTAATAAATTCATTCTAAGAACAATAAATAAACACGAAAATTCAGTTTATTTTGAAGCAAATTGAAACATTTTATTACTACCTTAGATATAGGCTAATAAAGCCGAAATAATCGCTTTATTAGTTCCATGACCTATCAAATTAACATTAGGAGATCATTAGGTAAACTTTATGTTGTTTGGGAAAATGAACGATAATTCGGCTATATTAATGGTAAAAGCGGAGTTAGAACTGAAATTTCTTGTAGTATCAATGTTATCTTTTGCACAAAAATTCATGAAGTTAAACCAAATACACATTAATTATAATATAAATTCCCTCTTAATGAATGCCGTGGTTCACCTAATTACGAAGTTTTTTTTTTTTTTTTCAAAAAAAAAACCTTTTAAGATTACTTGATTGGAATTGAAGTAAAGGGATGGAATACCAGGGGTAATACCTAACTTATTCGATATTAAAACTTTCAAAAATGTCTCAATGATTTAAAGGAAAGATGGTGCCTATACTAACGTGGCTGATAAATATAAGTATTAAAAGTGAACATAATTTTCGAGTAATACCTTTATATGTAGGATGAAACCAGATCAACAAAAGTTGCGAAGAAATATATGATAAAAGTAAAACTTATTAAGGGAAAGTAATATATTTAATTTAAGTATTATCTCAATCTCATTTCAATGTGAGAAGAATAACTTTTAAACCAATTGCTCAACAATTTCTACGACAAAAAATATATGAATTATTCAAACGAGATTTTATCATTCGCCTTACCATTTTTCGTAGTTTAACGTATAGTTATAGCGTTTAAACAGGATGTTTTATAGCTAGCTTTAAACTCTTAAACAAATGAAGTATTAAAGATAATTTCTCGTTACGATTATAAATTTATATTATCCTGTTACTATATAAAAAAACGTTGGATTATAGTGGTTGATTCTAATAAATCCTTCTTTCAAATATTATTTTATCTTGAATTAACAACTCGATTGATAATAATAAGTTACCATCAGTTGAAAATTTTTAAAGTGTAAAGGTACTGAGGCCGGAGCTGTCGCTTACGATGGTCAGAATCTGTCCATAAGCCTCGATGAATAGGGATATTAGAAGTCCCTGCTAGAGAGCTGCTGTAGAGCTAAGAAGATGGTGCAACCCGGTCACGTGACGTGTGGGAGCGTGTTCCTATACAGTTTCCTCCCTACTCCAGAGTATTATAAGAATGTGTGGAACTATTAGGGTTGGATCCCTGGTAATACTAGCTAGGCACTAGCCTGTAACATAAAGGTTTTTTTATAGAATTTCGGAATTCGCTTTTTTTACGCCTAAAAATATATAAATCGTGCGTTGAAATAATTTCGAAATTTTTGCAAAGGTTTTATTATTGATATTATCGTTTCTTCCAGATACTTTAGAAGATTACCTTACCTATTTAAAGAAAATATTTGGTTCATTTTCATTAAAAAGATTATTAATATCGCTAGAAAAGTTATATTTTAATTTTCAATCAGTTAAGTTCCTTATATTTTACGTCAACAGTTTTGGTTTAATAAAAACTGAGGAACATACTTAATGTTTTCACAAATTATCGGTTTTAAAAAACTTAAAAGCTTTGAAAACGCATTGATTCGCGGCGTGCCTTCTACTATTAATAACTTCCCATTAACCTTAATTATCGAACGCATTATAAAACCTCAAGGTTAACCTATTCGCTTAAGGTCGAAAACAAGGCAAATTGAACACTACAAACAAAGTAAAAAGCCAATATTACACCCTATTCGAGAGATTGGGGTTCACGAAGAAAAAGCAATGATTTTTCAACAAACTTTAAAAATACCTGTATAAGCGATTACGTTTATATTATTATAATTTAGTAAAGCTATTATTATTTCAGATCGATGACTGTTTGAATCGTATATTCACTATAATACATTTTAAATTTAAAAGGAGCTATGTCCAGAATTCTGTTGAATGCAGTCTAGCAATAGTAATTAAACTAATTATATTCCTGAGTCTATGTCTAACCAAAGTAAAGTTACATTGCAGACCTTTTAAATACAGAGCCTCTTACGTTATCTAAGCTTAGAAACTCCTACTTATTACATTCATTACAATCAACACTTAGTTATTGCTTTTATAAATTTCAAATTTATCCAGAGTTTAGGAAATTAAACCTAACTAAATACCACATTTACAGATATCGTTAATAGACGGTTACTCAATATATTTATTTAGTCAAATATATAAAAGTTGGATATTATTCATCCTTTACCTTGATTCAAATTTATTGAAAATCTTTTGTTTAGACATTTTACACCAAACTATCGAAATGTACGAAACAAAGATAACTGTTTAGTTTTCTATTAAATCTTGGACAATTAGCTAGACTTAATGCTCAAACCAAATATTTCAATTCATATAGTAAAGCATTGAATATTGGATAAATTAAGTTGACGCCTATTGACTGCCAACCAGTTAGACGTTACATGACAATTCATAGTACGCAAGTTAAAAAGGGATGACGATAAAGGCGTTTTGTTAACTTAAAAACCCGGGTACCCTTTTCGTCTAGTACAACGTTTGTTATATAATCGAAACGAAATTTGTTGTTAACGTTTGGTATTGCCAAATACCGCAATAGAAGATATCGTTGGCCGACGTTTAAGATCAATGTTATCATCTTGGTTCCAAACTTATAATGTCTCTTTCAAATACGATTTACTTTTGAATTGAACGTAAATTAATTAAGATATATTATGTAGATTTTCTATAACATAAGTCAATTGAAAATGACTATGAAAATTTTGTAAGGAGATTATGATTAATATAAATACCAAAGGAACCAATATATAATATTTATATATTTCTGTCGTAATTTGGCTACCGGTGGATTAGGTATATTGTAGGGGTTACTAATCGATAATAATTTTAACATTCTCGTACCGGTATTATACAAAATATTAAATATAACTGTTGGAATAGTAATATATGCAGTGCAGTAAGTCAACTTTACTGTAAGTAAAGTTCACCGTACAGCAAGTGTATTTCTTTGTGCAGACTTACCGCATTGGGTATAAGTCGAGTACAGTACGCTGCACTTCACTCTAGGGTATGAGCCAAGCAGTTGGCTATACAAATTACTGTATACACCGGCTAGCGGTCAGCCCATCCTAGAACAATACATCCACCATTTGACTCATGCAATGCACCTGTTACTTCGAAGACTAATCCAATCGACAACTTTGCAACCGTATAAGAGCTACCAACACAAACGCTTTTTTAAGGAATATAACCTATTCGGCTAATAAATAGGCTGTTCTTTTGTTCAAGAACTTTTTACTCTAAAATTGGCTTTATCTAAAAGAGATAATTTCAGACAGAAATATCAATGTTTAGTTCATATTTTGGTAAGAACTATCGGAATGTTTTAAAACAAAACTGATAGTAGTGACAGCCTGTTATTCTGACACCGAAATTCAATTGAAATGGAAAAAATAGTTCTTCAAATAAACATTGTATCGTTATATGGCTAAATATCCTAAATAGCGATGAATCGAATATATTCCAAAATTATAATTAAACCTTAATTTCGCCGTTTTTCGAATAATTAACGTTAATCACGATTAGTTTATTTTTAACTTTTAATTGCGATTGCTAGTAAATTTTTTATTCGATTAATGTTTATCCAAGAGGCTAATAGACATTCAATACGGAAATATTTGGAACGGAATACTTAATAAACATGTTATAACCTAAGGACCAACTGTAGGTCATGGAATAGGCCAGCGGTCCGCTGCGCTATCAGAAGCCTGATGTCCAACACATCAAGCTAGTGATCTCTCTTAGGTAAGGACCCAGGGTTAGGGTTGGGACCGCAAGGACCGAAGAGTGGTCCAGTCGATACTACATTGGACTGCAGGAAGCGACTAGCGACCTCAGCGGCCCAGTACTAAAGATGGTATGAAGGCCATAGGATATAAGAACACGGTCAGCACCACATAGATAGTATTTCCTTCATAGCTCCTCAGTTGTCAATCTAAGTATTCAGTCCACATATCTGAATAGCCTAACGGATAATAATCATTCTACAGTACGGACAAACATCTTCTGATATTGCACCTTTGTTACGTCTGCTACCTTACTGTTAACATAAACCCCCTGACACCTTCTATTTACTCACGGGTATTTAGTGTGATCATTACAAAACAATAAATATTATAGTTTTGAAAGTTCAAAAAATATACGATAAAAATATAGATTATATGACTTTCAGGTTAATAACCGAATTTATCCTAAATTTAGCCGAGTATGGAAGACTCTTTTTAGTAAGAAAAAACTTGTTTCCTTGTTTAAGACCGTTTAATATTGTAAATACAGATGGAAACTTCGTTTTTACTTTTAATTTCTCCTTCATTTCAAGGATAGACTTTAATTTTAGTATTATTTACGTAATATATATACAAAATAATAAAATACAAACCGAGATGCTCCGCTTTTAACGCCTGTTAAATGTAAAGGCAATATAAATAAATAAAACGTTAAAATAATATTGAATAAAAGGTTGAATCGACGTCGTCAAATAGTTTAACAAATTTAATACCTCGTACTATAGAAGGGATTTCCATCCAGGGATAAAGAATGAAGTAATATTAAAGAATTGGAATATTGTAGATAGTTAATTAAGGAGTTTGAAAATAATTTGGAATGATTTTCGTAGGTGTTTATGGCTTTTTCTCTAGGACGGCTTCTCGCAAGGACTACTTTTCACCAGTATACCGTTTCGTAAAAAGCCATTTTCATAAAATATGATGAAATTCTCACACCTGCTTATGATGGAAACATTATGCTCTTTTTTGTCCCCCGGCATTTGTTGGACCTAGGTAGGGTACCAAACCCCACCTGCTTTTTTTTATGTTATTGTAAATACTTTCTGGAAACTCTGTAGCTTCCAAGACCTAGTCTTAGTTTCTTCATATTTCAATACACTGCAAATCACACTACTACCAGCAAGATCCAACACGATTCGAATCACTGTGGTTGAAGTAACTGGTGTTGCATTGAAATTGGTTGATTCAGTTGTAAGTTCTAAGTTTGGCAGACCGCTAGCCGGTCTGTCCCATAATTTGTATAACCAAATGCTTTGGCCTATTACTCACTTTGAAGTGGGTACCTACTGTACTGCATTTGCAGTCAATCCTACAAACTGCAATCAATTTTCAGTAAGTATAATCACTTAACTATAAGTATAATTAACTTGACTTTACTTAATTTAACTGCTATTCAAATGCTGGCGGCGTTTTGTTTTGAGCCTGTACGTCAGTGTGGCTTGCAATTAGTTGGTGGTAACCTTTGAAATCATTCTTTAATTGACAATCAAAATCCTTATGAGCTCCGGTAAATTTATACAGAAATTTACATTAGTTACGGCCTTTTATTACAGATTTTCGAGCCCTCCATTTCTCAACTCCCGTGTATAGGTTTTACGCTATAAACCTATACGTATCACGTATCTTACCACTTGCGTACCTTTTGCCAGTAGTTCCAATTACTGGTATTGCTATCGCTACCTTTGCTACTGTTGTTATTAGTATTACTACCCTGACAGTTTTTAAGTTTGTTGGATCATCCTTATTCCTTTATATTACGTGTTAGGCAATTTACGTAGCCTTCAATTCGTACGGTTCACGTATTTCTGTCTACAAACCTTTTTAAGGTGCTATTCAGTGTGTTATTGATTATAGCGTTAGCGGAGTTATTTTCGCTGTGGATTTATCAGAACTAATTTATTTCGCAGGCTTCGTATATTCCGATCAATGTTATTACAACTATTATTAGACGATTTTTATCAGTCGTGTCTTGTTTTGATAGATATTTGTAAAGGTTTTGGAAGTTTATATATACTACCACAAGTATTAGAGGCAGTAGTAGTCATTTATTAATAATTCTTAACGTTTCATTTATTATGAAACTATTATAAAAGCTTCATATTATACCATTAATTTCCAAAACTATTACGCTTCGTACTATAGGTTTATATTTAATCAATATCTAATACAGAAGGCTTCCAGCAATCGAAAATTACCTTTCAAACCTCTCTTAGTTAAATAGTATTATAAAGAAACCGATTTACGATGTGAAGTTAGTAGTTTTAGTAAATATATCGTCCGTCAAATGATTAACTTCGCCTTTGTTAAATTTATCTTCCTTCAATTTACCGCAATAAAATTCTCCCCTTTTTAAATATTTTAATTGCTATTCAATTATTTTATTAAATCTGTTAAAATATTTGTTTCTTATATCTTATATTTGCATCGTGAGTGATAGGTTGTATGATACTTTCGGTTGGTATATCGTGGTAATGTAAGTCGTAGGGCCTGTTGTTTCAGGTATTTCTATCATTTTACCCCGTCGGTTTTATCGGTAATCGACAGACTTATGACTTTAGTTTTTTAACTTAGGCTAATATAAATGCCGGTTTTAGACTTAATACTATTGACGCGTATTAACAGTTAATTCAATTTAATTTGTATATCTTTAGCTAACGTTTCTATTGGTTTTCACCTTTCGAGGCTTGAATTTCTAAAAGCACGTTGTTCGCTGTGATAAATTTATTATTTTCAATGCAACTGGTATTGTTATTTTGTATATTTACGATGAAGAAGTTTGTATCCTTCGCGAATAATACATACGTGTTCAAAGTTAACGTTTCAATTTATTTCCGGTTTTTAAAATACGCCTAGTAGGTCCAAAACTAATGAACGTTCATTTTAACAAGTTCATACAATGATTCGTTATAACTTATTACCGTGTTAGCCAGAAACTGATCCTTTGGGTTTTTTAGGCAGTCTAAATAATATAATCCACTGAAGTTCCGTAGTAAACGATGTATATTTATGCGTCATATCTCAGCTATTACATATGAATTAACCGCTTATGACCATAAGAAAATTGATAACAATTGCGACAATGAACCGTTAGCTAATCTTTAAAATTTTAAAATATGAAGTAAAGATTTTGTCCTTACTTTCATAAACGTATCCTTAGGAGATTAACCGTATATTTTCGTACAGCCGGTCCGTGGTATTACGGTCAATTTCGTAAATTATCCTCGATTAAAAATATTAATGTTTTAGCTTTTAAATTGCGTCAATGGTACCAGTTAATTAACTCCTTACTTAAAAAGACCGTGAATCTCCACTTGGTTTCTTAATTAAGGAGTTACCCAGTATATTATTAATACTGTTATAACTTAACCTAAGGGTAAATTTTCCGTTAGAACTCTACTTTTAAGATACCTGCGATGTGTTCCATTCCCTCCTAGGTTTTTAGTTCTTTTCATCGTCCTCCTGTTCATTATGTATCCTCTTTTTTTGTGGTTTTCAACATCTTTAACGTTCTATAAACTTAATGACGATCAGACCATGAGAATTATATTGGCTAATTTACTCGGTTTGGGGGTTATCGATATTTCGACTTCCATTAAACTTGGAAGGTTTTTTATACTGCTTAATCTATATAGTTAAGAAAGCGATAGAACTGTTAGTAATTTCAACCACTATGTTTATATTAGTAATAATTAAAATATTATACGGACTGTCCCAATTTTCCAGTTTTGGCCACGTAAAGACTTTAATTTATAGAGATAAAAATAGTATATTTATGGTTCATTATCCGTTTATAGTATTAATGGCGATGTTTACTTACCATCGTACCTATTTCTTTCTCATTTTCATTAATGCCTTTTGATATATTGAGTTACATTTTTGGGTGTTTAGCGATATTGTCGATTTCTTTATTTCATATAGGTAGGCTTAAGTACTAGTAAATCTGGTATAACACCATTGAGGTTAATGATACCATTATGGCCATTTACAGTTATTTAAAACCGCTATTATTAATTTTTGAAACTTTCCATCTCTGAAGTAAGTATTCGATAGACTTTGAATAAAAAAGCTTAAGCTTTTTGAATTTTACTAATTTCTCAGTTAACTTTAATGGGGAAGTATTTATATTGCATTTACATCGACTCAGTATTGGCTTCTAATTTTGTTTTAATGAAGTTGGTACTAGCTTCATAAATTAATAGGTTTGGTAATATTGAGTACGTATTAATCTACAGAATACGTAGTACCTTTTATATTCATTTCGCCGTCATGGTTTTGAGGTACTTAACGTTGTAAGACCCCGTAACAAAGTTAATAACATAAAATACTAGCTTACCGTCTAGGTAAAATAATTTTCAGAAAATCATGAAATTGAAGTTTCAATCTTGTTTATCGTAAAATTGAACTTTAGGGCGGCTTAGTAGTGTTTCTAGTAAAGGTGGCAAAGTTATTGAATTACCTTTAACGCTAATATATCCACATCTTCGTAATTAGTTGCCTTTAAAATCTTATAAAGCCTGTGAGTCGTTAGGTGATTAAACCTACAATGTATTTAACGAAGTTCCACCTCTCTTAGGTTAAACATTACTATTTCTATCTTTTGGATGTGAAATTAGAAGTGCTTTTATTTAAGACTGAATAGAAACCCTTTACCACCCGTAATTTTAATTAATTCGTTAGTTGAAACAGCAACGTTAACGCCAAGTTTTTTTATTTCTTCAAGGCAAATGAGGAAAAGGGCAATAGATTCGAAAATATAGGAAACAATAGGATTAACGACAATTGTTGGTAGGTTTTTAGACGTTGCAACGTTATCGACTCGAATCGTAGTCGAAGTAACAGTAGTATTACGTGGTCAGATGGTGGATATATTGTTCTAGGTTTGGTAGACCGCTATTCTGTCTGCATTGTAATTTGTATGACCACTAGCTTGGACTGTAACCTAGAGTGAAGTGTAGAGTACTTCACTCAACTTACACCTAATGCGGTAAGTTGGTATCAAGCAATACACTTGCAGTACTGTCAACTTTACTGTAAATAAAGTTAACCAACTTCATTGTATATAATACTATTTCAATACTGGCGGCTTTTTAGTTCGTACGCGCACGTTAATATACCTAGTTATTCTTTTCCGATTACTACTAAATTGCCTCCTAAATAACTAGCTAGACCCTTGTTAATTCCAGTTAACTTCCATACTGAATTACACCCGATTGCATACAAATTGACTCCATTTGACCTCAATTACTCCGTTGATCCGAGGTCCGAGTTCATCAACTTCCACAAAAAGTTTTTTCGTTACAAACCGTTACAGGCCTCCACTTTAACCTTATCACTTAAACAGATTACCATTATCAACAATTTCTTGGCAGTTTTTTAGTTTGCTAGCATAACCTTGTCCGTTGTTACGTGATCTAGGCCTTTTAGGCGGCCTGTTAACGTAGCCTTAGATTTGTATAGTCAGCCCGTTTCTATTTACAAACATTTCCAGGGTTTTATTTAGCATCAACTTCATTATAACATCTGTAGGATTGTCTTTGCCATCGATTTATCGGAATTCGTTAATTTCCCTCCTTTCGTAGGCTTCGCGGAGTATTATTACGTTGATTATCAGCCGTTTTTCATTATTAGTCCCGAATTTCGAAAGGCATTAGAAAAGGCTTCTTAAATAGGTATATATTACTACTAGGATAGGAGGAACTTTTAGTTGCCTGATAATAATATTAATGGATTTTCCCAATACTATTCCTATGTTAAAGCCCGCCATCTTACCGTAAACTTTCGAAGCTAGTAAGCTTCGTATAATCCTCTTATATTTAAAGGAGGTCTAGTAAAAAAAGGTTTCCGATAATTCTAAACCTGTTTTCCTACCTATCTTTATTAACGAGGGTTATAAGAAATCCGATCTATAAAGATAAGTTAGTGTTTTTTATAAAAGACCCGTTTGTAAGGATTATTAACTTGACTTTTAAAAAGTTGATTGGGACCATATTAATCCTGCGAAACAAGTTTTGCATTTTCCACTTAAGACTTTTATTTAGCCGGTCAAAATTCTTCTCTATTAGCGTTTGTATTTGTATTGTAATCGATAGATTGTAAAAAGCTTTCGGTTACTATAAATTAACAATATTATTATCTCGAACACGTTGTTTTAGGTACCGTTAATTCCAACCTCGTTAGTTTTATTGATTATAATTAAAATAGCGCCTTAAAATGTTTGGCGAAAGCTAAGGCCGGTATTGATACCAAGTATACGAATTAACGATTTATTAAGGTCTAGTTAAGTGTTTTCCGTTAACGTCGTTACCGGTTTATAATTTCAGAATTTGGAGTCTTTAATCGTTTGCTGTTTCAATTTTATAAAACTAGCCGTTACGATAAAAAGGGTATTGTTTGTTTATATGCCTCCTATATCGAAGTTTTTTTTTGTTTTTTTTACGTTAGCTATAGGTACGGATTGTACATGAAGGATTTTATCATTAGCTGTGGGTTTAAGGGCGACTAGTGTATTAGAAACTAATAAACGCCTACTTTAGCTAATCTGTATAACAACTTAATGCAACGTATTACCGTATTTAAAGGGTAAATAGCACGGAGTTCTTATGATAGCTTTAGTAGTACGAACCGTTATTAATCCGTTGTTAATTAAATTTAAGCTTATATTATATTACGGCCTTTAAGTGTAAACTGTCCTTTAATCTTTGCTAATAAATTAATTATTAAAGCGACTATTAAACGTTAACTGATTTTTGAAATCCGCGATAATTACGTAAATATCCAGTTTTTGCTTTTATTCCATGTTTTTCAGCGATCAAACGTGATTTTTCAGACGGTCGCTCCGTAGTTTTGCTTTTAACCTCGTAAATAATCCTTAACTTAAAAATCGTAACGTTTCGGTTTTAAAGATTAAATTTGGTTTTTGGTACGAATTATACAACTTCTCGAGTTAATAAGCTGTTAATTTTAATCTTTTCACTTTCTTAAAGAGGCTTGCCAAAGATTTTAATAATCCTTTATAATCAGAACTTTAATGCCAGGTTCTTATTATCCTTTTTTTCCCTAATTTACTAAGCAGTATTGTAGATACAACCTGTTATATATTCTTCCTTTTCAATATTTTTCTTTTTAGGGGGTAGTACGCACTAGCGGCGTTTCATCTAATTGTCGATAACGGGTAGAAGAGGTTCGTATTAGCTCAATCTCGTAATTTAAGGAGCTTGAAGATCTTTAAATTTAGTAGCCCTAATTTAAATATTCACCTGTGTAATTCGGAAGGGTGTAGAGACATTAACAGTTTTAATATTTACTTCGGAATTTGAAATAATTACTATTTTATATATGCCTTTCCATTTACCCGAATCCCGCTATACAAGAACTTTACTTTATAACGGCAAAGAAAATAGGTCGATTATTAGAGAGCTGTTTCTGTTGTCAAGGGCGTTATTAATCTGATGGCGTACCGATTCTCTTTGTAGTTCCCTTAAAGCTTTTCTATTGGCCGTAATATATTTCGAAGTACTTGCTGAAGGCGGAGATTTACTCGTTAGGCGTAAATAAGCTTTAAAGACTAAAATCGTTAACACTAAGCCATCAGAGCCCATAATGTTGTTAAGGCCTTTCACTACCATTTGTAAACGTGCCTACAGATCCATACAGCTTTGAATTTCCAACTTAAGGATATTATACGCTCGGAGGAGTAGAGCATGTACCCTTTCAACCTTCTCAATGCTTTAATAGGCTTTTATAGGTACTTATTTACATTAGATACCTATTATCTTAGTGTCTTTTCGAAATTCTACTGCGGCAAAGTTTGTACCGATATTGTAAACGACGACGTCAGGTAGAGCCAAGTACGTGTTAATTTAAAGAATTTTTAACTTTTCCTACGTATGTTTTTACCGAAAGGGGCTTTAAAAGATTAGTCCCGCAAAAACAGATTGCAGAAACAATGATATAAAGGATAAATTTATTATCTAAGTAAAATACATTAATGAAAATATCGTGGTTAAAATACTTATTCTCTTTGAATATAAACTTAAATCTCCCGTGGGTTAAAACATATGTTGAATAATAGTAACATAATTTTTCAATGTATTTTACGGTAGAATATTCCATATCGTTATGTTTTACAGACTTTAAAACTTTTTAAAACCTATTAACCTCTAGATAGTTGAAATAATGGTGTATTTAATGTATCCCCACCTCCGTTAGGTGTAATATTACTGCTTTCGAACTTTGAAGAAAAAACTATTGGTATCTCCATATAAAAGCGAGTGGAAACCTTTGACCGTTTTTAACTAGTTTATTTGCGTTGACCTCGACATTATCGCCTTAAGTCTTATATCCTCTAAGTAAAAAAGGAAAGGGGTAGGGTATTTAAGGATGTGAACTGTAACTACTCCCACAATTTTTTCAATTACTATTGTCCATACTAACAATAATTTTTCGTCCAGGCCCAAGCTAACTTTAGCCTTATTAGCATCGTAACGATCAATTTCAGTAACTGTAGTGTTTTCCCTCCACAGTGCCATATATTGCAAATAACCTCCTATTAAATACCTTTTTGCTTCTATATTTGGTATAATACCTTAAAACGTGTGGTACGCGTAACAGTCGCGAATATTAAAGGTATGTAAAGGGTTAGGGGTTTAGTTAAAGTAAAGGTAAAAAATTTTACCACCCAAACGGTATAGGAAGCTGTAGTTGGCCAGTTACCAAGCCGCATCGGGAGTAGTATCTTCGTGCCACTTAATCTGTTAAAAGGCGTTATTAGTTTTGATTAGTTTATAGCCTTTAAAGTCGGCGATTTAATACAAGTAATCCTATTTCGAAAAAATAGGATATTAGGTGGAGTATATTAGTTTTTTGTCATTACGTTGGACCGGGAGATAACTAGTTAACTAATAGCTAAACTTACCATAAATCCAATATTTATTGCTATTATTACAACGATAATACTGGAGGTTAGTAGGTCCGCCTAAAGCTTAGCCTTGTTAACACTATCGTAGTTATTACCGTTGGTTTAAAGTCAGTATGATAGATCCTAGGCATTGTAGGCATCCATACTTACGGTTAACGTAATCGATTACCGTAAGGTCGTCTTTATTTACGTTAAGGAAGTTGATGGCTTAGGATTATATACCAAGAAAGTTTGGTATACACGCCATTACAGTAGCAAGCGAGGAGCGTAACTAGTTGAAAAAGCCTTCGTAAATGGTATCTAGGCGTTATAGGGCGTATTCGAACTCACTGACGCTTGTAACTGCTGCCTGTACCCACTTGCAAAGAGTGGTTTCATTAACGTGGGATTTCCCCATGGTTTTCTTGCATAACATTAACTTTCCAAACATTTGGTTAAAGATATTTATCGGACTTTCTTCCTCTTTTTTTGTTATTATTGTAATCTATCTCGTAGTAGCCCATTTCATATAGTATTATGTAAGGTAGACGTCGTACTCGAAGTGGCCCTTTATATTATCGTAAATTTCGCGAAACGTAGTTTCTGATGTTAAGAAGATTATGTAGTAATTTTTTGCGTGCCTTGTAAGGATATCGAAAGATGGTAAGTAAAAACTCAAAGGGAGAACCTCTATTCATATACCGATATTCAAAAAAGGTATTATCTTGTTGTCTAGAAAGTTGTAAGTCTTTTTTTTATATTTCTCCATATCATTCCAAATTTTGGCGAATTCCGTAAAAAGTTTGCAGTTGATATTAACCATTTAGACAGGTTTTGAAGGAAGTTCGCAATAGTTATCACAATCCTAAATGGTATTTCCTGGAAATTTAAGCCTTGGTGTTTCCGAGGTACAATTGTTATGACACGAACTGCAGTTGGATCCTCTGACGCTGCATGTTCCCCACTACGCTTACAAAGCACATTTCCCATGTACGGCACGGCAATTGGACAACGGATGACTCAGCAGAAGTCACGTGACCTGGATCACTTGGATCACCTGGATCACCGGCTCACTTGGATCACTTGGATCACCACCAGTGATCCCGCAAACCTCATACTGGAGCATCCCCAGTATGGGTACCAACTGAAGGAACTAGATATAAGGACATGGTCATCACCACCTTAGATAGCTTCATTAGATAGTTCTTCAGTTGTCAATCTAAGTATTCAGTCTACACACCTGAATAGCCTAACGGCTTCTGATCATCACTCGAACACAGTCTTGATATTGCACCTTTGTTACCTCTGCTACCTTACTGCTAACATAAACCCTCTGAACACCTTCTACATACTCACGGGTATTTAGTGTGATCATTACAACAATGCTAAGGGTAATTGCTAGTCGCTTGGCCCGAATGGTAAAGTCCTGTAGTAGGACTTATAATAGGCTCTCGTACGTAGGCAAATCTAAAAAAAGAAGGTTCTTGATGGTTTTAACGATAGAATTACTAAGGGGTGATAGGTATTTAAAGGTTTTTAGAGGCCTAACGATCTTATTTAATTAACTAGTGTAAAGAGCCAACGTCAATTCCATTGGCTGCATTAGCGGCCATTACTTCATATGCCATAACACTGCTAAGGGAGTTCTTCGCATTATCATGTAAGGATACTAAATTTACGAACAAGTTAATTAGTTTCTTATAACTAACATGTAAAGAGGTTTATCTTAACTCAAGATAAATTAAAGGTCCTTTATATCATATATGTAGGCGGTTAAATTCCTTAACTCCCTTTTCCTTAGACCGTGAGTTTTAAGGATATCTTTTAAGTTAACCTAAGTTAGAGAGTTTTTATATTAATTTTATGGTCCCTTGAGTTAGCAGGTAAACTCAATACCACTTAAAATTCATTTTAATATTTATTTTAACACCTTCTTAAACCAATATTTATATATTTATAGTCCAGTCGTGAAAAGGATTACGAAAGTTACTAAAGGCGTCGTGAGGATCGTCGTCATTGTAATACTTAATGATATAGTAACCGACGAAGCTAGTAAGGCGATTTTTGGTTAAGCTTTTATCGATGTTTCGTCCTTAAAGAATATAGTTGTAACATTTGGTAAAAAGTTATCCGAAGGCCTTAATTGCCTCTTTATTAATAGGGTTGGTAATAGTTTTAAAGTAAACGTTTACGGTAAATATATAAAGATTTTAGTTCATATAAGGCGTGTAGAACGAAGGATTTGGTGATATTTAGGCGTAGTAACTTAGTTTTTTTGGCGGAAAGTCGCGTGGAGACTTAGCAGCTTGGCGGCTTGGTGATTTGGAATAAGTTCGCGCGGCGTGACTTTCTCGGCGCGACTTGGCGATTCCTAGTGTTTTCGCTTAAAGCAGCGAACCTGACGATTGAATTGGCGTAAGGGGAGTCAAAAAAGTAAGGTAAAGGCAAAAGTTTGGTGTAAAGGGTAAGGTTGAAGGTCGTTATTGGCAGTAGAGAACGAAAGCTGTTTGTTATAGTTGCTTGGCATAAGGGCTTCGTCGTTTTTATTACAGTAGTTGTACTCGCAGTAATATTTACTTAGCTGATTTCCAACTTACCGAACATTGAGATTTCTGATAGTTGATCTCAACGTCTTTAAAAAAGCTGATGAAGATTTCTTGGTTTTTCCGATAGCGATACCGTCGCTATCTTTGGTCAGCCATAGAGATTGGCGTAGCCTAAAGGTCTTCCTTACGTACTGCCGTAGAAATAGATACAGTAGTAAAGGTTCTTCGTAAAAATATTTCCTTTACGCTAACGTAAATTCAAAGCATAATAACCGGAAAGAAGTTTTTTTCTTTTACTTAGCCAATCTATACTTAACCTAATAAGCACTAATTAATACTGGTAAGTCTTTAGACATTGTAACGTTTTCGATTCGAATCGTGGTCGAAGTAATAGTAGTATTGCGTATTCAAAATGATGAATGTATTATTCTATGTTTGGCAGACCGCTAGCCGGTCTGCACTGTAATTTTTATGAACAATTGCTTGGCCCGTTCAATAGAGTGAAGTGCAGCGTACTGCACTCGACTTACACCCAATGCGGTAAGTCCATACAAAGCAATACACTTGCAATACAGTCATCTTTACTGTAAGTAAAGTTGA
Organism: Anisogramma anomala; assembly: GCA_038502455.1. Lineage (NCBI taxonomy): Eukaryota > Fungi > Ascomycota > Sordariomycetes > Diaporthales > Gnomoniaceae > Anisogramma > Anisogramma anomala. Next base: position 23,846,806 of record JASMMZ010000002.1, read on the forward strand.
CCTACTGCACTGCATGTAATACTATTCCAACAACAATAGTAATAGTTGACGATCCCAGTAAAAAAAGCACATTTCTAAAGCCAAAGCCGACCATCGCTTTACCAATATCCATGTGGTTAAGTTCTGTAGCCATATTCGTATCCTTTTATAATGCAACGTATTATGAATAACCTTTTATTAACTACCATATTATCCGAATGTCCGGCATTGTACCCTAAAAAACTTACTTCTCATAATGATTTTCAATAGTAAAGAAGTGTGTAAGGCTAAGGTTTTTATCATTATATCAGCGGTAAGGGTTTTTACCTGTTAGGAAGTATAATAATACGTGGTCGGTGAGTTATAACATTACTTTTAGGTTATTATTGATATCTTTATGCTAGCCGATAGCCTCAGACTTATTTTCCTTTTGTTTAACCTTCCCTTTCAAACTCATTACTTTTTTAACGTAATCCTAATTAAAAGTGTAAGGGAATTGCATGTTATATGTTACCTGCTTTCATTCGTATTTGGAAGTAGTATGGCGTGTTAATTAGCAAAATTATTTTCCGTAAATCTAATATCTTTTGAAGTTCGAAGTAAACTAACTTAACTAATTTGAAAACCTTAAAAAAGAGGAATACTCTCCTTCGTGAGTAGCTCAGTCACATTCCTATGTCTGTGCCTTTTGTTAATGGCACTGGACGGGTCTTTCGTATTTACAGTCGATATAATATGCGTCAAACAGTTTTTTTGCGTCGTTATTACAATTTGAAGTTTAAGGGTAAATATTAATCGATTTGAGATTCAAATAGTTATGATCGCTGATAAAAAACGTAACTAAATAAATAAAAACTTTCCCAGGTAGATTTAAGATATTATAGAGCGTATTTAAACTTCGTATAGCCCGTAATAACTTGGCGAATTTATTAGCGAAGTATATCTTCACTAGAACTTATATTTTCTATTACTTATTAGTAAAGTATTCACTTGTTAAGAGTTTGATCAAAGAGTCATATTTTATATTTTATCTTTCTTTTCGTTATCCAATATATGAAAAGAATTGAAAATATTTTAGACTATATGGAAGTAGAAAATATTAATATCTTGTTCAAAATAACGTGGACAATCATAATTCATTTTTCGGAAAGTTTAACCTTTTATTAGGTGCCAAAGTTAGTAATCCTCGGATTCACCGGTAATTATATTGAGAAATAGTGAGGAAAAATTTATGATTTTAACCTTTATGAGGCGGTAGATGTTAAAAAACGGGGGTAATTTAACATCGAGGAGGTTATATAGCTTACTGTTATACTTCTCCTTTTCTCCCTATATTTTGACGAAAGTAGCGATTACTACGTAATTCGTATCTAATATGGGCACTTGTCGATGGAAAAGGGTGATGCATTAGGTATAGGAATCCTCTGGGTCCCTCGACTGGTGTTATGAAAGGTATTAGTGTTAATGGGTTAAATAATTAATTTTGGTTGAGTTTTCAGGAAAAAGTTTAATAGTCATAACTACAATAGGCTTGCGTATAAAGCTACTACTTTTTTAATTCCAGTGATAAAACTGGACGTATTAAGAATCTTAAGGAAAAAGAAATTTTGGGGTTTTCGCGGGGAGGTTGGTCATAATTCTTTTGGTATTGAGAGGCTTGACGAGGTTTTGACTTAATTAACTGGTAGAATTAAGGGCTTATAGCGTATAGTTCAATTGATTTTTTACGGCCAGTGGAGTTGAACTTTTAAACTCAAGAGAGAGCTTTTAAGAAACTTATTTAAGATTGAACAGATCCTTGCGAACTTGTGTGGAGTTATTAAAGGATACTATCGCTAGCATCCTATTCCCTTTACCTTTTTCTTTGGCGATCCATCAAGTGTTTTCGTTGGTGGCGTATTCGTAAAGTACGTTAGTTAAATTTCCGTTTTTTCCTTTTTTTTAGGTAGGTGAACCCTTCGTTAACTTAGTTTAATCTTTATTTTCGTCTTAGCTTACCTATTTGTTAATTTCCATATCATTAGGTTTCATTAGTTTAATTACTCGGTGAAATCATCCAAGGAGTTGAATCCTAGGTTCAATCTATTAGGGTTTGAGTTGAAAATGAAACGGCTGATGTAGTTGGTTAAATGCTTGGATGTAAAGTTTTTAGTGGCATCGGTTAACCAAACGTCTTCATCGTAATACTTCTCGAAGATATTCTTATGGGCCATAATTGCTTCCTTTTTAGAATGATTAGCAACGGAATTAATTTCAGTACGTTTTGAAGCTATCGTAACGAATATTTGGAAGTATATGGGGGGGGAAAAATTGTAAAGTGATGTTAGACCATTAGTTTACCATTAAATTTATTATTTGTTGAATAACGTAAATCTTAGTCGTTTTTACAACTTGAAGATTTCAATAGTAGTATCCGTAGTTATAATAGAAGCAATAATACTGACTTGTTCGTTTACCAATTTGCTGACTTAGTGATTTTTAAGATTTTTAACGGTTAATTTCAACGACTTTAAATGAGATAAATGAATATTTACTAATTTTGATAATAAAGATACCGTCACTATTTATAAACTGACGAGAATAATTTCATAGCAAATTAAATTTCCATACTTGTTGTCGCAAATAACTGCATAACATATAGGGGCCCTTCGCAAAAAAATGTCTTCTACCTTGCCCAAGCAAAGCGTAACAACCGGAAAGTAGCTTCTTCTTTTCCTCAGCTATTATGTACTTAGGCTAATAAAAAAATGATCAGTATTGGTAAGCCTTTATTCTAACAATGTAGTTGATTCGAACCATTGTGATCGAAGTAACTAATGTTGTACTAAAATTAGTTAATTTAGTTGTAAGTTCTAAGTTTAGAAAACCGCTAGCTGCTCTGCCCCCTAATTTTATAGTCAAATGCTTTGATTTGCGTCCCACTATAAAGTAGGCACCTACCCTACTGCACTTGCAATTAATTTAATAAACTGTCGTCAATTGGCATTAACTGCAATCAACTAACTATAGGTATAATTGACTTGACTGTACTGCATTTAACTGCTATTCCAATAGTACGATTTACGAAATAACGTATATAACCTTTCGATCTTCCCAATACTCTAGTAAACCTTACTAGGTACCTATTCATACTAGATCTCAATTATCTTAACATTAACCTAAAACTCTGCTGCCGAAAAAATAGTACTGGTATCATAAAAAATGATATTAGGTAAACTTAAATGCGTAATAATCTATAACATTATTAACGTTTACTACGAATCATTTGCCGCAAAGACTTTAAAAACTTAGCTTGGCAAAAAAAGGTTGTGAAATTAAGAATGTAAACAATAAAATTATAATCCAAATGAAAAAAGTTAATAAAAATCTCATGATTAAGGTCTTTATCATCTTTGAATATAAATTTGAATTCTCTGTAAGCTTGTATATACGTTTAATAGTAGTGGTGAAACTTTTTAATACTGTATCAAACAAAGTATTCCACATCTTCGTATCCTGAAGATTTAAGGACTTTGTGAAGTCTATCGACAATCGTGTAATTAAAACATCGGTATAATTAACGCATTTTTAACTCTGTTATATTTTATACCGTTACCTTCAATGTTTGAAAATAAAACTACAAATACCCACATTGAAAGGCAAAAAAAACTTCCAACTATTTTTAAGTAACTTAACAAAGTTAATTATAATATAAATGTCGATGGTTTTTATATCTATCAAGTAAAAAAAGGAGTAAAAAACGTGAAAAATGAATTGTAATCAACCTAATAATAATCTAAATAATCATTATCATTAATAGCTATGATTATTCTCCCCAACCGAAACTAACTTGAACTTTACCAACATATCAACGACTAATCTTCGTAATAATAATGTTTTCCCTTTGTAATATTACGTATTACGAATGGTCGGTTATTAAGTATCTTACTATCATAATATCTGGTATAATATCTTGATACGTATAGTTTATATAGAGATCTCGAATTTTAATGTTATTTAATGAGTTAGAGGCTGAATCAAGGTAAAGCTAGGGGTCTTTTCCACTCAAACAGTAAAGAAAACGTAATAGATTAATCATTTAAACTCATTAAAATACCGTTTTTATACCATATATTTTACTTGGCAATATTACTATCGTTGACAATTATTTCACCTTAATTATTTAGGATATAATATAATGTAATATTTCCCTAAAACAATAAGGTATCAAGCATAATACATTACTTGTTGATGATTACTTTGAGCTTGAATATAACAAGTGGAAGAATAACCGAACTTATCATGAATCCAACACCTCTTGCTATTATTACAACTATGACTATTACTATGAACCAATACACATAAGTTTTACCCTCATTAATTCTAATTGAATTATACCTTTCAATCTGAAGGTTTAAAACAAAATCATAAACGCTGAGATCCCCCGTAATTACGATTGACCTAATATACTATTACGCGAGTTTATTCATTTATATAGAGATAGTCATGATATTAGGGGTATATACCAAGATATTTTCATACACATATCATCATAGTCGAAAAGGAAAACCGAAATTGGTTCAAAAAGCCTTTACAGGTATTATCTACGCGTTATATGAGGTATTAAAATTCGTTTACGCCCGTCACTGTTATCCGTACTTATTTGTGAAGCGTAACTTCACTAGTATATGTTTTCTCCATTACTTTTTAGAATAGCATCATCTTATCAAATATCTAATGAAAAACAGTCATTCATATTTTTCTCTCCTTCTAAAAATATTATCATTATTAACCTTATCATGGCCTAATATATGTAATTTTATGTAAGGTAGACGTTATATTCGAATCAATTCTTTATATATTTATGAATCCTCTGAAAGGATTTCACTTTCATTAGAAAGGTGAGGTTTTAATCCTTCACGTAACTTGTAAGGTTTCCAGTAAGTAGTAAGTAAAAACCAGAAAAAGGTATTTCTATTTACATACAAATGTTTGAGAAGCGTATTATTTTCGTATCGAAAAAGTGATGAAGTTTTACTTTATACGTTTCCTGATTATTGTAAAAAAATTGCAAAATTAGTAATGAGCTTAAAAGCTATACTGATTATTTCTACAAGTCTGAGCAAGAGGTCACGATAATCGTTCTAATCGTCGATAATATTTCCTGTTATAAATTGAAGAATTAAAGACTCTGAGTTGCGATAATTGAGTTAATTTCTCATCGCTCAGCTGGAGTAGTCAAGTTAGTAAAACTTGTAGTGGGTTCGCGTGTTTTAACGTACCAGTCGTAGAAAGTATCGCCTTATGATGCTTAGTAATTTCAAAGGATTTGTCGATTTTAAATGCAGGATTAAAGGATAAGTGAGATTCAATTATAAGTGAGATTTTAAGGGGTTTGACGGTTTTTTTCAATGAACTGGTTGATAGCGCAGATATCAATACCTTTTATCGCGTTGGCAAACGCTATTTCACGCGTTTTATTGCTGCTAAGGCAGTACTTCACATTTTTACGAAAAGGTGTTAAGGTGCCGAAAAGAGTAATAGGTTCCTCATCGTCAGCGTATAAAAATGTTTAATTTAACTAGAGGTTGGAGAAAGGTCCTCTAGAATGTATATAAGGGCACTTAGAGTTTCTAATAACCTTTATTTTGGGGATAAGTTCGTAAAGACATTCCTTTAGTTAAGCTCACTCGAAAAGGGTTTCTTCTAACTTAGTGAGATTCTTTTTTGATAAATATACTCCTTATTGTTCAATTCTGGATTTTAACTTAAACTTTGTTCATTTTTAAATTCTTTTCCATATGTTAATGATCTAGTTGTCGAAAACCGATAATATTCTCCAAAGGCGCGGTTGCCGCAGTTAAGATCTAACCGCTGTGGTCTTCGATAATATAGTGACCAAGCAAGTTAATCAAGTGTTTTTTGGTTAAGTCTTTGTCGACATCCGGCCCCAAGAGATCTTTATTGTCATGCTTGGAAAAGAGATATCTAAAGACCTTGATTTTTTTAAAATCATTGTTAAACAGGTACAATGTCAGTAGTTTAGCTAGCGTAAGACTTGGTAGGAATATGACTTGGTTATTTCGGGGCGTAGGGGTCTCATAATTCAACATGAAGTCACGCGACGTGGCTTTTTTTTCGTCGATTCATCATTTTCGGTATTTTAGTTTTTAACAGCGATCTTCACGATCCAATTGGCTTAAAACAAGTGAAAATATTGAAGTAGAGGTGAAAACTTCTTTTTTGGGTAGAGGTTTGGTCCGGAGTCTCGTGTTAAAGGTAGTTTGTTGTTATTCGTTATTTGGCTGGAAACTTGGTCGTTAATACAGTTGTAGAACCCGTAGTAGTGTTCACTTAGCCATTTTCAAACTTGTCGATTTAGGACTTTCAGTGGTTAATTTTAACGGTTTGGTTTAAAAAGGTTTCATAAATTTTTTTAGTGATTTTGAATAGCGATACCGTCGCTACCTCTAGTATGCCATAGAATATGAAACAGCCTAAAAGTCTTTTTTTACTTCCTGCCTCAAAGATTAACATAATATTAAAGGTATTTTGCAAGAATCTTGCCTCTACCTCAACCACCATTTAATATAGAGCGTAACTCTAAAGTAGCTTTTAGTCTTACTTAGTTTATATGGGCTTAACCTAAGAAGAACTGATCATTATTGGTAGGGTTTTATCTTTGTAAAGTAGTTGATTCTAAATTGATTGAATTAACTGGTGTTGTATTGAACGTTGTTGATGTATCGTTCTAGGCCTGGCAAACCGCTAGCTGATCCGCAAAGTAATTCTTATAGTCAATTGCTTGGGTTGTGCCAAGACCCTGAAGTAAAGTGAGCATATATTATACTTAATTTGCAGCCAATACAGTAGACCTACAAAACAATACACCCAACTTGCAGTAAGTATAGTCAACTTTACGGCAAATGAAATTAACTCAAAGGTTTGTGATTAGTCTTGATATAAAAATACCGGTATTAAAAACTAATACGTTGTAAAGTCTCAAATACGTATTGATTTTAAGAATATGCAATAACTTTTAAATTTCCTTTACCGTAATAGTTTTAATTAGTTTAACCTCGCAAAACTCCTTTATGATGTTAAGAATGTTAAATATGAGTTTTCTATCCAAGTAGAATATATTAACAAATACTTTCAAATCAGAATATCAATTTTATTTCAACATATACTTATATTTGAAATGTGTTTAAAAATGTATTTCATAATACTAGAAGAGCTGTTTAATTACCTTTAATACTGGAAAGGCTATGGTCCTATAGTCAATAGCTATCAATATATTATATAGCCTGTTAGCCCCGGGTAGTTTAATTGTTAATATACTTACCGAAGTCCTAACATCAATAAATTTAACACCACCACCTCTAACCCTTAAAAGTGAAATAAAAAATGTCTTTATTTCAAACTCATTGCAAAACCTTAGCTATCTTAAACTTTAACTACTTCCTTAATCTGAATATCGACGTTAATGTCGAGGGTTTTTATATTTTCAAGGCAAATATGAAAAGTGATCGGGTATTTTCAAATGTAAAAAAATTGGGGTAACGACTTTGGTAATAGTTGTGAATCTCAATGAAAGAAGTTCTCTTTTTTTTTCAATGGTAAATCCAATTTGAATTTTACCAATATACGTATAGTCCAACTCGTAACTATATTAATATCCTTTTTTAACACGACCTACCATAAGAAGACCCTATTAAATACCGAGTTACCCTCGTATTTAATAGAATACTTTCAATTATTTATTCATCCTAACAACTCTAAATAATTAACAAGTACGTAGGGCCATATTTTTTATTATTATGGCGATGATAGGGATCTTTGCCTGTTAAGCGATATAAAAACAGTGGTCGGCTAGTTATTAAATTATTTTCGAGTGGGTATCTGTATCTTCATACCAACCGATAATTTTCAACCTATTTACCTCGTCTAAAACCTCCGTACCTTGAAAGTTTACAATGAACTTAATATATTCTTAATGAAAATTAAATGGATAGTTTATGGAATATATTACCTATTTCGAATCGAGTTTTACAGCAATATAACTTATTAACCAACAGCTTTATTTTCCGCAAATCCAATACTTTTTTGTTGGTAAGGTCTACTTATTCACGTGAAGTAAACGAGTAAAAGAGTAATCGTTAAGATTGGTATTGTAGTAGTAAAGATAGATTGATTCAAGAAGCAGCATTCAGATAGTGCACTCCACGGTTGAGAGGTAATAAACTTTTCATCCGGGCAGTGGCACTTTTTTATATACCCTGGAACACTCTTTCTAGATCACGTCGCGCATGATGCACTCTGCAAGAGTGCAGCCTGAAGCGTGGCATGTTATCGTGCACTCTGCAGGAGTACAAATTTCATTATAATGCACTGCTACTTAAGCTACGTATACTAACTTATAGGATATATAACTTTATCTACACAGGCAATCTTTTTTTATACGCCTCGTATCAATATCTCAGTAGTGATATTGTAATTGTAATTTAATATGTATACGTAATTCTGTACTGATAGTATAGTTATAACGAGTCTATATCCGTAGTTCAGTAGTTATAGTGTAATTGAGGTACTAATTGTAAAGGTTCGAATTAGTAGTTTATAGTCGCGGTGGTAATTGTAGTAAGGGTCTGGTTACTATAGCCAATCGGTAATGATATATTAGTTAATAGAGTATTTTGTAATTTACTACAGGGGAATAATTACGCAGGTATTATAGGGGTAATTGAATAGGGGTAATTACGACTTGACGTGTTCTGTGTCAAGATAAAAAGATGCATCGCCATTGGTTTGGGTAAAACTTTTTTTGATTTTAACGGCGCGTACCTAAAACCAATGTAAAAACTTATTTTAATTAAATTTCACTCCTGTTTTAATCAATCATTTCAAATCGTTGCGATAAATAATTTATTTAATCAGACACTAAATACTAACATCGCTTTTAAAGAACTGTCGTTTAAGAACAGGATTTCTAGGCGCCGTTTAACGCGTAAGCGCTGACGCGTCGTTGCCGCCGCAGGTATTACCACTGCCACCGCCCCTACCACCACCGCCTATAGCCCCACTTTCTTCGGCTTTATGTCGTTTATCCTCGCCTCGACCCCCGCCTCTCTGCCCGCTTCCGCCGCCACTAAAGCTATTACTACCTTTTCCCCTCCTTTTTCCTCCCTTTTCTCCTCTAGCCCCTAAAAGGAAAAACGGAAAGTTTTTAAGGTTATAAACCTTACCTTTTTCTTGCGAGTAAAAACCCCCTTACTTGCAGTGACCCTTTTACACCGTAAACGTAACTTGACGAAATTACGCCGCGGTTTATATTTGTCAAATCAATCCGATTGTCTGCTTTCAATGTTCCTATAAATGAAAAGGTTGAAGCGGACGTTTTCCGCCACCTCGAATTACGTATTGCCAGGGTACGTCACGAAACCTTTTTAACGCGTAAGGTGTTAAAGCGGTGTATCCGGATCCGTAGCTTCGGGCCGTTAATTGATACGCCTTACGTATCGTAAATCTTGACCGCGGCCGCTGATAATTCTATTGTCGATTGTTATGAAAGCGGGGATCGTTTCGCTGATTAGTATCATTACAAGCAGATAAACGAATACGCCCTCGTTTCATTTGTTTTAAGGCCTCAAATTGAAGCCGTATTACGCTTAAGATAGCTTTATAATAAGTTTAATCCTATATTTCCAACCGCATCTTAAATATGTCTACTTTGAAAAGCATATCATTTAAAGCGCCATTAAAAACAATCACTTTTATAAATAATCAAAATGAGCCGATGTTCATTAGTAATAAGCGTTAATCGGCGGACCAAGGAGTTGGTAATTATGATTACCGGTTGAAAGCGGGCCTGAGTATATATTACGCAAGCGTATCCAACGACGTTATTTCGCGTCGCTGTGAGAATGGTAAAAACCCTCCCGCGCCTCTGCCTAAGGGAATACAGCCTAAGGCGCGGGGCCATATCCTTGGCAACACCAATAGCGGCGTCGATGGCGGTGATAGCGATGGCGCTAATACAGACGAAGAAGGTGACGGGGGGATAATAGGAACGCGACAGCGTCGCTTTTTCACCCTTTTTCTACCAGTAGATCGCTGCCCCCTTTGACTAGACTGATGTACCCGTCTATATTATAATACGTTGTACAATGATTAAAATACCTTTTAAGACAAGTAATAGAAGCAATAAATATAAAAGCTAAAGTAGGTTTGATATGAGATAAATAAAAGGTAATAATATATTAAAAGCAATATTGAATGGTAAATATATATAATAGGACATTCGTATAAGTGGTATAAATTCAAATTATAAATCATAATCCAAGACGTGTTGTAAATAAAAAGTAATAACATATTAAAAGCGTCGTAAAATAGTAGATCTAAACAGAAAAGAGTAAAAAACCAAAATCGATAGGGAGAAAGTGTATAAAAAAAAAGGGAAATATATTAGTAATAGTATAATATGATAGATTTGAATAAAATAAATTCGTAAAAGCGGTGTAGGTATAAGTTTTTCTTCGTGGCATGATGCGAGGAACGACATGTATAACAGCTTTCGGAGCGCTTAAAATCATTGAAAGTAATGTAATAATATAAAATCAAAGTAAAAGTAAGGCATCGATTATCCACTTTATTAAAGTTTTACAACCTTTTTAATATAATTAACAAATAGTGTGTTGGTGTAATGATCACAATAAATACCCGTGAGTATGTAGAAGGTGTCCAGTGGTTTTATGTTAGCAGTAAGGTAGCAGAGGTAACAAAAGGTGCAATATCAAGACTGTATTCGTGCGAGTGATGATCAGAAGCCGTGAGGCTATTCAGGGTAGACTGAATACTTAGATTGACAACTGAAGAGCTATGAAGGAAATACTATCTATCTTGGTAATGAAAGTGTCCTTATATATCCGCGCCTTCATACGTCTTCAGTGTAGGCTCGACTGGCTCGATACCGAGTCCATCGAGTCTCACACCATGCTGACCCTAACCCTTGTGTACGGTGTGTCTGTTGTGGATCCCTGGTGCCTGCCGAGAGGCTGTGTCCAACCGATTTCCTTTGTTATCTGCTGCGGAGCCGCCGCTGGTGCGCCCTGCAGATGTTGGGTCATAACAGTTGGTCTATATAAGCTTTTTTAATGCCCCTTTTAGGGTATTTGTAGTTATTTAATTTGTTATATTAGATTTTCTTTCGATTTATTTCGTTTTCTGGATTTCCCGGCGTTTATATACCTCGAATGAGGTTATAATATCGATGATGAAACTTTTGTCATTCGTGTTGTTAAATTGAACTAAAGATTCGTAAAATGAAAAAGAGTTCGTGTATATAAAGAGAGGTATAGGTTTAAAATTAAGGTTTTAAATAATTATCTGGACCATTATTCCCATGGTGAGCTTCGAATCGAAACCTCCAACCATACTATCAATTTCTTAGCCTAAAATTCTTTCTGTAACCTGTTAACATTTAATTAAACTCTAATGAATAATATTTCTACTAAGTTTAAAGCTGTTTCAGGCCAGTATTTCGTTACCAGGCATTAAAAAGAATATAAGTTACGAATTGCAGTAGGTATTATTATCAAAGGAGCCGTTAATTAAAATAAAGAACCTTGTCATACGTATATTGAGTCGCATCAACTTGAAACCGAGTTCTAAATTATATATTCTTTACATAAAGCGTTTGATAAATACTATGTATATATCTTCCAATAGGGTGGTTTAACATTATGCGGCGATTGAAAGATTGAAAGCTACTTTTGGTTATATTACTATAGTTACTTAAGCACTACGTAGGTGCTGGAAGCTGTATTTATCGATCTTTTTTACGTTTTTAAAAACGATAAGGGAAACTTGTTTTAACTTCCCTTTTTACGTTAGGCACAAAAATTCGATTCAGAAAGAGATTATTTCGTTATCAAATTCGATTGTATAGTTTTTCGTTAAATACGTCTTAGGTTTCGCTTTTAAACCGTCTTCCAAAAGCTTCCATTTTTAAGATGTAAAATCCTATGCGTTACACAGCGTTAATGTATCGTCCTCTTGGATACCTGTTATATAAAGTCGTTGAAACAAATTTTCAAAATTAACAAATACGGGTCGAAGGTCGAGCTGGTTATTCCGAGCCGTTTCTTTTAATGCCTTTGGTAAATGACATACCAGTAAACACTGGTTTTAGCTAGGTTATAAAGCGATTTTATAATAAGTAAGATCGTTTTAAGTAGGTGGTTTATTTTAAAATCAGTAGGTATATCAGTGTAAATATATAGTTTAAGAAACTTTTTAGACTGTATATAATCTTATGTAATGTTACTAAGTTTGATATATAAGGTATAAAAGGTTTGAAGGGAGTTTAAAAACGAAAAAATGGAACTGTGGCTAACCTGTTATAAGGTAAACGACTAAATCATTATATCTTTTTACGCCATCGTCGTTTAACCCTTTTATAATTTGGCGAGTGTTTTCGTATACTTTTTCGGTTTTATTTTTAACCTTTTACACGATGCAAATAGAAAAAAACGCATAAGCGCCGTAAACTGCTAGGTTAAATCATTGTAAACTAAAAGCGCCTTAGTCGATTAAGGTAAAGATTTCCTTTGGGGTAAAATGTTGAAACGGGTTGTTTGAAACGGCAATAATATATTTGCGGCTGATTTTTAAGGTAAATTCGTGGTTCATCAAGTCCTCTTAAGTAATAAAAGATTTTGCGACAAAATTCCTCAGGCGGTTCGTAATTTTCAAATTGATTCGGCGACCCTAATGGCGAGGTGCTGGTAATAGTAATATAAAGAGTCGCTTTTGTATAGTAGTAACGGGTCGGAAATAAGATTCGAGAGGTGTACTAAACTTAGGAACGATTTGGATTCGGCTTTGTAAAAGTAGTTTCGTTAATAGTTTTAGTAGAACTACGATTTCGGGCCGTTTTTGTCCACCATTTCTATTTTATATTCCCGTATTATCATCAAATGAAACTAAATTATATCGTTTGGTAAGTTAACGAGGATATCATGGCCTTGAAATCCGTTGATTTTCTAAAGGCTAGTTTATTCGTCCTTAGGTTTCCAAACTAGGACTTCAAATTGAAATATTAGGTTTAAAAAACTAGTTTTACGTGGGTTGTTCCTCATAGCTAACGCTTTTGAAATCTTGTTTTTAAACTATAGAGAACGCAATACTAATATGGGTTTCACCATATCATTTACCTTTTGTAATATGCTTTGCAATAATGTAAAATGTATATATATCTTCAGGTAAATACTAAAGATGAGGAACGTGGGGATTAATCTATTCTAGTAGAAAGTGTTATTTATAGCGTTGACCTCTATGTGGAAAATGAATATCTTAAACATTCTACCTTCTAGATTTTTAAATAAAACCGTATACGACTTTTTATACAGTTTGTAATGCCGTTTACCCTTTCTAATACCCTATAATTCGTCTATTGATATTTGTTTGTATTTATTCCTAGTGATGCTAACTTTGGTAGGATATTTAATAAAGTCGAAGGCCATATTAACATTGTAGATAAATCAGTTCAAAGGCTCCAAATATACGTTTAATTAATAGTTAACCAAAACTTCCTATCCATTTGTAATGAAAGCGTTTCGCGTATATTTGGCAACTTGAAATAACGTTACCACGTTGACGGGGTGTAATATTATCTGGATATTTAGGTATAAAATATAGATAATTACCTCGTATTTAATGTTTACGTCGTCCTATAAGCGGAACTTAAACCGTCATAAAACTTGTAAGTATAACTAACACTTATGTTAAAACTTTTCGATAGATTTAAATATATTTTTTCACATATCCGTCTAACTTATAACGAATAATAACTGTACAAGGTGATTTGTGACTGGATATCCAAATCGGAGGTGTAATATTTTAAATTCTGGTTACGTTTCACGACCCAAACATGATGGTGGGTTAAGAAACAAACTAGTGTGCAGCGGAACCCGAAGTCCAACGTATCAGGCGGGGAACACCTTTCCTTTGTTAGCGGAAATGACTAAGTCAACCATGTGATTAGGATCAGTGGGATCAGCACTAATCCAAGTGATCCAGTACTGAAAACGGTATGAAGGCACGGATATATAAGGACACGGTTATCACCACATAGATAGTATTTCCTTCAAAGCTCTTCAGTTGTCAATCTAAGTATTCAGTCTCAGTATATTCTGAATAGCCTCACGGCTTTTGATCATTACTTGCACGGTTGCGATATTGTTCACTYAGCACCTCTGCTACCTTCTTGATAACATAAAACCTCTAACACCTTCTATATACTCACGGGTATTTAGTATGATCATTACATTACGTTGAGTAAATAGTCTCAATCATATATATGTCGGAGAAAAACTATACATAACTGAACTTTATTCAAAACTATACGAATATATTATCCAAGGTACAAATTAATTAATTAGTCGTATTACGGATCTTAATTACGTTCTTATTTATGTTATTTTACAAAAACAGTAATAATATTTTAAAGAGCAATACGTTAATTTCAAACGGTTCAAATCGTGTATTTACAACGACCGTTTTAAACGATGACGCTGTTTCTTAACCGAAAAAAAACCTTTAATATTCTTTTATGCGATCGAATTGAAATTTGAGGAATTTGCCGTTCAAGCTTCGAATTATTGTTTTTCGGCTGTTAAAATTTCGGCCGCGTCAGTATCAGAGATAATGCCATAAAATCAGTTGCTGTATCTGTTTCAAACCTTAAATTTCGATTCCATAAAAGCGTTGAAGATTTCGTCTTCATAATACAAACCTACAATATAAAGAAAGGAGGTGTCCTACAAGCTTTTGAAAATCCGCTGGACGGTCTCGTCATTTTCAGTTATTGAGTACGCATTATTACCTTTAAAATAGTTTTCACTGGGCGTGTACTCGTAAGGGTAATTGATAAGTTTACCTTTTACGCCGTCGAACTTAGCTTAGTATGTTACGAAATTAGTTTTTGTACGGTCTTTTAATAGGTAATCGGCCTAGAACTATCGTTTGGTCCGAATTTTCCCGTATACTCAGTCATTAGTAAACCAATAGCCGATTTTACCTCATACGATACAATGTTTTGACAAACCCGTAAAGCCTCGTATAATTTTGCGTAGGTATCATTATAGCCGTAGTACGTATCGTCTATAGCCGTATAATTGTCCTTGATAATAGCCGTTTTGCCTTCTTTTTTAAGCCGCCCCCCCCATTTTTCTTTTTAAAATCCGTACTTAAATCGCTAATTTCTTTTATGTATACCTTGAATATTCGATTCCAAATGTAGTAAATGGTTGCGACAAGGTTTTTTTTAGTAATTTAACCCTCGCTTTTGATTTCATCAGCTATAAATACAGCTTCGAATCTTGTTCGTTAGCGTAGCAAGGTTTCGTACAATATTTTAAAACTCGTTTAGAAAGCTTTGAAGTCTCGTTCGAGTTGAAATAATGTAAGGTTAAAAACTGGGTTTTTACGGCATACTTTCATTATTACTTGAATAAACAGTTTATTACTTTTATATTTTGGTTAAAAGTCTATTAAATATTTTCGGAACTTCGCTAATAGGGTAGTCAATACATTTTACGGGTTTTTATTAGCGTTTTAGCGTTGAGTTTTCACGGATTTCCAGGTTGTGCTCATCCAGTCCTTATCGTAAAGTTTGTAGTTGATTTCCATATCGAAGTGTGCTTTTAGACGGTTATTACACTTCTCGAATGTTTTTTTTTATGTAAGGTAATATATATATTTATATTCTTGCTTTCCTAAACTATGTACCGGGTAAAATAACGTTAAATTGAGACGGTTTAGTATTTAGCCTCTTACTCGTCTTTAGCATTACACGTATTGTTTTATTGAGTATATTATACGGTTGTCCGTTGTAGTATTCATCTTTATCCCAAAGCCTAACGAATATGGTAAGCTCTATAAAATCGGTTTTATTAATTGAAAAATAGTACAGTTAAAGCTTACGGTAAAGGTTGTAGTTAGCAGGTATCAGTTCGTAAGGTATTTATAGGCGTTTTACACTATTTACATTGACTTTAAACGAGTCTTTTTCCCTAGTCGGGCCGTCTTTTTTCGTGGTTAAGTTGGTTGTTAAAGGTATTCTAAACGCAATTTAGTCTTGGTATCTATTGAAGACTGCGTTTCGGGAAAGGTTTGTTTTTAACTCGCGTTATAAACGGTTTTTACGGCGCTACCTCCTCTTCCATTCATTCATCCAACTTTTTTTCCACCACGAGGCGAAAGTTTAGCTTTGTGAAGCGCCTTTCTATTTGCTGAGACTTTTCTCGTTCTTGGTCTATTATTTTAGGCAGGCGATCCTGACGCTTCTTTAGGTACTTTCCCTTTACAAATTTTACTTCTATTACTTCATCATCCGTCCACTTCGATATTTACGTAAATTAATAAGTTACTAACAGGGATTTTATAATACGGCTATTATTGCTACTAGTTGTATTAATACCTGTACCTCGTAGTTATTTTCTTAATATTTTGAAAATATTACTATGGACTACACGCCACATATCCGGCGTAAAATTTGAAAAATCATTTTTAAACCCATTTGATAAGTTACGTTTTTCTATTTTTTTTTTTAATAATAATTGAAAAATTTGTTTATAAGGTATATATTTACTGTATATGGGTCCAAATCCTCTTCTAATACTTTAATATTATTATCCTACAGGTTAAGGTCTAACTATTTCAAAATACTACCGCGAAATAATGTATTCGTAAATAGATATTTCATATAGTCGTTAGTTTTTACTTGGTTTGTTACTAGTGGGGCTATAGTTGTATTGAAGCGGCTAAGATAGTTGATTCATACGAGCACCTGTGATATTAAAGCGGCGTAAATTGTTGGTTTTTCGCTATAGTAGGGATTATACTACGTTCGGGGTATAATGAAAAAGCGAATGAATACGTAAATACGAAATAAAAAGGTGTATTAAATAGGTTTAAGTAAGGCTATGACCGCTTACTAATACGAATAACGGTGAAATATACAAATGAAGGGTAACTATAGGCTTGTTAGGCGTTTCAAATTAGTTTTTTTAGTGTTTGATAACGTTATACCAACTAAGTGGCTAAGAATACTTAAAATATCGTAAGTGCTAAACATTCAATACGTGGTTTAATGTGAGCGAGGGGTGGAGGATAGGGTAAATGGGAAGGAGGAGGGAAATTATAGGTATATAGATGTAATCCGGTATATAAGGCTTTGTTTATATTCGGTAGGTGGTTCGGATATCGTATTATAACCCCTTTTATTAGATACAAACGGTTTAGGTGTTACGTCCGCAACCACTTTTAGGTTTTGCGAACGGTTTGAATATTACGTTTGTAATCGCTTCTGGTTTATGTAAGCGGTTTGGATACTATATTTAGATTGGATGGATCCTAACGAAAGGTTCCGAAACTTGATGGTTTCGGCTTATATAGCCTAATACGAAATAGAATGCATCTTTAAAAAGTATCTGGATACGTTGAGAATGTCAAACCGAGTAAACGGTTAATATAACGGGACTTTAGGGCATTAATTGGGTATTAATATCGAATTAAAGTATTTCTTTTAAAAGTTACTCCGGATTTTACAGTTTTCCTACGTTGTGGATTTTAAAATTGCTCCTGCTTAATTTTACACTCACTTATGGTTTTTGTGGGGCGTAAAATTTAATTATAAATAGTTTGGACTGCTATAATATCCGGCTATAGGTATTTAGCTTTGGTTCATCTTTTTTCTCCTAAGCTATTTGTAATCGACTTAGTCAGCTACTAATGAGTGTTGGTAAGATCTGTTTATTGAAGTAAAGTAAACAGATGGAAGAATAATCATAAAGATTGGTATTGTAGTAGTAAAAATATATTAATTCAGGGAGAAGTATTCAGAGATTGAACGCCACAGATAAAAGGTAATAAACCTCTCATCAGGGCAGTGGCACTTTGCCATACACTCTGGAATGCCGCTTGTAGACCACGCTACGCATTATGCACTCTGCAAATTTCAGCCTGCAGCGAGACACGTTATCATGCATATTGCAGGAGTGCACTTTGCAGTGTAGTGCACTGCCACTGGACCTACGTATATAAGCTTATAGGTATATTTAATAATATCCATACTTTTTGTATTTGAAAAGAACTTGTATACTTAACTTAAAGATTTTGATGTTAAGTAATATTTTTCTCCTCTTTACATAGCTCGTCGGTCATAATTTTAGGTCTATGCAATTTATTAACTGTATTAGTTAGGCCTGTCATACTTACAGTCGAATTAATACGTTTAAATGGTGTTTTCTTTGGAGTTACTTAACTTTTAAGCTTTAGAATACATAATGAATGAGCCAGGAACCCGTGCCAGCACGGTTACAAGCAAAAATCACAACTAGTTCAAAAAATACTGTCATAGGTAGCGTTAAGGAATTATTAGGCGTATTGGAATTTTTTATAGCCTGTGATAGCCTCGCGAATTTGCTAGCGCAATATATCTTCGCCAACTCCTCTATTCCTTATTAATCATTAGCAAAACATCAATTCGTTAAGCATTTAATTAAGGAGATCCATTTTGCTTTCCGACTCTTTCCTATAATTCAGTACGTAAAACCACTTGTGTTGGAATAGTAGTCCAATACAGTGAAGTCAAGTCAACTAAACTGTCAGTTTAGTCGATTGTACTGACTGCAAATGAGCGGCAGTTTGTGAGACTGCATTGCAAGTGCAGTGCAGTAGGTGCTCACTTCAAAGTGGGGTATAGACCAAAGCATTTGGCCCTACAAATTAGTGTGCAGACCGGCTATCGGTCTGCCAAACTTAGAACTTTCAACTAGAACACCAAAACCAATTACAAAGCAGCATCAGTTACTTCGACAACCGTGATTCGAATCGACTACGTTGTAACAATAAAGGCCTATGAACACTAATTAGTGCTAATTGAGTTAAGCAGAGATAAGCTGTATATAAGAAGAAGTTACTTTCCAGTTACACTCTACGTTAAAAAGCGCTAAAAGATAGAGGAAAGACTCTTGCAAAGCGCTCCTATAGTACTGTATCAGCTGTCACGGCGGTATATAGGGAAGGCTCCTAGATTGTGTCAGCTTTCACGGCAATTTTAGGTGCAGGCATCGGTATCGCTATTAAAAAAAACAAGAAATCATCATTATTCCTTCTTAGACGTGTTAAAAGTAACCGCCTAAAAGATTTAAAGATTATTAAGTTAGTAGATCAATAAACGGCTAAATTAGGACTATTACGGCTACTACTATTATAGGTACTACTAATCCATATTTTAAATCGTCAAAAAGATTGGGTTCACAACCTTTAATTACACTTACTTTAACTGAAAACCTTGAAATCACCATTATACATCCCGAAAGCACTCAGTAAGCGTCTCGGGGACTAAGAATCATACAGCCTTTGTTTTCAAAAATTTAAACAGTCGATGTATAAAAATTAACACATACTGAAAATTGTTATCGGTAACAAATCGATCGACAATAAAGTCGACGGAAATATATTATTAATAACGATCTGTAATAGGAAGGGGTTAAAGAAGCGTTTATCGTAGGATACGACAAGGCTTCGTACTATTATACTATGTATATATTCGATATGAACGTCGAATATTTACAATTATCCCCTTTTAGTAGTAATCTAGTTAATATACTCAATATGAATTTTTTTTGCTTGGATAACCTATAATAAGCGAGTCGTAAGTTTATTATAAAATATTTATTATCAACGGTTCCTAATTAGGTGATTATAATAAACTAAAATATTATAACCTACCCCTCGAATCAATATTATAATCCGTAATTCAAACCGAATATCCTGCTTGAACCGGGAAAAGTTTAACGCTTTCGGTAACTATCAATAGGCGAATTTTATATAACGGGTCGTATGTTATACCTTGGTTGTACAACTTCGTAAAAACGCTTATCCTGAAAAAAAGGAAACCGCTTGGTATTAACGACGTCGGGGGTTTGAAAGCGGGTTAGACTCGAGACGATATTATAATTATCAACGCTTTGATATCTCCCGACGTCGTTAATGTTAGCGATGCAGGCACGAGCTGAGCTCAAGGCGATCCTGTTACCGCCGACGTTTTGGGGTTCTCATACCCCTTTTCGAGGCGTATATCATCGCGATCTAATAACTAAACTTGCATTTTGCAAAATTTATCCGCGTATTCCTCCGTAATATACCTTGTTATAATTTATAAATTTATTACTGCTATAGCCGATACAACTAGAAAAATTTGTAACAAGATTTACGCGAGACGTTATTTCACCTCAGAATTATCTTGCTACTTACAGATTAATATATCCTGGCAGGCGATTTACGTCGAGGGCCAGCAACTTAAATGGTATTGAGAAAAACGTGAAATCTTTGGCTTAACGAGCCCAACTTTCCAAAATCAAACGTAAAGAAGAAAAATAAATCAATTTTTTAAAATCCGTAAGAATACTAAACAGGATTCAATCATAACTTAGATCCGATAATTACTTTTTTGAATAAGATACTACCTCGAAAACTTTTCATGGTAAATGGTATAGTTAAGTTTTGCGTCCGTTAATCATATAAAATAATATATTACCGGTTTTAAAATATTTTTATTATCCCTTTACGATAGGTACTCTTTGAAGGCTATGGCCGAATCATCAGTTTTTACTATCTTTAGTCGATGTAAATCTCAATATACCAAAATTAATGCTAAAACAATTTTTTTTCAACGTTCAAAATATTTTTTTTTCGTGATCCATTTATGTTTAATAAATTTCCCATATCGTAATTTGGACGAATTAATTAGCTCAATTGAAAAAAATCACTAACGATATTTAAATGAAAGTTAATGAAACCTAAAAAACTTCGAACCATTCAAATAATACGTAGCGACTTTTACTTACAAATAACCTGGACTTTCTTAGGGTTACGCCGAAAACCGACGTCGACCGTTAAAACAAAATTAATTTATTTTACCGTTTCAACTATTGAATTACAATTTTTAAATCTAATTTAAATCTTTTATTGCGAAGGCATTTTCAAACTTTGTGAATATTTATTATATAGTCAGATTTAAAACCGAAATAAAAGGCTAGGATGTTGTGTAAATAAAGCGTAAGAATAATCCTAGACATCTATTATTATTATATACATAATATACCGTTCAAAGGTTCTTAATGTTTTCGCTATCTTGAAACAAATAACTAACTATTTAAAGAAATCGAAATATATTCAAAAAGCCGTTCACTTTTTTCATTTGAAAGTAACTTAGATACCTTAAAAAGCCGTTCGAATAATTAATTTCGTAGGTTACGTTGATCTTGATAATCCGTAAAAGGTTTTTGACTTAAAGGTAGAGAGAAAAAATATTAATCAGTAATCTTATTTAAGAACTGGTAGTTGATATTAACTCGTTACCCCCCCCCCCTCCCGCTTAGAATTTAATAACATCGGCGCTGTGGTTGATATAGAATTATCTTAAAACTAAGCTTTATTTACTTATTTTGTAACATAATATAGAAATTCTAGGAGTTAATCCCATAATATCGAATATAACAATCCTTATAATTTATTCGCTAAAGATTTATTTTAATTCAGGTTAATATTAGTATAGTCCTCGTATCTTCCATAGTATAAAGGTTGTAACATTTCTTTAATTATATAAGTTTCGGAACATTATCAGGTCGAGTGAAAGACGCAATCTATCTTTATCTTTTTTTGACAATAATATGCGCCATCAATCATGAAATCCGTGTTATTTCCCTGAAACTAATAATAAATGCTACTTACGATGAATTTCCCGCACATTATACCAATCGTTAAAATCGGGGTTTAAAACTAATAAAAATCGATCCTATAATGCCCTTATCATTTTTGGTTTACGGTGTACTAATATCATATCGACAATTAATTCTCTTCAATTGTAAATTACTACACAAATACTGCTAACGTTGAAAGTCCTCTAATAGTATCGTATCCATAATATACTTAAAATTTTATTCCGCATTATTCCGGGAATTGTAGATATTACCATATGTCAAGACAGTTAGTAAGCAGCCTTATTGACGAGTGTACGATAATGTACCACTCTGCAAGGTGTATTCCTGCAGAGTGTATGTGTAGATATTACTATATACCATCATAGATAGTATACATAGGGAAAGTAGCAGTGCACTGTATTTCAAGGTGCACTCCTGCAGGGTATACGATAACGAATCATACTGCAAACTGCACTCTTGCAAGACGCAAAGTGCTCCATGCATGGATCGGTCGGGAATACTTATTCCAGACCAAACGACAATGCATGGATCCGTTTGTAATAGCTATACCAAACAAAACGGCAATATATAGAGCGTTTTAGAGTAGTACGTTCTGAGTGAGCATTTATAAACCCTCACCTATAGCGTGCTCCTCTAAATACTTTTTCGTATTATTATCTTATTATTATAACTTTACCAATCTAACGATTACTTTTTTTAATACCTAATTTTACGTAAATAGGGTTTGAACTCTACCAAAACTAATTAATGGCCGATTTGGTCGTCTATAGATAGCGTAAGAAAAAATAGATACAAGTTAAATACCCATAATAGGATGTTATAGCAGTCTTAACTGTTTACATTATAATATTTGGTTTTCACAAAAATTATACGCCGACGTATATAAAAACTGTAAAAATTAGATAACTTTGAGACATATAACTTTAATACGATATTATCTACCCTTGTTTAGAGTTTTATTTATTAGAAGTCTCGTTACGTTATTATTGACTCTTATTTAACGATTTGATGTACCAAGGAACGTTTTCAAAAACTTTCTTCTACGTATTAGACCACGTAAGCTAAAACCACCAAGTTTCAGAACCCTTAGTTAGAACCTATCCGATTAGAGATAGTTAAACCGCTCTCTTAATTTAAAAGCGGTTACGACACACATATCCGAACCAATCGCTTTAACTAGAGCGGTTACGTACAAAAAAACTAAACCGATTACTCCACCAACTTCGGTCACGGCACATTATCTGGACCAATTACCAAATATCGGATCAAACACCGGATCATCCAACACACCTCCCCATAATCATACCTCTCATTTACTTTATTCGCCTTACACTTCCTTTACCCTATTCGCCTTACACTTTCTTTGCCCTATTCGTTTTTTCGTGTTCGCCTTACGTATTCTAAATTTAGTTCTTATAACATTTAAGGTTTTCTAGCTACTTGGCTAACTTGGCGTTACCAAGTGTTGACGAAACTAATTTATAACACCTAACTAGATTATAATCACGTTCTATTTATAGATTGAAATTATATGCACTAACAAGCGCTAATAATCCTTGTTTCAACGACGTTAATTCCTTTATTTACTTCTTATTTAGAACGTATTACCCTAAACGTTATAATCCGAACGTACCCAAATCTTACTAAAACGCGAAGTAACCAACTTGAACCGTTTCAATATACCAAATACGTATCAAAGCCACCAGAAAACGCCTAAAATTCTAACCCTAAACACAATATTATTGGAGGAGGCCAGCGCCAACTTCGACCTCCTAGTCGAAAATATGGGAATCAGGAAAGCTATAATACACGAAATCGACTGAGGTCTATAGGATAACACCATCGATTCACCTGTTAACGAACTCGGCCTATATATGGAAAACACATATATTTTAGCCGTTTTATTCCGTTACTAGGAAGAAAAATCTTAGGAACCTATCTTGCTGGATAATTTCTATAAAACCCTTTCGAATTAGAAGTTAGATATATAACAAACAGTAAATCCCACCATTGCTAAAGCCTTACGAATCCAACTACGAATCCAAGGCATTAATACCCCAGGGGGTAGGAATAAACGATTTATAAAAGCCCTATTCGAAACAATACAATTCGTTTACGTATTAAACTCAAAGATTAAAGATTTATACCTCACAGAATTTTTTGAAAAAATACTATCTTACAAAATGACAAAAACAGTTATTGAAACGACAAAGACGAGACGAAAAACAAATTAATCCTATACCTATACTATAAGCCAAAGATTAAGGCCCTGAGGGAAAAAAACGACTATAATTCTTATTTACCACGTGAGTATGATACACCCATACACCAGTATATATTGCGTAAGAAAATCGAATATTAAACCACTTCCAAAATACTGGAAGCCACCCGCTCAGCTATAGCGGGAGCGGCCAAAACACCGAAAACAACCCGATTGACTACGAAAGGATCGGCTATAACACAGAGAACAACCCGATCAAGAAATTAGCGAGCGGCGCAAAACGCCAATACGTACCTTACGGACCAATACTCGCAAACTAGAACCCTTACCACGACCTCTTGCTATATCGCTTCCCCATGGATAAAAGCGACCTTACAAAGTTAATTAACTTTGCCATGCTATAGGATAAGGTTAATAACTACAACTACTAGTCGTATAACTTATTTAACCATAAAATAAGCATTATACTTAATACGTATAAAAAATTGAATATTGAACCATCCAAATTTTATATTATTTAACGCGGTATACTTTCCAGATAGGTTAAAGAATAATATATATACTATCTGACGTAAATTGATACATTTATGAAGTATTATAACCGCTTATGGTTTTACTTTGATACGGAAATTAAATATAAATTTTACGATAAGGATTAAACTAATACGGATTGGGAATTCGTAAAATATTAATAGGAAAACGCCAATAAACCTATAAAAAATCATTACCGCCCTATTAACTAAATTTCGAAAATATCAGGCAACCATTAAACCAAAATATAAAGGTAACAAACTATTTATCCAAATGATAATAAAATCTTTTCCCGGAAATCCATATTTCGACCTTATACTTTTTAAACAGAAAAACATTTTAATGATCTTTTATACAAGACTTAAAACTTTGCTTAAAACTTTTATGCAATGACAAGCGAACATCGAATGAATATTTATAACTAATAAAATTGAAAATGAAGCCTACATTATCGGACCAAACTTCGTAGAGATATTCAACCACTTTTTAAAACGAAGAATGAAGGTTAAGCTCAAGTAAAACGAACGCCTAAAGTTTATATATCAAAAACGAAACTCGAGTAAAAGAATATAAAGACGATCGTTCGAAAATGACAAAAAAAACCGTACCAAAATTATAATAATGCTTACGAAAAAATATATAAAGCCCTATAGGTTCGTAAAATTGGTATATCATATACGGAAAATTTGGTTTTTGGTTTATGAACCAACCTGTTCATAAAGAAATTCGAACCAAATGATAATTTTAAGTGAATTGTAATTTTCAGGATAGGATACCAATTTGTAATATACGTTATAAGTTGTAAAGGTATAAACGACTGACTTAAAGTATACACTTACAAATATATAACCAGAAAAAACCAACTTTAAGCAAAATAATACCTATTTATTTATATATAACGATCAAAAAGCTAAACGTATTTTCGCTGGCTTATAAAACACCTTTTTTAGGTATATTATAGGTTTTGATTACGTAAAAATGCTTTTAACGTCTATATTAAGTCGTCATTCACATTTTTTAACAAATACAAAACCATGTTTCATGGTATTATACTTAATAATAGCGTAGTCGAAAATTCGACGGCAGAAAAACGATAATTCAACGCGTTTACGGCGAAGTTTCCGAAGTTTTGGTTAAACAGAATGGGAAAACACTGAAAGATCCTTTTTAATAAAGGTAAAGTATCGTCGTTTGAAACGGTCGTTGTAAATACGCGTTTCGAACCGGTTGTGTTTTATATAATAAACTTTAAAACTCTACTTCTGATTTTACCAACTGATATAAACAAATTCGGTATTAAAGTCCGTAATACAACTAATCAACTTATTCGTGCCTTTAATAGCGTATCCGTACCTTTCCGGCTTCAATTAGGTCACTTATGGTTTTGCCCCCAAAAGCGAACAATTCAAGGTATTTACTTAATTTAGCCGGAATTACAAACTGTGTATACCGAATATTTGAATACCTAGCCGCAAAACGTTTTTTACGTTTACTCCATGTCGTAAGTAACTCCATGTCGTAAGTAATACAAATATAGGAAAAAACGTATTCGAAGTTGTCGAAAAGTTTTGCCATAAGTATCAGCTACACTTATAGGCCCTACAACCATTTAAATCCCGCCTTTAAAATGATATAGACTTTAATTACAAAGTAGTTGTTGAAATAATGTATTAAAATAACCAACTGGTCTTTTACTTCTTCGATATAACAATATTACTCCAAACCGCTAAATTTGCATAGAAAGTTTCCGTTATGAACTATTAAGACGCTTTAATTAACTATTAGTTAAACGTTTACTTTAAACCTACAAATTGGATTATACACGACGTCGGTATGGCCTTTAATTTCACCGAATAGCGTTTGAAAGCTCGGATAGCCGGAAATGAGTGTAAACAAATCCCAGGAGAAGTTTTATAGGGTATTAAAAAGTATAAACTATATTACGAATTACTAAAAAAATCGTATACAGTTTTATCGAAAAAAACTAAAGGGTATTGATTTTAAGAAATTCTTTTTTTAAAGAGCGATTAACGCCGTGAATAACACTTTTAACCTAAGAAGGCTTATCTCTACGCTTTTTATTTTTGGTACTTATCCGAAGATCTACATAAACTTTACTCTATGATAATTTACAATACAAAAAGACAATATTATATCAAAATCCATGGCGGTACTACGCTTATTACTTGTAAAAAACTATATTGCTAAATCGTTAGCTATAATAAATAGCCTATGTGAAACTGTCATTTTGAATTTAATGTTATAATTTAAAGTTTTAGTTTAAAAATCAAAAAATGAATGAACGAGCCCTTAAAGAATTAATGTGTTTAAAGACTGCTATATACTTATTAAATTAACAAACGGGACGAATTCGTTTTGTTGGATAATAGTACGCGAGTATATAAAAAAAGGGGGAAATAGACGGGCCGAAACCGTAAAACGAATAAAACTGCCTACAAAGCATGATTCAAAACAGCGAATTGAAGTCGAACCTAACTTTAACCTGACCTTTGAAACGCGAATCTAAACCGACTACGCTAAATAAAAGCGGTCTATTTATACCAAATACGCCAAAACCTCGTCGTTAAAGGTGCCCCCTCGGTTCGAAAACCGAAAAAAACCTTAGGAACTTTGTTATACACTTCTTTATTACGTAAAAGGAAAAAGCAAACCGAAAGCTTAACATAAATCTCCGTCGCGAAGGCATTATCATTATCTTGGATACCTTATTCGTATAATCTACATAAACGGAAATCTTAACCCTAATCGATTGAAACGTATTTCGTTTTGAACGTTTCGGCCTAGTTATGTACGGAACCTATAAGATATTCCTAACTCGCCTTATCCACTAAATTAAAGATAAAACTGGAAAACATTACGAAAAAAAAACCTACCTCATCGTTAAAAGATATAACGACGAAAATGAAAGGGACATTATAACTTAATTACCTATGTTACAACGAGATAACCATCGCCTGATTTTTATACTCCTAACCTCATTTAACGCACTATATAACCTATATGTCGAATTTCGAGACATAAAGAAGGCATATACCTAATCTGAAAAACGGCTTAAACGACGTATTTACTCCAATATACCCAAAGACCTCCGGTAATATTACACGTTTAAAATGATATTACTAATTTTAAAACTACTTTATAGGTTATCCGAATCCTGTACTTATTAATATGACATTTACCAAAGGTACTATAGGGAATAAATAAAAATAACCAACTCCACCTTTAACCCATATCGATTAGTATCGATAGCCCATTCGAAACGCTTTGTACTAATAGACATGTACACGGATGACATATTAACGTTATGTAATACCTTATTTTCCGTTTTCAAAAAAAGTAAACTTTTAAATACTTGTTTAAAATCCAAACCCAAGACGTACCTAATGGAAGACCACGTAATAGATTTTAATAACGCTACCATCACTTTCGAAACGGCACTTTGAGCCTTATATAAAAGGAGTAGCTAATCAAAATTGCCCCTATCGTTTTCAATAGCGTAAAATGGGCCAACGAGTACAAATACCAACGTATACGCAGGGTTTAGATTATTTTCATAGTATAACCAAAGGCGGAATTTAACCTCTCAGTCGTCTCAGATGAAAAACCAACCAAACGGACAATATATTTAACGTGATTAACAAACATTTTTCGTAATAAATGTATAATTTAAAGCGAGGCTTACAATTTATACCATTTTATATACATTTTATAAAGCTCTTTATTTTTACCAGAGGCTCCTTCGCTAATAATAACGACTGTAATTAGTAAATAGGCTTCTCTTTGATTCTCGGTAACGTAACACCAGCTCGAAACGGCTTTACGCTCCAAGAAAATATTATTTATTGAAGCTCTACTAAAGGTAAAAGAGTTATAGGGAGATTCCTAACTTCTCAAATCTATAATATAATTAAAGGCTTCGATTCGGACATTACTATAACGATAACGGTTCGGATAATTGTTTTCAACTATAATTTACACCTTATACCGTTTATCGTATATACTAATTCCTTTTCTCTTTATGAATGACTGGTTAAATTAGTTACTATAAATCAAAAACGTTGAATAATTAATATTATAAACTTACGCGAGGTATATAAATGCCGTAAAATCAAAGAAATAAGGTAAATCGATGGAAAATCCAACCTAACGAATACGATACCTAAAGCTACACTAAACGGAACCCTACAAACATTTATATCGACAAATACAATATTTTTTAACGTTAGTAAAAAGTTTTTTTAACTTTAAAAGGATATTACATTACTTTTTGCCAATTTAAATCGGCCCTAATTATACCATTTACATTAATCCCCGATGTTACCTTTATTTAACCCAACCATTCACGTTGATCACCTATTTTGCCTTTATTTAACATTATTATTTCACTCCTCTCCCGGGATTCTAATACTTTTTATTTTAAACGCCTTAACCCGACAAAATTTCCTATTCGTTTCTCTTTTATTTAATTCTATGTTATCGTACCAATCGTTACATATTACCTCTTTCATTTTTTATACTTTACATTATGTTTATTATATTTAAACGTTTGTTTAATAAAATACTATATTACCACTATATAATGTATAATACTATGACAGGATACGCCGGCTCGACCAAAAAGGCATTTATTTACTAATTAAATGGAAAGAGTAACGCCGTTACGTACCCACTATCCCCCCCGTCGATCTCTCCCTTTATACTCATGTAACCTCTATTAACTTTATCGAAGTTATTAATGTTAGTAAATATATAGCCTTATAATTTATTAATTATACCCTTAGTAAAAGGCATAGGGGAGGGATTACCTTTTTTATGACAGCGTACAATATTGCCATTAAACTTACCTATATAGTATATACGTAAACCCTGTTTCCAAACGGCGACGGCAGCTGTCGTGTCCCTAATCTTCAGGTTAACGCCTATTACTAATTAGCATCGGATTATTTTAATAACTTATAACCATTGTTTTTCGAATTGTCCCGAACGGTGTATTTTTACTGAAGGAAATTTTTAACATTCGGCTAAAATTTACCAAAAAGATGGTAGACACGTAATATTGCTTTAGTTTACAGTCTCAAAACCTCCGGAATGGGGGCGTACGAGTTGCCAGTCCACTCGTAACGATAATAATGGGTCGAACGACCCCCGTTTTCGTAGCAATCGCTAACGTACCTATCCGCGGCCGTGAACGCGATAAACGATACATAAGGTGTATCCATTAACGGCCTAGGGATATAAACCCAGGTACGTCGTTTTATCGCCTTACGAATTAAAAAGGCCTCGCAACGCATCTTAGCGATACGAAATTCGAGGCGGCAGAGCAAATCCGCCTTATATTTCTTATTTAGGAAAAAAAGGATTAGACTTATATAAATAGATGGGCTTAAAAACGTAAATTTATTAGTAATTACACCAAGTTATATATACAGCGTAAAGGGTCTTTATAAGTAATAGGGTTTTTATACGTAAAGAAAAGGTAAGGTTTATAACTTTAAAAACCCTACGTTTCTCTCCCTAGACGTTAGGGAAAAGGGAAAGAGAAAAGGTGGGGAAAGAAGTTATAGCGGCGGCGGCGGAGGAGGTCAAGATGGCGGTAATTGGATTGGAAGACGTATTGACGGCGAAGCTGAGCAGCGTGGCGGCGTCAGGGCCAGGCGGCGTAGCGGTGGTAGGTGGGGAGGCCACAATTAATAATATGGTATCCGAAAAGGGCGGGCTATTATAGTTAATAGTGATGATACAGTGGGTGGCGGCGACAGCGGCAACGGCGGAAGCACGGCGGGCACGCGCCAGACAGCGCCTTACGAACCTGAACTTGTACGGCATCTATTCGAAGGAAAGGTTAGTATATAAGTATTAGCCAAGTAACCTATATATTAAAGCGGATTAGTTTAGTTACATGAAATAAAGGTTAAATTGGAGTAAAGACTTATATCGGTTAAAACTACGCGCCTTTAAAAGAGAAAGAAAAGAAGTTTTACCTAAACCGATAACAATATATCTCTTTATACTAACCCAACACGTAATTACCCTTACGCAATCAACTTCTATAACACCTAAACAGTTACTTCTATTAACTACGAAAAAGGCTATTCACAACTATACCGCTCCTATTAAACTACACCAACCATACTTTGCTAATCCCGACCGAACTTGCTAATTTATACCTTTTACAAATTAATACGAAAATAATACTATTACTATGGAAACTTGCTAATTTGAATCTTTTACAATTGATACGGCAACAGAATTGTCACCACAAAACCTACTAATTTGAACCTTCGTAACCACAACCACATTGTTATTACTGGGTTATAGATACGGAGTATATAAGGAAGAAAGAAAAGATTGCCTGTGTAGATATTACTATATACCATTATAAATAGTATATATAGGGCACGTAGCAGTGCACTGTATTACAGGGTATACTCCTACAGGGTATGCGATAACGTGTTATACTATAGGAAGCAATCTTACAAGACGCAAAGTGATTTATACATGGATCGGTCTGGAAAAGCTATACCAAACCGAAAGGCAATACGTGGAGAGGTGTAGAGTAGTACGCTCTGAGTGAGGACTTATAAACCCTCACTTACAGCATGCTTCTCTAGATGTTCCTTCATATCATCATTGTTTTACTTCAATTTTACAAATCCAACGATTACTCTTCTGAATACCTTATTTCACGTGAATAGGTTTTAGACCCTACCGATAGTATGATATCGTTCCACTACCTATAAGTGACATTTGCAGAGTGCATAATGACGTGCCACTATCTAGAAGTAGTATTGGCAGAGTATACAATTGAGTAAAACTACCTAAATGGAAGATTAACAAAGTACATAGTAAAGTGCTACTGCCTAGGTAAGAGGTTATAACCTTTCACCTGTAACATACCATTTCCTAAAGCCTTTTTTTCCTTGAATACTCTATCTTTAATATTATAATACCAATTTTTTTCAATTTTTAACTATATTAATGTATAAACACCTTATCTATACTGATTAGTAGCCTACCTAGTCGACTAAAATAGTTTAGAAGTAAGAAATAAACCTAAATTCAATACTTATAACGGGATTCTGTATCTTTCCCATTGATTTGTATTTGAACATTATGATTTATATAAACCATACGGGATTGTTGGATTACATAGGAACGCCTTTGAATCCCTGAGTATAATAAGACTATAACATCCGGAATGATTTGAAAAAGAATCACGTTAATACAATATTATTAACTAATTAATACCCTATTTATTTCAATTTCATTTATGTCATTCGTTTACTCTTTTTAATGCTTTCAAAGTATGCGGGTACTTTTTTAAAAACCGTCTTATTAGGTAGCAAGCTACATATGTTAAAAAAATTACGTTTTGAAACCCTTCGTTAGGATCTATCCGATTTAAACGTAGTATTGAAATCGTTTAAACACTTCGAAACCGAGTATGACGCAATATCCACACAGCCTACGGAACCTAAAGACAGACAAAATATAATACCTAAACCGCTCTCAAATAATAATAACGGTTATAATACGATATCCGAAACGCCTATTAAAGGCAATTCGAGTTGTATATACCGGCCTAGAATAGATATATACACCACTCCATATCTCTTTTTCCCCTTTCCCATTACCACAGTTACCTTCCGTCACTAGCTTTACACTGCGGGTTTATATTTAATACTTTCCAAGTTTAAGTTTACTGGCCACTTGATTAGTATAAAGTTTAAAAAGTATTGAAAAAACAAAGTTAAAACGCTCCATTAGCTTGTGGTTACACTTTATTTGTACTATTTCGAAATTCACTTATAATAGTAAACATTAAACTCGTTACTTCAATTACTTTATTACATCTTGTTTACTTCATATTTATGTTTTTATAATATTTTTTTCTTCGAATGAAATCTTTTTAAATACTATATTATTAATATACCCGAATCCTATTGACTATGTGAAACTGTTATTCATATCGCTTTAATATTTCCGATACAAGTATAAAGAGCCCTTTAACCTCCTTAATGCACTTAAAATTTTTATAAATAAAGTTTTAATGATAATGAACTTGGCAGAAGCTAACAAATATATAAACTACTTATTTAAAAATACGTCGTTCCATAGTAGCATATTAAAGTACTTAGACCCTATTTTATGAGATAATAAAATCAAAATATCAGTAGAGAATTTAGATGCTCTTGCGACGAATACATATTTAATTAATGTGATTTTCAATTAATATAGCGGAAACATTAAAGGACGCGACTTATTCCAATATTCTACGGGAAATTTTGCAAATTGGATGCTAGATATATAACTTATAGTCGATAGTACAATCTTTCAAATACTATAAAAACAATTACGAAATAAATGTATTAATATTGCCGGTAGCAATAATAGTTTTACTACAAAAACCTCATGAATAACGGCCCGAATTACTTAAATACTAAATTAAATCGACGATAAAGTGATGGAGGTCAATTTTAAAAAGGTATATTGGCTAAAAAATCGCTAAGATCGCCTTTTTTAAATAACAGATAGGAAACCATAAAATGCTCTGCAAACATAGGGAACGAAACGATTAATAATGCTGAAGATACGTTGCGGAGATGGAAAGAAGCTAAAGGAATGGACGAAAAAGAAGGAAAGGCTAAAAAAATCATCTATAACGTGTATCGAATATAGACTCTTACTGAAACACATTTTTAAACAAATATAAAGATAAAACCATACCCCATATACTGTTCATATTGAGTTCGGCTACAATAAAAGCGGCCCAAACGAAAAAAATGACCACTGGGAGGTAATATAAACGACATAAAACGATATTAAATACATTAAGAATTAATGCCGACCAGCCATAACCCTTACCGAAACCTCCCACCGCCCCATTTTTCCGCTAATGAAAAATATCCGACAAAACTTACCAACTTCGTTAAATTATGAAACAAATATAGAACATATAGCGGCGAAGTATACGACGTAATCAATAACAAAGTATGAGTAATGTTAAATACGTATTAAAAACTAGACATTGAACCATTACAGTTTAATATTATTTTGTCAAGTATATTATTTAAGTAGGCTTAAACATGGTATATATACCCCTCTATGAGGTTTAACACATTAACGAAATATTATAACCGTATAAAGTTGTACTTCGATATAAATATTATCCACGAGCGTTACGTTAAAATCGAAAGTATCATTACCTATAAATCCGTAAAACCTTAATATAAAAATTCAACAATATTATTTGAAAAGTTCTTACCGCCTTGTAAATAAAATTCCGAAAGTGTTAGGTTGCCTTCAACTATAAATATAAAATTAATAGATTATTTATCCAAATACTAATAGAAATATACCGCGAAAATTTAAATTTCGACTTTATATTATTGAAGCCGGAAGAAAACTTAAACTCCATTCGTATAAGGATTAAGTTATCGTTTATAACCCTTAAACACTGACAGTCAAGCCACAGATTAACATGTATTACCGATGAAACTAAACTCGAAGGTAAAATTACCAGAATGAGCCTCGTTGAAATTTTTTAACAGGTTTTGAACCGAAGGATTAAAATATGCCAAAGGTAAAATAAGAATCCTAATTACGGCTATTAACAAAACATTAGGGACGTAGCACTGAAACTCAAAGCAAAATAACTACTATCGAGAATAAACCTATAACTAGGGGCGAAACTTACCACACCTATGACAATACCCGCGGAAAAACATACGAAGATTTATATGTTTTCAAAAACATTATATTATATAAGACAAACTCGGCAATGAATTTACTAACCACCGAATGCATGCGCAAATTCGGATTAAACGCCAGTTTGAGGATAATTACTCACCTAAAAAAAACCGAATACTAAAACTTAAAAGATAAGCTTACTAACTACCGCTACGAATACATCTCCGAAGAAAAAACATAAAGATAATTACGCTTATTTAACAGATTAGGATAACGAAGCCGCCTAACAAATTTTTACAAACTTTCAGTATATCTCTTTCATGTATAACGTAGGCCTAAACTCTGCAAATAGCGTGCTAAACACCTATATAATAAGATAGTTTACATTTTCAAATGGGTACGGAAACCGATTTTAAGGTATTATACCTAACACCGGCGCAACCGAAATCTTAATCGCCGGAAAACGACAATTCGACGCGCTCGCGGCAAAATTTTCAAAGTTTCAGCTTGACTGAAAGGTAAAATATCGAAAAGTCCTGTTCAGAAAAAGCAAGGCGTTCTTATTTAGAACGGTTGTTTTAAATACACGATTTGTATCGGTTAAGATTTACATAATACATTCTAAAACTCTATTTTTATTATTGTTAACTAGTATAAACAAGCCCGAAATTGTGGTCCTGAATACAACCAACCAGATAATTTACGATTAGGATGGCGTATCTATACCGTTTCGGCTTAAGTTTAAACACTTATGGTTTTCCCCCGAAATACGTATAATTAAAAACGTTTACCTTACCTAGCTGGAATTACGGATATTACACCGCCGATTCGGATACCTAGCTGCGAAACGCCTTTTACATCTACTCCACGCCGCAGATTACACAAATATTGGAAAAGAAACGCTTAAAATCATCGAGAAAACTTTCTATATATGCTAGTTACACTCGTAAACCCTACGGCGGTTTAAATTCCACCTTTAAAACAACATAAACTTTAACTATTAGGTAATTAAAAATACAATGTATCTTAACGGCCAGCCAATACTACTAGCCATCGACGCAAAAACATTACTCTAAGCTACGAAATTGATGCGAAACGCTTTCATTGCAAACTATTAAAATACTTTAGTAAACTTCTAATTGAAGAATCATTTAAGGCCTCCGAACTGAATTATACACGACGTCAACACGGTCTTCAACGTAACTAAATAACGTATTAAAGTTGTGATCGCCGACAATAAGTATAAATAAATACTGGTAAAAATATTTTAAGGTATTAAAAATTCTAAACGGTACCATAAACCGCACAAGAAACGTAAATTGTATTATTTAAGAACCTATAAGATACTTATTGTAAATTATTAATCACATAAATAACGGTTATCGCGGTGAACAACATATTCAGACCAAAAAACACAATTTTAAAACTTTTTATTTTCAGTAATTACCCCATAGTCCATATAAATTGAATACCGCTACCAATGAAAATATGAACCGTTCGTCCCGGAAAAAAATCTATAGTAATATTACGTTCCCTACGTGCCATAAATGATATTTAGAAAATATTCGCTTTGAAAAACGGCCAGTATAATACTGGCGTTCTAGACTTACCATTATAATCTAAGGTCCTCATATGGAAAACAAGGGACAGATAACCTGTTTTTTAAATAATTAACGAGTTTCAAGGCCACAATATACTCGTAAACATATAAAATATCATAGTTTCGTTCCGCTAAACAATAATAAGAAAGTATGAAAAGGAAAATGTAAAGAAAAACGACCCGAAATCGTAATCTAACCAACGGCACCGACGAAACCACTTTTACAATAAAAGATCCAAGCCTTCACCAAATTCAGTATACACCCGAATAGAATTTTCGAGCCTTTACTGCCATACGGAACCGGGCCGCCTATATTAACGGTATCAGTACCTCGCTACCAAGGACGCCTACTTGGCTCGAAAAAATAAAAACGCCCTAAGACTTTTATTATAAATACCTTCGTCACTTAAAGAAGAAAAAGACAAACTGTTAACTTAATTTGAATCTCCGTCGCGTGGGCATTATTACCGCCCTCAATATCCCGATTAAAAAGTCCACCAGAACAAAAATCTTAACTTTAATCGAATATGGCGTTTTTCGCTTTAAAAGGTTCTGATTAACAATTTACAACTCCTACAGTATTTTTCACACACGATACTATATTAAATAAAGAATAAAGCTAGAAATCTATATAAAAATGTTACCTTATAATAAAAAGGGTATAATAATAACGTCAAAAAGAATATTATAACCCAATTACTAGTTTTATAAAACGTAAACCACCGTTTGATTATTACATTTATTGCCTCCATCAATATCATTTACAAGCTTTATATTGAACTTCGTGATATTACACAAACTTATACACAATCCGAAAATCGGAATAAACTGCGGATTTACATCTATATACCTACTGACCTAGAAAAACATTATCTACCGGAAACGATCTAACGAATTATAAAACCATTTTATGGACGAGCTAAAACTGGTATATACTAGTATAAAACTTATAAAAAGTACTATAAAACCAACTCGAAAGAAAACAATCTACCTTAAATCCATGCTTATTAGTTTTAATGATAAGTTTTAAAGGCTTTATATTAATAGTCATGCAAACAGATAACACGTTCACGTTCTATAACGTATTTTTTTCCGTATTTAAAAAAAGAAAGCTTTTAGAAACCGGCCCAAAAGCCTAACCTAAAACGTAGCTAACGTAGGACCATATAATCGACTTTAACGATGCAACAATCACTTTCTGGAACAGCGTTCTAAACATTATATAAAAGGGACAATTAACCAAAGTTGCTATTATCTCTATAAATAACGAAAAACGAGCCGACGAATATAGATTCTAATGCGTACGTGGCGCTTAAATTACATTAATCCTATAATAGCAAGCGGTTTTTAACCTTTCGATCGCTACGTAACACTATGCCGATCTTTTGGATGATATATAGAAAACGTTTAAAAAGTGCTTTACGTGGGAAGTTCATCATCACAAACGCGGTTTAAAATTTGTACTGCTTCATATACGTATTATAAATCTCTTTAATTTTACTAACGGTTCCTTTGCCAATGATACTGATTGAAATTCGTAAAAAAGATCTGTCCTTATTTTAGGTAACGAAATACTGGCTAGAAAAGGATTTACGCTTTATTAAAACATTATTTATTAAATCTAGATTATGTATGAACAGTTTACACGAAGCGTTTTAGTTTTAAAATTTTATAATATGGTTAGAAACTTCGATTTAAAAATCATTATAGAGATAATGGTCCAAATAATAAGTCAACCCTTAATCTAAAATCCCTCTCTTTCATCGTTTATATTAACTTTTTTTCGATTTACGAATATTGAATTAAATCTTGTATCAGGAACCGAAAACGCCTTATAATCGATATAATAACCTTATGAAAATCGTATATACTCCGTGAAATTGAGAAAGAACAATGAATCGACGGAAAGGTAAACCTTACAAATATAATAATTAATGGAGGTGTAATGATCACACTAAATACCCGTGAGTATATAGAAGGTGTCAGAGGGTTTATGTTAACAGTAAGGTAGCAGAGGTAACAAAAGGTGCAATATCAAGACTGTGTTCGTGCGAGTGATGATCAGAAGCCGTGAGGCTATTCAGGGTAAACTGAATACTTAGATTGACAACTGAAGAACTATCTAATGAAGCTATCTAAGGTGGTGATGACCATGTCCTTATATCTAGTTCCTTCAGTTGGTACCCATACTGGGGGTGCTCCAGTATGAGGTTTGCGGGATCACTGGTGGTGATCCAAGTGATCCAAGTGAGCCGGTGATCCAGGTGATCCAAGTGATCTAGGTCACGTGACTTCTGCTGAGTCATCCGTTGTCCAATTGCCGTGCCGTACATGGGAAATGTGCTTTGTAAGCGTAGTGGGGAACATGCAGCGTCAGAGGATCCAACTGCAGTTCGTGTCATAACAGGAGGCCCGAATGGGGTATTAAAGGCGCTCATATCGATAAATATTTTCTTCATTAA
This sequence comes from Anisogramma anomala, assembly GCA_038502455.1. NCBI lineage: Eukaryota > Fungi > Ascomycota > Sordariomycetes > Diaporthales > Gnomoniaceae > Anisogramma > Anisogramma anomala. The sequence goes on from JASMMZ010000002.1 coordinate 23,885,080, forward strand.
TGTTATTAAACAGGTTTTACAACCCCCTTTTAAGTTAAATATTTTGCGTTTTATATGTATTACTATTATTATAATCGATTTTACCGTTTTTAACATTTTTCTGCGATTAGGATCCCTTATTTAAACCTCTTTTACGGAAGTTTCTCTATTTCGAATTCTTTTTCAAACCGCTTTTACAAAGCTTTCTCTCTTTGGATTTAATATTTGTAACGATTTTAATATTTGATATTTGTTATTCTACGATTGAAGGCTTCACAAGATATATTTTTACTATTTGTTTCATTACTTACGATACGATTTTTTTCTTGAAAATTCAGTTAAATTACTCTTTATTGAACTATACTATGGCCTTGAACGCCAACGCGACAGAAATAAATAGTTATTCGCTAATGAAATGAGAGGAAGAGAGAGGTGTCGCGTCTTCACCGTACTCTTCCCTATATCCCTCTCCATTTGCACTAGAGTCACCGCTATTGCTGTTATCGACGCCGCCATCAGCACTACTATAGGGGTGGCCATGTACCTTGGGACTTATGCTTTTAGGAAAAGGTGCGATGGGGTCTTCATTCTCCTTATAGCGACGCGAAATGATGTTGTCGAACTCTCCTGCGTAGTATCTATGTAGACCATATTTTTAAGCGAAGAAAGCGGTTGCTATGTCCTTAGTCCGCCTTTTAACGCCTATTGAAAATTAATATCGATTTATTTTAGTTGTTTAAGAGAGTGATTGTTTTCTACAGCGCCTCAAATACTATATCAATGTTTATAAAAGATTCAATTTGCAGCTAGGTAATAAATTTGAAATAAACTTGCTATAAATACGGCGGGCAAGTAATATGATTTCGACTTACGGCTTTAAAATTACCAAAATAAAGGCGTATCATACCCTAGGGATACAAAACTTGAAGCGGCGAAATAAATCCACCTCAATTACCTCTTTTTTACGGATATTAGTATAACGTAATATACGGGGAGGTTTAGCGATATCCACCGTATTGTAACTACACTACATTTCGTTTGTGGAAACGGTGGTGGATCCTCACTAGTAATAAGGTCTTTTCCCGCAGGAGAAGGGTAAGGTTCATAACCTAAAAAGCCCCTCGCACCTTCTTTTAGGGGTTAGGGGAAGAGGGAGAGGGAAAAAAAAAAGGAAAAATAGTGGCGGTTTCGGTAACGGTAGCGGCGGGAAACGGCGCGATAATAAAGGTAGGTATTAATAACATCGTTTCAGAGAAGGCGTAATTAGGGGTGGCGGCGGTATCGGTATCGGCGGCACGACGGTTTACGGTAGCAACCGCCTTTTTATGCTTACGCTTACGCGCCAAACGGTGCTTAAAACCCTGTTTCTACACGGTATTTATTTACGAAACATGTTAGTATATAGGGATTAGTCAAGTAACCAACTTACTGGAACGGTTTAAAATGGGTAGTTAAAATAATAGGTTAATTGTATATACGCCAATTAACTAGTTGGGACTTACATTAGCTATAAGTATGCGTCGTTAAAGGGGAAAGCTTTTTTTCAACTAAATCAATAGTGATATATATTTTCATACTCAACTCAAAATACATAATATCGTAAATACCTCTCTTTAATTACTGCCCTATAACACCTACGTAATTACATATATTTAATACCGACGTAATAAATCTCCTATAAGAAATAACGTCGAACGTTATTGATAACTATACCGCCACCGATTATCTAAATTAACCAGGTTTTTATTGTAATTACTACCACAGCTAGATACTACTAATCTATACCTTTATAATCTATACCGCAACTTCTATTATTACTAAACTGCGAATACGAACTACGCTATTGGTTACATTATTATTACTAAACCGCGGATACTAACTACACTATAAGCTATACTGCCATTGCTAAATTATAAATACGGATTACGTTATAAACTACACTACTATTACTAAATATCAAATATATGCCGTAATGAAGAAAAATTGATTACCTATATGAATATTACCATGTATACTAATAGTTACTAAGGGGCCACATTGTAAAGTTCACCTTGATAAAATGTACGGAAACGTACCACTTTACAAGATAAATTTCTGCAAAGTGTATTATAGCGTGCCACTACCTAGAAGTGGCATCGGCAAAATGTATAATAGCATGCCACTGCCTAAAAGTGGCATTTTAAAAGTTCACGATAAAGTGCCACTGCCTCAAAGGGAGATTAGTAAAGTGTACGGTAGATTGCCACTGACTGGTTAACAGGCTCTAACCTCTCACCTGTGACGTACACTCTTCGAATTCCTCCTCCCCTTTTGATGTCTTATCATTACTACTACAATATCAGTCTTTCTGATTACTCTTATACTACGTTAAAGTATGGATACTATGCCGACAGGAATAATATATGTTAATATCGAGTTCAACTATCTATCAATATTTACAAGAAACTTGACTATTTAGGTAATAAGCGTATTCTACCATAACCCTAATATTATACCTAAACTTTGACATTGTAATAACCGAACTTATTTTATCTTAAACAGTTATACCAAAGCCTTATTTCAAAGATAATAATAATTACAGCTACAATCGCCTTAGTCGTTTAAAAAGTTAGTATTATTGAAGAGTTTAGAGAAAAGAAGCAAATATTTGTTTATACGTGTTTTAATAAAATTACACTCGTTTTTACTTAATCTTATAACTATGACATTAAAGCTACATAACTTTGAAACGAAACTGTGTTTAGGATTTAGGTTTCCCTTGTCGCTGACAATAGGGAACCTTTATCTACCTTTTCGACTTAAACCGTATACACTTGCGTTGGAGGAAAGGACGAGCAAAGTTTATAATCACTTTGGTAATAGTTTGTCCAACTATAACATTGGTAACGCCTCGTAATTTATTTAGCCCAGCGTTCCTTCCTTATTATTTACTTTACCAGGCGTCTTTGGTTTTTGGTATATACCGAACGGGTTTCATAAAATGATTAACCGCAATTACTATGGCCTTTTAACAAAAACATCTAAACGGAATGAGATCCTATTATAATTATATCTTTATCCGGCCATTATTTATGTACAGATCTCGAAATTTAACGACTCAAACGTCGCTTTAAGTTTAAAGACTTAATTTTGTTTGTAAACTTGCAATACTTCGCCAAAATCGCAATATAATTATTATGGCTAACGTTTACCATAATGAATGTATTTCAAATACGTAGGGATATACAAAAACTGAGGTGATCATATTTCACGGGCGACGGTCAATTGAAATCGCCCGTTTAAATTATTAATGTTTCCAATTTAATAGAAAAAGATATCTATAGGTTGTTATCGCTTATAAGTAATCTTTTTAATTCGATTGAAGCTTTATCCACGCGATAAATGTTTTCAAAACTAGTCTTAACATAATCTAAAAACTTATTCATAATACACATTCCCTCGTATCCATCGGCTACGTAATATGTAGTAACAGTTTACTTTACAGCCGGTGAATAACAGCCCTTTATGTAAAGGAACGTATATCAATTTTTCCCGATTAATATCTTGTTCTCCTCCAATATAAATTCGATTATTCAACGCGTCGACTCCTACGTAACGGAAAATCCATAGAATTACGATTGGTTATATCGGTTTCGACTACATTTAAACGTTGAAAGACCAGGACAACTTGTAAATATGTTGACTTGTAATTACTCAATTTCAACAACGACCAAGACGATGACGTACGTAAGGTTGAAAGCGAAAGTCGATTGTTTATATTATAATATTTACTTTACAACAAAATCAATATAGGTTACAGTATTCTATCAACAAATTATGTCGGCCTAAGTTGGTCTGAAAGGGGCAGAAAGTATATTTATAAAGGTAGAAGACTAGGTACTTGTCGACGGCCTATCTTTTCCAACAACTTTCAAGTGTAACGTAAATTCATTAATATTCATATTCGAACCGTTCATTATAAATAATAACCCTTTCAGAAAGATAAAAGGAAATATTAATGATATATTATAATCTGACCTACAATAGTAAACTCAATAGGTGTTAATTGAAGTTTACTATTAAGATCCCGGCAAAAAAGTAAAAGAGGCTTTATTAGTCCTTTCTATAGGCTTTATAGACATATTCCATATATATCTCGTCACGTGAATTCGCACGTGCAGCCTACGGACCGCGCTCGGGCTGTACTCGAGCCGGGGCTGCATAATCTGTCACGTGCACATTCACATAACCTATAGACGCAATGGCCTATAGCTTGAGTCTATAAAAAAACAACGGTAAGAAATCAGACGGAGTCGGAACTTTGTTAACTATATCGTAAGTTTAATTACCCAGCGACTAACAAATTTTAAATGGATTTAAAAGCGATTAGTTGAAAATATGTAAATTTTCTAACGATAAAAGCAATGATAAAACTTTACTACTATTATAAATCGTATTCTCAAATCCCAATAAGGATTTCATTTACATTAAAAAAAATATTTTAATTTTCAAGTTTTTGTAAACGTGTTTTACCCAAACAGCAAGCTAATACTTTACATTATAAACTTCTCCACGGCTTTTACGGAGTTAAGTTCCTTAAATTCATTACAATCAAAGAAATATAGAGCGTATGACGTACTTTGAGGATGAACACATACCTTAGGCCACTAAAAAAATTAGTACAACTCATTATTACTAACTTTATTACATTAAAGTATTAAGATAATATCAAGTCGATAGGGATTTAATATAAACAGGTTTTCGTTAAGACTAACTAGGGTATTAATAATGTTGAGAGGGCTTAAGATCTCTGAAAAAAGGCCTACAATATCATTACCTTAATAATAGGAAATACGATAAGATAGAAAACAGGGTCTTCAATAATAGAAAAGAGCTTCAACGATATTTTAACACTAACGACTTTATGTCAATTTTACTAGTAGTTTCTGCTTACCTACATATAACTAGCAAATTACCATAATCTCCAAATATTTGACAACATCTAATAACATATAGTCAAGCCTTAAAAAACTAAGGAACGAACCAATATGACGTCAGGTTCACAACGTCTTGAACACCAAAAACGGATTATGAACAACAAACGTATTATCTTTACCGCTTTAAAATAAAATACTTACGTGGTGAAAGCCAGGCAAAATAAATAATCTGTACAAAATCAAAATTATTAACAACATAAATATAGTAATCAAAACTATTAACAGCTTTATTACTTTCTGAACTATATAAGACAAACCAAATAAGTATACATTCAGGTTTTATAAAATTCTTAACGTTGATAACATTGAAACCAAGCAAATTCATTAATATAATACTACTCAGCCGATTATCAACAAGCTAATAAAACGTTAAAGGCGCGGAAAACTACTTAGAATGAGAATATACATTGAAGAAAAATATGGTTACAAGGACTATAAGCCTAGTAATACATACAAAACGACGTAAATGTCTTAAAAAGAGATGTTTAACGAAAAGCTTACCTTCAAGTTACGTGTTAAAGACATTAGTAACGAACCGGTCCAACTCTTTAATGAAAGCAACCAAGTGACATTGAACGGCTTTTTTATACGAGTGGTTATTGAATTTATTCATTTAACGTAATTTGAAGGAGAAAACCTTACTATTTTTATGTAAGTATAATTTACTAGATGAAAAATGATCCTAAGAACCTGTTTTACAAAATATTAGGGTCAATCGTTGAATGATACAGTAATAAACGTAGGAACTAAATACTTACTTTATCGATTATAATTTATAAGATTATGTCACGTTTAATCGTCGTAATTATGACTAATTTTAATATTAGCGTAAATTGTTATTTTACAATGAATCGGTGAAGTATATCGTAAACGTATACGTAATTTATAACTGGTCTTGAGCGGATTATATTATTAAATACCAATGGATAGTTTTAATACCAAGGGATAGGTTTCTGGCTGGTACGGTCATACATTATATTAAACCTTTATACAGATTATCTGAAGCAAACTACCATTGGTTTTGAACGTATTAAACACCCTTGAAATACAAATTAGGCATAAACACGTTAACCTTTAACCTATACTTGTAACTTACAAAGGGCAAAGACTTCGGTATCAATGGTTTACAAATTAACGATAATTTTTCCCTCGGAGATATTAGGTTTATAGCGATAAAATAGCTTGATATCTAAAGGTTTGTCCTTTAAAAGTATAAATTAATTGAAACTTCAGATACAGGTATATAATTTAACCTCAATAAGTTGTCAGTTCGTATTTATAGTTATAAGGATGAGAACAATACTTATATTAGCCTATATCAAAGAGAGAAAGCCACAAGCTTAACAATTATTGATAAGATTAACAAGGTACAATTATTGAAATACCTGAATTAAAGGGCTTGTACAGCTTATATTGCCACGTTATGCCAACCAAAAGCATCGTACTACCTATCTATTACAGATTTGGTACAAAACCTATCTAACCAGAACTTTAACAAATTGAATTTAAGTATTAAGTAATTATTGGATCATTTAAAAAAAAAGAATCGATATAGCTTTGAGAAACCTAACGAAGGCAAAGTTATTAAATTTTACGAACGGGTTATTTGCTAATAATACTAGCTTTACATCGTAAATCGGATTCATTATAATGCTCGTTAATAAGAAGAGGTTTGAAGGGAAATTAAGGATTACGTGAAACCTCGTTCACTACAAATTCATTAGGTATAAACGTATAATACGAAGCGTATTAGTTTTGGAGGAATATAATATAATGGCAGGATGGAATATCGGTATAATAATTCATAATATACAAAGTATTATTACCAAATAGCTAAAACCATCTGCGATACATGTAATAATATATACAGAATTTAGAAGCTTTTAGGAATGCCTATTAAATCTGGATAAGATTAAGAAAAAACGTTTAATAATAGAATTAATAGCTTTAAGGGAGATATACGAAGCCTGAAAAATCGATGAATTTCGGTGAATTAACGGCAAAGACATCTCTGTTAACGTCATAATTAATGTTAGGTCTACTAACGCTTTAAAATAGTTTGTAAACAGTAATACGCCAATCGTACGAATTGAAGGCTACGTTAACTGCTCGATATGTGATTTGGAAAAACAGGGAGGCCCCGGAAAACTTGAAGATTGCTAAGGTAGTAATATTAATGGCAACAGTGGCAAATATAATAATAGTAATACCAGTAGATTGAACTACTGGAAAAAGGTACACAAGTAGTGGAATGAGTAATGCTTATAGGTTTGCGGTGAAAAATCTATGCACGGGAGTTAAGAAACGAAGGATTCAGAGACGTGAAGCAAAAGGCTGTAATTGATATTAATTCTAGTACAAATTAATTGGAATTGACAGAAGTTTGGCTTATTAATTGAATAGGGACTTCTAAGGTTGCCACTAATTAATAGCAGACTACGCTATCATACCAGTACAGAATGAAAAGCCGCGAGTGTTGGAATATCAGTCAAATACAGTAAAGTCAAATTAACTCAACTGTTAGTTTAGTTGATTGTACTGACACAAAATTGGCTGTGGTTTGTAGGACTTCACTACAAGTGAAGTACAATAGGTGGCCACTTTAAAGTGGGGTATAGGCTAAAGCATCTGACCTTGCAAGTTAGTGTGCAGACCAGCTAGCGGTCTGCAAAACTTAGAACTTACCATTAAAACACCACAACCACTTTTAATGCAGCACCAGTTACTTCGTACATAGTGATTCAAATCGACTACATTGCAGAAATAACGGCCTACCAACAACCTGACAATATTCCAGTTGGTATAGTACTAAACAAGATGAGAATTGTATTTAGAAAAACCTTTAAAATCGTTGTAAATTTTTCGTACCGACGAGAAATTCTTCAAATACTTGAGGAAGTAATTCTTGGCTTAGTAGTGAAGAATACTGGAAAATAACGAGTGAAATCCTGGCAATTTAATTTTCATCTGGCGATAAATATTGAATAATAGATACAATTTGATGTCGAGGAGGTTATATGACTTACCTTTATACTTCTTCTTTCCTCCCTCAATATTATCGAAATTTGTAATTGATACATAATTCGTATCTAATATAGGGATATTTCGACAAGGAAAAGTGATTTATCAGTCGTAAAAAGAATTTAAATTTCTTGACCGGTGCTACAAAAAGTGCTAGTATTTATTGGCTGAATATTTAACTTTAGCAAAGTTGGAGAGAAAAAGTTAGTGATAATTGAGATGATCTTACTAAGTAATCTTAACCCGGTTAGCGTGGTTTCCAACAACTGATGTGAGTCTGTTCTCTTGACCATTAGGTCAAAATACTAATAATCTAAAACGCTTCTGGACTATGCCAACCACATTATATGAGGAGGAGACATAACACGACATACAGAACACAATATCAAGCACAGTTAAATTACTCAGACTTTACGGCTCACAAACTAAGTCCATAACTACAATACTTCTAGTAAACTCTCGCGGAAAGCCGCTTCTTCCGCAATTAGTTCCCTGAAACCAAACCTGTCAAATAGCATAGGAGTTACCATAAAAAACTCAAGATTTCTATGAGTGACTTAACGATAATCTTAATACTATTAAAGGTTTCTTATAAATTCATGTTTGATTAGCTGACAAATTTAAAGGCTTGCCGTACGTAGGTCAATTGATTCCTTAGGCCTAGTAATATTAACCCGTTGAGAATCTTAGGTAATCAAGTCCGAAGAATCCATTTGAGCTTGGTCATAATCATATAATAGTATATAAAAGCTTTAAATAACGCCACCTCTAGCAATATATTTGCTCTTAGCGCTGGTCTATTAAAGATCTTTATCTATTATGCATTCGTAAAGTACGTTTACCCAATTGCCTTCTTTCTCTTTTTCCCAGGAAAATTAAAGCCTCGATTATATAACTTGGTTTTGGTCTTTATCTTAACTATTCATTTGCCTCTTTCTACATATTCAAGGTTTGATTCTCAAACCATTCTTCCAAGTCTTCAAATACACCAATCTCTTAAACGGTTTTTATAAGGTCTGAGTTAATTATCAAGAAACATATCACATTAACAAATTGCACGATGGTTACGTTTTTGTCAAATTTCGTGAACCAGAGGTTTTCATCGTAATACGTCATAAAAATGAGGCTGAAAGCCTCTATTACTTTATTCCTGATAGGGTCGGTAATTATATCGAGTCTAACGTCTTTAAAAACTATTTTATCAAATATTTAAGGTTGTAAGGGGGAAAACATGGTGTAGAGGCAAAGATTATCGGTTGTTTGTTATAATTAAAAGGTAATGAGACTTAGTTGTTTCGCGATTTACAATAATAATACCCGCAATAGTAGTGGGTACCTAGCCGTTTGCTAATCTAACAACTTAACAATCTTGAACGATTTTACGCGGTTAATTTTAAAAATTACAAACCTAGTTTAGTAAAAATTCTTAGCGTTTAATTTCTATAATATAGAATCTTCTACATTACCATAAAAACCAACACAATTCAAATGCATTATATACTTTACTAACGTGAAAACGAACACAATATAGTAGGGGCGCTTCGAAAAAATCTTTCGTTTACATTGCCTAAAAAAAGCGTGAAAACCAGAAAGTAGCTTCCTCTTCTATCTATCTTATTTTTGTTTAACCCAATAAGTACTAATTCGTCCTTATAGGCATTCATTATTGCGAAATAGTCGACTTAAATCATTAGTCGAAGTATCTAGTGCTACATTGAAAATAGTGATGTATAAATTCTATGTATGGAAGACTGCTAGCCAGTCTGCATACTAATTTGTAAGGCCAATTCCTTAGCCCGTACATCAACCTGAAGTTTGCACATACTGCACTTGACTTGCAGTTAATGCAGTTGAATCCTACAAACTACAGTCAATTTATGATCAGTATAGTCAACTAACTATAAAGATACTTAACTTAACTTCATTGTAATTGACTACCATCCCTAAAATATACTATTGAAAACCTCAAGTATTGCAAACCCTAAAGTCATTAATTCAACTATTAACGGTAATATAACTTCTTAAACAACTGAAGTCAAAACCTATATCAGGGCGACTAACGATAACGACGACCATAATAAAAAAAAACCCATAATCTAAACAAATTAGCCAACAAAATCCATCCCCTCCTGTAATGGACAAACTAATGGAATACCAACAACGCGGTCGACCACTCAAAATGAGTAACACTAAACATAAGGAATGTACACTATGCTGAATCTACAATAATATTTAGGTTAGTAAGAAAGAAAAGGATAATCTAAACATAGCTATCAAGCTCCACATACAAAACATTATTCAAACTTCAGTCAAGCCTTTAAAAAAGAGCGATAGTTTTGAGATTAGTGGACTTTTTACATGGAAACTCAAACAATTTGTATGCAAACAAGACTTTGATCTCTAAAACACAAATATAATGATCTATAAGTCGAGGATTATATACGTAGTCAAAAGTAAAACCGCGGGAAAGCTGTATTGAAAGTCACGTCCAATCGTTTAAAGACACGGTAATAAAGTCAAAAAATAAATCCTCATGTAATTGACACTAATTTGAAAAATGATTTAAAGTTCAATAGTCATTTTTCTTATAAGTAAGTAAGTGATGTGTAAAGGAAGTTCAGCATAATTAGCTGTAATATTACCTAAAGATACCAGTTATTGAGGAATGTATTACTAATTATCATCTTATTCAAATTACTACAAAAACTCCGTTACAAGTAAACTCCAAAAACTGTTATACGATACTTTAAGTTATTATATTAATTAGCCGAGATAGTCTTTCATCAGTTCCCGACCTACTAATTGTAATTCACGTCAAGGTTTGGTATGAAATCTTTTACCTACAATCACTACTTAGTAATTACGTAAAAAAGAATATTTACATTCAACGGGTGTAGAAATTATTAACAACCTTTTCGTCGAAATTGGTAGTTTTATAACATCGACATATTAGGAAATGAAGGTTTCAAAATTCTGAAATTGAAATTTGGTCGAGATTTAAACTGAAAAAAAATACCGAACTTCAACGGATCATTAATTCGTTAACATAATATTGACGATATCACCATTTACCTTAATTTCCTTTCATAGGGACAAAATATTAACTTTATTACGATTTAAAAAACTCAAGTAGCTAGATCTCAAAGGTATATGGACCAATGCGTTTATAAAGTTTATATTAAGACCATACGTAAACCGAAAACTTCCTACGATCTCTCGATTACAGTATAACGTTGAAAGACAACGAAAGAAAACTATAATCTACTAAATGAAAAGAAGTACTGCGAAATGAAGAACTTGGATTGGGGGATTAATATATTCATAATCGATTTATTTAAGGCTTAATTTATAATCTTTTCGAATAGATTTTTTGAAGAATAAAATAAATTTGTCGTTCAAAATAGGATTCCTTATACTGACCGTCAATGAGGATAAATAACAGGAAAATTAGTTTGGAATCACAAAAAGTCTCATCTATTAGACGTTCATCAAATACATGCAAATTACATGAAACATCCTAACTTCAGAGATTTACAATATCATGGCTGGCATTAAAGTAAGCAATACAATGTGGGAAAACCTTAACATCTTTACTAAGAAGCTAAATATTTTACCTATCCCGGTAGTATCCTGTACCAACTTGAGAAGCCTTTTCGAATATCGTTAGAAACTGAGAACAACTAGCGAAAAACACTTTATAATTAACTTGATGACACTCTGCGAAGCTTGGGAAGGCGTGGAATTCAAATAATTTGAGTGAATTGACTATGACAATAATCTGGCTAATTTAATAACAAAATCGGTACCAAATATGACTCCAAAGAAGTTCTTAGATAATAATAAGTTTACTGTATGTTTTGAGGGCTATGTTGAAGGACCACCCAACAATGTTAAGTTACATGCCGACGAATGAAGAGAAAATTCAAGGTTCCTTGACAAATCATAAGATTGATAAGGAATTAAGTCGGCGACATGATTAATTGGCACGGTTAAGTTGAAGGTTTTTATAAGTATGTAGCGGAAAATATAAATACGGAATTTGATGAAGTTGGTACTCGAAACCGTAGGGTAATTAGGGTTAATTTAATTGTGTAATCGACCGGGGTCCAGCTAATTGATTAAAAGGCACTTCGAAGATTACTGGAAATGAATGGTCGACTATACTAGCATATATACACAAAACAAAAAGCCGTCAGTATTGAAACAATAGAAACTGAAAAGTGGTTGATCAACGTAAGTTTACTTCATTTACTTCGAGTTAGATGTATTTTTTTGTGAGTTGACTTTATTGACTGTAAACTTCAATAAAGTTTGCGTCCAATTCAAACTATCGTACTGGCCAAGCAATTGAATATACAGAATAATGTACGTATCAGCTAGTGGTTTATTAAACCTAAAACAATACATCCACCACTTAATCAAGTAACACTACTGTTACTTCAACAGATTTGGATCAACAAAATTGCAACGTCTAAAGTCCCATCAGATAAGGTCTATCAATAGTGAACTTCTTTTACGCGCTATTGAGGAAATCTTCTAAACTAACACAGTTATTACTTTGCAATCTTGATATAGTATAGGTAATAAACGATATAGAACGATTTATTTTCCTATTAATAATACGAATAAAGCATGGCACCATTGAAAATCTGGGAACGTTGCTAATTTATCGCAAAATCACCGCGTCCGTTTTTTATCGTGTAAAAATATGAAAGGAGATAATATGAGAAATGTAGTAAAGGGATTGGTTGACTTTTGTCCAGAGGTTTTCTGTATTCATGGTCTAATATAATACTATGATTAAGGTCCCCCAATTTATATATAAAGAATTTTGGTCTTGATTTTTGAACTTATTAATCAAATTTAATAGCCGTTATTATATTTCAGAACGGGGATTAAACTTGGCAAGTTGATAAATTATCCTCGCCTTTCAAACAAACTCAATTGAAGACGCCGTCTTCGACCAATGTATGTTTACGTTCATAATAACCGATTCCTTTATATTCTAGGTTTTCATTCATCGATAAAGAGCTTTTTTAAGCGTTGGATAAAACGTAAAAAGGGATAAATTTTTATTTAGAAAGGGTCGTAACGTTTTTTCAAAGCCTTTTCTAATCGGTGTATCATTTATAGATTACATAATCTCTCTGTATAATTGATTTATAATGGTTTTCAAGTGTCAAAGAGCTTTTATCGTTTTTATGTCAAAAACGAGAGTTTCAAGGAAAGTGTGGTTAAATTCCAACGTTACTTTTTTTAATGTTGAAAAACCCTACAACTGTATTTCTAGTTCTAATAACTTTTTTTCCAAAGTTTCAAGGTTTTTATTGACAAGATAGGGTAATAATTGTTGAAGCTCAAAATCCAGGATTTAAAAAATAATGTAACCTCTTCTTTTGAAAACCCCCTCATTAGGTTTGTGGTATATTTTGGTCTCGACTTGGTACTTACTAACATAGGATTCGGAAATACCAATAATTCATAGTCGAAGATTGGAAATCTAAATATACGCGTTTTACGATATTTATGATATCGGCAACGAAATGGAGGTAGGTGGTTAGAATTAGAAACCTGATTAATTTCGACTGTTAGAAGGGCCTTAACTACGGCATAGGGCTCAGGCGACATTGAAACATATCTATTCCCTGCGGTTAAGGTAGCTATATCAGCAACCCATTAGAAAAGGGGGGGGGGGGGAGCTAGGGCCTCTTTCTTTTAAAAGACATTACGTGGAAGGTTTCCAAAATCGGCTATTCTAAATTTGCAAGCGAAGCAAATCTTTTGTTAGTTTCAAATGACCAACTCCGACGGTATTTCGAAGTTCTGAAGGACGATAAAATCAATTGTGGTATAATATAACGGTATTATAATTTTGGCAATAACGATTAACACCATTTTAACATCGTTTTTAAGACATTCTAGTTTACTTCAGAGTACCAGTTCTCTGAATAATAGGTAATTATCGGTACTGTTGGTTGGCTTTTATCGTTGCAACATAGTCGATTCGAATCACTGTGGTTGAAGTAACTAGTGCTGCATTGAAATTGGTTCTGGTTTAGTAAGTTGTAAGTTCTATGTTTAGCAGACCGCTAGCCGGTGTGCACGCTAATTTGTATGGCCAAACGCTTTAATCTGTTCCCTACTTTAAAGTAGGCTCCTAATACACTACACTTGCAGTGCGGTCCCACAAAACGTATCCAATTTGCAGGAAGTAAAATCAATTAAATCAACAGTTTACTTAACTTAGCTTTACTACATTTGATTGCTATTCCAACACTGGCTGCTTTTTTTTTTTGTGCCTACACTCCAATGTAGACTGACATCAATTGGTAGCAACCCCTGAAATCCCTCCTTAATTTATAAGATTAAAATAAGCTAAACCCCTATTAATTCCGATTAATTTGCACTTAAAATTAACATTAATTACGGCCCTTTTTAGTCCTTTCATTCCAAGTCTCCGAGACTTTCATTCCTCAACTCTCTTATACGTGTTTTTAACTACAAACTTATGCGTATTACGTATTTTACCATTTGCGTACCTTTTGCTGGTAGTTTAACTTATTAGTAATATCATCGTCGCCATTATCCGGGCAAATTTTTAAGTTTGGCAAGGTATCTCTAATCCTTCACGTTACGTGCCGGACTATTTACGTAACACTTGATTTGTAAGGTTAACGTATTACTGTTTATAAACCTTTTCTGAGCGTGATTTAGTATAGCATTGGAAATAGAGTTAAAGAAATTATTTTTGCCATTGATCCACCGGAACCTATCAATTTCCCAGGTTTCATATGCTATCTTCAAAGCTATTACGTTTGTTATTAGGCTTTCTGATTTTTCTTATTCAGATTTGATATGTATTCATAAAGGTTTCGGGAGTCTATATATATAATGAAAAGTATCGGAGGAAGTTTAATCTATTTAGTGATAATATTTAATGTTCCTTTATTTAATATACCGATGTTAAAGCCTTACATTATACTGTGGACCTTCAAAGTTAATAATCTTCGTATTGAACGCGTGTACTTAACGGATTCCTAATATACCAGGTTTGCGGATATTGTAAACTGCTCTTGAAACTTTGCCTCATTGACGAGAATTATAAGAAACCCGATTTGCGATGTAAGGTAAATATTATTAGTGAATAATCCATCAAAAAAATTATTAACTTTACTTTCGTTAGGTCCACCGAAATTATAATAATTCCCCTTGTTAGTGGCTCAATTACCATATAAATCCTTTCATTTCACCGTTGAAAGTTTTCGTTTAGTGGAATTTATGCATGTGTCGTAATGAATTTGTTATATAATGTTTCCAGTTAGCATAGTATAGCAATATAAGCAATATGAGCCCTTTGTTCTAGGTATCTTTGTAATCTCACATTGTCGGCCTTATTGATAGTCGTAAGGCTCATAGCGTGTCTTCTTTAACGTAGACTCATATGATTATCGCTTTTAATATTAACACTATAGATGCGGATTAACGATCCATTAAAGTCAAGTTTTGTTCCTTTAGCCAACTTTGCGCTTAGCTTACGCTTTCAAAGGCCCAACATTTGAATGTAACTCTATTCCACCGCTATAAATCCAATATCTCCGTAAAAGAGGGTATCATCAATTTTTATACACACGATGCCAAAGTCTTTACCTTTCGTAAATAATAGGCATGAGTCAAACGTTGAAGTCATTATACCTAACTTGTTTTTGAAATGCCTCTGGTACATTAAAAACCAATGGATGAATGCTTTGGTTAGTCTGTATAAAGTTTCAATTTTACGCATTACCATATAAGCCGGAAACTTGTACCTTGATTTTTTCAACAGTTTTAATAGTATAAGTTGGTGAATTTTGGTGATAGATTACGTATATGTTTACGTTTTATCCCAGTCATTCAATGTAAATTAACCTCCGATATTAGCAGTCTCATTGGAAGTAATTATGACTATTTAATTCTAACTAAATTTCTGGAATGTAAGCGACAAAGTAATGATTCAGTCCCTACCTTTATTACTGTATCCTTGAGCGATTAGCCAGAAATTTTCGTACAGCCGGTCTACAGTTTTTCTTTTAATTTCGTAAACTATCCTCAACTTGAAAATAGTTAAGTTTTCGACTTTTAGTTTCGTTAACGGTACGAGTTAAACAACTTTTCTTATATAAGGGCCGTTAACTTTCACTTGATCTCTTTTTCCAAAGGTCTTACCCGGTGTATCAATAATGTATTTAGTACGTAACTTAAAGGCAAGTTCTCCGTTAGAATTTTCTTTCTAAGACACCTACACTGTTGTGTATACCCTGCCAATCCTGTATTCCTTATCATCGTCCTACTCTTTAGTGTTGATTCTCCTCTTGAGTAGTCTTCCACGTTGTCAACGTTGTATTAGCTTGTTAACAATTGGTTTGTGAGGATTGTGTTGGCAGATCCGTTCGGCTCAAGGGTCATCGTCATCGTTAGAATCTTCATCAGACTTGGGGAGTTTTCTATATGGTTTGATGATGTAGTTGACAAAATTCCGACTCCGTTAGGTTTAAAACCACTGCTTCTAGCCTTTAAAGATGAAACCAAAAATTCCTCCATGTAAGGATGAGTAGGAATCTTTTATCTCTCTTAACTTGAACCAGTTTATTAGTTTAAACTTTCATGTTGCACCGAGGTTCTTTATGTCTTTAAGGTAAAAAAGGAAGGGAGTAGGAGATTCTAGCATATATAAAACAACAGAATTAATAATAGTAGTAATACTCGTCGATCCTGGTTAAAAAAAGCTTTTTTCCAGAGCTAAATCCGACCTTAAATTTATCAGCATTCGTATAGTTAAATTTCGTAGTTGTATTCGTATTTCTTTGTAATGCGACGTATTAAAAATATCCTTTTTTTAAGTCCCATGTTGTTTTATTGTCCGATATAATACCCTGAAAGACCTACTTTGCGTAGCTTTTTCTAATTGTCAAAGAGATATGTATGGTTGTGGTTTTTATGGTTATGTTTGCCATAAAGAATTTAAACTATTAGGTGGTATAAAAAGGTGTGGTCGGTGAGTTATTGAGTTGCTTTTGGGCCGATATTAGTATTTTTATACCATTCCATAGCCATAGGTTTTTTTTTCTCATCTTTAACCTCTTTTTCTGTAAAGTTGATGGTTCATTCGACGTAATCATAATTAAAAGTGGAAGGGAACTGCCTATAGTATATTACCTGCTTTGATTCGCGTTCGGTAGTATTGTAGTGCATTAACCAACATCCCCACTACCCATAAATTCAATATCTCCTAGTGTTTAAGTTTGACATGAATTTGTTTAGTTAGCTTAAAGACCTTACAGAATAAGAATACTCTTCTCCGTTCGTGATTTTATTACTTTCGTAGGTTCGGGTTTTTCTTTAGCCGTATTCGCCGGGATTTTCATATTTTCGGTCGACGTAATACATATGGGAGAGATCTTTTTCGTCGTTGCTAAACATTGAGATGGCGAGGTATATATTAGTCAAGCCTGAGACTCTAGTTGTCACGGTTACAAGTAGGGAGGGCAACTGGCTAAAGAATTCTTTATAGGTAACGTTACGGGATTTAAGGACGTATTAAAAAAATTTGTAGTCCGTAACGGCTTACCAAACCTATTGACGTAGTGTTTGTTCGCCACCTTTTACGTTGTCCATTACTTATTGGTAAAGCATCAGCCTATTGATCATTTAATTAAGGAGGTTTATTTTGCTTTTTGTCTTTTTTTGTGATTCAACATGAAAGGCTACTTGATGATATTATAGTTGGTGAGGTACTATGCCAGGTTAAAATGGTGTTTAAAATAGTTCTAAAGTTATCGTATATTTAGCAGAAAGAAAAATGATTCGTTAGGTACCGAAGGTAGTAATCTTCAGTTTAGCTGGTAAGGATATTGAGAAATAACGAGTAAAAACCTAGTAATTTAATCCGTATTCAGCGTCAAATGTTAAAAACAGGAATGACTTAACGTTAAGGAGATTGTATAGCTTAACTTTATACTTCTTTTTTTATCCATAGATCTTAACGAATGTAGTAATTACCGCGTAATCCGTATTTATTATAGGGACGTATAAAAGAGGAAAGGTAATATACTAGTCGTAAAGATCTTTTGGATTTTCTGGCTAGGAAAAGTTTTGGTGTTGTGGGTAGTATAGTTACTTTTAACCGAGTTTGGAGGAAAAAATCAAGTGGGTGTGCCTATAATAGTCTTGCGCGTAAAGTTACTCCATTCTTGGTTTGGTTTCTAGAACTGGACATGTTAAGGAATTTGAGAGAAAGGGACTTTAGGGTTTCCACCGCGGAGAATTTAGTAATACTTCTTTTGGTATTGAGGGGTATATAGAAGATTATATTTTATTCACTAATGGATCTAAGGGTTTGCGGCGCGTAAGTTATTTTTTTAACGGATATTGGTAATGAATTCAATGCTGTGGGGGAAAAGGTTTAAAAAAAACTTATCTAGGTTTAAGTAGGTCTTTGCGAACGCGTTAAACGGAGTTAAAGAACGTTGTTTCCAGCAATAGCTTTTTCCTTAGTTTCAATAATCCATTAATGGTTTTCATTGGTGGCTTATTTGTAAAGTATTTTAGGCTGGTTGCCCTCTTTCCTTTCATACAAGGGAGGTCTAGGCCTCGGTTGGCGAACTTAGTCTTTAGTCTAACCTTGATGTATCTGTTTGCCATTTTTTATATATCTAAATTCCTTTTTCTAAAGTATTCTTGAAAGTTATCTTGCCTCTATGGGCTTCGAACGGTTTCAATAGGATCTAAATAGAGAATGTAGGAGTCGATTGCAATGTTAAGATGTTCGACTAAGAAGTCCTCGTTAGGTTTAGCAAACTAAAGATCTTTATCGTAGTGTTTTTCAAAGGTGATTCCGAGGGCCTTAATCGCTTTTTTGCTGTCAGGATTGGTAACGGCATTAATTCCAGTGCGTTTTGAAGCCATTATGATAAAGATTAAAGAGTAAAAAAGGGGGGGGGAGTGGTATGGAGGGGTAGGTCGTAAATTTGCCGTTGAATTTGGTGTTTTAAATCAAAGTTAGTAAGACCTAATTGTTTTTTCAATTTGAAATTTGCATCAATAGTACTCTTAATAGTAGTATTAACCTCGCCGTTTACCAATTTTCCGACTTGGTAATCTTTGAAACTTTTAGGCGGTCAATCTCAACGCTTTGAAAAAGAATTAATGAAGATTTCTTAGCATTTTCAGTAGCAATATCGTCTTTTACTTTCAAACTGCCGCATAACTGACACAGAATATAAGACTTTCCTACTTACTGTCGCAAATAACTGACATAGAGTAAAGGAGCCCTTTGTGAAAATCTTTCCATTACCCTTAACCACTGTTTAATATAGAACGGTACCTGAAAGTAGCTTCTTTTTGTTACCTAGCATATCTGAGCTTCACCTAATAAACACTGATTAGTGTTGGTAGGCTTTTATCAATTCAACGTAGTCGATTCGACTCACTGTGGTCGAAGTAACTGGTGTTGTATTGAAATTGGTTTTGGTTGAATGAGTTGAAAGTTCTAAGTTTGGCAGAATACTCACCGGTCTGCACGTTAATTTGTATGGCTAAACACTTTAGCATGTGCTCTACTTTGACATGAGTACCTACTGCACTACAATTTTAGTGCAATCTCCAAAACCGTAGTCAATTTGCAGTAAATAAAATCAGTTAAATTGATAGTTTATTTAACTTAAATTTACTGCATTTGACTGCTATTCTAACAGGTACGGTTATAAAAACGAATACCGTATGGAATAGCTAGGACGAAGAACCGCTTTTTGAATACGAAAGCCTTTTACAATAACGGGCGACCTTAAAAACACCAGCTACTCACTCCGTAATGTGAACTCTTCCGAATATAACTCGGTTAAATCAAGCTTTAATTATCGGAAATCGGAAACTATCAAATGTTTGGTAAGGTTAACGACAAGGTTTAAAGTTTCCGTATTAATAAATACGAAAGAATTACTGTACTTAATTATATAAATTGGGCTCCTCTGACCCGTAATATGACGTAATTTGGACTTTTCCGTTATCAATTACACATCGTTTCCCCCGGTGTTATTTTTCAATTAACGACGTTTATCTTCCAAAACCTCAAAGTTTCTTCAAATAATACATTGCTTGTATAGATGAAAATAAAGCTATAAAAATACCAGAAGACTTCCGTAATATAGATTATATATATAAAAAAAAAGGGACGGAACTCTTTGCAACATATTTCCAACGAGATTGGAGAAACCTATTGTAACGTTTTAATAACATACCCAAATCTTTTACTTAATGAAAATCCTTAATATAATTATGATTAAATTGATATAAAACCCTATATCACGCATTCTATAAATAATAAAATTGTGTAATAATACGTTCAATGCCTTTCATACATCTTTCGTAAAAATAAAAACGATTTTCCTGTTTACCAAAACAGTTTATATCATGAAAACAGGTAACGACAAGGTTCGAGGCGGAGTGCCAGGGTATTTTTCTATTTTATTGGTAGAAAATCCTTTGCAAGGTAGGAACGAATGAATTAATCCTAAACTTTAAGACCCATTTGAATCTTATCAAATATAACCAAATTGAAGAGATATTGATTTGGAACACATATTGAAAAAATGGCGATTCTTGAGTTCAGGAATTATAGATATTTCCGATTGATTTTACGTTCACGGAAAAAATATCCGAAGCTGATATATTTATAGTAAAATATGAGGAGATATTCTCGGACAACATTTTCAGACCTTTCAAAATTCGAATTGAAATGGCGTTAGATGCAGTAAAAGCGCCTTGAAATTTAAAAGCGTTATATCAAATCTTTTATAAATATTAACTCTTTTCTGAATATAATATCTTGTGATAATATCATCGTTCCAAAGGTTTTACTTAATTATATCTAGAACTAATACTATTTATATTTCATTTTTTAATAATTGAGTTTATTGGAAGGCGTTTGAAATCAATTGCCTATCAACTTCAAACGAGAGATGTTGTAATGAGTAAAGCTCCATAAAAGTATGGATATGGTTAATTTAATTCATAAATCCTGAAAACAGCAATGTCTAACCTAATTGAAATGCTACTACAACGATCGTATCGGAAATTCATGTATTTAAGATCAGATAAACTTTACTAACTTAATTGAAACGTTTGATATACTCATGTGAATCTATTCATTTTTGATTATATAAAAGAATTTCTGTTACTATTGCTCAATCCACATATAAAGATTACATTCATTCAAATTTTGAACTTTAAAACGACTCAGAGTTTAATATTTAAATATTCATTAATGTATTCTATTGATAGAAACTACTGTTACTTTATATTATCGATTTTCTACACGCTTTTTTATAACGCCATATTTTTAAAGACAATGTTAACTGAAGACATACGGACAATTATACGACACCTGTAGATTAACAAATGTATTAGACCACAAGACATAATTATTCATAACACTATAACAAACTTTACACTTATAGAATTCTAATTCGATGCTAATATTAACGGGATTTAATGTTACCATATCCTCTTTAAAGTATATTATGGTATTTCAAAGGTGGTTTCATAGTCTGGTACCTACCATAAGAGTCATCAGGGATTTAGCACTAGCAATTATAATGCTCTTACAATACTCCTATGATGCTTCATAGAATGTTTACACCATGTGACTAATGACACAACTAGGCCATGTGATACTATATTATCCCTATAGCAGCTTCATAGATAAGGCTTTTATTTCCTTATCTTCAAAGATTATGAGTAGTATCCAAATAATTTGAACGAAACCATTGATTTAATCCCTTTACATATCATCTTCGATCGTTTAATTTCTATAGTATTTTAGTTTTGTCATAGTAGTTGTTACTTAGAGTAATGTCTTTTAATAATCGGAACTTCAACTCTTACGTTCTAGAGTAGTATTTTCATGCGTGTATCTAGGATTAGTAAAAAAAATTCGTAAATTCATAATAAAACGAGTTAAACATTTCATGATAATGGTTTCCTAAGTACCTGCGAGCCGAGATTATTGAATATAACAACGCCGTTCTCGTATATTTACATAATGATATAACTCCAAATCAATGGATACGCTTATGAATATAATTCGATAGTTTAAAGTCAACATCGACACGTTTACATTACTAATAGTCATAACATTAATAGTATTCAACGAACGACTCTTCGTCTGAAAGATTGTTATTAATATGGAACTCACTTATGATAGATATTTAACGAATAACACTAGTATGGATGCCGTGTTGTTTCCTACTATGAGCCTCATCAGGTTACTTAATAACGATGATACCTTGTTTTTATAAAAAGAAAATCAAAACGATCAACCTAATGGTATTATCCCCTAACGCAATAAACGCAAGTTTTTTAACTTGTTGGTAAAGTTTTCCTGCATTGGATTAAGTTTTCACTCTAAAAATATTAGATGAACGAGTAAATTCAACGTACAGATAAAAGTCTAAATATCCTAAAAATATTGATTTTCGTTATGTTGAAATAGTGAAAAGCAATATTGAAGAAAGTTATATAAAATTATCACGTTCCCAATGGTTACAACGGTAATAAAGATCTTAACATTCTTATAGCGATATTTTACACATATTATTTCAACCTAAAGGTAGCGCGAGCTATTATAGTTACTTTTAAGGGTACAAGATGAAATATTTGTAAACATTTTTAGATTTATTTGATATTTGCGAAATTTCATTAGCAGAAGCCGGCGATATATTCTATGTATCCAATGTGAAGTTCGTTATCTTAGAGGAAATTCCTTACTATTCCCTAATTCACTTTTTACTTTTCCAACACGCCTAACTAATATAACTAGCAGGTTTCCCGTGCTTATCTTATCGATAAATGGTTCTATAAACTTCGTATCTTATACAACGACGATGGAGGCGGCTGGAGGTGCACTGATGGTAATAGAAATAATGATGACACATAACGAAGGTAATACCATACGTAGAAAGAAATAGACTTTATACTTATGCGCGATGATTAGGATGATTTCGTAATGATGGGTCACAATGTTTGATATGTTATTATTGAGAGATATACTATTTGGATTAATCAATCCTAGCTTTTATATTGTAAAAAACACGATTTTCGTTCACGATATGGTGGAAATAGCCACCTTTTTCCAATTCGTTTTTTATATCCTGTTTTACGCTCTATTAATTACGTTATCAATCTTATTATAGGTTTTCGTTCAATTATCATTGATAAACTTATTTTTTTTTCAAAAGGGAAAATTTTAACTTTTATATATACTCTCCTATATACGTTTAAAAAAAGTTGAATTAGATTCCGTACCTTTTTAACAACTTATAAACAACTTCCTGGGTTTAGTAAATTAACTTCGTATTTTTTGGTTGACGTTTTTGGAAACCTATGTTACCATTATTATAACGTTACAAATGAAAAACTCACTTGGTAAAGAATGTGAGGAAGTTTTTTTATTTTATCCAAAAGTTCTAACGAAATTACCTGCCGAGTTACTATTATTAAACTATAATTCCTTGTTCTACGACTCATTAAAACATCGACTTTGAAAGGTAAAAATGTTGTAATTAGGATTTCATTACATCACTATTATAATAGATTTTTTTGTTCCATAAATTATAAATACAACAAAAACAAATATATTTCATTGTTTTAGAGAATATATCATTATCGGGACTAGTGGGTAATTACGATGTATAGAATGAAGAGTTTTCATTGAAGAAAAATTTTTAAAGATATTATAGTCCCAATATTCTATCTATATTCCGACAAATACGTAGAGGCTAGTTATTATAAAGTAATTAATATCCTTATTCCTAGTGTTTTAGTCGGCATTTATAGTTGCATCGTAGTCGATTCGAATCACTTTGGCTGAAGTAACTGGTGCTGTATTGATGTTGGTTGATTGATGAGGTATGTTCTAAGTTTGGCAGGACACCAACCGGTCTGTACACTCATTTGTATGACCAAAGGCTTTGGCCTATTCCCTACTTTGAAGTGGATACCTACAACACTACACTTGGAGTGTAGTGTATTTAATTCTTACAAACTATAGTCAATTTTTAGTATATACAATCAACTTTACTGTAAGTAAAGTTAACTTGACTATACTGCATTTGATTGCTATTGCAACATAGAGGATATTAATGACATATTAACTTCGACATATATTATTACTATCAATGACAATATCGCAGTTATTTTTGAGGAATATACACTCTTATTCAATGAAACCGTAAAAGATTAACCGCCTCCTCAGCGCTTGAAAACCGATTAAAAATCCCCTTTAAAAATGAAAATGAAAAATTCTGATAAAAGTTCTTTAAAACCAGTTATACCATTTATGTCAGGAAAAGCTATTAATTTAAGAAGAGAAGTAAATATAATCATTGAACCAAAGTTGTCATTATTCGAAAATTCTTTACTAAATATCTTTGTATTTTTTGTAAAATGATTTAAAGAGATCTTCAATTATATGTATACATATATATATATATTGTGATTTACTATGACTGAGCTGTCATGATCCAGACAGCGGTTAGGTCAGGAAAACAGGCCAGCAAGGAAACTACGCCACTGAGACGCCTGAAGTCTAACACATCAGGTAGGGAACATCTCTTATGTCAGCAGACCCAGGGTTAGGGTCAATGCCAAGGATATGTTGGATATGTTGGATATGAGGTTATCCAAGCTATCCAAGGACATGCCAAGGATATGTCGGATATGTTGGATCGGAGGTTATCCAAGCTATCCACATTATACAGTACTGAAGACGTATGAAGGATTGAGGATATAAGGACACGGTCAGCACCACACAGATAGTATTTCCTTCATAGCTCTTCAGTTGTCAATCTAAGTATTCAGTCTACCCTGAATAGCCTCACGGCTTCTGATCATCACTCGCACGAACACAGTCTTGATATTGCACCTTTTATTACCTCTGCTACCTTACTGCTAACATAAACCCTCTGACACCTCCTATATACTCACGGGTATTTAGTGTGATCATTACATGAGCTGTGTACACTTTATGGCTAGAAGAGTGCTAACATTGTAGTTGCTAACTAAGCGAAAACTCTAGTGGAAGGGCTTGCAACGTGAGTGTTTTGAATTTACTATATACACTACCTTATTCAAAATTCACCGCTGAGTAGTTATACCCTTTAACCTATCAAAATATCACTGTGTTCTTCATAATAATATAGGAATATAAAAAAAGAAAGATGTATCCTCTACACTTGCGTCCAACTTCCGAGCAATATATTATGCAAAGTTATTGAATTCCGATAAGGCCTTCTATTAACTGGAAAGGTCCCTACTTTATATTATAAATACAATTGTATTACAAATGGGAATCACATTTTTATGAGTTGATCTATATGCTATGTACAAGGAACGAGGCACCAATAGGTGTGTGAAACAGTTTTCTAACTTATAATACCGATAATGTAACGAAATACTGTGATTTTAACTAAGAAAATATAATTATGAGATAATACCCACTGGAAGAAAACCGGACCCCAGATTAAGTTTTCAAATGATGCTTTAATATACCCTTTAGTTGTAAAACATCTAATATTATACGGGCGTAAAAATTATAGCTTTGGCTGGGCTGTGATCTTCGGCTATAATAGTCTTTTGTTGACGTCTTTTCGCTTCTAATATCTGTTTAAGTTGTTACAAGAATGGAAAAACCTGTAAAATACATATACCGTAGTGGAAAGAATGCGTAAATAGAAGAGATATACTTTAAAACTCGATTGGCGAGCTACCTCTTTACTGCTAACAGTAAATCTAAGGAGTGAAGAAGAAAATAAAGGAACGTACACTATTAAGCGGATAATGGGCCGAGAAAAGTCATCGGTTTATAGCCTAACTTATTCAAAGTAATGTTGAAAGTTTCTTTAAGTGGGCGGGGCGCTAGTATAGGTGGTAATAGATTATAAAAAAAAAGATCGTTTTATATAAATATTAAAAGTGAAGATTTTTCAATCGTTTAACCGAAAAACCAGACTTTATTTGTATCGTAGTATAAATTTGAAAATCTACGTTAGCATATGAAACGAGGGACGGAATCATTATTCATTAGAGCTATGCTTTGCATATATTGCGGCGCGAACGGTGCGCCGGGCCAATAACGATTAGTATAGCTAACAAGAAGTTACCCGAAAATATTTAAGGGGTGTTAAAGCCGATTGGCGATATTATGGTGGAATAGGGGACATGAGAAGTGATAGTGTCAAAAGAGACTAAACTTGAAAACTTTCCTCAAATGTGGACGCTATTATGGTTTACAGTATAGGCTCCGTACCTTTCTTAAAATGGTGGTCCATAAACGCATACCAAGAAAGTTTATATAAGATCGAAGATAATTTTATATTAATTACTAACTGCTTAGCGTTATTACTAAAGGTAACTGATTTCTACTTTCTTTTAGAAAAGAAATTCCCTTCACTTTTTACGGGATGAATAATTCAACAAACTCGACGTTCGAACTGCTTTTAACAAATTCCTTACAATGTAATACGATAAGTCGAAAACCACATTTTATATTTGATTCAGCTTTTTCGAGTAATTAGTAATCCCCTTCGACTTTTCAAAAACACTAACCATATTTTAACTATATATTAACAATTATTGACACCTTTTTCGCGATATATATTTTTACCCACTTCCATGACGTATTGATGAATTTCAAAAAGGCACTCATACACTATACAACCAAGTTCAAACAGGGTATTCAACGTTTTTGACCCGAAGGAACTTAACTTGAATATATTGAAATATGGGTTTAAAGTTTAAAATAACTCGAATTGAGGACTTATCATCGATATTAAGATGGGGATACATATGAACATAGTAAAATTATATGTTATTCGGAGGTAATCAACTTCTATCTCGATATTTAAAATACGTTCATTATTAGGCTTTACTAATTTTTACCCATAGTTTATTTAAAATGACTCAATAGTCATCGGCCTATATATACGAATCTCTAAAAAAAGAGCGCATTTTTGTTAGGCATTATGGTCAAAAACTATGTGCGAACGATTTGAATTCTCTTTTTGTGCGAAACTTATCTTCGTTTAAGAAGTCCATATACAAGAAACTGTTCTCACAGTCTATACTTTCTGCAGGTCTTTATAGGGCTATTTGTTTTAATTCAACAAATAGAGAGTCTTCCGCTTTATGGTATATTACTGCCGCTGTTTGTCACCCGTTAACTATAGTTACTAAGTTTTTAATAAAGAACTTTGAGGAATTAGAAGTCATTATTAATCTTGGGATTCAGAGCTCCATATTACAATTACTCCGTTTATTATTGTTGCGAACTATACGAAATTGTAATATTTTATACTAACAAAAATACTTTCTGAACAATTAGTATGTTAGTCCAAATGGCTTTTCTAATTTTTTTTATAATCGTTTAGGATGAAGAAACGGATTTCTCATAACCCGATACTTTATTACAAAAATCGAAAGTCGTCACTAAAGTCTCTGTTAACCCTTATTCCTTTGAATCGGGAGCAACAATTATTTTAAACTGAATAACTAGTTAACTTCCTGCTGCTCAAATCGCGTAAATCCCTCTTTATTTTCGCAGCCGAATTCATTTCCGAAAGTCGTAAACTTTTAACCAACATAGATTTTAAAATAGTTAGGACGCTATTGATTGGCCTTTAGACTTTACAACGTTATCGATTTGAATTATGGTTGAAGCAATAGTAGTATATTGTAGGTAAGTTATGGATGTATTGTTTATGGTTTAGAATACCGCTAACTCTTTTGCACACGAATTTGTATGTCCAATGGTTTGGCACGTGCCTTAGTTTGAAGTGGGCTCACCACAATTAATTGACTTATAGTCAATCTAGTTAAGTAAGCTGTATTATAATTGACTTGACTGCACTTCAATTAAACTACTAAAAATAGCAGTCAATACCATTTCAACGGACCCGGCTAATATTTAGAATAACATATATCATCGTTCAATTTGTATGATACGTATAAGTAACCGTAGTTTCCTTATCTATATTCGCATTCAATTACACTAAAAATTTCATGTTATTATTTCGGTATATTCGGTAAAAAAATAATTGTATTTTCAGTTACTCGACCGCATTTAGGTCCTTACTTGAGAGCCGCTCACTAACAAATTAATTGAAGCTACATACAACTCGTTTTTTAGCTTCTACTTAAGTTACAATATTATTATCGTGATATTTTTAAAAACGTATTCTTTACCCAGGTTATATTATATTATCCGTCTTTTAAACTAATTATGATATTATACAACTAATAGTTTATTAATAATATTGTCGTAAATACTCTTCTAAAACTGTATTAGTTTTGAGTTGACTCTAAAGAAAGTTTTTTTTCTACTTTATGGTAAATCTTCCCTAAAAACCCGTTGGAAACTTAATTTACCTAATAGTCATTATGAATCACTTACATGAAACTATTACTCTGACGGTTATACATATTATGAATATTAAAGTTTATATAAAGTAATTGATAAATTGTAAATATTAATAACGTCTTTATAACCGAAAAGGGTGGAATAACGCTTGAATACTACCTTAGACCTTGAACCTTATATCGCTACCTATAGGGATAAAGAGAAAGTTTGAGTTTATATATATCCTATCGTCAATGAACCAAACTCAGTTAAAGCTATTCATTTTACATTTACCAACTATAGTTAAATACTGAAAATATGATAAATAACAGATTGGATTCTGTTTTGTAACCTATAATTCATATATCTATTTTATATATCCCGTCGAACTTTGAGGTATCCTAATTACAAATTCGTATATAAATGTTAAAACCTTTACTTAGTGAATTCGTAAAACAATTATATTCACATAAACCGCGATAACGATCAATTTATAACGAATTGATAAAAAATGAAGAAATAGAATTTTATATTCGAGATATATAAATTTGAACATGACGTTGAGCTCTTAAAATAATTTAAAAAGAAAAATATTTTGGCAAAATTTGTTTAGCTTTACAAAAAATACTGAATAACACGCATTATCAACTTTTATATCATCTTATTCAATATATCAAACGGAATACATCTCTATTTTCATATGGAGCAACTCGTTTGAATATTCACTGACCCTTTTCCGAGTTAATAGGTTTGTAATGTGAAGGAACTAAGCCAAAACTATCGTTTAAGAAGGTCAAATACTGTCTATCATCTTCGATGAAAAGAAGAGAACGAAGCTTCTGCTAGGAAGCTGCTACAGGCTACAGAAAGGAGGTCGCCCGATTACGTGACATTACGATTAATAGAATTGTAGGAGCATAGAAACTACTAAGACTACATCCCTAGTAACCACCTGCCCAGGTACCAGCCTATGATATTACTACCGGTGTACCCCCTTCCCCCCTTCTTCGTTTTATTGTGTATAAACTCGTTAGCTATCTTAATCAACATGGAATAATCCACCTACTGCTGCCGCTTAATCTATGTGGGTTAATATACCCACTGTTACTATTGGTCATTTTAAACAATATGAGTTGACCTGCACACTACCTCTACAGCTATTTTAACTAATGTATGATAGCCCGCCTATTACTTTTATTTAATCCACATTGTTTGATTCATCTACCATTACTTCTAACACCCGTATGTTAAATAGTCTATTATTACCAATAACCTATGTGGATGACCTTGCCTATTACATATGAACTATTAAATTGCGGTTTTTAAACATCCCAGTAACTGGAAAACAATGAAATCTAATTAAAACAATAATCAGGTTAGGCGGAAAGGCTTGTTTTAATTCTTATCTGAATTAAAACGGGATTCGAAAGTATCGAAGGCCGCGGTATTCAAAAAATTCGAAAACAGTTTGTAATTTGAGTGTATATAACCTATCTATTGAATTAAAAAATATCGCTTCAAAGATTTACTAATACGGGAACGACTCACATAAGGCTTATTTCGGACTTACAAAATACCATGAATGAAAAATTTAGGTTCAGATTTGCTATTATTACAAATAATATCAATAATATGTAGTTAATTATCATGGACTTATTGGTTCAGAAACGAGTTGAAAGCGGTTCAAACGAATCTGTTACCGTAAATTTAGGGATTTTTTCCACACGGAATATTCAATTTGACGACGTCGAATTTGACGACGGGTATAAAAAGATATTTTGCATAAAATACATTTAGGTATCTTAGAAA
The DNA here is from genome assembly GCA_038502455.1 of Anisogramma anomala. Classification (NCBI taxonomy): domain Eukaryota; kingdom Fungi; phylum Ascomycota; class Sordariomycetes; order Diaporthales; family Gnomoniaceae; genus Anisogramma; species Anisogramma anomala. The sequence continues at coordinate 23,915,290 of JASMMZ010000002.1, forward strand.
CTGATTCGGCTTATAATTTTTGAAAAAAGTAAACGTTTTCGCCAACTTGAAATTATTTCTTAATGATACTTTATCTACCAGCGAATTTACTTATACGCTATTGCGTAACGGCCATTATAGCTTATATGCATTTTAGACATTTATAAATATGTAAAATGAAGGTATTGGCCTTTACGCGTAATTCCATAACCGGAATACGAAAACGTTAGACACGTTATATATGGTCGACGTGATAATCCTATATTATCAAAAACGGATTAATAAAAAGAAGAATAATATCTTGATTATTTAAATTTAATTAAAGACCGGTTAATAAACGACTTTGATTGAATTGAGTGTAAATAACAAAAAGAAGTAAATAAGTTAAGACCTTTTCAATTCAACTTTTTCGTTAACATTATCTGTTTCAGTATGAAATACAGCATTTAAACGTTAATTTACCCCAGTCAAATAATAAAAACATTTCTAAAACTCATGGGTTTAATTCCAATATCGTTAGTTAATAATAACAAAAAAAATTCAAAATCTTTCTAATAATGATTCAAAAACAGTTCCGCATAAGTTTTAACATCTATAATAATTTATTATATTTAAGGGTTGCAAAATAATAAATTTAATTGAACGATCCATAATAAATATGAGATAATTTTGGTCATCGGTTAGTTATTAAGAGAAATGGACTATAAAGGCGATTGAAAACTTGATTTAAAACCGTTCAGATACTGGCAAAAACTTCAAATTTCCTTTCAATAGTATCGTTGATAAGTCATTCGCCTATGAAAATCCTGATTTCAGTAGAAAAATTGAACCTAATAATATAAAGCGCCTTGAAAATATATTATAATTCAAACAGCGATAATGAAGTCGCAGATTATGTGGTCTATAAAAAGTAAATTTTATGTATCCTAAATTAATGCGGTAGTAAGCGGCTTGTAAACAGAAACGAAATTCTATTACCATACCATGAAATATTATCCTCATTTATTCAACATTTCGAAAAGAAAATCAAGTACTGAATAGTTGTTAACGCGAATATTGTTAGAAAAAAATTTATTAAATATACTTATCACGCGAATTGAACGGGAATAGGTAACGTCTTTGTTAATAACAGTGTTTCATTTATATTAAAAGTTAATGTTAATAAAATACTTATAATCCTCTGTCATGAATTTATGAACAATTGTAAACTGGAAAGCGTATATAAGCCAGAGCAACGTAAAAAGTCAACTTTTGAAGGCGTAAAGGCTATAATTCGTAACCTGAAAAACTTGACTTGCAAAGGCTTTAAAATATCCTAGTTTCGTTGTAATAATACACTAAACCATCTATAACTAGCCCCTTCAATATCAAACAGTTTGAAAGTTAATTAAAAAAGTCTTTGAACTAAAGAATTTTTTGTTCGAATAGTAAGCGTTTAATGAGAAAATTATTGAAGTTTTCATGGTTTGTCAAAAAGATAAAAAAGCAAATGGTACCTCGAAACTTCGAATTCAATGTTTTCAAGGAATATGGAATTCATAATAATTCCATATCATAGACTTCGTCATGATATTCCGTAGACAATGAAAGGTAAAAGTAATATACTACTCAATTTAACGTGCCGTCAATCTAACATTAAAGTAAGTATCTTTTTAAGGCCACACCAAACCGATAGGCCTTTAAAAATATTTCCCGGTCAGGATCTTATTATGCGAAAACTGTTGAAAAGAGGAAAAATAATTCAAGCCTCTTAAAAACGACTTTCTCCCAAGGCCACTAACGGAAAGCAACGCCCTTTTGAGTGGGATGAATTATAAGTCTGGTGATTTCAAAATGATCCTGAATAAATTATCGGTAAAAGTTAATGAAGCCAAGGACACCCCGCATTACCAATAGAAACATGAAAGCTATCTATTCCTGAAAAATACTTAACTTTTCCTAATTTATGATACTTTAATTCTCGCTTGGATAATAAATTCTGAAAACCTAGTTGTTGCAATACTCATCTTAAATTTGGATATATAAAGGTTGTATTTAAACATTTTTAGGATATTGAATATCTATTTAAGCTTAACATTATAATTATTACAAGAATATTTATACATTCTAAAGTATCGTCGTCGTCAACGAACAAAAAACCTGAAAACCGCACATAACAAATTATGGACATGTTTTTCAGAAGTAGGCGAAGTATCGAAAGACCTGAAATTATAATTATGTATTTGAAAAATCTACAATATATACGAAATACAGTTTTTTTACTCATCTCCTCTTTTAATGCGTCACTTGTAAAAAGCGGCTTTGATATAGAGTTCAATGAACTATTTAATTCGTGAAATATTCGTGAAAGTTTTTTTCAATTCAAAAAGTACATAATGGTCGGCATTTATAATAATATATAACTTGCGGTAATCAACATAAAATCGTAAGCAGCCTTGAGTATTTAAACAAAAAAAATACAGTGACGTCCGCTAAGAAACTACTCGTATAAATAAAGGCATGATATAATAACTTAATTGATATCTTGCTTATCACTCGAAGCTCCTCCTAAAACATACTATATAACGGCCATTGAAAACTTCCAAAAAATTTACATTACTTATCATTTTGAATATTAATTTGGTAATTAATAGTTTTCAGAGTAGTAAGGAGGTAATGTATTTCCTAAAACCTTGTATAATAGACGCGGTGACTCATAAAAGGTATCGTAAAGCCTATTGTGATCAGAAACTGGAGGCTTAGGAGTTAAAATCTCATGAATGATTTCGTAAAAAAACGACGGTGAACCGCATAATCACAAATGAGTCTATACCAACTTTACTGAATATAATATAATAAGTAGCGTCACCAATAGTTTTCAATTCCTTCAATACCAGAGCAAAATGCCGTTCGTATAAATGGTAAACACCCGCTTATCCAAAAATAAATATATACTTTAAAACGCTATAAATGATATATTTGTACTCCATTCAATATGAATCTCAAATACCGTTATATCACAAATGAAAAGAATATGAGCTCAAATTTGCTACTAGTAATGAAAGAAATTCATGTTTCAAAAAGTTCAAAAAATAAAGAATAAGTTAGTTTTAGGTATATAACAAAAGGTTTACCGAAATATCTTAATAAAATAAAAATACGCGGTAATTTTCCTTCACCGGTAAATTCATTGCTTGGAAATTAATAATATTACTAACCAATAATTATTCGAGAGTTCACAAATGAAATGAAATTACACAATAAATGTTTTGTGAACGGAGAGTTATTTAAAGGTTGAGGTGAAACTATCAGGTCGAATGAAAATCCTATCAACTTTCATATGTAATTATATACTAAAGTTACGTTTTTCCTTCCAAAAGTTGTTAACATCTTCGGCCAAAATAAGATAAATACCAATATTAGCCTTGATACTAACGTTATTCGGGCGTTACGCAAAATTCAGCAAAAAGGTATGAATACAATAACTATTCGCGTTGCATCCTAAGTATAAACCAAGGTATTTATTATGAGAAAGTTCTGAATAACTAGATTTAATGACGTGTCGTTAAGTATTAGTTAAAAAATAATTATATATATTATAATAACATCTCCCTAGATATCTCGAGCGGGCGTGTTGCTATTACTATTCCTGTTACAAGCTATACTGCTAACACTAACTCTACTAACTAATTAAATATTACTTTACAGAATACGCAATTTACAAATATATCTATTAATTAATTGAATACGAGAGACGCAGTCGTTATAATCCGCGTATATATGACAAAAGAATAACGGGTTAGCAAATATATAGTTCTTTTTTGTTTTTTTAAATCAATAAATTAAACGGCGAATTCCCAAACCATATCGCTAGCTTTCGTAAATAAAGTTTTCCAAGAGTTAAAGAAAACGTTAAACCGTGTTAAATTTTCTATTTTTCATTTGTAAGTTGAACGATAACGGCTTTCATCTCATTAGATTCGTAATAATACGAGCAAAGTATTACTATAAAATCGTCATTGTCGTTATTACCGCTGTTGCTGTCTCAAGCCTAATAACTTTTTATAACGGTCTTCGTAAAGCCTTTTAATTGTTAAAAAAATGACTTATAGGTAATATTTCTTATACCGATTAAGTTTTTATTTTTACGCAATTTACGAATTATCGTTGCTTTTTATACCAAAAAGTAGGACTTAACGTCCATAAATTTTCATAATTAATTAAAAAGTTTACATTACATTCGTGAACAGCTGGAGTTATCTGATACACTATTAATATCATAGACGGAGTCGATAGAATCTGGGTTATCGTAATATTTAGCGTGATCTTGAGGGAGGGGAGCGTGGCGGTACAATCATTATAATGATTGTTAATATATAATTTCTTTGTAACGCAGGAATAGAACCCATTTCAGGATAGGATTGCTCTAATAATGTAAACGTACCAGCAACGAATTTAAGCCATCGGATCATGTTTTTTAACGTAACTAATACGTCAGTATTCCATTTTTTTATTTATTTGTAAAACGTATGCGCGGGCGATTTAATTCCATTCAACAAGCTTTCTACATAAGTTAACGGTAAATAGTTCGTGTTAAATAGTTGAATGGCCGTATTAATTTATCAAGATGCTTTGAGCTGGTTTATAATACGCGCATCGAGTAATTAATTCAAGGCTTGGAGGTCTAGGTTCGAAAGGGCTAAAGATATACCTCTAGGTTATGACCTCTTGAAAGCAACTAAAACACCACGAAGATATAATCCCGAGTATAATATATAAATGGATTAAGTTAATACTGTCGCTTAAAATAGTCAGATACTATCTATTATCCTTTATATAAAACAAAAGAGGAAGGAACCTCTACTAAGAAACTGCTATAGGCTATAGAAATGGGGTGGTCCAGATACATAACAGGACGACTTAAAGAATGATAGGAGTATGACAACTACAAGGGTTAGATCCCTTATAACCACCGGCCTAGGTACCAGCCTGTAACATATAACTACTAACTACCCGTCATGAATGTGATAAAAAACCTCAAATCAGAATACTATAACGAAAATATTTTGCATTTTTTAGTTAAATTATAAATCATTTGTATTTGAATCGTAAAGCCCCTGACATATCTATTGTTAATTAATAATATATGTTATATTTAACCAACTTAAAACTCTCTGGTAATTTTCACTAATTCTGTTACTTTTGCAGTTTGTAATTTGTTTAAACTCGTCTAAAAAAACATAGCATGTTATTTTATTGAGCTGCAGATGAACTCGCGTTTTTATCACTTGCTACAATACATTCATCATTAGTTTATTGAACGACTCGCACGGAATACTTTACAGTAGCAAAATATGTATTTCGTATATTTTCATTTTTTTTTATATTGACTTAAGAATTGCCTTAAAATCTATTTAATTATATTTCTTTTATCTTTCATTCCATCGTTAGATAAGTTTTGTATGTGATCAGCGAGTGATTTTTGTTTTGTTCTATCAAGTTATTTTACTTTTTATTGATACGTTTAATAACTTTCACGATTTTTCAATGATCTTTATATTAGTTTTTTATAGTCGGTTAATCTTTATATTTATGTTCTTAACAGTAATATTTTTACTTGCCCGAATTCTATGTTTTTCGTTTAATAGAAAGAGAACACGACTACTGCCTGATGGAATATGTATAAAAGGAGATTTAATACTTTGATATCGTGTATTAATTTTACGTTACGTTTTGTGACAAACTCTTCTAGCCCTTTTAGAAGTAATAACTTAGTTTTATATATTATTGATAGGTATATTTATATAAAAATGATAATTTAGCAACGGAGTTATTGATTCTTCTTTCAGATATTTAACGCGAGGTCAAACTTAATTAACCTTTTCTTATATCTATATATATCCGGAACCAGGTTTGAAAGGGTTAATATATAATATAAATTCCTAAAGTTCTCGTTTACTATATATAGTTAGCATCGTATGACAGTATTTGTATATTTCTATAATACGTTATAAACCATTATAACGTATTTACTTTTTTCTAGTATTAATTATTAACCTCAAATTTATACCTAGCTATATATTGTATGGGAAACGCATCCAAAGAATTCAAATATGTATCTTATATGAAAAAATGTGAGTAAGTTCCATATATATAATTTAATAGTTTTAATAGTGTCAGAGTAATTATAAAGTGTAAATATATTTCGCCAATAGCTTCACTTACTTCAACGGTAATTTTAGATTATGAATCGATGACATTATGACTCTTGATAAGGAAAATAATGGCGGAGGAGTGGTAGGTTTGTGTATTAAAAAGTTAAAAATGAAAGAGTGTTATTATATAAGGGAAAAAAGAATGAAATTGGACGAAAAGATAAGGGGCAATTTATAAGAGTAGAGCGGCATCGGATATATTGTTGTCAACTTCGACGCCTTCTATAACACGTTAACGTATTCCATAATAAACGGTAGGAGCGTGGGCGCCGAGCACGGATAAGCCTGAGGTAATGTTATAGGCTATTGCCTACCCTAGTAGTCTCCAAAAATCTAGCTCTAGCAATAACCACGCTTTAACAATTCTCCTACGATGCTTCAAAGCATATTTACGCCATGTAATTAATCATATAATTAGGCTACAACACATTATAATAACTCGTTAACATTTACATAACAAAAGCTTCTCCTCTCTATTTTTTCTCTTTTTGTTTTCACCATCACCCTGCAGCACCCAATATTTAGTGTGGTACTTGCTTCTAAAAAACAGACCTGTAGACACCAGCAGGAAAAATAACAACCCAAGGTCCTCAAATCAGATTAAACACAGGGGTCCATACCCGCAAGCTATTCCTCCAAAAAAGACCTTAGGGTGTCCTATAATTTTGAGATATCTAGGCATGTAAATTGTAGCTTGTGGTGGGCTATGAAATGCAGCTAAATCAGTCCACGCCCAGAGCCTACTTACGCCGGATATACAACTGTATGGTACCTCAATAAAGGGACCCCGTAAAGTATTGGAGCAGAAATATAGCCTGTAAATAGGTGCAGGTGAAACGCAGTACATCCACGCGTGTGTCGTGAAATCCCCTTCTACTCCCTCTTTATCAATGATTGAAGAAAATATCTAATCACTTCGAGCGATAACATTGGCTTAGTCCCATTACAGATAGAAAAATTATATATAATCCTTTGTCGAATACACGAATTCCTTCCCTCGAATTGGCAAATTTACAGATAAAAAGGATATTTTACAGACAATGAAAAAATATATCAACTGTTCGCAGGTCTTTAGATCGTTGAACGTTGTCGATTCCATTGGTCGAAGTAACAGTAGTATTGCATTGGTCAAGTGGTGGATGTCTTGTTTTAGGTTTGGCAGACCACTAGCTGGTTTGCACAGTAATTTGTATGGCTAATTACTTGGCCCGTGCCCTAAAGTGAAGTGCAGCGTACTGTACTTGACTTACACCCAATGCGGTAAGTCTCCACAAAACAATACACTCAACTTGTAGTTCAATATAGTCAACTTTACTGTAAGTAAAGTTGACATACTCCACTACAAGTACTACTATTCCAACATCAACGATATAATCAGACCTTACTAACTCGTCCCAACCTTACTTTTTTTCGACAAATATTTAAGTTTAACAAACAAATCTTTATTATTAACATTTATATCAAAAATGGCTTATATCAAAGGAAAAAAAAGAATCTCAGGATACTATAAATATCAAACCAATTAAATGATGCTATTGAAACCATTTAAGGATCTACGATCAGGGAAATACTATTATTACCACTATAAACTTAAGTATCCATTCAAAGAACAAATTTAAATACCTAGAACGGATCGTCGAAACTTTGAAGTAATTAATACTCAAAAATATAGTAAATATTACCAATAAACCACTTGAACTTCGTATGATACAATCAAAATGATATTATAAAGTAACTGAACCAAATATTGAAAATAAAGAATTATCGATAGAAGACTTACACGCGCCTATTATTTATGAACCTATGAAAAAGCAATGAGGAAAATAACCACAGAAAGAAAAGACACTCGACGACGACGAATATAATCCAAAAGATATAGAATTTGACGATAAAATTTATTGCCAACCTGGTATACGAGCTGGCTTACAAGAATAATAACAACAAAATATGAACAATAAAGTTAACAGCTAATGAATTTATTTAAACGCCTAAGAAACCCTTGAAAGAACACAATAAAATAAAATCAACGGTCTTTTAAAACAAAAAGTCCAACAAATCGTTCCTAAAGCTAAATTAGAAGTGAAAGTCGATATAAACTGATTAAATTCCAGTATCTTACACTATATTAATGTATTTACATCTGGTAAACTCTTAATGAAATCACGATTTGTCATTTAACGCTGCAGCACTAAAGTAAAACAATGAATCCCTATATCATTCCTAATAATTCAAAAAACCTGTTAATAATAAATCGCTTCTTTTAATACTAGTTTCATGATGAATAGCAACATAATTCTTAAGGGATTTTATATTACCCAAAATTCTATACAGTATAATACAAACTTTCAATGAATTATATCTTTGGAGCATTCCAAAAACCTTCGCGATAAATATCTATTATAGATGCTAATGCAATATGTGAAACAATTTTACTGCATTTATGAAGCCTGTGTTCATTGATTTATGATGTATTAAAATTATTGTTTTGACAAAGGCTTGATGTAATCCTCTTAAATCGCGACTTTACCCTTTCATTCGAAAGTTAGTGGTATTTAGGAATCGTCAGCATGAAAATTAACGATCTACCATTTCTTCAAATATGATAATTTGTGTAGGAATAACAAAGATTGATAAAAATGTTACAACTATAAAACGTTAAACCATTTGTAACTTTGGAGACTGAAAATTGAATAAAGTTTGATTGCTCGACAATTACTTACCTCAAATTAAATAAAACGGATTGTTGGTAGAGCCTTAGATCGTTGCAATGTTATTGATTCGATTGCTCGAAGTAACAATAGTATTGCATTAATCAAGTGGTAGATGTATTGTTCTAGGTTTGGCCGACCGCTAGCCTGTCTGCACCGTAATTTGTATGGCTAATTGCTTGGCCCGTGCCCTAGAATGAAGTGCATTGTACTGCACTCGACTTACACCCAATGCAGTAAGTCCACACAAACAATACACTCAACTTACAATACAGTCAACTTTAATCACATTAAAATTGACCTACTACACTGCATAAAGTACCATTCCAATACTGACGGCTTTTTAATTTGTGCGTGCACGTTAGTATAGTTGATCAATCTGTTCCGGTTAGCAGTAAATAGCGACCTTGTCCGCTTGCCAACCCCCTATTCATTCCAATTAACCTCTAAACTTAATTGCACCCAATTGAATGCAAATTGACCCCATTTAACTTTAATTGCTCCCTTACTCCGAGGTCCGAGTTTATAAATTCCCATAAAAAGGTCTTCCATCACATGCTTTCGTAAACCTCTACTTTTAGCTGTACCAGTTAAACAAATCGCCATTATAGCCTTTATTTTCCTGGTAGTTTTTTAGTCTGCCACCATAACCCTAGTTGCCGGCACGAGACTTGGGTTTTTTGGGCGGCCTATGAACGTAACCCTCGATGCGTATAGTTAGCCTGTTACTATTTACAATCCTTTCTGAGGCCTTATTTGGTATTGCCTTTATCATAGTATTTGCGGAGTTATCTTTGCCGTTGATTTATCGGAATTCCTTGATCTTCTTCCCTTCGTACGTTTTATAAAGTGTTATTACGTCGATTATCAAATGTTTTTTACTAGTAATTCCGAACTTTAAAAAGTATTTGAATAAACTCCTCAAGTTGGTATAAATTACTACTGGGATATAACGAATATTTAACTGCTTAGTAATGATGTTAATGGTTTGTTACAGTGCTATACATACTTTAAAACCTATTATTATATCGGAGATCTTCGAAGTCAGCACATTTCATGTAATTCTCTTACATTTAACAGATATTTAGTAAATTAGGTTGTCGATGATATTAAACAGGTCTCTCCATCTATCTTCGTTAACAAAGGTTATTAGGCAGCTGATAGTTAAAGATACGTTGGTGTTGATAACAAAAGACCTATCCATAAAAATTATTAATTTATTTTTCGACAGTTCGATTAGAACTATATTAATCCCGCAGTCCAGGATTTCCATCTTTTATCCTAATCTTTTATTGAAACGGTTAATGTCTTTATTGGTCGGATCTTATACTTATACCACGATAGAAAAGTCGTAAAAGGCTTTCGGGTGGTATAAGGAAGTAATATTACTATTACGAATACATTACTCTAAGTACCGTTAAACTTTAGCTACATTTTTTTTTCTATTATAGATTGAATAATCCCTTGGCCTTTTGAACAAAAGTTAAGGCCGGCATTAATATCAAGTATACGAATTAACTATTTATTAAAGTTGAGTTGATTACTTTTTTTTAACTTCGTTACCAACGTACAATTTTAAAACTTAACGTCCTTAATCGTCTTTTATTTTGATGTTATAAAGCTAGTCATTTTAACGAAAAATGTATCGTTGATTTGTGTTCCTATCACACCGAAGTTCCACTTTTATGTTACTACAAGTACAGGTCGTATATCAAAAAACTTATCGCTAACCGTAATTTAAATTGCAACTCATATATTGAAAACCAATGGACGCTTATTAAAGCTGATCCTTATAGTGGTTTGACATACCATATCAACGTTTTCTAAGGATAGATAACGTGTAGTTCCTATGATAGCTTTAATAATAGGATCCATCATAAATTCTTTGCTAATTACATGTAAGCTTACGTTATTTTATAGTTATTAAGCGTATACTTTCCTTTATTCTTCATTTGTAAACTTTTTTCCAAAATGATCATTAAACGCTAACTAATCTTTTAAATCGTTGGCGATTACGCAAAGATTCAGTATTTATTTTTATCGCTATATCCTTCAGCAATTAGGCGTAAATTTTCGTACAGCTTCCCGGTGATCTTTCTTCTAACTTTGTGAATAATATTCGACTTGAAGATTGTGATGTTTAGGTCTTGGAGGTTAAAATTAGTATTCAGTACAAATTATATAACCTTTCGAGTTAATAGGCCGTTAATTTCGACCTTGTCGCATTCCTTAAAAAGTTTGCCTTAGGTTTCGATAATCTCTTATACTCGAAGCTTTAGTGCCAAGTTTTCATTATGCTTTTCTTTTTTATTTACCTAAGTAGTATTATAGAAAAGAGCCGATATATATTCCTGTTCTTTAACGTTTCTTTTTTTTCGGGGTCGTTCATACCGACGAAGATTTATCGGTTTATCGATAACGGGAAAAGGACGTTGATATTAATTTTGCCGTTTGACTTAAGGGTTTTCATCGTTAGTAACCCTAATATAAGGCTCAACCTAAATTATTCGGAAAAGTATAGGACTATTTATACCTTTAATAACTACTTCGGAGTTTGGAATACTTAAGATCCTATATAGACTTTTTCATTTACCCGGCTCCCGCTATACCAGTATTTCACTTTATAATGGCAAAGAAAGTACATCGATTATTGATGGTTCTTTCCTAGTATTAGGGGTATAATTAATATGGCGGCGTGCCGATTCCCTTCGCAGTTTCTTTCAAGATTTTCCATAAGCCATAGTACGTTTTTAAGTACTTGGCAAAGGCGGAGATTCACTCATCAGACGTGGATATACTTCAAAGACCAGTAGAGTGGGTACTAGGCTATTAAGTCTTACAATATCGTTTAGGTCTTTTACTACTATTTATAGACGTACCTCCGAATTCTTAAAACTTTGAATTTTTAACTTATGGATATTATAGGCTTGAGAAAATAGTACGTATATCCTTTTAACTTTTCTAATACTTTCATATGCTTTTATAGGGACGTATTTTTACTAAATACCAATTATTTTGGTATTTTTAAAAACTCCGCCATCGTAAAATTCATTCTGGTATCGTGAATAACGATGTTAAGTAGGCCTAAATACATATTAATTTACGGAAGTTTTAGTGTTTTCTACGTATCCTTCATTCGAAATAGGTTTTAAAAACTTATCATCATAAAAAGTAGTTGCAAAGTTAACGATGTAAAAAATAGGTTTATTATCCAAATCAAATATATCGACGAAAATCTTAGAGTTAAAATTCTTATCGTTTTTTAGTATGAACTTAAATCTCCGAAAAGCTTAGGTATACGTTTGACAGTGTTGGTAAAGTCTTTGAATGGCTTTTAGAGCAAATTATTCAATACCTTTATGCCTTGCAGATATTAAGACTTTGTATAACTTGTTAACGGTTAGGTAATCAAAGCGCCGGAATAATCAATATAACTACGATTTCGTTAGGTTTAATACCATTGTTTACGGGCTTGAAAGGTAAAATTATAAGTTCCTCTACTTAAAAGTAAAGGCAAAACTTTGGCCGTTTTAACTTAATTCGTGCGTATGAATGTCGACGTTTATACCGGGGGTCTTTATATCCTTTAACCCAAGAAAACAATAGGTAAGGAATTTAGGGATGTGAAATATAATTGCTTCTATAACAGTTTAAATTACTTTTATACTTAGTGAAGATGATTACTTACCTGATTGAAAGTTAACTTTAGCTTTATTAATGTCGTAATAAGTGATTTTAGTGATTGTAATACTTTTCCTCCATAATGTCACGTATTGCGAATAACTTTCTGTTAAGTATCTTATTGCCCTTATTTCTTATATAATACCTTGAAACGTGTGTTTTACATAACGATCGTGAATGTTCAAGGTTTATAGGGAGTTAAGGGCTTGGTTAGAGCAAAAATAAGGGGCTTTTACCACCCAAACAGTACTGAAAGGCGTAGTCGGCTAGTTGCTAGGCTGTATCAAGGGCAGTATCTTTATACTAATTATTCTGCTTAAAGGTATTGTTGCCGTTAATTGGCTTGTCGCCCTCGAGGTCCGGCATTTAATCTAAGTAATCCTATTTAGAAGTAGCAGGTTACTATATGTAATTTACTAACTTCTTGTCATTTCGCTCTATAGAAAGGTACCGAGTTAACAAACAACAAGATTTACTATAAATTCAACATTTTTGCCACTATTACGACGATAATGCTTACGGTTAATAGGCTCGCCTAAATTTTTGCCTTATTGGCGTTAGCGTAGTTATTGCCTTTAGTCTTTAGCTGGTAGGCTAAACCTTAGGTGTTAAGAGCGCATGTAGCCAACTTTCCATCGATGTATATGACTACCGTAAGGTTTTTTCTTATGCACGTTAGGGAAGTTGCCGGCTTATGGGTATATATTAAGCGATTTTGGTGTCCTCGTTATTAAGGTAATGATCGAGGAACATAACTAGTTCAAAAACCTTTGCTGGTGGCATTTAGACTTTGTAAGGCGTATTTGAACGCGTCAACGCCCATAAGTGATGCCCGTACATGCTCGCGAAGTGTGGTTTTACTAACGTTGGATTTACTTATCGTTTCTTTTTTGGCATAACATCAACTTATTAATCATTTGGTTTAGCATATTCGTTAGTATTTCCTCCTTTTTCTTTTTAGCTATTGTCTTTACACACCTCGTAGTAATCTAATTTGTATGGTATTTCGTAAGGTGGAAGTTATATTCTAAGTAACTTTTTATGCCGTTATAGATTTCGCGGAACGTAGTGACTCAGTTGAGGAAGTTAAATAATAATCTTCAGCGTACCTTGTGAGGATTTCGGGGAATATAATTAGGAACCTAAAGGAGAAACCTCTATTTACTTACGAATATTTAAGAAAGGTATTATCTTATTGTTGAGGAGGTTGTAGGGCTTTCAGTCATACTTTTCTACGTTTTTTCAAATCTTAGAGAAGTCTATGAGATATTTGTAGATGATATTAACCATTTTAACAGGTTTTGGGGTCAGGTTGCGATAGTTATACTAGTTTTAATTAGTGTTTTCTAATAGTTTAAGGCTTAAAGCTCCCGAAACACAGTGTTAAAGGTAATTTCCAGCCGCTTAGCTTGAGAGGTAAAGTCTCATAATTAGACCTGTAATGAGCTTTCGTATATAGATAAACCTGCCGTGTAAAAATTGCCAAGGTGTTTGTCGGTTTTGAGTAAATTACCAAGGGGGTAAGGGGACCCAAAAGTTTTAAGAGGTTTAATGATTTCAATTTAATTGACTAGAGTAAAGCGTCGACGTAAATACCTCTTACTCTATTGACAGCTATTGTTTTATGCGTTCTACTACCATAAAAGGCGTACTTCGCGTTATCACGGAAAAGCGCCAGGCTACCGAGCAGGTTAATATTGTTTTTATCATTAAAGCGTAAAAAGGCTTAATTTAGCTAAGGGTAAAGGGGTGGCTCCCTGGATCGTATATATAGGGGTAAGATTCCTTAATACCTTTTTCTTAATAGTGTAGTTTTTAAGGGCGTTCTTAAAGTTAGGCTAGATTGAAAAGCTTTCATACCAGCTATGTAGTGCTCTATAATAGCACATAAACTACTTATTTTTTAAGTTCTACCTTAATCCTTAACATAACACCTTTTTATATTATAAACCATATATTAATAGTCTAGTCGCCAAAGAGGCTGCTAAAGTTGTTAAAGACGTAATTGGGGTCGTTAATATTACTAAACTTAATAATATAGTAGCTACCGAAATTATTGAGAAGTTTTTCCGTTCAGTGTTCATAAACATTTAACGCCTAAAGGTCTTTGACATAAAATTCTGTAAAGGCTATTCCGAAAGCGTTAGTCTCTTTTAAAATATTTTAAATAAGTGTTATTACAAAGTTTGATACGATGAAAGGCCTAGTAGACGAGGAACTCGGTAATATAAAGTTTTGAAACTGAATATTTTAGCGTAAAGTTGCGCAGGAATTTAGCAATTTAACGTAAAGTCGCATGACATGGCTTTTTTGGCGCGACTTGACTATTTTAGGAATTTTCGCTTATAATAACAATCTTGAAGATTAAATTGGTGTGGGGGCAGTGAAAAAAGTAAAGTAAAGGCAAAGGTTTGGTGTAGAGGTTAAGGTTGAAGATTGTTTGTTATGGTTGTTTAGCCGTGGGAATTAGTCGTTTTTCTGCAGTAGTAGTACCCGCTATAGTATTAACTTAGCCGTTTGCCAACTTGCCGAACTTTGTGACTTTTGATAGTTAATTTCAACGTCTTTAAAAAAGATTTGGTAAAGATTTTTTGGTGTTTTTAACAATGATACCGTCGCTAAATTCCAGATTGCCGTTGTGAGACTGACATAATACTAATCGAGGCCTTTCGCAAGAATTTTTCTTTTACCTTAGCCGCCGTAGCCGTAAATCGTAATCAAAAAATAACTTTTTCTTCTATTAAGCTAATCTATACTTAACCTAATAAGCACTGATCAGTGTTGGTAGAGCCTTATATCGTTACAAAGTTGTCGATGCGATTGGTCAAAGTAACAGTAGTATTGCATTGGTCAAGTGGTGGATGTATTGTTTTAGGTTTTGCAGACCGCTAGCCGGTCTGAACTGTAATTTGTATGGCCAATTGCTTGGCCAGTGCCCTAGAGTGAAGTGCAGCGTACTGCACTTGACTTACACCCAATGCAGTAAGTCCACACAAACAATAAACTTAACTTGCAGTATAGTTAACTTTATAGACAGTAAGGTTAACCTATTGCACTGCATATATTACTATTTCAATACGTATAGATTATACATTAGTCTTCGAAAAAAGAGATAAGGAGATAGCTTAACGTTTATGTATACGACAGATACCGAGAAAACAAGAAAATACATCAAGCAACGTACCGGTGGTATTTGTAATACAGCAATGTACCCAACAAATGATTTATACAATCTTTCAATAACAATTGATACCAAAAATCAACAATTTGACAATTTCGACAAATTGAATGAAGGTCCATAATAGTGGATAGATGATAGAAACAGAGAAATCAACAAACTTTATATCAATTTAAAATAAATCAACCGAATGGTTTATACGAACGTCTTCTTTACAAACAATACTGACATTAGTTTACGAATCATCTTTATAATAATAATCGTTAATAAAATGAAGACTTAAAAACAGAGAAAATTCACCATTATTACAATAATTTTATATTATTCATCCATCAAATACAAAAAATTGATGTGAAAAGTTAGTACCTTAGAAATTTTTGGTATAATCATAGGCTTCGATATTCGCGTATAAACTATAAAAATATTTAACATTGCTAGCAAAGGATTAAAATTTCCACATATTCCTATCATTAATCATAAACAATTTTTAAAATCACTGGAATACTGTTATAAATCATGTATTTGAAGAAAAGAAGATTACTAATTAACATGGTATCTTTAACCAAATTACACAACATTAAAGACATTTATGAATTTCAATAAATTGATGGCTGAAATAACCTTACTTACGCAATAATAAACCGGAGTAAAAAGATGGTTTTAGAGACGTTTATCAGTACTAATATATCGGTATACTATAGTTCGAAAGCGTGAGAAAGCACGCTAGCAGATTGCATAATAGGAGGTCACGGCTCAGACGATGGTACGAAAGCTTTAATCCAAAGCGTCCATTCTCCAGATTCTTTTTCTCCGGTTTACATCTTTATAATACTATTTTTCAATATAATACTTTCTTATTTATTCGTTAACATACAAGCTTAACCTATGGTAATTAATAGTTAACTCGGTAGACTATAAATAGTTTGAGAAAAAAAGACAAAAACGAGTTGAATACCTATAATTGGATGCTATAACGGTTTCAACTATTTTATATTCTAACATTACGATTTACAAAACCTACAAAAAATGAAGAAAAACTGTAAAACCCTCGATCTCTTTGAAAAGGAAAACTTTAGTACGATATTATTGATCCAGTTAGTACCCTTTAATTAATAAAAGCCCCGTTACGTTATTATCAACTCAGTTGACGTTTTAGATATATCCGAGAACTTTTTGGAAAGCCTCTTATTATGTATCAGCCACGTACACCATTAATATTCAGTGTCTTTCACTACAACCAATACGAATAATCATTACACTATAGGGGAATCGGAACAGCTAATGTACATTTCAAACCCGATTATAAAATCTTTTAAAACTCGTTAATATATTTCTACAGCGATTATCATAATTTTAAAGCGTTTATACGAATACTATGATCGTTTCGAACAATACACGA
Organism: Anisogramma anomala; assembly: GCA_038502455.1. NCBI lineage: Eukaryota > Fungi > Ascomycota > Sordariomycetes > Diaporthales > Gnomoniaceae > Anisogramma > Anisogramma anomala. Next base: position 23,932,429 of record JASMMZ010000002.1, read on the forward strand.
CGCTTTTATAAAATATTTTAACACTTATACGCAACTTCCTACTCTGACAAACGAATCTCAACTAGTTCGATAAATCGTATATAACTCATTTCAATTTATACTTACAACTTTTATGTTAATTACTTGTTTAGTTAATATGACGGTTGTAAACGTTAAACCTTTCATTTGCAACGTTTGATTAAATTTTCTTTGTCTTTCATTCATATGTTACATAATTTTATCTCAATCTTTGTTTTTGAAACACCTTTATTCATAATTTTTTCAACGTAAATTTAACTTTGTTACTACATTAATTGCTAAATAAGACTTTATATACGACCCCTTTAATTCAGTAATGATTTCATTAATCATAATGACTTCACCTTGAGATGGCAAAATAAAAAAATTCATTCGAATATACCGTGTTTTGAAAACCCGGTTTAAAATTGATTAATTTCAATCTATATGATAATATAATCCAAACGCTGGTAGAGGAACTAAGTCCTTCGGTATCAAACACGCATATAACAAACACTATTTTTATTATTAGAAAGGAAAAACGATGCCGTCAAATTTATTCGATAGTTATCGAAAAACTTTATTTAAAGAGTTGTTTAAAATGTAACGTTTAATATACAACTTTATTTCAAGAGTGTTTTTCGCAAATTTACAAAACGAATATATTGATACATTTAGTAGTAAACAAGTTCGCATTGCAAAAACGTTAGTTGATACCGATCTATCTCTTAATTTATGAAATTATAACAATAGAAAATGTTAAAAGTGAACTTTATAAGAGAATATTAGTTGACGAAGCCTGAAGCCCAACCTATCGAAGACATATAAAATTAACTATAATGCGGAAACACCCTATATACGTAAAACAAAAAACGTTTTGCGAGATAGGCCGCGCCCTACGAAGATCTGATAAAACTTCAGGAAGAATTGACGGAAAAAGTGGGAAAACTGTAGATATTATTCTCTACTTGGGTTAAAAGCTTACCCGTTTTAACAAATACTTTAGAAAGAAAAGAAATCTAGGGCCACTCGCTAGCTAGAAAAGACACCCCTTTCAATCGCACCGAAACGCCTTAAACGAGAAAGACGACGTTTCCGGGAAAAAAATATGGAAAACGATGAAAATCGATACCAACTTAACAAACTAATATAAATAGGTTGTAATCTGTACCGTAATCTTCCGCCTCGTCGATTTCTTATATATCAAAACAACCTCATAAACCCTATAGATTTCTCTAAATTATAGGATAAAAACAATAATTATCATGGCAAACCATGAGATATATTTGATAATGAATCCATACCTTGTTCATAACCTATAAACGACTGAATATTTAATCTTTTCAATTTCATATTATTTCGCCCAATATTTTCATTCGGCAAACCAAAGATTAAGACGTATATTATCTTTTATAGATCAACACGTTTGTAAAGTACTATAACCGTTTTATAGCGTATTGTAACACGGGAATATAATACAAATTATACAATGAAAATGGGCCAGGAATCACATAGGAATCCGTAAGAAGTTATTTTGATCACGCGGGGGGATTATTACGAGAGGTATGAACTATCCCATTGGCGAAATTGATGAAATTTCAGAAAATGTTTGGACCCAAATATAAAAGATATGAACTCTTTATTTCAGTAGTTATAAAATCTTGTTGGAAAAATACAAACTTTAACTTTATCCTATTTAAACTAGAAAATAACTTGGAATGTGTTTATATCAACCTTGAAATATTACATGGAACTTCGATACGTCGAAAAATGAGTTTGGGGATAATATTTGTAGCTAGAAGAGTTAAGGATCAAAGTCTGTAAATTACGAAAGCGGACTTTGTTAAGATAATTTACCACCTTTGAAAATAACTATTTCAATAATATCTGGGAAACATGAACTTCAATTCGAACCTTGAATACGGATATAAAGGTCACAAAGGCTAACAAAAGAGCATCAAAAACCGTGAATAAAGTAGAATCTAACACGAGTTCCTTTACAATTACGAATAAGGCATTTAACGCAATTTAAGTCCATCGTACCCTCGCAAAAGTATATAAAGACTTATAAATCTCCAAAAACGATACTTCGTTTGTATTAAAATCGTCTATTAGTTGACCCATTTTTCAATATACAAATAAATAGTTGGAATATCAGTCAATTGAAGTACATTCGAGTCAACTATACTTAAAGTTAGTTGATTGTACTGACTGAAAATCAACTGCAGTTTGTGGAATTAACTGCAAGTTTAGTGCAGTAGGTATGCACTTAAAATTGACGTACGGATCAAAGCAGTTCCTTATATAAATTAGCATGCAGACCAGCTAGCGGTCTACCAAACTTGGAAGTAACATATTACTAATTCCAATACAACACTAGTTACTTCGACTTCAGAGATTCGCATCGTCTATATTGCAACAATGAAGGCCTACCAACACTGATCAGTACTTATTAGGTTAAGTATAGATGAACTAGGTAAAATAAAAAGTTATTTTCCGGTTGTTAAGTTTTACCTCGGAAAGCTAAAGTAATGATCCTTTCAAAGGGCACTAAAATACTACGAAGTTACTCGCGGCAACAAGTATTTAAGGCTTATAAATTATATAACTCTTCGTGAAAAATATATAAATAACGAGGGTATCTTTATTAACTAAGACACTTAAAAATTATGATTGGAACAGTTGGAAAAAAGTTGAGATTAACCGATGGAAAGTCTTAAAAATCGTCAGGTTAACAAACAGCTAGGTTAATACTATTACGGATACTTTACCTAAGAATTTCTAATAGTAAAAACAACTAAATCCCACGACCTTTAACAAACAACAACTCTAATAGTAAGCTTAGGTCCAAACTTCCTTTTACACCACTTTTTTTTTCCACTGCACTCTTTCAACGTAGTCGTTATAACTTCAATATACATTGAAATTAATGCCACTACTAATCCTATCAAAAAAAAAGCAATCAAAATCCTCAGTGACATCTTTAAAAAAAATTACGATTAAAAAACCTCTAGTTTACAGACACTAATAAAGTCTTTACCCCCTATCATTTAAGCTACTACATCAGCTATTTCATTATTGACTTAAATCCTAATGGATTGAACCAAAACCCTAATTCCTTCCACGATTTTTACGAGTAATTCAACGAACAGACTTTAAAAATATGGAAAATAACAGACATAAAAGTTGAGACGAGGATAAAATTTAAGATATATAGACGCGGAGTTCACTTAATTGCAAAGAGTGGAAAAGGGTCAATCTGGCAAACGTAATCTACAAATATGTCACCGACGAAAACCCTTAATAAATATTTGAAATCAAGGGCAAATTCATAGATATCGCTGGCGACCACATTTCTCAACGCCCTCACATGCATTCGTAAAGTTCTACTCAAGCTCAGATATGTTCTTCAAACCATTTTATCAAAACTCCTTCACGGTTTAGTGTTATTAGCCGTGAAAAATCAATTGAATCGCGTAAGATAAGTCATCAAGTTTACCAATTAGTTAAACAGAAGCCTCGTCAATCCCTTCAATACCAAAGGGATTGTTACCAAGTTCCTTACGAGAATCCTTAAATTCTTCACACTCAAAATCCTTCATAAGTCCAATTTTAAATAAGCCAATCAATGTAAAAACTGATTTACGCACAAGCCTAGTATAAACACAACCACTAGATTTTCCCCTCTAAACTTTGCCAGAGATAACTATCATTCCTACTAGCACCACCTTTCTCAATATCGGTCGAAAGATTTAAAGGATCAATACAATAATAAATCACTTTTTCCCCTCTAAATATCCCTATGGTAGACACGGATTGCGTGTCAATCACTACTTTCGTCAAGATCTAAAGAAGAAAGATAGAGTATCATAATAAATCGTATAATCTCCATCACTTCAAATTACGCCCGTTTTCAATTATTTTTGTGTATATGAAAATTGTATTACTATGCTTTTACTCGTTAGTTACCGATATCGTTACCGGCTAAGTAAAATATTACTACCTTCAGTATTTAACGAATGACTTGTGGGTTCGAAATATATACAATAATGTGAAAATTCATTTCGAATATAATACTTACCTCGATTAATACCACATAAACTAAATCGTTATCAAATGATTTTACATATTATATTATAAAAAAACAATCTGAAAGCAAAATAAACCTTTTTAACCTAACGTTCAATAAGCTAATACTTCGTCAATGAGAAATAGTAAATATAGAACCTGGCGAAATCACATTGCGCCAGCAGGTACATTAAACTATTTGAGGTCATAAGGAATTCGAATACGCTTTACAATATACCAACGCCATTTAGGATAGGTTTTTTATCTAGTTCGGATTTCGTTTACAACCATCATAATATAAATACCGAATTTAAACAGTATATACCTCTAATCTTCAAATTTCAACGATAACGATGAAACCCCCTTTCCTATATACTCAATAGACCATGAGTATGGTAAGTTCAATTAATATAATCAATGAAAATCTCAGACCTAGAGAAGAAACTCCTGTCACACATGGAGAAAGATATTCTTTGTCTTTATAATCTTCAAGCCAATTAGAAAAGTTCTCCTTAAATATGAATAGATGTTGAATTAATGGAGAATAAAACTGCTTGTTGATGAGTAATATTGTTTCCGAATTCGAGGCGAAACGGGTGATATATTATACGTAATTCCCTTTCATTTCTAATTAGTAATCCGTTCAATTTGTTTAAAATCTGGAAGATAAATAGGTAAAACATGAGAAAAATACTGCTAAAACTATCGGTTCGTATTAAAATATTGATATAGGTTCGGCGGTAACATCATAATTAACTAACCATACCTTTTCATTCCGCCTAATTCGTTGAAATCCCTATCGATTCTACAACTATAAAAATACTGGCCTCACACATTTATATACCATTGGTGATAGTTAGGTAAAGCAGTTCTTATAAGTAATTATACCAAATATTAGGGTATCTCAGTACTTAATCAAAGGCTATTCGTAATACATTACATTGCGAAGGAATACTGATACTCCATGCTTATAAAGCTAATATTGATTTTAGCTTTAAAAATACTTTTTAACTCGAACCAACAATTCTTATTAAAATCATTAGACTCATTATTCTCCACAATTTGAAATGCTTTACCCTCTTTCTTTTTTTCCTTAATGATATAAAAACCTATAGCGTTAACGTTAATATTTAGACTGACGAACTGGTTATAGTTGTGGACGACTAAAGGTTCCCATTTTGTTTAAAATAAGAACACCTCTAATTCTAACTTTAAAAGATAAAATCGATAGTATTGAATATGAAGAAGTCAGAACATAGTTAATTATGTCAACAATTTAACAATCCGGCGGTTAACAAGCTATTTAAAGTCCTTAAAGCAACTGGGTAAAAGATGTGGACTTATCAAAGCTCAAGTCCATTGAACGGCTTTATCACTACCACCAAATAAACTTCTAAACACCTTTAAAGCTGAAGATTAAGTTAAAAGGGGATCAAGATTTAAATTTTAAAGTTTTCATAAACATGTTATACCAGAATAGAAATCTCGAAATTTACGTTATGAATTTCTTTGTGGCTTTCTACGATGCCAAGGTCCTTGAAATTATTACCGCAAAAAATATAAAACGTATTTTGTACTTTTTGAATTAATATGTACATATGACCCCTAAACGTATTAATATACGATGTCTGTATTAACTTTGCTTCGATAATTTTTTAACAAATATTAAGTTGAGGGCAATTCAATGGAAAGAGGTTATTATAGAAATAAATTAAGATATGATTAATATTAAAAAAGCTTAACCACTTATGTAAAAGAAGACGTTCACTATCCTTATCCTGGAGATTAGAAGATTTAAAGGTTAAGAGATACAGATTGAAATGACTGTGAGAAGCTTCAACGATAATATTAACCTTAATGGTTTTGGGCTAACTTTTCTTTTATTTGAATCCTATCTACGTATAACTACTGAATCATCACTAGTGTCAAATACTTAAGAGCGTGTTTTAATATATAGCAAATCCCAAAAATAACTAAGGAAGGAATTAGTACGCTACCAGATCAACGATGCTTTTAAATACCAGGAACGAACCAGCGACAATAGACGTACTATATTGTCCTTTTGAAAGTAAAGTGCTTTCGTGGCAAAAACTAAATGAATAGAATAAACCTTATAAAATCATGTTTAAAGTTAACTCAAACTTAGTGGTTAAAACCATTAACGACATTGTTACTTTCCGTACCATATACTTTTAACCATATAAAAAAACCCTTAAGTCTAATAAATATCCTTTTGTAAAAAACGTTTGAGCCAAGCTAATTAACTACCACAATCTTTCCGAGCCAATCGTCAGCATACTGATAAACGTCAACGACGTGCAAAACCACTAAGAAGAAAGGCACACAATAAAAAGAAGGACAGTGATTAAGCCTCCAAGCCTACAAGGGCATATATAAGGACGTAAATATTTTAGAAAGAGAAGTTTGACCGAAAGTTTACCTCTAAATTGCGTACTAAAGGTATCATTAACACACCTGACACACCTCCTTTTTAAAAAAAATATCGATGGAGTGAAGATTGACAGCCTCTTTATATAAGAAGTTGTTCAACTTATATCATTAATACAAATTGAAGGCTAAAACTTTTCAGCCTTTAAATTAAGGATAATCCACGAATTTAAAAGAAAGACTACGAATCGGCCATACGAAAAGTCACATTTAATCGCTTAAGGATATAACAATAAAGATAAGGATTAGATTCTTACTTAATCATCCATAATCTAGAAGATTAGTCAACGTTTAATTGTCGCAATTTCTTTCATTTGAACTACTGGCGAAAGCGGTAAGTTCACCCTTAATGTATATCATATAAATTAATCGTACACGTAGTCCTCTATAAATATTAAAGGGATTATATTGCTAGAACAACCGAAAAAATTGAGGAACAAATTTCCAGCCGGTTTGATAATCCGTTGTATTAAATGTTTTTACGGATCGGTTAAAACAAGTATTTATTGGTTTTTAACGTACGAAACGTACTCCAAACATAAACTAGGTATAAATATTTTAAAGGTCGACCCGTATTCATTGATTATGTAATTAAATAAACTTTAGCATCATTAATATGTAAATTAACAATACTTTTTTTCTAGCAAATTTTAGGTTTATAGAAGCGAAACAACAAGCTATTATTAAATCAAGTGTTACAAAGTATAAGCCTATTTACACGTTAGTTACGGATATTTACCTTGATTTTAATAATTCGTCAATACGTATCTATATAATTGAGGATGATAACAATATCTTTAGTACGTATTTTAACTATGTTAAAAGAGATAAGCTACGAAGCTAACCACAATTAATAAATTCAACGAAGCAAACTAACAACGATATTTGAAATTAAGAGCACGTATAGCCTTGATCTCCACATTATACCAACTGGAGGTATCGTATGACCTCTTAATTACGGTATAAACTTAAGACTCATAAAATGAATATTGGGATAGGTTAAATGAAAACATTCAGTTTAAAATGGACAATTTTGGGAAATTTATTAATATGGTTTCGATTGACTTGAAGACGGCGAAGTTAATGATATTTACGGACAGCTCCCAGCGAATAATATTCACCTTATATCGTAAATCATTTTCCCTATAATTCTCTTCAATAAGAAAAGGTTCAATAAACAGTTTAAGATTACTAGTAAACTTATATATTCGACATTCGTTTAATGTAAACATATAATATAAAACGTTATAATATTCAAGGTTTACGATACAAACGTAGGTTTTGATATTGATATAGTAACTGATGGTATATTAAGAATTATTATTAAATAGTTGCGATTACCGTCGATACCTATAGTTATATATATATAGACTTCCGAAACCTTTACGAGTATTTATTAAAGTTGAAAACAAATATTAAAAATGTTTCATAATAAACGAAATATTTTTTCACAAACTATACTAAACCAATAAAATTGATAAGTTACAGTAAATAAATAGTAAAGATAACTTCGTCAACGCTATAACTAGGGATTTATTCAATAACGCGCTGTAAAGGTTTCTTTATAACAATACGTTGACTGTATAAATCTAGGGTTATTTGAACAATCCGGTACGCAACGTGGATAAAAATGATTTCTCTAGTAAATTGTAAACCTGTTAGGATAGTAATGGAGATTGCAGTGCTAGTAGTAACATACAAAAAAATCAAGTTTGAAATGATAAGCAGAGGGTACGAAATTGATGAAATGCGTATTATACGCAAACTTATAGGTAGAAACGTATATACGGGAATTAAGAAATGAAACACACAAAAAATTGGGGTAAAGCGATGTAATTATTGTTAGTTTTGGTACAAATTGATTAAAATTAACAGCGATATAGCGTTCTAACTAAGGAGGGGTTCTAGGGAATACAACCAATAAGTGGTTAATCACGTTAACATATAATTATAAAATGAAAAATCGCCAGTATTAAATAGAAGTGAATTGTAGTATAATCAAGTCAATTATACTTACAGTTAGTTGATTATATTAACTGTAAATTGACTTCCATCTGTGGTATTGATTGTGAATTGAGTGAAATAGGTGCGTACTTCAATTTAACATACGGTCCTAAGTAGTTGACTATACTAATTAGCGTACAGATCGGCTATGGATCCACCAAACTTGGAGGTAACAGATCACCACTTTTAATGCAGCACCAATAACTTCCTCCATGAAGATTCGAATCGATTACTTTGCAACAATGAAGGCCTATCAATATAAATTCATATTAAATAACAATTTTAAGATAATTATCCAATTGAATACCAAAATACAAAAACCTTTACAATTTATACAGTTGATTGAATAGTTATTGAACGAAAATGCAATATTTATTAACACGAATATACCTTCGAAAATACCTATTCCGAGAAAAACGAGATTTACGTAACTTCCTGATATAAGTAAACGAATAAACGTATATTGAAAAGCCTACTAAAAGTTTTCTTGATGAACTCAATTCAAAAGACGATAAAAATGTACTCAACGCTTACATAACGTCGTGATTTATATCATTTAATAGGTATAGTTGTTAAATTTGGAGTAATATACCAAATACCGGCGTAACGGAAATTTTAACCGTCGGAAATATCAATTAAACGTTTTCGCGGAAAAGTTTCTTAAGTTCTAACTTAATCGAATAGATTTGTATTAAAAAGTTTTATTTTATAATGGTAAGGAGTTGTTACTCGTGACAATAATAATGATTACACGGTTTAGTCTAGTTAATTTGTGTCTATTGGACTTTAAAACACGCTTCTAACGGTCGTAAACTACTATAAATAAATTTGATGTCGAAGGTAAAATATGATAAATGAACTCCTTTACGCCGCCAATAACGTATCTATTCCGATTTAATTCAAGTTTGATTGCATTTTATTTACCTCCAAAATGTGAATGATTATAACCACCTACTTAATATATTAAAAACAATGTATACTATACCGATAATTCGGTTATCTAGCTATGGAACGCCGTTTGCGGCTCCTCTGGGCGGTGGGCCATACTAATATACAAAGAAAGTCCTTAGTGATTACAGAAAGCTTTTAATATAAGTGTTAACTATATATAGAAACCTTTCGACGATTTAAATTCAATTTATACAATAATATTAACTTTAACTCAGTAATCATTATTAATAGTATATACTTGAAATATAACGTTTCTCTCACGAAATTAATGTTGTTATGTTTTTTTCAACCGTTAAATTTATACAAATCGTTTTAATAACAGATTATCAAAATATTTCAGTTAAGTATTGAACAAATATATATCTTAAACCTCCTAATTGCATTGAACATAATATAAGAACGGCATTTGACTTGAATGAATAACGATCCAAAGCTAAGATAACCGGTGTTAGATACAAATAAACAACGGTAAAAACTCCTTAGCGTATCGGGAAGTATAAATAGTATGGAAACCTATATGTAAAAGCTTATACAATGTTAATAAAATGATTCCAAGGAACATATTCAAAAGAATTTGTTGTACAAATAGCTATAAACACGGTAAATAACACATTATTTCCAACTTAACTTATCCCTATACTCTATATATTTGGTGTTTACTCTTGAGTTTGTATAAATTCAACATTATTACTAATCATGATTCAAAAATCAATTTTAGGGCGAAAATTATAGGGGCTTTACATTCTCTTCAAGCCAAAAGGAATAGTTTGAAGGCTTTATCAACAAAAGAACAGTCCGCGAAAAACAAACGTTCTAAAATTGTCATTACAATCTAAGGTGCTTATTTGAAAAATGAAGGAAATAAATATTAGTCTTTAAAGGTTACCGCTATCAATCAATACTATATTTTTGTAAATTTACCAAATGGTTCATAGTTTTTTTCGTGAGATAATAAATAGTTTAGGGGCATAAAAAGGAAGCGGTAAAAAAATTTAAATACGATTTGCCGAATTTTAATATTTGCCTAATACTTATGACAACATAAACGCCACTTAGTTAACCCCTATTCATATTCTGGTAACCGTTAAATAATCTTCAATACCTGAACCAAACGAATATATCAGACTAACAGAATAGACTCAACGCCGACATAGGTATCTATTTGATTCAAAAAATAAAAAAAGCCGTAAAGACTTAATTTCATAATTTTTCATTATATCAAAAAGGTGGCGAACCACGAGCTAAACATAAATCTCCATTATAAAAGAATTATTACAACCTTAGATGTAGCTTTGAAGGAGTCGATCCGAAAGAAAATGATTATTTGAATTGATTATTACGTTTTTCGATTCTATATGTTCGACTAAATGATTTACGGCGGTTATGAACTATTTTTCAAACAAGTCGTTTATATAGTAAAACGTTTAATTATAAAACCTTATAAGAGAAGTATATTTGTTTTGAAAAGGTACAATAATATCGGAAAGAAAGATATTATAACACAATCGCCCCCTTATAACGTGTCAACTATTACTTACTGTTATCATTTGATACCCCCTTACGCATTCGTTTATAACCTGCATCTTGAGTTCAGAGAAATTATGCAGATACATAAGCAATTAAAAAAGCATTTCAAACGACGTATCTACGTTTACCTAACTTCAAAGCTTCATGACCACTACCTGTCCGGAATATTATTACATATCTTGAAGCTACTTTATGGCTTCGCGCAACTTAGTAAATACTGCTTAAATATGTACTAGAAATAATTTTAGGAACGCCTTGGAATAAACAGTTTTACCTTCGACTTTTACCAATTGGTTTCTACTTCGTAATTAATAGGATTTAAAATTTTTGAAATAGAAACCAAATATATACTTATCTTATATAATTCGATATTTTCTATATCAAAATATACAAAGTTTTCAAAGTTCAACCTAAAGTAGAAGTTGAAATTTTATCTAATGGTAAATTGTTTAATTTACGTTAACGATAGAATATTCACATTTTAAATCAAAATCCTGGAGTATGTATAGGAAGGGTAATTAGATAAAGTTGCCCTTATTAATATAATGAGCACAAAGCGCGCCGACGTATACCGTTGTTACTGTATACGTGGGGCCTGAGTTTTATTGATCATATAATCGGAAACGGTGTTTAATCTGTCTATCGCGACGTAATGTTAAATAAACCCTTCGAATAACGAATATCGGGCACTGAATAAATGCCTCGAGTAGTAGATCCGGAACCCAAAACTTGGTTCACGTTTCGTACCACTATATATACAAATAACGAAGTTATTAGTTTCAATCAACATTTCCTTTGAAAACAATAATAATTACATCTTCTAAATAAGGTTTATATTCGTTATTTATGATGAAATACCAGACTGCAATGGGTTTATCTTACCTAGTAAAATGGTTAATTAAAGTTATATCAAGTGTAAATGAGTTATATAAAGCGTTTTTGCCTTGGGAATTTAAAAAATCGTTGGAGATTTTGACTTTAGTATTACTATAGCTTTAAAGGTCCATATGATTAATTCTATTCTTGTTATGGAAGGTCTTATTTTAGTGGTTTACACTAACTTTTCATCTTTTGAAAAGACCTTATTAAACTAGGTAGTAAAAATAAGAAACTATTTATAATTGATGTTATAGTTTTATGCAAATTATACGAACTTCATAAAGTAAAAAGACAAGATGAATTGACGGAAATTGAAGCTTGATACTAGTAATAATTAAGGATGTTCCAAATAGCGTATTAAAATCGTTTGTGTTTACAAGTACTTGTTTCTTTAGCGTCATTGGAAAAATCGTATAACTTAGCCCCTGATAGATAACTCATTTTTTTACTTTTCCATGGTTGGTTTTTTTCTAAAAAATGAAAATCCATTACCAATAATTTACGTTGTATGTGAGACTTTTTATATTGATCATTTATCGTATATATTACGCACTTCAATTTTCAAGTTTATCATTTACTACTTGCTTTACACATTTGAGTTTTAGATTTAATTTTTATCATTTACATTGTAATTTTCCAACTACTATTCTGTTGTGCACTTATATATATATTGACTGATTTATAATCGGAAAATTATAAAAACGGGCTAGTTACTGGCTACTAATGGTTGAAGTAAATAGCGAGAGTGTAACGTCATTATTAATGCTGTATTTACTATTGTTATAGCTAACGTCGTTATCGTAGCTATTGTCGTTATCGTTGCTGCCAACATCGCCGCCTTGAGGAAGGCTAGGTGTCCGCCGCGTATTAAGCTATATGCCTTTGAGTAGGGAGCAATAGTCTGAGTGGCCCTTTTTACAATATCGGGCGAAGACGTCGTCGAATTTGCCCGCGTAATATAGGCATAAACCCTTACGTTACACGGTGATCACGGTAACGATTTCCACAGGTCGTTTGTTGGTATTGAAAGAAAAATAAGTTTCAACACTGGATTACTTCTTGGAAAAATAGAATAACTTATTATAAATACGGCGGGCAAGTAAAAGAGCGTTTGAAAACGACACTAGTACTACCGAAACGGACGCATACCTATTTCCGCCCCGTTCGTAGCGGTAGTAACGTACGGATATGTTACCACTTTAACTGTATTCGTTGAACAACTTGCCGGCAGCGACGAATACGACGTAAGTTATATAAAATGTAGCTAAAGTCGGGTTGAAAACACTTAACTTAATCTAGCGTTTGAACGTTCTTTGTGTTCAAATAATCTTACAACGCACCTTAATAAGGCGGGTCTTTAAAAATCAGATCCATTTAGTTATTTCGGCCTCGTCTAGATAATATTTAGTATATATTACAATACGGAAGAAAATATTACGTGCCTTATTATAACTTGTTAATATTAGGTTCTTGGAGTTTCATAGGTATTATAGGTGAAACTATGGCTTTTACCAAGGGCGAAAGAGTAAGGTTTATTACCTTAGGCTATTGTTATTGTTTTTATGACTATTTATCTTCCTATTAATTATGTTTTCATTGAAATTTCAGTTTGATGAAGGGGAACAGGGGGAAGCGAAAATAGAGTATAAAAGTGGCAAAAGGAAAAGGAACTGAAGGAGGGACTTTTTGCGGCGTTAATGATATTAGCTTAGGTAATGGTGGCGGAGACGGTGGCATTAGTAATTTGTACGTGTTTTCGCGTTATACGACGCCTCTAACTATGTGACTTCTGAGATGGCATGCTATATAAAGTGATTAGAACTTGATAATCAGGTATAAAAACGTAATATAGTAAATTAGAAGCTTACCTGAAAGTGGTAACGCATCGTTAAAAGAGGGGGGAAAGGAATTTGTTTTCTTATATCAACGGCGATGAATTACTTTCTATTAACTTTACAATGCGTCACACCAATAATCACGCCTTTATAGGATTCAACGACCTATTATAACAAACTATGGTTCACATTAATCTATCGCTATTTAATTACCAAATATTATTATTGCATTATAGTTACGTAGCTTTTCTAGCAAATATATTAATTACCATTGTTGGTATAATATAGATAATAAGCGTAAAAAACACGTTTACTTAGTGTATGATACGAGGTCATGGCTCAAATATATGGATCTAAACTCTTATATGAAGTATAAACTCCCCAGGTACTTCTTCTCCCACTTGCATATTTCTACTACTATCTTTGAACACTATATTTTGTGCCGTATACGTTGACATAAAGATCTAACCGAAAAAATAAGTTAATTATTTTCATTATGAAATGTATTAACAAACTAATGAACGGATACAATATTAATGTAAAAACTAAGTAGGAGGGATAGATGAGTGAAATACATCTTGTAATCAAATAACGGATATCTCGATACATAATTTATTAACTGTACAACTCTAAGATACATTTATATCTAATACTTAATAAATAACAACTTTGTTAAGCATTTTTTACCTTTGCTATTAGCTATGTTTATATTATTTGAAATACGTGTTGACAATATTGAGAATCTTTTTTCCATTATTTTAAACGTTATTCTACCATTAAAACCACCGGATGACGCCTTTAAAAAAAATTCAACTTGGTTATCAACAAATGTCACATATCTAGTATTTAATGCGAAATAATAAACGGTGGAGAGAGATTAAAATGAAGGATCGAAGCAACGTAGAAGATATAATGTGTTACTGGCTGGTGCCTGGACTGGTAGTCACCAGGAATCTAGCCCTAGCGGTTGAAATTTTCCCAAGATGCCCTGGAGCTGCTCCTGAGTATGCACTTACACCTTTTACATGACCGGAATACCCCTTTTCTCTATCTCTATAATTGTTTCTCAATAAGGGTTTCTCTTTCCTTTTTATCGAAGATTATAAATAGTATCCGACTGTCTTAAACAATAACTTTGACCTAGTTCCTTTACATATAATTCTCGATACTTTTTTTCCGACGATATTTTAACAGTTGACAAGCGTTTATAATTAATGTTTTGTTTTTTAAACTTTTAAACCTAAACCTCCAAATTCTAAACAGTTCCTTGACAAGCGTATACGATATTAGTTTCGAAGTACCTTAAGATCATAATATGGCTATTTAATTGTCTAATACAAACGATTTACAGAGATCCTACGTTCAAAGCTCGTCAAGCGAGACCAACCGCTCGTAAACACGTTTTACGTAGAAAATAACATAATTGTTGGAATGATAGCAATTTAAATGCAGTAGGTTAAATTTACTTACAGTAAAGATTACTATACTAACTGCAAATTAATTGTATTGTTTTATGTTAACCTACTGTACTGTCTGTAAGTTAAGTACAGTATGCACTAACTTTAGACTAAGGCATGGCCCAAGAAATTGATCATGCAAATTACTGTGTAGACCGGCTAGCGGTTTGCGAAACCTAGAACAAAATATTTACCACTAGACTACGCAATACTATTGTTACTTCGACGAATCTAATCAACAACGTTGTAATGTTTAAAGCACCACTAACACTAATCAGTGTTTATTGGGCTAATCACAAACTTGCTAAGTAAAAGAAGAAGTTACTTTCAAGTTACGTTTTACGTTAATAATGGAGGTTAGGATAAAGGAAAGATTCTTTCGAAAAGCCTTCATTAGTAATTGTTATAACCCAAGAACTAACTGCAGGTCATGGAATAAGCCAGCGATCCGCTGCGCTATCAGAAGCCTGATTTCCAACACATTGAGCCAGTGATATCTCTTATGTAAGGACCCATGGTTAGGGTTTGGACCGACTGGATCGCTCGCGGTTCAGTCGACAACATTGGGACCGAAGGAATCGACATCGACTTCAGCGGTCCAGTACTGAAGATGGTATGAAGGCACAGATATATAAAGATACGGTCATTACCACACAGTTAGTATTTCCTTCATAGCTCTTTAGTTGTCAATCTAAGTATTCAGTCTCAGTATATTCTGAATAGCCTCACGGCTTTTGATCATTACCTGCACGGTTGCGATATTGTTCACTCAGCACCTTTGCTACCTTCTTGATAACATAAACCCTCGGACATCTTCTATATACTCACGGGTATTTAGTGTGATCACTATAGTAATACGTTAGTTTACAGCGGTAGGAAAACAGAGCATATTTTTGGGTTTCGTAAGTTGATAACGGTAATCTGGAAGTGAACGATAGTATCGTTATTAGAATCACTAAGAAATCATTATGACATTTTTGAAGAGAGTCCAGATTAACTGTTAAAATTCTTAAACAATAATTTAGCAAACGGCTAAATTAATACTACTATGGGCAATACTATTATAAAAGCGACTAAGTTGTATGGCTAAATATTAAATAACTCTAGACCTATATTTATAATAATAAACGACTCTGGACCTTGACTTTTACACACAACCTTTCCCTTTACTTTACTTTGCTTACTTCCTCTACCTTAATTTAATCGCCAAGTTCGGTACCCTGAACTAAAATACCAATGTTTGCCAAGTCTTGCTGAGAAATCTATATCGCGCATCTTAACGCCAAGTAACAAAATTTATACGCGATTTCACACACAAAAAAACAAGTTACTACGCTTCCAAATATCCAAGTTTACTTCATGTTAAACCACCGAGTTATATACACGTCAAAACTTTAAGATGATATTTATTTAGAATATAATGAAGGCAGTTCAAGATTTCGGACCCCTTTTTTTAAGACATTACGATAAAAAGTTTTGGAGTATTGGATATCAACGAAGACTTTACGGAGAAACACCTAGTAAACTTTGTCGGCAGTTATATCGTTGATTAAGATGGTGGCGACAAGCTTCATTGCGGTAACCACGTTTTATGTAAGTACCATGATTTTTTTGATAACTGGACAATTAATATGTGTAAGGTAAGTTAAAAAGGGTTTAAATTAAGGCTTAAGCTAAAATGGGAGCGATGAGGGATCTACGTGTTAATATATGGCATTATAAAGAAGATATAAACCTTTATCGATTTGATACAGCTTGAAAATACCCTTCAGATCTGCGCTCTAAAGCAAAAGGTGTTGAAAAACCTTAACGCCCCTATATACGTTTTAGGGGACCTCCCCTTCATCTTTAGTTAAATTAAAACTCTTTTCATATTGACGATAAGAAACCTATTAATTTGATCGGTAGTATAGTACCTTTATATAACAGAGCGGAGTATGGACTTATCGGTAACAAAGCGTGTAAAGCATCAGTTGTTAACGTGTAAGAGGTATTGACATCGGCGCTCTTTACTGGTTAATGAAGTAAAATCGGTGAGTCGCTTAAAAACATCTAAGTTTTCATTGCCCCCTAGCCTTTTAACCAGAATCACCAAGCTCTTTAAGAACCTTCCCACGATGGGTTTACCTATATATGAGAGTTAACTATAGGGTTTACTATAGAACTTTACCTTAGATCCAAGCAACTGGCAATTAATGTTAACACCATGGCTCGGACGCCCTAAAGCTGAAATTATAAGGAAATAATAATGAAAACTGGGACGATTATAGCGACCTTTTCCCGATATTTGTTAAGATGGTTTATATTAATTACAAGCTTTTTACGGATTTTGTCAAAATTTGGAACGATATAAAGAAGTATAAAGAAAAGCCTTATAACCATTTTTACACTAAGATAATGCTTTTTTTAAATATTTGTAAGTGGATGGAGGTTTCTCTTTTTGGTTTTTACTTATTATTTTCCGGAATCCTTATAGGTTAAGTAAGGGACTATTATTTAAATTTTTGACCCGAGTAACTACCTGTCGAGATGTTAACGATAATATGAAATGTTATTTTGATTACAACGTTCACCTTACCCAATTCCATACGAATTATGCTATTACGAGGTGAATTACAATAATAGCAAAGAAGGAATAGGAGGAAATACTAATTAATATAATAAATTGGATATTTCATAAACTGATATTATGTTATTAGTTAATGTAGAAGGCTTACGTTGGTGAATTTACACTTTACGAATAGGTTTATTAAGTAGTTACTAGTGTTAGTGAGTTTAAATTGTAGCGTTTGGATGCTATTTGCGAAAGCTTTTTTAGCCATTAACGCGTCTCATTTGTAATTGTAATAGCGAGTATATCAAACTAGCTTGGTATAAATGCTTAAGTTGGCAACTTTCTTGACGTGTATAAAGAATACTTTGCGGTAGTTAACTATATTGACTGTAATTACGGCTATAAGAGCTCTTAATACCTAAGATTTGGTTTAACGGCTTTGAACTAGATGTAATAACTACGTGGGCGTTAATAAGGCCAAGATTTAAATTAATTTGTTAACCGTAAGAACTATCGTCGTGATAGTGGTTAAAGATCTTGTATTTGTGGCAAAATCGGTTATTGATTGACTCGTGCCCTAAGCGTAATAACACAAAGTTAATGTATTACATTTTTATCTTATTACTTTCGATCAGGATTATTTAGATAATATCGCAGGCTTCAATAGTGATAGGTTAATCAACGGCAACAATGTCCCGAACAAAACCAAGTTATACAAAGATATTGCTTCCGGCGCGTCCTAATAATTAGCCCATTACGCCTTTTCATACTATTTGAGTAGTGAAAACCCTGACCTTAGCTTTCATCAAGTTATGAACCACTTATTTATCTTCAACATTCCCGATAGTTATATAAACCATGCGTTTTAAAGTATTATACAATATATAGGGGAAGCAAAGTACTTAATAGGAGGCTATTCGTAGTACATGAAGTTGCGGAGAAAGAGTATTATAGCTACTAAGATTAATCGTTACAATGATAGTAAAGCTAAAGTTGGCTTCGGACCCGGCAAATAATGATCGTTATTAGTGATAACGGTAATTTAAATTGTTGTTGGATCAATTAAGTTTTATATCCTCATGTCCCTTAATTTTTTTTGTCTTTTTTCTTGGAATATATAAAAACCCTTGTTATTAACGTTAATGTTAACGTCAATAAACAAGTTAAAAACGGTTGAAGTTTTCTTTTCACCTTTAATTAAGGGTACCCATAGTTTTATTTTTGAGGATTAAAGGCGGTGGTATTAAATCTAACGATGCTAAAACACGTTAATTACACTTGCGTTTTAATTGTCGAGTTGTCAACCGGTTATATAAAGTCATAAAGTCCGTAGGGTAAAAAGATGTGGAATATTTTACTTCATAAGCTATTGAAAAACTTTGTTACTATTACCAAACGTATTTCTAAGCCCCCAAAATATTTAATTTTATATTAAAAAATCATAAGGACTATACCTATAAAATTTCATTGATTTTTTTATTTAAATAAAAGGCCTGTTTTTCACGTTGTTAACTTCGCAACTTTTTTTATGGAGTAACGTTTCTAAAGCTCCTATTGGCAAAATATACGTGAGATAAGTTAAGTATATTGTGGATTAATGCGTACTTAGGTCTACTTAATGTCGTCGTTTACGATACTATCGTTAACTTTACGGCAGCGAAGTTTTAGGAATATGTTAAGATAAGTAGTTTTTAGTGTAAACAGGTGTTTTTTTAGGCTTACTTAAACATTCGGAAGGTGTAAAGTGTATATGTATTACTTCGCCGACCGTAAAATATTCTTACATTGGAGATTGAAAGCTTTACAGATTTAAAAGCACGATTTAAATAACGGTCAACAGCTTAAACTATATTGTGAACTTTAATGGTCTAGTGTCAACGCTGTTGGTTTTTAGAGTGTACCTACGATAACAAGTAAATCTCTGTCATTAGCAAGTACCCAAAAGCGAGTTATAGCTTACAGCAAAGTATTAAAGGAACTATGGCAGGAATCTTCACGCCGCCAAGTTAACGACGCCCTTAATATTAAGAACATCCCTATTATAATTGGAATTTTTTCTTTGCCATTGTAAATTAAAGTTCTTATGTAACTACAGTTGGGTAAATAAAAAAGCCTATATAAAGTCTTAAGTATAGTCAACTTTAAAGTAGTTATTAAAACTGTTAACGGCACCATAAAGTTTTGTATCACTCAGGTTAAGCCTTATATTACGGTAATTAACGATAAAGACCCTTCATTCAAACGACCGAGTTAGTACAAACCTCTTTTACCCGTTATCAACATGCTAATGGAACGCTGTCGGCGCGGACAATTACCAAAAATAAGAAATATTGAAGTAGAGCAATATATACCGGATCGTTTTATAATAATACTTAGTTAAGTAAAAAAGAAAAGGATAACTAAGACTGAATATTAAAACTTCGAGTATAAGGTATTATCAAAACCTTTGGTAAACCCTTCAAGAAAAGCGAAAAGGTTGAGATTGACGGCCTATTGATTCGAAGAGTTGTATAATTTGTTCCGAAGGCCGGCTTTAATTTTTAAGAAATAGATATTACGATTTTAAAATCGAGGATTGTTAACATGGTTAAAGGTAACACTACGTAGAAGCTATGCGAAAAGCTACGCTTGATCGTTTAAGTATACATTAATAAAGTTAAGAACTAAATCTTCTTGTAATAATCAATGATTCAAAAATTTAGTTAGCGTTTAGTAGTCGCTTTGGTAGCAAGTTTAGTAGTTAAAATTGAAAAAAGGTTTGCATTTAACGGCCTAAATATAAGGTTAATATATACATAGTTAATAACCGACTTATAACATATTGTTTCATTATAGTTATTATATGAACTACGTGTTATTTACCCTTAGGAGACGATGATACGATATATGAAGCTATGATACGGACTGTGAAAAGGAAGTGTTTATTATTTACTAACTTATTAATCGTATTTTGAGTTACATCGAAGTATAAAGTTTTCAACATACTACCTGTATCTACAAATAAAGTTAAAAAGAATCCGGCTAAGTTAATATGTAAACTAATTATACCCATGTTGTACGAACAGCTAGCATTGTGGTTTTGTAATAACAAGCAATGAAAAACTTCAAGATTTGGAATTTTAAGTCGATTACAATGTTGGCGAAGGATAGTCAACTTAACTTTAACGGATCGTTAATCTGTCTACTTCGTATTAATACTAGCCTTAGATTTCCCAAAATAGGGTTAAAACTCTAATTAAACTATAATAGACAAAATTAAAGTGATTAAAGTTCAAAGGTACCTAATTCAACGTGCCTATAACAGTTATATCGTTACATTATATTAACCGGAAGATTTTTACAACTTATTCATTACGATATAAGTATATAATTTCGTAGATAAAGATTTGGACCGGTTGAAAAAAAGCTTAACTGATAAATATGAAATATGGACCGAGGGATGAATATGGTTCCGATAGACTTATCGAGAGCTAAGTGAATGATATTTACGGATAGGTTATTTAAAAATAACACCAACTTATATTTAAAAATCAACTTCCTAATAACCATTATCATTCAAAATAGGTAAGATGATTGATTTAGTATTATTAGTAGCCTAGTTTATTAGACCTTGGTTAAATGTAAAATGATTACACAAAATGTATTAGTTTTAGAGGTTTACGATATAATGGTAAGCTTTGATATAGGAATGTCATTATGGCAAACCCTTAACGTTATTATTAGGCAGTAAAAGATTCCTCCTATCCCGGTAGTAATTTGTACCAACTCGATGAGCCTGTTTAAATACCTTTATAAACTCGGAACCACTAGTGAAAACCGCCCAATAATCGATATAATGGCATTCCTCGAAGCTTACAAAGGCAGAAAAATCGAGGAGTTTCGGTAAGTCGATGGAAAAGATAACCCTATTGACCGTATAATGAATTCATCGTTGAATAGGGCCTTATAAAGGTTTTTAAATAGTAATAAGCTGAATATACGTATTAAGAGTTGCTTTGATAGGTTTCCTAGAGAGGTTAATTTATGTACCTGCAAGTAGATATACGTTGGTAAATTGCAAGACTATAAGGGAACTAACGATCACGATATTATCAATTGGCAAAACTACATTTAAATTATATTAAATTAGTATGACTTAATTGGAAGTTTGGAAAAACCTGTGTAGAGAAAACCTTTTATGGGAATCAATAAAATCGGATCTAGATACCGGGTGGTAATTGAAGGCAAATGAGTTTAATTTGATGTGGAAGTTAATTAAAATTAATTTGGGTTTAGTCAGTTGACGAGCTCGCAATTCACTGGTTACCGAAAAAGATGGGTTAAATACACTATCGTACGCATACAAACTAAAAAGCCTCCAGTATTGAAATAGTAGCAATTGCTGTGTAGTAGGTTAACTTTACTTGCAGTATAGTTGACTATAAAAACTGCAAGTTAAGTGTATCGTTTAATGTCGGCTTACTATACTAGCTATAAGTCAAGTACAGTATGAGTCTACTTCACACTAGGGTACTGGATAAGCAATTGGCCATATAAATTACTGTGCAAACCGGCAAGTGGTCTGCCAAACCTGGAACAATACATTCACCACTTGACCACGCAATACTACTGTTACTTCAACCAATATAATCGACAATGTTACAACAACTAAAGCCCTACCAACGGTAATACCAAGATATTAGCTACGTTAAAAATATAATCTGGTAACTTAAAACCATTTTCGATATGGTTACATCCTCAGAAAAAACACTTATTTATAGGGGTTCCGTTTTTACGTTGTTTACAAACGATATAACTACCGCGCCTCTTCCTATTAGGGGTCGTGTCGATTCACACAATAATAACAACGATGAATTAAATGTCTCTGACTTCGACGAAGATGTTAACGGATTGCCTAATAACTTTAACTGTAAATGAATTAATTATAAACCTTTCAACTAATCATTTTAATTTATGATATTTAATCATGTTTTTCGACTTCAAAAGTAAACATATCACGTAAATCAAATAGAAACTGGAAGTTCATTTGTATTAGGAAAACTCATTTTTATATTTTGTTTTAATCCCTATAAGGCTTCACGAAAACCGTTACAGTTCGACTTATTAATATAAAATCAAATGTTTATAAACTTTGTTACGTTTTCATAATATTTTGGAGGTTTTAATTACTAAAGTTAATGTTATAGCCTAAGATTAAATAGTGAAACTAGTTATTCTGAGGAAATTATTAACAAAATATTTACTAACAAGTTTATTTCCATCGATATTCCCGTAAATTACAATAACTGAATTTCCCGCCTTTGACTTATCAATAAACGATTATCTACATATCGTATTTCGTAAGGTAACATTAGTTACGTTAATACTATTGATAAAGTCGGTGTTATTCATTATGTGAAGAATAATGAAGATATGCCAGGTCGCGATAATTAGAGAAATATTATTATAACCGGCGTAAATACCTTTTAAGCCAACATGAAACACCGTGTTACCTGAATAAACTATTTTAAACTCTTACTATATATGAATCTTGGCTTATATCTAAGATATAACGCGAATAATTATCGAATTCGAACCTATGTACTAATTCCCGCATAATATCCGAGTAAATCGGGTATTAAAGTTAATACAGGTATTGACATAACTTTCGACGATGATTTGATTAATCTTGAAGAGTAGATATCGTATCGTTTATATATGGTCGCGAATGAAAATTAATAAAACTTCAATCCAATCTGGTAAATTATCCCTAATTCCTAAATTACTACCTATTTAAAATCAATTTACGTTCTCATGCCTTTTAGTTTGTTAACTATTTGCTAAATATAGATTTTAAATGCTATGACATTACGAATAAATAGTTTATCTGTCTATTATAGTTATCGTATATCGATATTCTACCCAAAAAGAATTAACGAAACCATGCGTTACTTATTTAGAACTAACTTACAACTTATTTCTTTTAGAATTTATTTGGACTTTAACTTCAATAAATACTGGCATCTGATTTAGGTCTTTTTTATTCCCTACCTACCATACGACTTTATTTTGAGTAAAATTTAGATGAAGTTCAAATAAATAACTTACGCCGTTTAGGAATATATATTATTTTTGGAATAAGAGGTTAACTATTGTATATGGGAACTGGGATTCGCGCCGGCATAAATAAAGCCTCAAAGTATTAGTAGCGCCGCCTTGAATATTATACTCCACAAGGCTCGAAAATACGAAACGACTACTATACTTCTTACCGTCAAATCTTTTGAATATATCAATAAAAAGTTAACTCTGGAACCGCTTGTTATCATTCAAGATAAATTTCCCGATACCTTTAAAGGATTCACGTCTTTTTTCGATGAAACCCTAAAAAACAGATTTTTTTTTCATGGTTACGAAGCCGATTACGAAATGATTTTTTAAAACAACAACCAAAACTAGCGTTCAAAAGTCCCTTAAAAATTATGATATGGGATTTTACGGAAGAATCCATTAGTATTACGGAAATCACTAACAAAATTACTAAACCAAAGTTATATCTGCGCGTATAATTCCTTCATAAGTGTCATAATATTTTTCATTAAAAAAACAGAGAACGACCTAAGCTTTTATATTGATTAATACAAACTTATCACTATTATAAAAGCCGACCGTTACCTACTTCCCCTAATTAAAAAACACTCGCGAATGTCTCACAAACAAGAAAATTTCCTAAAATCAAAGTCAACCCCGCATTTTATAAGCTTCGTATTAAATAATGGGACGAATGAAACACTACATTCCGTCCACGTTTCTTAATTTTCAAGTCCTTAACTACCCTCCTCGGCTTTTCTCATATATCAACTACTTTTCGATAATATATCAATAATTCGTTAAATATATTTCTCCAAATTTTCAATTCTACTTACCTCGTCAATATTGAAATATAATCCAACAATGCTTTTCACAACTATAACGTTGAAATTGAGCAGGTATTAAATGCCTTAGACGCTGCCCAATTAAACCTAAATATATCTCAATACTTATTTCACGTTTAAAAAACCATGAATTCATAGTTTTTTATTAAGACTGAAATGGTGGTACGTATAAACCCGGAAAACTACACGTTATCCGAAAATAGGCAACTTCTTCGTCCATAATGAAAGTACAACGACTCTTAAACTTAATCAAATTTTACCTGTAATTTATTCGAACTTATGACGTAATAATCGATACCTTGATCCGGTTAACGAGACAAGATATCGCCTTTCATAACGATCCCGAAAAGAAAGCTATTGTCAAACGACTAAAACTTTTCTTCTTCTTAAAACTTATCCTCGCTTAGTAAAACCCCAACTAGTAAACCTTTTAAAAAACCGATTATTTCGGTTAAGCTTTAAAAGATTGTTCACCTTAACTAAATGATCGTGGTATCATTCCCATAACAACGTATTACTCTCGTTGTTTATTACCAGCCAAATACAATTACAAAATTTACCATAGATTATTTCAAATTATAAACTATTTAAAAACAAGGAATGCGAAGCTTAAAAGTACAACTTGTCTGTTTACAATTGTTACAAACCACAATAACTTCAAATACTTTATAACCATTCGACGACTTTCCAAATTATAATACAGTAAGTGAAAAAAGAATTGAATTCCGCTAGAAACTAGTTTATAATGAAAAAGTTAGCTATATACGATCGATATTTTTTTTGACGAAATTAGAATATAATTTAAAGCTTTTTCGATCCTCGATTGTTATACCGGAAATTTTAGCTTCCTCGACCGAAATTGGTCGTTTTCAAACCGTTTCTAAATGCGTACGTCTCCCAATAACCGTTGTTAACAAATTCATTTCAAAGGGTTAACAACGTTTCATTAACATCGATCCCTAAAACAATTGAAACGCTACTATCACCTATGAGGCCATTTATCCCCGTTAAATTTACGTAATACATATAAACAACCGCATTTTTACCGCTAATAATAGTATTAATAACGACCAGATACTTAAAATTTCAATTTAAAACTATTTCGAAAAATGTAATAACATCTTACGATTTCGTAACCGTATTTGCAATCCCTCATACAAGCCGTTTACTATCGTTTCAATTCAAATTATACTCGATAAACTTTTTACCAGCCACCCAAGCCACGATTCTATCATCATCATTTTATTTAGAACCTATTTCTAGCCTGGGTAATATCATGCGATCCGACATTTTTACAGAAACTATAATATTTTAGGCTAATGATTTGTTTACGATATTATTAAAAGTGACTTTGAAAACCCTTTCAGTTTCTTACGAATTTTAAACGAATTTTTAATTGAATTTATAGTCTATTCTCCTTAGAAACGAATAAGTAACCTACGTTACCTTATAATAATTATGGATTGTATAAGTAAAACCGTTACTTTCAAATTAATGAATACTATAAAAACCGAAGCTTATGTAAAGCGGTTTTTAAACTGTTATTGGAGATTTGACAGATTTTTTCGTGTTAATATTAACAATCAAGGTTTGAATTGAACGGGTGGGTTTCAAAAACGCCTTTATAACTGAATAGAGGTAAGTTAACATTTGAGATCTTTATTCTACCTGGAGACTAATAATGAAAACGAATGCACCAATTAAAAGGTTTTCATGTATCTACATTCCTTAGTTATTTATAAAAAACTTAATTAAATTTGTTTACCCCTGAATTTCCAATCAGAGCTGAATGATGAAAATACTATAAATGTCAGTTTTAATCCATTGTTATAATACATAGCTGGCATATCAATATTATATAAACTATTCAATTTTTTTTACTTTAGCTAAATAATTATATGTAAGGGCTGAAGACACCATTCAACGTATTCGCAACGTTACAGAATTCGCACAAGCCGCAATGGCAGAAACACAATATCGTATACACAAAGCCGCTCATAAGCAGCGTTTTCTCTTGGAATAATTTCGAGTTGGCAATAACGTTTGGTTTTATCTTGAAAATTATAATCCGAACCTATATTCAAAACAACTAAACTATTGTCACACCATATATCGTATTATGTATGTTATTAACTATTAAGTTGTCTAATTTAATGTTTGGGATGGAAAACTCCCCTTATTTTACGTAAACCAATTCATCCGAACCGCTTCCAGCCTGCTTCTTAATTAACAGGTTCAGTGTTATCAACTACCAATTATTGAAGTTATGAGTAATAATAAAAAAACCGAACTCAAATATTACGTAGAGAGTATTTTACGAACCTCAAAAAAATTTAAATAAACATTACCGTACTAGTACCTCCTTAAAACGACAAGTTTTAATTCAATATATAAGTTTTGTAAATTCGATTTCAAAGCTACTTTCGAATTTCTCGGATGCCGCAACCTTCGAATTTTTCGAATCCAGTTATATCTCGACTGAGGAAAAAGTAAGACCTTAATACCCAGCCCTCAAATAGGCTTAATTTAATTTCGTTTTTTACTAATGACAGAATCGTTATAAACCGCTAATTTACGGATATTAAATACAGTTCATGAACATTTATCACTATTACGATTAAAGTGACTAAATAATGATCTTATATTTGCCACTTTAATAATCCAAATCCGCGTCAGGGCCTTTTTCGGTGAGCAATTTCTTGTTTATACTGATAAACTTGCCCAGTTTGTCCTTAATATTTTGATGATCCAAACAAATATCTAATACCATTAAACCGAACATTTGACCCTCTCGTTAACTTCAACATCAAAATTTATTATCAAATTATCTCTTCATTCTTTACTTAGTTATTACGCTCTGTATTTGGAAGCTGTATGGCGCAGAGACGATCTAAGCGAACAGGCGTGAACGGTACAAAGTTACTACCTCTCCACCTATCAATTTTATATTAAATAGGACGACAAACTTTTATAGCCTCTTTAAAGTTAACGACTTAGGCTTAAACGCTATTTAGCGGTTTAATTAATATGTTAAAAGCAGTTTAAAATCTGGGTGGCTTACTCTAATCCTAAGCATTAAACGCTAGACAAGTTTTCGAAAACTTTTCAGTAACCTTTTTTATATTAAAGTTATATTTTAAGGAAGTATAGATATAATCGGACCTTCAGCCTGTAACATCACTAGATTAAAGACGGCATTTGACGTTAGTATTTAACTAATTGTTACAAGGTCTCTGATAGTTACTTATATTTATATTTATCTTTGATTTTTTACTCAAATTTGTGTAAATTACACGTTTCCCTGTAGATATATTTAATAATAATAATAATAATAATAATAATAATAATAATAATAATAATAATAATAATAATAA
>JASMMZ010000002.1:23960574-24005599 GCA_038502455.1 Anisogramma anomala
TAATAATAATAATAATAATAATAATAATAATAATAATAATAATAATAATAATAATAATAATAATAATAATAATAATAAGCATAATAATCATAATAAATATAATAAACATAATGAACATAATAAGCATAATAAATATAGTAAATTCTTGAAAGGCTTTAACTTGGTAGATAAGTATAATGTAAGATAAGGAGGTGTAGTATTATTATATAAGTAAGAAAGTTATTGTTAAAGGAAGAAAAATTTATTATAATATCTTAGGAGTTTATAGAAAATATTTACAGGAAGGGCAGTTGAGGACTTAATCTGGCGCCTTTTATTATATTCTAAAACGATTGACGCTAAAAACCTTTCATACGTTGCTTTAACGTTTTAAACCGCTTTTAAATGGCTATTACGTACCTTCTGGAATGGTTTGCGGTAGGAAAGTACCTTTTATTACCTTTTACATATCGTCTACACCTTTTATCGATTTTTTACAAAGCGTCGAAACTTTTTTTGAAAGGGTAAGTTGGGGGTAATACCACAGGTTAGTGCTTGTGTTGATAATTACTAGGGATTGAAACCTGGCGGTTGCCATATTCCTACAATGCTTTGAAACGGCTCCTAAGCATGCTTTTACACCTACGATATGACCAGGCCACTCCTTTCATCTATCTCTATATCAGCTTCTTAATAGGGGTTTCTCACTCCATTCTTCATCGAGAATTATAGATAGTATCTGACTACCTTAAGTGATAGCTTTGGCCTAGTCCCTTCATATAATAGAAATAAACAAAAAATAAACAACACTTTTAGGCGATAGACGGTATTAACTACCAACTATACGTTTTTTACATGAAACGGCACTTAACTATTACTTTATACGTAAGAATATTTGTTGGGAAGAAGGATTATATATTAATTATGAAATAGATCTACGGATTATATACTACATATTTGACCAACCAGTAAAACAAATATAACAAATTCATTGCATAGTATAAAAGAAAAATAATAACACTAATACTCAGAGTTTCAAATAAAAAAATCAGGTAACTAATTAAATGTTATTAATATACCTGAATATGATTTATACACTTAGGAAAACCAACCTAAAACGATTTTACAAAATATTTTGTAATGGATTTGATTAGTTTTAGAAATATTTACAAAATATTCTCATTTAAAGTAATAAATATTAATACTTTAAACTTTGAATGTAATACTTAAAAGCTTATAAAAGCATTGTTATCCAAAATAATCAGGCTATAAATATTTTCAATATTAGATAGTAAGCGAAACTGGGAAGTATTATCAAATGATTTAAATCACTTCTAAACTTATACGCAAATTTGTATATAATATGGCCAAGTTTAGAAATTATGAAAAGGGTATTCACCTTACATACTAAGATTTGGTAATAAAGACGAACCTTATCTTCATATTCTTATAGCTTCTTTAAAACCAATTATGAGTTTGTAACATATATATTTTGTTGACTTGAATAACCATGAAGTCCAACTTAATGAAGAACCAATTTCAAAATCGCCAGTTTAACTCCACTTCCAACAATAAAAACAAATACTTCCTAACATTGAAATATAAACTGAACAAACGTAAAACCTAACGTATAAACTAACGTACAAATCAATGAATAAAACAGTTAAACGTATTATAACATTAATAATATAATTATAATATAGCCGTTTATTACCAGTGAATAATTCAATTAACTTACAAAAGTAACAGTTTAACTATTATAGTTAGATTTAAGCACTTTATCATCGGATTAATAATGACGCCTAAATAAAAACCAACTGTTTTTAATTTATACTATTTACTAACTAACCATGTAGATACTTAAGAAGTGATCTTTACAACTATCCTAAATATAAATATTTTGGCTTTTTACTAGCTGTTTCTAAATTCAATTCTCTTTTAATACTATCGACTAAAACTTTTCATCTAGCTCTACTATACTATCTTACTTATAAAGAAAAATAACATGACTTATCTAATTTACAGATAAAGTCCTTTCAACAACCGTAGGATTTTTCACGGCCAGAATGAAACTACATTAAAAAAGAAATTTCATGCATTGCATTAAATGAAAACCGGTATGATGGTTCAAAGTAATGATAAAATATTATTAGGTAAAGACTTCAATATTTATCTTTTCAATAGCTTTTAATATCTATAATTACTACTAAAGAGATATAAAACCATTTGAAAAAAGATTTAATATGTTAGATTTATTGAAATAAATGGAAAAGTGGCTAGAAACAAATCGAAGGAATTAATTGATAAAAAGTATTAGTTTTACCTTTTCATTAAAGTTATTGGTATATTTATTTACTTTTAAAGGAAGACACGCGGTTTTTACTCTTCAAAACAAATACAACGCTTGGAAGGAAAACCAAAATGGTGAATTAATCATATTAAACAATAAAATAAAAAAGTAGTATTAAGGGGTTGATTAATTGAGAAAAAAGTTCCCATTTGTAACCAATTCTAAATCTATATATCGGTAAAGTCTAAAGCCTATCCACGTGAAATAAGGTATTCAAACAAGTAATCATTATATTGGTAAAGTTGTAGTAAAAGATGATGATGATACGAAGGAGAATCTAGACGTGTACGCTATAGTTGAGGGTGTATAAGTCCTCACCAAGAGCGTACTACTTTAGACCGTTCTACGTATTGCCGTTCGGTTTGGTATAGGTATTCCAGACCGATCCATGCATTGCCTTTCGGTTTGGAATAGCCATTTCAGACCGATCCATGCATAAAGCACTTTGCATCTTGCAAGAGTGTAGCCTGTAACATGACACGTTATCATATACTTTATAGGAATATAGCCTGCAATACAATATATTGTTACTTGCGCTATATATATTATCTATAAAGGTATATAGTAATATTTATATAGGTCATCTTTTTTTTTTCCTTATATATTTTGTACCTATAGCTTAGTAATAATAGTATGGTTATAATTATGAAGGTCCAAATTAGCAAGTTTCCATCATTATAGTATTATTGCTTCATTAATTTTAAAAAGTTTAAATTAGTAAGTTCGGCTGGGATTAGTAAAGTTTAGCCGAAGTGGTGTTTTAAATTCGGTTAAGATTAGCAAAGTTTGGTTAATGTGGTGTTTGTAATTCGGGTTTGTGTGGTATAATTCAATGGTGGTGATATAGTTGATAATAGCGTTTTTCGTAATTTCTAACAGGAGTAGTTATATAGTAGTGATTAATTAAGGTTAATTACTTAGTCTTGATTACGTAATTACGTGTTAGGTTGGTATAAAAAGATGTATCGTTATCGGTCTAAGCAAAACCTTTTTCCTTTTTTTTTTCAAAAGCGTGTAATCCAAGTAAATGTAAGTCCCCAATTTTAATTTAACCTTTATTTTTATTAAATAAACTAATTATAATGATCACACTAGATACGCGTGAGTATATAGAAGGTATCAGAGGGTTTATGTTATCAAGAAGGTAGCAGAGGTGCTGAGTGAACAATATCACAACCGTGCAAGTAATGATTAAAAGCCGTAAGGCTATTCAGATGTGTAGACTGAATACTTAGATTGACAACTGAAGAGCTATGAAGGAAATACTATCTATGTGGTGCTGACCGTGTTCTTATATCCTTTATTCTTCATACCATCTTCAGTACTGTTCTAGGTTGTATCATACTAGATCGCTATGATCCTCCGTTCTTTGGATCATCTTAGATCGCTATGATCCTTCATGATCCATCACGTGACTTTGCTTCGTCATCGTGTCTGACATAACTTCAGGCTTCTCAGTGGCGCAGTTGCATACTGGCCCATTTCCTGACCTAACCGCTGTCTGAGTCATAGCACTAAGCCGTATTTCCACTTCCTTCAATCCCTTTGAATCAAACAAACCGTTTCTATAGGTAGGTTACTTAACCAACACCTATTACTAAACTTTTTTACTTCAAAAAGATGACGTGTAAAAACCGAACCGTAGGGCGCCGTTTGGCGCGTAAGTGGCGGCGTACCATCGCCGTCATCGCCGTTGCTACCGCTACCGCCCACAGCACCACTACCACCAATAGAAGTAGTCCGCCCTCTTCGGGTATTATCTCTTTTATCGCCGTTACGCCGCCCACCCCCGCCATTCCACTCGCCGCTAGGCCGTCAAGTCCCATTATTATCGCCGCTACGCCATCTAGTCCTGCCGCCGCCACGCCGCCCAACCCCGTTGCCGCCTCCACCTCACCCCCTTTCACTCCCTCCTTTCCCTCCCTTTTCTTCAACTACCAGGGGGAGGAATGGGGGTTTTTTAAAGTTATAAACCTTACCTTTTTCCCATGGATAAAAGCCCTATTACCTATGAGGCTCCCCCTATACTGTAAACATAGCTTGGCGTAATTACGTTAAGGTTTGTATTTCCTAAATCTATCCGATCGTATATTTTTATTTTTTCTTTTACTTTTTAAATAAGGAGTACGAAACGGACGCGTTTTAACGTTTCGAGTTTTTGTATCGCTAGAGTATGTCGCGAGGCTTTTTTAACGCGTAAGGCGTTAAAACGACGTACTCGAGTTCGTAACTCCGTGCCATTAATAGATACACCCTACGTATCATATATCGCGTCCGCGGTCGCGGGTAAATCCGTTAGAATTTACTATGAAAATGGAGGTCGTTCGACTTGTCATTATCGTTACAAGTAAACCGGCAATTTATACGCCCCCGTTCTGGTAGTCTTAAGACCGTAAATCGAAGCTGTATTACGTAACCGCCGGCTTTTTGGTAAATTTTAATCGAATTGTAAAAACTTCCTTTAGTACAAATATACCGTTTGGAGCGATCCGAAAAATCAATTGAGGTCTAAAATAACTAAGATAGGCCGATATTAAGTAATAATGAATGCTAATCTTAGGATTAGAGAAACGGCAACCGCTGTCGCCGCCTAAAAACGCGGCCTATATATATATTATGTAGGTAAGTTTAACGACATTATCGTACATTGCTTTAAAAAAGGTAATTCTCCACCTACACCTTTACCTAAGGATATAACTAATAAGTCGTAGGACTATATCCTTATTAACGTTAATAAATTCGTTGGAGATAATAGCGGTGACGTTAACATAAAGAGAGAAAACGACGGGGAGGATGGTGGGGACGCGACAACGTCGCCTTTTCCTTGTAGTAATAAATAAATACCCTTAAGTCGGGTCGGTGTGCCCGGCCATAGCATAATAAATTATATAATAATATTATAACTCTTTATACAATGGTTACTTAAAGATAATAAACGTAATTCGAAGTATAGAAAGTAAAGGAGGTAATATTTAGAATTGGTATAATATTGTAAAACTAAAAATCCGTCGATTTGTCGATATAAATTATATAAAAGCAATAAGAAAAAGTAAGGCTGAATACAAATTAAATTAGGTATCGGTACGAATAATAAGTTTAAATAAAGGCAATATCAGTAATTAACGCGAAAAGTTAGGCTAAATAAAGGTGAAATTGGGGATCGGTGTGAATAATATAGTATAAACCGATCAAAATTAGCGAAAAAGTAGTATAATAACTTATTAGGGTCGTAAAACATTTTAATAGACTTAATAAATAGTGTAATGATTGATATAAATGTTTTTAAGGTTTCGATCGACATAGCCTTAGTTATCGTATCCATTAGATTAGATTTTCCGTCGATTTACCTTGTTTCTTCGATTTCATGATGTTTATATAATTTATTTAAAGTTATAATATCGATTATTAAACGTCTTTCGTTTGTGATACCTAATTTAACTAGATATTTATAAAGCGAAAAGGAATTAATATATATAGTAGAAGAAATAAGGTGTAAACTAGAGTTAAAAATAATTATCTGGACCTTTATTACTGTAGTAATACCCGAATCGAAACTTTTACTCTTATTATAAATTTTAGAGGTTAAGACGTTCCTTGTAAATCTTTTATATTTGGTAAAACTTTAACAGATAATTTTTTTTCGGAGATTAAAGCTATTTCGAGCTGGTATTTCGTTGCCGAAAATTAGGAAGAAGCCTATTTACGAATTATAGTTGTTATCATTAGCGCAAAAACCGTTGGTAAAAACAAGTGGCTTTGAAATACGTATATTTAGTAACATAAATTATAAGCTTCGTCTTAAATTGTGTATTTTTTACGAAAAATGTTTATTCAATGTTTTGTATACCTTGTCCGTCGAGTCGGTTTAGTATTACACGACAATATAAAGGTTAAATACCACCTTTATTTATATGATAAAAGTAACCTAAGCTTCGCGTATACGTTAGCATTTATATTCGTCAGCTTGTTTTACGATATCTAAAAAGATAAGAGTAACTTTGTTTGATTTCCCCTTTTACATAAAACCCAAAGTCTGGTTTCGAAAAGAAATAGTAACGTTATCAAAATTTATTACATGGTTTTCCGGTAGCTACGTTTTGGATTTAGCTTTTAAACTAGCTTTTAAAAGTTTTTTCTTTTTCAACGCGGAAAACAAAATGTTACATAATGTTGAAGTGTTGTTCGTTTACATACCTATTAATGTAAAGCCTCTAAAATAGGCTATCAATATTAATAGGTACGAGTTAAAGTTAAAGTTCGTTATTTTCAGCCGTTCCTTATAGTACCTTTGATAGGTATTATATTAGTAGATATCGGCTTCGATTAAGCTATAAAACTGTTTTAAAATACGTAAAATCGTCTTAGACGGGTGATATTACCTAAAGTCTTTAGGCATGTCAGCGTAAATCCATTGTTTAAACCGGTTTTAAAATTGGGTATATACTTACATTATGTTCCGAAACTCAATATACTAGTTATATAGTACATTGAAGGTGGTCGCGAGTATAAAAATTAGGCGATAGCTAGCCCGTTATAATGTAGGTAATTAGGTTATAATATCTTTTTTACATTCATCGATATATCATTTTACGATTAGGCGGGTTTTTTTGTAAGGTTTTATGATTTTATAGGTACCGTAAATGGTTAGATCGAAACGTTAAAATTTACTCCTTAGTCGATTAAGACTAAGATTTCCATTTAGGTAAATTATTTAAATAGGGTATTTAAGGTAGTGATAATACCTTCGCGGCAGAGCTTTAAGCTAAGTTCGCGATTTTTCATTTTCTTTTACGTAATAAAGGAATTCGTGGCAAAGTTTTTGTGGCGTTTTTTATTTTTCGAATCGAAGGGACCCTTTCAGCGGCGAGATTTAGGCGGGGTTAATATAAATAGGTCGTTTTTGTTTAGTGTGATCAGGTTAGATTCGCGTTTTAAGGGTAATTCTTACATTAAGTTCGGTTTAAATTCACCGTTTCTGGTAATATCTTATAGGCGGTTTTATTCGTCTTACGATTTCAGTTTATCTATTTTTATATCCATTTTTACCTTTTTCTTATATTCGCGTACCATTATTTAATAAAACGAATTCGTATCGTTTCATAAGTTGACGAGTATATTATAACCTTTAATCTCGTTGATTCTTGAAGGGATATGTTATCTATCCTTCGTTTTTCAAATTGGAACTTTAGATTGTAATAGTAAATTTGAAACGCTAATTTTACATGACTTATTTCTTATAACTAACGTTTTAAACATATCGTTCTTTACCTATAGGAAACGTAATATCGCTATATCTTTCGCTATAGCATTATGTTTTTGTATTGTAAATGGTAAAGAGGTAAAGTTTTTGTGGATCCTTTGGTAGGCATTAAAGAGAAAAAACGTAGGGATAAGCCCACTTAGGCTAAAAGTTTTATTAATGGTGTTGATAATTATTTAAAGGATATTTTTTCCAAAATCAATACCCTTCATTTCCTTGATAATATCGTATACGTTCTCCTAGTATTCCTTAATATCGCTTACACTTTTTAATACCTTATAAGACCTTTATTGAAATTTGTGTATACTCGTCAACCGTTATTCGAGTTTTCGTAAGTTATTTGGTGGAATTAAAAGCCGTGACGGCGTCGTACGTAATTCAATTGAAAGGCCCAAAGTAAACATTTAATTGATGATGAATTAAACCGTTTAAATGGTTTGTAACGAAAACACTTCGTGTAAATTTAACAGCTTGGAATAATATTGCCGTATTGACGACGTGAAAAACCGATTGGCTATTGAAATATATAATATTAACAATTACTTCGTAATCAAAATTTATATCGTTTTAAAAGCGAAACTTGAACCGTCGTAAAGCTTATAAATATAATTAGTATTCGTAACAAAACTTTTCTATAACTTTAAAAGTGTTTTTTTCTTATATCTATATAGTTTACAACGTAAGATAAACATAAAAGACATTTTATAATTATATATTCGACTCGTCGGTATAAAGTTCGTAATTATGGTTAAGTTAAATAAATAACCTCAATTATATATCTTTCGAGGAAAAACCATAAGTGGCCGAACTTAAGTCGGAGCAGTATAAATATAATATTAAAAGCGTGGATGAATTAGTTGTTCATATTTCTAGCCTTAATTCCGAGTTTATTTATATTAGTTAGTAAAATTAAAAATAGTATTTTAGACTTTATTACGTAAAATTTAACCGATTCGAAACGTGTATCGATAATAACTGTTCCAAGCAACGACGCTTTATCTTGACTAAATGAAACTTTTAGGTATTTTCCTATTCGGTTTAGCCGAAACTTCGGAAACTTCGCCGTAAACGCGTCGAATTACCGCTTTCCGGCCGATGAAATTTCGATTACGTTGGTATTAGGTATAATACTTTGAAACCAGTTTTCGTATATGTTTCAAAGCGTGAATTACAACGCTATATAGGCGTTAAACATTTCGTTTACATAATTTGGTTTGTAATACATATGAAGGGAATGATTTATAGGTCGACGAAAATTTGTTAGGCGTTTTTATCGTCGTAGGTTAATAGGTAGATATTATTTAGCTTAAGGTTGTCTTTTTCAGATATATTTTCGTAAAGATAAGCGTCCAATCCATTATCTATTCTTTTACACTTTGTTAGGTATATTGTAAAATTAGCTTTCATTCGATTTGCAAATTACACTCGGCTAAAAATTATCGTTTAATTCGAATTTTCTCGTAAGCGAAATATTTTGTAACTTATTAGCCGACTTTACCGTATACGATACATCGCTTTTACAAACCTACAAGGCCTTGAACATTTTTTCGTAAGTATCGTTACGGTTTCGATACGTTTTTTTTATTTTCAAACGATAATTCCTATCTTTTGTTACTAAGGTTTCCTTTTTGATGCCTGTATTCAAAACGTTCTTTTTAATTTGGATGAACTTTGAATTTTCGTTTTGAAACGTGGTAAATTATCCCGAAAAGATTTACTTTGGTAATTTTGATTTTGCCTTGAGTTTTTTTCATTACAAATACTAATTCGAGGCTTTCGTGTTGGCGTATAAGGGTTTCAAATTATATTTTAAGGCTTATATAAAAAGACTTCAGGTTCTTTTTCGTTTTTTAAAAATTGAGTTCGAAATTCAGGTTAACACGGTAAACTTTTGTTAATATTTAGATAAATAATTCATTACCTTTATATTTGGTTAAAAATCTATTTAATACTTTCGAAACTTAGTTAATAGGGCGTTAAGGATTTACTATGGGTTTTTACAAGTGTTTATCTATTAGTTTTTTACGGATTTCCAAGTCGTATCGGTCTAGTTTTTAGCATAAAGTTCGATATGAATTTTTATATTAAAGTGAAATTTTAGGCGGTTTTAACATTTTTAAAATATATTTATTTATATCAGGTAGTATGAATACTATTTCTTGACTTATTCGAAAAGTAAACTAGATAATATAATATGGAATTAAAATAGTTGAATATTTAATTTTTACATGTATTAAGTACAACGCGTATTTTATTATCGAATACATCGTACGGTTGGCCGTTATAGTTATTATCCTTATCTTATAACCGGGTAAATTTGGTTAACTTTGTAAGGTTGTTTTTATCTGTGGGAAAATAGTATGGTGGAAGGTTGCGGTAAGGGTCGTGATTTACGGGTATTAGTCCGTAGAGCATGTATTGATGTTTTACGCCGCTTATCAATTTTTGGATCAGTTTGTTTTTTGTGTTTTAGCCGATTTTTCCGTGATCGATGGGGCTATTCTCGGTGTTTCGGCCGCTTTGGCTATAGCTAAGCGGGTTGTTTTTAGTATTTGGGGAATAGTTTGGTATTCGGTTTTGTTTTACAATATGTGTCAGTGTAAAGGTGTATTATATTTATATGGTGCATAAGGATTGTGGTTGTTTTTTCCCCTCGGGTTTTTTTGTTTTTGGCTTGTAATATAGGTATAAAACTTGGTCGTTTGACGCCTTATTTTCTTCGTTTTAATAATATTCTTCTTTACTTTATAAGGTAATACCCTTTTACAAATTCTGTTAGGTATAAATTTTTATCTTTTAGTCTAGTACATCGACGAGTTGTATTGTTTCGAATTGGGTTTTCGTAAGGCGTTTATTCCTACTCCTTAGGGTATTAATAACTTTGATTAATAATTGGATCCGTAAGGGTTTAGTAATAGTAGTGTAATGATTACACTTAATACCCGTTAGTATATAGAAGGTATTAGGGGGTTTATGTTAGTAGTAAGGTAGTAGAGGTAACAAAAGTGCAATATCAAAAAGATGTTTGTTCGTGCTATAGAATGATCACTAGCCGTTAGACTATTCAGGTGTATAGACTGAATACTTAGATTTACAGTTGAAGAACTACCTAATGAAGCTACCTAACGTGGTGATGACCACGTCCTTATATCTAGTTCTTTCAGTTGACGTGGTGGCGTGGGATATGTTGGATATGTGCGCGATCTAACATATCCAGACTGGATCATTTGGATATGTAGCATATCTAACATATCCAGTCTCCAGTTCTCGGTGTGCCGAGTGGGTCCCTAACGACTCCAACCGTGGGGGATCTGTGGGACGAGATGCCTGCCATCAGGCGGTTTCCAACTGATTTCCTTTATTAGTACTGTGGGCCGCTACTGTTATGACCTGCAACTGTTCAGTCATAACAGGTAGGACTTACTATTTGTAATATATTGATTGTTTGATTTGAAAAGATTTTATAAGAATTATTTAGAAAATTAGGTTGTCACGTTTTCTCTTTTAATAGCGGAATATAACGGCTAAAATATATATGTTTACCATATTTAAGTTGAGTTTTTCAATTGGCGAATCGATAGTATTATTCTAAAGACCTAGTTTAATTTCGTGTATTATAGCCTTTTTAATTTTTATGTTTTCGACTAAAAGCTTAAAGTTGACGTTGGCTTTCTTTAGTGATATTGGTCTCAAGGTTATGGTTGTCGGTATTTTAGGGTGGTTTTTATACGTACTTGGTATATTGGAATGGTTTAGGTTGGTGATTTCGCGTTTTGATGAGATTCGATTATATTCGAATTCTTAGGTTGAAGGTGATACGTTTTTCACACGATCAATATGAAGTAAATAAAGAAATTTAAGTGGTTAGATTAGGACTTAAAAGTGTTTGTTATTATAAATAAATTTTGAAAGATAAATAAAAAGTAATTGTAAAGTAGTTGAACGGTTTAAATTATTTTTGTCAGAGTTTATTAGCGTTACATTAGCCAAACAGCTAAGAAAACTTCAACGTTGTAAAAACTAAATTTAAAATACCTAGGGTAAATACGGAAAAAGCAAACAGGGTAAAGAAAGTATAAGGCGAATAGGTTAAAAGGAAGTTTAATTGTAGGGAGTTATATTATATAATACTGTTGAAACATTATTGCAATAGTAATGCATGCAGTACAGTAGGTCAACTTTACTGTTAGTAAAGTTGACCGTACTGCAATACTACTGTTACTTCGACCACGATTCGAATCGACAACGTTGCAACATCTAAGACCTACCAACACTAATCAGTACTTATTAGTCTAAGCACAGATTAGCCAAGTAGAAGAAAAAAGCTACTTTCCGGTTACGTTTTATCCTTTTTAGGCAAATTAAAAGAAAGATTCTTGCGAAGGGCCCCTATACGCTGTGCAGTTGTTCGCAGCAGCAAGTAGGGAAGACTTATAGGCTATGCAGTTGTTTTCGGCAGTCTATAAGTAAGCGACGGTATCGTTACACGAAAACACCAAAAATTCTTTATTAATCCTTCTTAAAGGCGTTGAGATTAACCGTTAAAAATCTTAAAAATTACCAAGCCAGCAAGTTAACAAACGACTAAGTTAATTATTACTGCAGGTACTACTACTGCAAATCACAAAAAAAATAACTAAGTCACTATGCTAAATAACCATAACTTCTACCACTAACAACGACCTCCAACCGTACCACCTACACCAAATCTCTACTCATACTTTACTCTTTCCACCCCTTTTACACCATTTAAATCGTTAAGTTTATTGATCCGAACGAAATCCAAAAGGAATTACTAAGTCACGCTAAGAAAGCCACTTCGTGCAACTCCACGCTAAAACTCCAAGTCCCTAAGCCCCTAGATCACTAATTATACCACTACTAAGCCTTACATTAGCCAGATTGTAACGATGGATTTAAAATACGACGGAATCAACACCGTTAACAACTTCGAACGAAGAAAGGCAATTAAGTATCTCGGCATCGTTTTTACGAAACACTATGACGAAAAGCTTTGGTTTACTAACCCCACTAAAAACTTTACCCCAAAACGCTTAACTAATGTAATCGGCCGTTTCATTTTCGATGTAGACTCTGACAAAGTCGGTCATAATCCTATAGCCCTTAATATCTTTCAGGACTGGTTTCGCGACTAAAATCTAGATATGTGGAAAAAGGCGGATAGGCAAACAAAGATAAAGTTAAAGGTCGATCTATTTGTTCGAGGCGTTAAACTTAATACGAAAAGCGGGAAAAACGGTAATC
Organism: Anisogramma anomala; assembly: GCA_038502455.1. Taxonomy (NCBI): domain Eukaryota; kingdom Fungi; phylum Ascomycota; class Sordariomycetes; order Diaporthales; family Gnomoniaceae; genus Anisogramma; species Anisogramma anomala. The sequence continues at coordinate 23,973,429 of JASMMZ010000002.1, forward strand.
TGATTATCCTATTTTACGAATACGTAACAGATGAAGACTCTTAATAAATATCGGCTAAGAGTAAAGAGGTTGTTAGCAACAGTAACCTACAACGACCATATAAACGTTCGTAAAGCCCCGTCTAAAAGGGATTAATGGATTTATACTCCTTAATCCCTTAAATCCACTAGTTTATTAAGTAAAAACCTTACCGAACCCCTTAACACCAAGAGGATTATCGCTAACCTTTTTACAGCGGATAATACCAAACTTATTTCCCCTAAGCTTTTTAATACGTCCATTTTTAATAACCAAGTTAAGGAAGGACCGGATTTATACGTAAGATAACTATGGGTACGACTACTGGCTTTTTCCTTTCAAATTGTGTTAAAAGTAACTATCCTACCTATTAGTACTAATAACAACCTTAGTCTTTTCCCCAGCTAAGTAAAGAAGGTCCCTACGACTAATACATTACACTTTCCCCTCGAAGCCTCCTTATAAATGATACGGATTGTACGGTAATCGTCACGTTTGTTAAAATCTAGGGAGGAAAAGAAAGGTATAACCGTAAGCCGTATAACCTCCTCTACTTCAAATTACGCCTATTCTTTAATATTTACCGCCAGATAAGAGTTAAGTTGCCAGGTTTTTACTCGTTTTTGCCTAGTATTATTACCGGCTAAGTTAAAGATTACTACCTTTGATACCTAACGAATTGTAACTTTTTCTGCGAAATTTACGATAGCATAAAAGGACACTTCGAATACGATGTTAACCTTACCCAGTATTATACAGACTGGAATATTATTAAATAGTTTTACGTATTGTATTACAAAAAAGAGTCGGAAAGTAAAATAAACCTTTTGAATCAGATATTTAATAGGCTAATGTTTTACCAATAAGTAATAGGGAATGTAAAAGTTAGTGAAGACACTTTACACCAATAAGTCCGACAAGTAGTTACGGGTTATAAAGAATTTGAATACGCCTTACAATGCTCTGATACTACCTGCGAAGGGTTTTTGGCCCAATTACGTTTCTCGTTGGCAACTATAACTACTCGAGTCTCCGGCTCGACTGGTATATATTTACAAGCTTCGGAATTCAATAACGAAAAAGATCCGTTTAATTCGTATTATATTAATCAACGGTACGGATGACCCAGCAAATACGGTTAATAAAGGGTCTAGACATTTACCTAGGGAAATGGGTATTTATCCTCTTTAAAATCTTCACATCGGCTAAGCCACTTTAACTTAAACGTTAAAAAATGTTGAATTTACAGTAAACAGGGCTGTTAGTTAACACGTCATATTACCACCGAACTTAACGCAAAATAGGTAATGTACTATACGTAATACCCCTTCATTTCAAAATGGAATTACATGAAATGTATTACGTAGTTTGAAGAAATTTAAGTTAAGGAGGAGAAAAACAAGCTGAAGGCTATCGGCTAGCACGAAAATACCAGCACTAATATCGGTATTAGCCCGGAAGCCACGTAATAACTAGCTGACCACGTATTTTTATACTTCCTTATAGGTAAAGATCCCTATCGCCGTTATAACGATAAAGACCTTAGCCATATACACCTTTTTATCATTCAAAACCAGTATGTAAAGAAAGTCTTTTAGGGGATTATACTGGACACGGGGGTAATACGGTACTTAATATGAGGTTATTCGTAGTATATCGCGTTGCAGAAGGATACGAATATTATTACGAAACTTAACTACGCGGATGTTAACAAAGCTAAAGTTGGTTTTAGCCTTGGAAAAAAGATATTTTTACTGGGATCAACGATAGTAAATATTATTATTAACCCTATTGTTTTTTATATTTTGAAATCCCCTACTCCTTTCCTTCTTTTCCTTAAAAATATAAAGAACCTCAGCGTTAACATCAATATTTAGATTAATAAGCTGATATATATTAAAACCGGTAAAAGGTTCCCACTTAGCCTTAAGTAGGGGAATCTCTAGTTTTATTTTTAAAGACTAAAGTGGTATTAAATTTAACGGAGGTAAAACTTCGTTAATTATATTATAGGTTTAATCACCCGGCAACTAACAGGTTTTATAAGGTTTTAAAGGCAATTTGTTACGAAGATATAGATTTGCTAATGCTAAATTCAGGTAAATATTTTTGTTAACATTACCAAATACACTCTTAAACCCCTTCAAGGTTTACGTTTACGTTAAAGGAAAACCAAAACTTTAATTCGGAAATCTTTGTAAATGTATTTTATCTGGATGGTGAACTAGTATTATACGTCGTAGACTCTGCTACGGCTTTTTACGGCGTTAAGTTCTTTAAAACAATTACGGCAAAGGAAACATAAAAGGTACTACGTATTTTATAGATTAATACGTACCTTGGTCCACCAAACGTTCTAATTTACGATACTGATACTAACTTTGCTACAATTAAATTTTAAACTAATACAAAGTTAATAGGGATTAATTGTAAATGGGTTCCTATAAACGCTTATTAAGATATTAATAAGGTGAAAAGAGAATACGTACTCCTGTAAAAGGTTCAAAATATTCTTATATTGAAAATCGAAACCTTTACAAGCTAAAAGACACGGTTTTAGATAGCGGTAAAAGGTTTTAACGATATTATTAGCCTTAACGGACTTATACCAACTTTACTGGTATTTAAAGATTACCTATGTATAACAGCTAAGTCGCTATTCTTATTAAATACCTAAAGGCGTATTATGGTATATAGTAAAGTATTAAAAGAATTAAGAAAGGAATCGATACGTCGTTAGGTTAACGATGCCTTTAATACCAGAAACAAACCTTTAACAATAAACGTACTTTTACACCACATTTAAAGTAAAGTCCTTACGTAACGTAAGCTAGGTAAATAGGATAAACCGTATCAGATTTTAAATATTACCGATTGAAACGTAGTAGTTAAAATTGTTAATGGTCTTGTAACTTTTCGACCCATATAAGTTAAGCTGTATGAAAGACCCCTTAGATTTAATAAATAATTTAATGTCGATAACCTTTGAGCTAAGCGAATTAGTTAATATAACCCTTCCGAGCCGACTATTAATAAGCCGACGAAACGTTGACGGCGAAGAAAAACCACCTAAAAGGAATATATATACTGAAAAAGAGGAAAATGAAGACTATAGTCCTGATAGGGTATATATAATGGTATAGGTATCTTAAAAGAAGAAATCTAATAGAAAACTTGCATTTAAGCTACGTATTAAAGGTATTATTAATATACTAGGTAAGTCTTTTAAGCAAAGTAACTAAATGGAAATCAACAGCCTCTCATTACATCGGGTCATATATTTTATGCTGTTAACATAATTTGAAGGCTAAAATATTACTATTTTTAAGTCGAAGATAATTTACGAGGTTAAAGGTAAAACTACGGACCGGTCGTACGAAAAGTCACAACTAATTACCTAAGGAACGGTAATAAAGGTAAGTACGAAATCGTTACTTAATAGCCTATAATCCAAAAGATTAGCTAACGTTTAATCGTTACTGTTATTATCAATTTTACTACTAGGGAAAAGGGTTAGTTTACACTTAATAGCCAGGATATTATATAAACTTACACGTAATTTTCTACCGATCTTCAGCAGATTATACCACTAAAACTATTATAAAAATTAAAGAACAAGTTTTCGACTAATACGATAATATACTGTATTAAGCCTCGATACGGATTAGCTAAAGCTAACTTCTGCTGTTTTTTAACGTACCAGATACACTTTAAAAATAAGCTAAGCATAAAGACTTTAATATTTAATTCGTGTTTATTAATTATAAAAGGTAAAGACTTTAATATCATAAATATACAAATTAACGATACCTTTTTTTTTTGAGATATTTGATTTGTAATGGCGAAATAACGTTTTATGGAAAAATTGAGCCTTTAAAAGTATAAGCCAATTAAAACGTTAACTAAAAGTATACAACTTGACTTTAACAAATCGTCACTCCGTATATATAGTGTTAAAGCTAAAAGCAACATTCATATTAACCTATACCAACAGGTGTAAGCTACGAGCTTAAAAACTATCGATAAGGTTAACGAGGTAAGGGCACAGAGATATATGGAGTAAAGGGCTCAAACGGCTCACATTGCCACGCTATGTTAACCGAAAGCATCGTATGATCTTTCCATTACGGTATAGGCATAGGACCCGTAAAACGAAAACTTTAACAAATAATATAAGCGGTTTTAATATCAAATAGATTACATGGAAAAATAAATTAATATGGTCTTTATAAATCTAATAAAAGCGAAGTTAATGATCTTTACGGACGAGTTATTTCCTAACAATACTAATCTTATATTAAAAATCAGTTTTTCAATAATGTTCTTTAACAAAGTTAAGTTTAAAAAGCAATATATAATTACCGAAAACCTTATATATAACATATTTATTAAATATAAACGTATAACTCGAAACTTATTATCTTTTAAAGTTTACGGCATAATAGCAAGCTTTAATATCAGTATAGTAACTAACGGCACATTAAAGATTGTCACTCAATAACTGGATTCATTATCGATACTTGTAATAGTGTGTACCGATTCCCGAATCTTTTACAAATGCCTATTAAAATGAGGCAAGACCAATAAAGAACGCCTGATAATAGACGTAATAGCATTAAAGGGGATATCTAAAACCCGGGAAATTAATAAGTTTTGGTATATCGACGGCAAAGATAACCCTACCGATACTATAACTAAGGCCAAGCTTAATCACGCCTTAGAAAGGTTTGTGGACAACAATACGCTAACCATACGAATCGAGGGATACATAGACCGCCTAACACATAACATGAAGGAATAGGGTTGCCCTGGAAAATTGGAAAACCGCCAAGGCAATGGTGGCGATAGCAGCAGTTTGAACTACTAGCAAAAGGTACGTAAGTATTAGCGTACTTTATTTGCGCAGGTCTATGGCGAAGAATCCATATACGGGATGTGAGGAACAAAGTCCTCGGAGAGGTGGAGAAAAAGGGCCATAAGGGGCTGTAATTGAGGTTGTTTCCAGTACAAATTGATCGGAATTGACAAGGGTCTGGCTTGTAGATTGAAGAGGGATTTCAGAGGTTGCCACTAGTTGATGGCAAGCTATACTGGCGTGAGCAGGCACAAAAACAAAAAGCCGCCAGTGTTGGAATAGTATTGCAATGGTATTACATATAATACAGTAGGTCAACTTTACTATAAGTAAAGTTAACCGTACTACAAGTGTATTGTTTTGTACGGAATTGCCGCATTAGGTCTAAGTTGAGTGCAGTACACTACACTTCACTCTAGGGTACGGGCCAAGCACTTGGCCATATAATTTGAAGTGCAGACCGGCTAACGGTCTACCAAACCTAGAACAATGCATCCACCATCTGACTACTGCAATACTACTGTTACTTTAACCACGATTCGAATCGACAACGTTGCAACGTCTAAGGTCTACCAACAAATCCGGTATTTTGTAATCGGTCCGAATTAGTGTATTATAACCGAATTTGGTAAAGTAATCGGTTTGGTTGCTTTGTACATAATCGCTTTAGTTAAAGCGATCGGTTCAGATAGGTGTATCATAACCACTTTTAAATTGGAAAAAAAAAAAAAAACGGTTTAGATATCAAAAATCGAATATGTTTTAATTAAAGGTTTCGACATTTATTGGTTTTGGCTTACGTAGCGTAGTACGTAATAGGACGTTTTTCCAAGAAATGCCTGGATACGTTAAAGCGCCAAATAAGCGTTAAAAATAACGTAACGGGTTTTTTAATAAATAAACTCCAAACAAAGAGTTAATAATATCGTATTAAAGTTTTCCTTTTTAAAGTTACTTAGTTTTTATAGTTTTTATATACGTCAGCACGTAATTCTTATAAAAATAAAGTATTCAAGAATATATAGTTAAGACTGTTATTATATTTCGTTATAGGTATTTAACTTATATTTATCTTTTCTTTTTTTAGGTTATTTATAATCTATCGAGTCATTTACTGATGAATATCGGTAAGGTTCAAAACCTATTTACGTAAATAAAGTATTTAAAAAAGTAACCATTAGATTAGTATAGTTGTAGTAAAAGATAATAATAATATGAAGGAGTATTTAGAGGTGTACGCTACAGATGGGGGTTTATAAATCCTTACCCAAAGAGTACTACTTTAAACCGCTCTATGTATTGCCTTTCGGTTTGGTATAGCTATTCCAGACCGATTCATGTATTGCCGTTCAGTTTGGAATAGTCATTCTAGGACGATCCATGCATGGAGCACTTTGTATCTTGCAAGAGTGCAGCCTACAGCGTGACACGTTATCGTACACTCTGCAGGAGTGCACCCTGCAATACAGTGCCCTGCTACTTTCCCTATGTATACTATTTATGAGGGTATATAGTAATATCCACAGTATATAAGTGTAGATATTATTATATATCCTTATAATTAGTATATGAAGATTAAGTGGTAGTGCATTACATTGTAAGGTGCATTCCTGCAAAGTGCACAATAACGTGTTACTCTGCAAGCTACACTCTTGCAAAGTGTATCATACGTGGCACGGTCTAAAAGGGGCGTTTCAGAGTGTATGGCAAAAGTGTTACTGCCCGGATAGGAGGTTTATAACCTCTTATTCGTGGTATGTACTCTCTAAATACTTCTTTCTGATTGAACTTATATATTTTAAATAACTATAATAAAAATATTTCTTATTACTATTTTACTCTTTTACGTTTACGTAAATTAGGCAAAGACTTTACCGATACTGATATTTAAAGAAAAAAGAGAGAAACCTAAGTTCAATACCGATAGTAGGATATTATACCGGTCCCAATTATTTCTGTTTTACCAATACATCCTATAAAAATTATATAGGAGTGTGGAATTACACGGGAGCGCCGTTGAAACCCGAAGCGTAATAAAATTATAAGATCCGTAATAACTTGAAAAATGACTACTTAAATACGATATAATTAACTAATTGATGTTATATTTACTAAAAGCCAAGTTGTACTAACCGTTAATTTATTTTAGCGTTTTGAACGTATCCGGGAACTTTTTAAAGAGCGTTTTATTACGTATTAGGTTATATAAGCTAAAACCACTAAGTTTCAGATCCCTTCATTAGGACCTACCCCAATTTACAGATAGTATACAAACCGCTTACAAAACTTAAAAGCGGTTACAAACGTAATACCCAAATCGTTTGTAACTACTAGAAACGATTAAAATACGATGATCTAAACCGCCTACCAAATATGAACCAGGTTTTATATACCGGATTAAATTATACACCTCCCTATATCTATATTTTCTTTTCTCATTTTACATTTGCCTTATCTGCCTCCTTACACTTACATTACACCGCGTATTCCAAGTTTAATACTTATGAATTTTTTTTTTTGGCCGTTTAGCTAGTATAATATTAGTAAACGTTAATAGAACTAATTTGAAACGTTTAATTAGTTTGTTCTTACGCTTCATTTACGTATTATTTGAATTTATTTGTATTGATAAGCGTTCAACATTTTATTTCCTCTATATTCACGTATTTATACTCTTTTCCTTTGACACCTAAACGTACTTGAATCTCAATTACGGTGCAAAACCAATTATTTACATTTCTTTATTATTACAAGTATATGTAAGAGTTACCTATACTATATATAATTATAACCTCATTAGTAACAAATCTAACAATGATTACGGAATATATGAAGTACATTTTTATGAATACATTGTTACGTAGTAACATTTGAAAATATTTGGATCTTAACATATAAGATAACAAAATCGTGGAATTAGTTTAGAATTGTGACCATTTTACAACAAATGAGTATATTATAAAAATGGTTTTTAACTATTGTAATGAGTGAAATTAAAAGGCGCGATCTATTTAATGATTTAAAAAGAGATTTTCCAGATTGTATACCAGATACATAACGTATATTCGATAATATAATTTTAAAATATTACGAAAACAACTACGAAACGAAGGTATTAATACGACCGTTGAAAACAATAACTATATTGCAGAGGCTTTGTTAATGGCGGCCCGATTTATATAAATACCGAAATATATTAATGCTAAAGTAGTAAAAGTAAAGTTTGTAAGAGGATACTAGTTTAAGAAGCGTTAGGAACGCTTATTCAAAATGATAGATCGGGAACGAAAAAAGCATTCGCTAATATGAAAATAGAATTTATTAAGGCTAAACGCCCGCCGAGAAGTGTAAATAGAACTGAAAAAATCGAGAAAAAAGAAGAAATACCATAAAGATTATTTACTATACGTGTTAAATACAAACTCTTTGCAAAACGTAATTTTCAATAGAAATTGGAAAAATATTACGCCCCGAATATAATTAATAACCATTTTAGTTACGATAAAGGCGGCCCAAATAAAAAAAAAACCCTTGTCTGGAAAAAAAAATAAGCGGTGTAAAACGTTAACAGGTACCTTACGAATTAATGCCCGCCAAACATAACCTTCACCGTAACCTTTCACCGCACCACTTTCCTATTAATGGTAACTACTTTATAACGTTTACTAACTTCGTTAAACTTTAAGATAAAATCGAAAATTATAGCGACTAACCGTACAATGTATTCGATAATAAAATAAGTGAAATATTTAATATATATAAAAGACTAAATATTGAGACATTTCAGTTTTATGTTATTTTAGCCGATATAATATTTTGGTCGGCTAAAAAGTGGTATACATAATATGTTAGGTAAGTAGATATATTTACGAAGTGCTATAACCTCTTCAAATTATACTCTGATATAGAAATCAATTACGAGTTTTACGATAAGGAATGCATTAGCATAACCTGGTGATCCATAGGGAATTAACATAAAAACGTTAATAGAAACCTGTAAAATGTATTTACCGCCCTATAAGCGAAGTTTTGAAAATGTTAGGCGGCCTTTAAAACTAGAATATAAGGGTGATAAGTTATTTTTATAACTATTAATGAAATTATTTTTAGGAATTCTTGATTTCGACCTTATTGTTGGAATAGTATTGCATGCAGTGCCGTAAGTCAACTTTACTGCAAGTTAAGTTGACCGTACTGTAAGTGTATTGCTTTGTAAAGACTTACCGCATTGGGTGTAAGTCGAGTGCAGTATGCAGCACTTTACTCTAGGGTACGGGCCAAGCAATTGGCTATATAGATTACAGTGCAGACCGGCTAGCGGTCTGCTAAACCTAGAACAATAGATCTACCATTTGACTACTGCAATACTACTGTTACTTCGATCACGATTCTAATCGACAACATTGTAACGTCTAAGGACTACTAATGCTTATACTATTTAAATCCGAAAATAATTTGAAGGTCTTTTATTAAAGTTTTAAAACATTGTTTAAAACTTTTATTCGTTGAAAAACGAGTTTTAAACTAGTATTTATAACCAACAAGATTAAAGGCTAGAGCTAAATTACTAAAGTTAATATAGCCGAAACTATTCATTACGTTTTAAATTGAAGGTTTAAGGTATACCTAAAATGAGGTAATCACATTAAATACAGCTATTCAAAAGAAATAAATTCATGAGGAAGCCTTGAAAATAAATGGTAAAGTAACTATAATCTAAAACGATACTACAGTTAAGAACAAAACGTACAACGGTTATAGTAATACCGACAAAAAGATATATGGAGCTTTACAGGTTTAAAAACACGTTATATTATATACTAAAATATCGGCTATTAGTTTAAGACCCATTCAACACGTAAATAAATTCGAATTAAACCATATTTTTGAGCCAGTTATCCATTTAAAGCCCGACTAAAAGTTAATTTTATAATATACATAATTGAATACGATGGTGTAAAAGATACGTTTAACGCATATCTTTACAAATACAGCTCTTAAGAAAAGTATTTCAAAGGTAATAATGCTTATCTAATAGCTAAAGATGATGAGATCGCCTGACGTATTGTTATAGATTTATAAGACGCCTCTTTTTCATATAGTATAAGCCTAAATTACGTAAACTAAGTGTTAAATACCTATATAACGTCGCAATTAACGTTTTTATATAGATACAAAAATCGGTTACAAGACATTATACATGATATAGGCGCGGCCTAAATCTTAACAGCTAAGAAAACAATAATTTAACACGTTCGTAATAAAATTTCCAAAATCTTTGTTCCACCGAATAGGAAAATACCGAAAGATTTTATTCGGTAAAGTTAATACGTCATCGTTTAGCACGGTTGTTATAAATATGCGATTAGAATCGGTTAAGATTTACGTGATAAACTCTGAAATACCATTCTTATTTTCGTTGGTTGATATAAATAAATTTAGAATAAAGGTTCGAAATACGAAAAATTAACTTATCCGCATTTTAAGTAACATATTCATACCGTTCCGGTTTAAATTTAGCTACTTATAGTTTTTCCTCAAAATATATACGATTAAGGTTATTTACTTAACGTAACTGTAATTACAAATATTATATCGCCTGTTCGAATATCTGGCTATAAAACGCCTTTTACAGCTACGTTATGCTACTGGTTATATAGATATAGAAAAAGACGTATTTAAAACTATCGAAAATTTTTGCTACAAATATTAATGTTATGGTCCAACCTACGATGGTAAGTCAAGTAGGTGCCAAATGAGATTTACTATTGAGGTACGGAGGAAGACTAGAAGAGGCTACTGTGGCCCAACGTGCAGGACCTATAGTCATGACCAGTGCCCAGCCCGTCATGTAACCTTACACGTACCGTACACGGACCGTGCTCAGTTCGCACTTGGACCGGGCTCAGGCCGGATACTACACATCCCGTTACATGTATAGTTACGTAACCTATAAATTTAATAGTCAATGACCTGAATCTATAACATACCCCTCTTTTCTCCAGATGTTATAAGGGCTATGATACCTTACTAAATAAACACCTGAAGCGGGCCGTACCCGCCTAATACACGGGTCGGGCGTAAGCCGGTAACATTATGTTTAATGTATCGTATAACGTATTAGCCGGTTTAACCCCAAGTTTTCGGCGCCATATAACTCGCCCTTTAACCCTGTCGCTGGTGCCCTATAACACGCCCGTAAGCTAAGCATATAATATATTTCTCTTACCGCCTGCATCGTATAATGTACCCATTGACGCGTCGTATAATATATGTTTTTTACCTCTAATATCGTATAACGCGCCGTGTAAATTCGTGTTTTTACCTTTAATACCGTATAACGCGCCCCGTATAATAAGTAGCCCCTATCGAATCCGGTTCAACAGTTCCTATAAATACGGACGCCCTTCATAACCTTTAAAAATTCCTCCTTTTTCCTTTTATAACGCTTCCCTTTTTCGTCAACTACCTTTTTTATTACCCTTCATTAATTATCTTTCCTATAACTATTTTAATTCTGGTTAATATATCTTAATTAACTATTTCATTTAATATATTTTAGTACTTTTTACTGATTTATTATTATGACTAACATATATAATAAGCCTTATTTAGGTTACGTTACCGCCGATGCCTTTAAAGGAAATAACGATCTACCAATTAAGGTATATTACCTTATTACATACTAATACCTTCTTATTAATTACCTATTATTGTCGCTTCAAGTTTTGAAAGATCTTCTTATCCTTAGAATTAATAAGGATAAAAGTAAATTTCCTATGTTATAGGCTAAGAACATCTATATATTATACATTAATCGTATTTTTAACTTGAACCTTTTCTTTTTTACGTTCGAGTTTATCGGGTGTAAAGATATCGTATACATCGAAAGGTTTATAATGAGGTAAATTTATAAATAAACTTTATAAAAAGCTTCATCGTGAATTAACTCTTTTTCTTTATATGTTTTTAAAATAAATTTATTTACGGTTATACTTGGTTTATATACCCTTTTACGCCAATTAATCTTTACGGCCGAAAATAAGGGTTATATTTTATCCCTTACGCTTAAGCTTTAAAGAAATATCCCAGGTTATCGACTCGTCTTTACCTCCGCTTGCTTTAAATTAATTAATTAATTTACTCGAATTCGCGATATAATTTGGGTTTAAAGAGTTATTACTATATCAGCCGTACAAGTCATTACCTTTTTAAATATACGTTTACATTTCCCCTTTCTCCCGGATCTATTTTTACCTAAACCTTTTTCGTTACCTTTTATTATATCAGCTATTTATAAAGATGAAACTCCTTCAGCTAACCGGGTTAAAACGCATAACGTCTTCGTTCCAACCCCTTTTTATTACCGTCGTATACTTTTAAATAATACTAGCTTTAATAACCCAAATAATATAATTACCAAAGCTATATTTTTTTATAACTAATATAAATTACAGCCTACAAAATGTGGCGAACGACGTTTAAAGTTTATTCAAATGATTCCTGATTTTACCAGTATCCTATTTATTAACTTTAATTAAAAGCGAAATCATTGAACCTACCGCAAATGGACGTAAAATCAAATTCAGATTAATCGTGTTATTTGGGCCTAAACTCATATATTATAATTTTTAGTAACCCGCTTAATGGATTCTTTTTCTCACACTACCCTCTATTTTACTTTTAGTTAATCGCTTACTTCGACCTCATTTAATATTCGTTCTTTCTCACGTTATCCGTTATCGTCATCTTCCCTTAACGTTTGTCCTTCCTCGCATTATCCATTATTAACCTTTTTTAACGCCCGTTCCTTTTCGCGTTATCCGCTATCTTCGACGTCACCTCGTATTCGTCTCGTTTTTTACCAATCCCCCTCCACAACGCTTACTAATTCCCGCCACGCCTTTTATCGTCTCCCTTTTCCAACGTTCCCTTATATCTGAAGCTAATTATAATAGGGCCCTTAATGTAGGTAACGCCGGTACTTATTAAAATTTAATAAAAATAATAATAACAAATAAGTAAATTTTCCTTAAAAGGTAGTAAAAGCCGTCTTATGTTCTGACATGTATTCGAGAAAAGAAATATTTACACGGTCCTACTTATTATATTATAATTTCGTTTGATAATAAATTTTGTCTCCCTTTATAAGTAAAATGTAATTTCGAAGGTAGAAACGACTCGCCCTGTGTTTATCGCTTAATATAAATTTAACGTCGACGTCGAAATACAGAGTTATTATAAATCCTGGTATTCTCTTATTTCGCTTTAAATTCTTTGAGGGTTATAATATATTAATAATTTTCCAATAATTTCTTTTTCTGTTGGAATAGTATTAACTGCTATTTTTGGCAGGTTAATTGCAATACAGTCAATCAACTTTACTTACAGAAAAGTTAACTGTACTGACTGCAAGTCTGTTGATTATATAGTACCCAATTCGATTTTAGGAACGGGTCAAGCAATTGGCTTTACGAATCACAGTGCAGACCGGCTAGCAATCTGCCAAACCTAAAACAATACATCCACCATCTGACTACGGCAATACTACTGTTACTTCGAAGAAGACTATTCGAATCGACAAATATTGCAATGTCTAAAGGCCTACCAACAATTTCGGTTTATTGTAACCCTTTTACTTAACTAATATAAAGCAAATCTCATCACGCCTTATTATTGATACAATAATTTTTTAAATTTTAAACTCATCGTATTTACCATCGCCTACATAGTTAACGACTAAAATCAATTTTGAGAGAATAGAATAACATTTACAAAAAAAGGGGGTTTAAAACCGCCCGTTCAATTAACTAGTAGTCATTATAAAGTTAATTAAGCTTTTTACTCAGACGATTAGTTTTAATATTATAAAGGTTAAATGAAACCTAATCCCTTACTTTATATCGTTTCATCAGATGTTGTTTACTATTTACCATCGTTTTTATTTACTATTAAATATAAGTTATCGCCACCTAAATTAATTTTGTTCCTTTACGTATTTAAGTTAAAATATAATAATTTGCCCTGCCGGACTAATTAACAATTTCATATCGTTATTTACCTTCGAAATGAATAATATTTCGTATATATTTACTAACCGGTTTATGTCAAAACCAATACCAATCGATTTCCTGTTATTTAACGTAATTTAATAATTGGATAAATATATAGCCTAATGATATTAATAAAATGCAACGACGATACGTGAATGATTTTAAACCTTTTAATTTACCCATTTAATTCCGTTATCTACTTATAAATAATACTTCGTAAAAAAAGGTTATTCGACTTTTACTAAAGAATATAAAGTTGTTTAAAATAAGTTTATCTAAGTTAAACCGCGATTACTAAATTTTTAAGTTAAAAATTCATAAAACCATTAATATATATTTTGGAAATGTTCCGTATACGTATATGCAATTATAAATTATATAACATTGAACGAAATAAATTTTAATAAGAAATTCGTAATGGCTAATTAATACGGAAGGTTACGTTTAATCATTAGCAAATATATTATAAAATCGACCTAAATATATGTTAAATATCGGTTTAGAATAAAAAGAGGTTAAAGTAAAACTTATTGAAAAGTAAGACGCGATTTCGTCCCGTTATATTACGTGTAAGTTCGATATGAACGTCGAATATTTACGACTATTTTCTTTTAATAGTGATCCTATTAAAGAACGCGAAACAAAATGTTTTTATTCAGATAACCTATAATAGGAAAATCGAAGTTTTACTATAAGATTTTCGTTGTTAATAGTTGTTAATTCAGTAGTTATAAACGGTTACGATAATATAATGTACCCCACCAGTTAATTCCTTAATCTGCAATTTACACTAATAATCTTACTTTAGGTTAGAAACGCTTAACGACTTCGAAAACCGGTTAAAAGCGAACCCTATATAACGGGTTGTTCGTTACTTTTTAATTTTACAATTTCGCTAACGTGCCTGAGCCGAACATAAGGCAATTACTTGGCATTAAAGATACCGGTAAACCTAACTCGAACCGGGCACGCGACTCTATTACTGGTTCCGTCGTACTAAAATCTCCTAAAGCTATTTCCAATAATGGTCCGGATACAGGCCGGGCTGAGGCGGTACTGTTTTTAGCGGCCCTTCGAAAATCTTCGACTTACTTTTAAAATACATATCGTCGTAACTTAATAACCAAGGTTCCGTCTCCTCAAATTAATTTGAATAACCCACCGCAATTTATATATTTTTCATATATAAATCCATAAATAACATATTTAAGATAATAATAAAAATAAATAAAAAAACCCGTACGCGGAGTTTCTTAAATTCGAACTTATTTTATAACCTATGGGTTAACGTATGCGGGCGAAGTTCCTAAGTTGCGAGCCTATACCGTAAATATTACTGAAAAAATAAAACGATTTCGGCTTATTTCGTCTAACATTTCGAAATCAAATGTAGTAAAGAAAAATATTCTAATCCTTTATAATCCGTCAAAATCATGAACGATATATAGATATTACGTAATTCAAAAACTACGTTTTTAAATGAAATACCACCGCAAAAAGCTTTCTATCGTCAATAATATAGTTATGTTTCGTATTTATTAATCGTATAAAGTAATAAGTTATTATTTTTGAAATTATATTTTTATCCCATAAAGATTAATACCTTTGTAGGGCAGTTTTAAAATAATAGGCTTTTACGATTATTAGCCGATTTGGATTTTGATATACCAAAATCAGGGCCATAACAAAGGCATCCTGTAAAGTTTAAAATATATATTCCTCTAATTTCTTCCAAGCCTAACGAATACCTTACTTCGTGAAACGAACGAGATGATTTGTCAATTCGGAGAAATTGCTAATCAAATTGCGAAAAAAGTTGGTAAAACTCAAAAAACTTCGAACTTTTCAAACAGTACCTAGTAACTTTTACTCGCGGATTACTCAGACTTTTTCGGGGTTGGCCCGAATACCTACCTTAATCGTTATAATAAAGCTCAGGTATTTTATATCTTTAACCACGAAGTTAAACTTTTTTAAATACAAATTTAGCTCCGCCTTATAAAGACGTTTTAAAACCACGCAAACTTTCACTATATATTTTTTCTAAACACTGAAGAAAAAGACCAAAAGGTCTTTGAAATACGTTATAACGAAATTATTTAAAATATTTTCTATTATATAATTAATCTGTCGATAAAACGTCGCCGACATTTCTACTTATTTCAAGAGAGTAATCAACTATTTAAATAAACCGAATCGCGTATGAAACACCGTTAATTCCTTTTATCCAGATATAATCAGAATACGGTAAAAGGTTGTTCAAACATTTAACTTCGTGAATTATATCAACTTCGATAACGTACATAAGATCGTTTTAATTAAAGCTAAAAAAAGGGTTTTACTTTGGAATTATATTTAATACCAGGTAATGAATATAAAACCGTTATTCCTCTCCGGCTTAAAAAGAAACAATATCGGCGCTATAATCAATAAAAAGCTTGCCCAAACTTAACCTTTATTTATTAACTTCGTAACCTGTTTTAGAAACTTAAAACATTTATCCCGTAATATCGAGTATGAAGGCTCTTAATATCTTTTTTATAAAAAAAAATTCCTTTAGTTAGATATGAATATTGTAATCAAATTTCCTTTTATATAAGAGTAAAATAATTACCTTATTTTTATCTAATTAGTCGCTAAATTTCATTAATTTTAATAAAAAACGTAACTAATACTTTTTTTTATCCGTAGTCATTACCGTCGTTTGTAAAATTCGCGTTATCTCGTAAAAGTTTATAACGAAAGTTATCCGAAACGGGTTCCTCGTACGTTATGCCTTTCGATATAAAAGTTATATTAAACCGCAAAACACCAAACCTATTACGTTTTATATACCTCACATCCTAATTCGTATTATTATTACATCGATAACCAAACTTTTTTAACCTTAAACTATTAAATGGTTACCGTCAACGGTTAAAGTTACCTTTTAATATCGTATTTAACGTAATCCAAAAATTATATCCTACGTTATTCCAGAAATAATATATACTAAGATAGGGTTCAACTATCTATTAATATTTATACGAAATTTAGCTATTTTGATAATACGCGTATTTTGCAGTAACCCTAATATTGTATCGAGATTTTCAATATGTAATAACCTAATTTACTTTATTTTTTAACTGTTTTATCACAGCCTCGTTTATAATATAATAATAATTATAATTTAAATTGATTTAAGAATACAAAAATAAGTTTTATTCAAAAATAAAGAAATTAAGACTGAATCCTTATCTATACGTATTTGAATTAAATTAAACTCCTTTTTATTTGATTTTACAACGATATCATTAAATTTATATAATTTTTAAATGAAATTATATCTAGGAATTAGGCTTTCCTCGTCGCCACTAATAGAAAACCTTCCTTTATCTTTTCGACTTAAACCGTATATATTCACGTAAAAAGTAATACCAGGCGGAGTTCGTAACTAAGTTTGTAATGGTTCAATAGGCCATAACGTACGTAAAGCTCTGAGGTAAACCTAGTTTAACGTTCCTTTACCATTGCTTACATCGCCTTACGTTTTTAATTTGGAATATGTACTAAACGAGTTTATTAAAGTAATTAATCGCGATATCTAAATAATAAGCGGTAATTATTACAACCCTTTAACTCAGATACTTAAAAGACGTAAACTCCCATTATAACTGTATTATTATCGGCTCGTTACACTTATACAATTCTTGTTAATTAACGACCAAAACGCCGTTTTAAATTTAAGTATTTTAATTCGTCGGCGAGTTTGCTGTACTTCTCCAAAATTACGATATAGTTTACTCAGATAATATTTGTTGTAATGGATTTGTCATGGATACTTCATAATACGCGAAAAAGTAAATAATTATACTTGACGGTCGAATGTTAATTTAAACCTCTTATTCAAACTAACAATATTTCGAACTTAATAACGATTGGTACCTATAAGTCCTTATCGTTTATAATTAAACCTTTAAATTCTACTAATAACCAATCCGCATAGTAAAATTCGTTAAAATCCGTTTGGATATAATCGAGGAATTTCACTATATTATATATACCTTCGTATTTTCAGGCTTCGTAATACATCGTAACCGCTCATATTACCGTTACCGTATAATATCACTTTACGTAAAGTAATGTATACCAATCCTTTTTAATTTAAATTTCATCCGCTTATAATATAAATTTAATCGTTCAGCACATTACCGCTTACATAAAAATAAATACGTCGAATTATGGTTAGTTATATGATTTTCGCTTACGTTAAACCGGTAAAAACCTAACGCGAGTCGCAGTTGATTCGACTTCGATTTACTAAATTTTGATTACAACCTAAACGAAATTAAACGAAAATTCGATAATGAAAATCGATTAACCCTGTTATTAAAATTATTTTACAATCGACGTAATATAACCTACGATATTTTACAAATGAAAAATATCGGTTTAAATTGACTTCGAAAAAGCAGGAGGTATATTTAAGAAATAGAGGACTAGGTATTTGCTGACAGTCTATTTTCCCCGATAATATTAAAGTATAACGTAAAATTATAAACGTTTGTTATCGATTTGTTTATTATAAGTAATATTTCTTCGAAAAAATGAAACAAACCCTTAATAATATATTGAAATTTAACCTATTATAGTAAATTCAGTAAATACTAAATCGGACTTACTATTAAGATACGGAAAAAGATTAAAAAAGACTACCGTAATCCAACATACAGGACCTATAGGCATAGCCAGTACCCAACCCGTTACATAACTTTATACGGACCGTATACGGACCGTGTTCGGTCTGAACCTAGACTGGCATTAGGCCGGGTACTACCCATCTCATTACATACACAGTCACGTAACCTATAGACTCAATGGCCAATGACTTGATTCCATAACAATTAATTACATTTAAAAGCTTTACAACGGTTTCATTCCACTTTGAAAACAACTTAAACTTTAATTACAAAGTAATTTTCGATATTATATACCTAAATAGTTAGCTGGTATTATACGTTGTTAATGCGGTAATATTATCTTAGGTCGCTGAATTTTTACAAAGTGTTTCTGTTACAAATTATTAGGACATTTTAATTAACTATTCGTTAAACGTCTAGTTAAGGCCTTCAAACTAAATCATCTACAATGTTTAAACGTCCTTCGACTTTACTAAGTGGTACACTGAACTTAGAATCGCCGGTAACGAATACAAATATATATTAATGGAAATATTATAAGGTATTAATACATGTAAACGGTATTATTAACCGTTATAAAAAGGCGTATACATTATTATCTCATGAGCAAAATGGTATTAGTTTTAAGGAATCTATCCTATAAATAGCGGTTAACGCCGTTAATAATACTTTCAGCTCAAATAAACTAATTCTTACACCTTATTTCCAGCATTTACTAAAGGATTTATATAAACTTTATATTATCGCTAACCACGGTATAAAAGTCAAATGTTATAACGAAATCTATAACAACGTTACGTTCATTACAGGTTTACTACTTTTTGAAAGAGCTAGCTATAAGAAATAGCCTACGTAAAACTAGCGTTTAAAACCTGTTATTACAGTTAAAGGTTATAGTTTGAAAATTGAAAAAAAAAATAAACTGAACTTCAAATATTGCACGGATTTCAAGGCTATAATGTACTTGTTAATTTGCTAAAAAGTATAAGTTTGTTTTGCTGAAAATAATATAAGAGTATAAAAGGAAAAACGTAAAAAAGAGCGTTTTGAAACCGTAATCCGATTAATACTGCCGACGGAGTTATTTTAAAAACGACGAATTGAAACCGCAACTAATTTAAATATAACCCCGGAATCGTATTTCTCACCCATTATTACCATAAAAAAGCGGATCTTTTATACTAATACTATTTACCATTTGTCCCTGAGGCCGCCTTTTTAACTTAAAAACTGAAAAAACGCCTTAAAAACTTTATCGTAAACTTATTTATTATATAAAAGAAGACAACAAACCGTCAATATAGTTTAAAACTCCGCTTCAAAGGTATTATTACTGCCTTAAACTCCCCGTTCGAATAATTTACCTATACGGAAATCTTTATTTTAATCGATTAAAGCGTATTTCATTTTGAACAGTTCAACCTAACGGTTCACGTCGCCTATAGAATATTTTTTTTATTTGTTTTAAATACAAAGTTCAGGATAAAACCGGAAAACCATGAAAAAATACCCGCTTCATTGTAAAAAGATATAATAATAACGGTAAAAAAGATATTATAGCCTAATCGCTTACCTTATAACGGGTTAACTACCTTTTGATTCTAATATTCGTAATTCTTTTAATACCCTTCATTATTTATATATTAAATTTCGTAATATTATATAAACTTATATACAATTTGAAAAGCAACTTAAGCAATGTATTTATGCCGATATGTTTACGGGTTTTAAAAAATATTATTTACATAAAATTATTTTACGTTTCATAAAACCGTTTTATAACTTAATTCAAATTCTTATTGACTAATATAATAATTATTAAAGTCACTATTTGGAATTGTTCGAAATAGCTAATTTAAATTTTAACCCATTCTCATTAGTTTTAATAATCCATTTTGATGACTTTATATTCACGGGTATGTAAAAAGACTATATGTTAACGTTATATAACGCGTGTTCTTTTCGTATTTAAAAATAAAAAACTTTAAACACCGATCTAATGTCAAAAAGAAAGATATAAGTAACGAAAATCTATATAATCGACTTTAATAACATTACTATCACTTTTCTAAACAGCGTTTTAAATCTTGTATAAAGAGGGCAGTAGGACAAAAATGCCTTTTTCGTTCTAAACAACGTAAAAAAGGCCGACGAATACAAATGCCAACGTGTAAGTAACACTTTAGTTGCTTTAGTAATATAAGAAGAGGTAATATTTAACCTTTCGGTGACTATTTAATACCAAACTACCTCGTTAAACAATGTATATAAGGCGTTTCACAATCGTTTTACGTGGAAAATACATAATCTAAAGAGCGGTTTACAATTTATACCGTTAGATATACGTATTATAAAGCTATTTTTTTTTACTAACAGCTTTTTCGCTAATAATAACAATTACAATTCGTAAATGAAATTCATCTTAATTTTTGATAAAGAAATACCGGCTTAAAACGGCTTTACATTTCGTGAAAACATTGTCTACTAAAGCTTTACCAAGTGTAAGTGGACTAAAAAAAGAGTTTTGGCCTCTTAAATTTAGAGTATGATTAAAGATTTTAATTTTAAAATCACCATAACAATAACAGTTCGGATAATTATTTCCAAGTTCAATTTAAAATCTATACTTTTCGTTATTTATACTAACTTTTTTTCGCTTTACAAATATCCAATTAAACTTAGCATTAATAAAGGAAAAAGTTTGATAATCGATATTATAGCTTTACTCAAGTTATATAAATTCCGGAAAATCGAAAACTAGAAATAAATAGATAGGAAATCTAACCCAACGGGTATAATAACTAAAAACACCTCAAATGAAGTATTAAAGGCGTTTATATCAATAAATACACTATTTATTAATGTTATTAGGAAAGTTTTGCGACCTTATTAAGGTTATAACTTTATTTTTCATTTTATTTTGTATTATTATATCATTTTTAACGATTTAAAATGGTTCGAAACCTATTATCTACAATACTCTCCATATGATACCACAATATTCAACTTATTTTTACATTTCTCCTACGAATTTATCTTTAATTAATTTACGATTTTACGTCGCATTTGATATATTATTACTTTCTATTTCACGTACTTCAGCCTTACTAATTTTTTTTACAGTTTACTCTCTTTTGTTTTAGTTTATGATTTTGTACTAGTTTTAATATACTATCATTTTTTATTTTACGCATTTAGGCTTTATTTTATTTTTTAACTTTTTACCATCTTCTATTTGAATCTACAATTTTGTATCGCTTTTAATATTTTATTACTCTTTTTTTTATATATTCCAAACCTATCTTTCTTTTTACATTTGTTACTTATATTACGATTATTTTTGTGAAAAGTAATGATATTAATATATAATGTATTATACTATTGCCGGGTGCGTTGACCCGGCTATAAGGGGCAGCTATTTACTGTTAGAAAAAAAAAGGAAAAGGCGATACCATCGCGTTCTTACCATTATCTCTATCACTCTCCCTTTTTATACTAACGCCACCACTATTACCATTATCGACGCCGCTACCAGCGTTAACGAGAAGGAAGCTCCGCGCCTTAGGCTGTATATGCTTAAGTAAAGGCGCGGGGGAGTCTTTACCTTTTTTAAGGCGACGCGAAATAACGTCGTCGAACTCACTTACATGGTACACACATAGGCTCCACTTTCAGGCGGTAATAACAGCTACCTACTTTTTGGTTCACTGGTTAGCGCCTATTATTAATTAATACCAGCTTATTTTGGTTATTCACGAATGTATTAAAAATGCTTTAAATATTTTGAAAGCAGATATTTTAAAAAGCGGGTAAAACTTAGTATAAATCCAGCAAGAATATAATAAGACCTCGGTTTATGGCTCTAGAACTAATGAAATGGGAGTGAATCTATTTCCAGTCTATTTATAGCGGTAAGAATAGGCCGAATGACCCCCGCTCTCATAATAATCGTTAATAAACTTATTAGCGGTTGCGGACGCGATATACGATACATAAGGTATGTTTATTAATAGTCTGTTGCTTTGGACCCGGGTGTATCATTTTAACACCTTATGTATGAAAGAGGCTTCGCGACATACCCTAGCGATACATAGTTTGAGGCAGCGGAGAAGGTTCGCCTTATACTCCTCATTTACATAATATGAAAGGTAGGTAAATGTGATGTATTTAATAAATACAAACCGTGATGTAACTCCGTCGAGCTACGTTTATGGCGTAAGGTGGTTTCCGCGAGTAAAGGGGTTTTTACCTATGGGCAAAGGGTAAGGTTTATAATCTTAAAAGCTTCCCACTCCTTCCCCTAGGAATTAGGGGAGAGTGGGGAGGGAAAAATGAGAGTATAGGGGGTAAAAGCGTAGGGGATGACGGCAGCAACGGGCGACCAGGTCGAGGACGAAGCGATTATAACGGAGATGATACTTATAGAGGGGGGGCTGTTAGCGGTAGCGGCGGTAACGGTAATAACGGCAACAGCGTATCGGTGTTTACGCGTCAAACGGCGCCTGCTAGTCCAATTTTTACGTAGCATTTATTTAAGAGCAAGATTAATATATAGGTATTGGTCAAATGACCTTTCCATTAAAACGATTTGAAATAGTTAATTATAATAGGAGTTAAGTTTAATTAGAATAGGTATTTATATTAACTTTGGATACACGTTGTTGAAAAGCAAAAGAAAAGAGGTTTTTTCTAAACCGATAATAATATATCTTTTTATACTAATCGAAAATACCTAATAACGTAATAAAATTTACGTAATTACCTTTATAGTACCTGTGTAATTACACCTTTATCAGAAATAATAAAAGACGTTATTAATAACTATATTGTTACCAATTGGATATATTAACCAAGCTCTTACTATAATTACCACCGCGGCCAAAAACAACTTATTCGAACCTTTGCAATTACTACTGAAACTATACTATTATTATAAAAACTATTAATTTAAACCTTTATAATTTATACCATAATTATATTGTTACTATAAAATTATAGATATAGATTGATTACAACTATACCGTCATTAGAAAACTACGGATACGGACTTATTACAATTATACTATTACTATTGGATTATGGATATAGAGTTTATAAAGAAGGGAGAAAAAGATTGTTTATATAAATATTATTATGTATCCTTAAAGTTAGTATACGAAGTTTAGTAATAGTATACTATATTTTAAAGTATATTCTTGTAAAGTGCTTGATAACCTGTTATGCTGTAGGCTACATTCTCGTAAAATGTATTATACGTAGCGCGGTTCAGAAGGAGTGTTTCAGAGTAAATAATAAAAGTGACATTACCTATATAAGAGGTTTATAACCTCTTATTCGTGGTGTACACTATCTGAATGCTTTTTCCTAACTTAACTTATCTATCTTTACTTACTATAATACCAATCTTTCTATTTACTCTTTTATTCTTTTACGTTTATGTGAATTAGGCAGAAATCTTATCGATAATAAGTAAAAAAGTAACAGATTTTCGCTAAAATAAAAATGATACGAAAACAAAACCATATTACAAGCCAGGTAAATTAGTCAAAATAAGATCAAATATTTACAAAAAGCCTATCAATGCATATTATTAACAAAATGGGAATTTTGATAAGGGTAACTTTATTATTCACTTACCAAACCCTGCCAAACTTAACAATCCCACGTAAAAAACCAAAACTTATAATAGTAACTAAATATACCCAATATATTTTACTTATGCAAACTTTAATATTTGTATATACCAACTTTAAATCTTATAAAGATATATAAATTGCTATGAATATACTGTTTTTATTTGTATAGATAGCCGTTTTAATTTTAAAGGGAAATAATTGCTAAAGACACCCAAAGTCACTCCACTAACCCAACTTAATTGCTTTCAATCTCTTCAGTTTAAGTATTTCAAATTTACTAAATCTTGTGGTAAACAACGGGTCTTAGTCAAGTGGTCTCCACTGCCAAAAGTCTGCTACACTAACTAAATTAGGGACACACAACACATACAAAATGTTGATTGAGAAAATATTTGTGTTGGTTTTACCCAAACTAGTTAGGCGAGTGCTCAGGTGGTTTCCACAGATACATAACAAGAGGACCATTATTTCGGCCTACAATATAGTAACTCGTTTTTACTACTTTAACAAGTTGAAATACATTGGTGTCTTACTAAAATAAAAGCCCCCTTATTAGGTAGTGACAGGGATGGAATGCATCCCTGTTAAGGTGGCTGCATGAGCCATGTGCACATGACATGGATGATTTTATTGACCCATACCACATGGTACTTCAACACAGTCAGTCTAGTCTTCCAGACTACGGACCGCCTTCACTCTGACAGTCAAACAAATCCTTGGGCCTAACCTGAGAGTGTCTCATGGATTTTAAACATTTGAAGAGCACCTGAGCAGCTTCAAAGCAGGTAACCTGCTGAAGAGTATACCCCAGAAGAGAGATGATTGAATCCAATTTACTCTCATTGCAAGAGATATAGTGAGTAGTGCCAAGTTGCTTGTCACATGGGTCAATCTGGATCATTCATAGTTCTGCAGCTGAACTGAATAGAGTGTGGGTGTGGCTGAGCCTAGGCACTTGACAGGGGATAGGGGATTCCCCTGCTAGGGTGGCTAATAAGATGTGCCTGGGAGCACCTTCTCCGGCTCTCACACATCACAGCCTTACCTCTCCCACTTTGACCTTGCTTCCTCAGCCCTCAGGACCAACTCTCTTCTTTCTTGGTATGTTGGAACTTTCCCTTCCCATCAGTTACAATCTGCCTGCCCCTCCTGGGCTTGTTTTAGGGGGAACTGCTGCTAGCTGCGAGCTGCGGGTTGTGGCCTTGCAGCTACACTCAGTTTTCACGTGTACTTGCACAGCGTTTCTAACGAATTCATAGGTCGTTATCCCACGTTTGGAGATATCATCTTACTCCTCTTTCCCCACCTGATTCGCCAGCCCGCCGAAACTAACACCAGCAACGACGATGGCCGACATCAAAGCTGAGGAGTCGGTCTCAGAGCCGCAAGAGGCTCGCCCTATCGAAGAGGACGGCAACGAAGAGGTGGGCTTCAATTGCAAACATATCGCCGGGATAGACCCAAGAAAGGCAGAAAAATCTGACAAGAGCCGGTGCAAATAGGAGGAGATCTCGGCCATGAAAAAGCGCGTCGCGGAGATGGAAGAGGAGGCCAACAAGCTGCGCGAGATGCAGGCGAGCCTCGACAACCAGGCCGAGAAGGTCCAGGAGAACCAGACCGACGTCGACTCACGCAGTATCTTCGTGGGCAACGTGGACTACTCCGCTTCGCCCGAGGAAATTCAGGCACACTTCCAGAGCTGTGGCTCCATCAACCGCGTCACGATCCTGCTCGACAAGTTTACTGGACAGCCGAAGGGGTATGTGATAGCCCTGCCTAGTCTGCGAGATAGCATATCTATCAATGCTCTGGACTATACGCTAATCATTACGTCCTGCGCAGTTACGCCTACGTCGAATTCAACGAGCCCAGCGTGGTCCCCAATGCCCTGGTCCTCAACGAATCGATCTTCAAGGGGCGCAACATCAAAGTTGTCCCCAAGCGCACCAACCTTCCCGGAATGAGTCGTGGCGGGCGGGGCGGGCGGGGCGGCTTCCGTGGCGCTCGTGGAGGCTTCGGTCGTGGTGGCTACTCGCCTTACCCTCCGCGCGGTGGGTATCGTGGCGGCTTCCGTGGCCGCGCTCGCGGCTATGCCCCTTACTGAGCATTGGGAACCACAGGATCGTGATGGAGCCTCGGTCTGATGTTGAGGACATTGAGAAGGAAGAAACCGTATGAGGTCCTCGGCGCTACGCTAGACGAGGGGACTTGTATGATAGTCGCGGCAGGTTGAACAGAAAGATTGCGATAGGCTCTGGCATACAACAGGATTGGGAACAGGACATGGGTCTCTACCTCTGTTCCAGTCGTCTTTCCCTCAAAATGGATGCAAACCAATAACATGCACTTTACCTAACAGTTATGCCAAAGGTCCTGGTGACATTGTTTTGCAAAGCATCAACTCCGCATGACACCGTGGGAAGTCTCTTCACAGCGAGAGGACGAGTATATGTCAGGGCCGGTCACTAAATGGACACGGCTTAAGTACGGAATAGACAGCTGAAACAATCCAGCTAGTGAGGCCAAGCAGCCAGCCATGCAGCACAGGACCCTCCTGTTGGGAATGCTTGTGTTGCACTCCGTACGGCGTACGACGGAGCAGCAATGCTCGAAGACAACCCCGGCAGACAATGAAGCTAATAAGAACCACGAATGTCTGTTGGTTCCCCCTGATCAAAGACTGGCAACCGTCCGATAAATTATGCGTCTGGGCGGCCCTGTTGGAACGGCGGATAAACATGGCCAGCTCGGGATTGGTGGCCTGGCTCCGTGCGTCGCGACAGGAGAAGGACATTCCGAGGGTCTAAGCCGACACAGTCTAGTCAGTCATCAATGATCCGAGTTATTTCTCGTTTTCTTGCCGTTGAAGTCAGCGCGAAGCACGTTTGGATGGGGCACTGTTTTGTTGGTTTACTACCTAATTCGTTGGTGCGTTTGAAGTGGAAGCAGGCCTATTCCTGTAGTACACACTCTACCTTATCGGACCATTCCGAGGACCAACGGGCCCCTGTAGTAGTACACTTACACTATACTACAGCAGAGCAGAGCGACTGCCAAGCATGCACTACAAGCTAAGCACGCGCCTCTCCGGCCACAGCTGCCAACACTTGAGGTTGCTTCACCGTCAACACCTACTACCAGTCATTTGTTGCTTTTGCACGCACCTGATCGCCAACAAGTCATATAATACTCCATTAACGAGCCACCGGCCTTGGTTTGCGCTACAGTACACAACCCATCAGTGTCAGATCTTACTGCGGTGCCCAGACCAGCAGGCCAGTTGCTGGCCATAGACGCCCGGACGCTCGTCAGAAAGCAGAAAGGAGGGCGGGGACCTTGCACAGCCTCGATTCGCCTTCTCTGCCGTCCATAGTCCGTCTTTGGCAACCTGCAGCGCTCAGCGCACTCCAGCTAGAGTGTTAGAGTGTGCTACAGCGCAGTATTTCGCATTTGCCTTGCCTTGTCAGCAAGAATCAATCTCGGCCATCCATACGCAGACTCCCTTCCGTCAAGTTCACGTTCCCGTTTCGAATTCACATCATCCACCCCCCAACTACGCTTGCCACGCTTTGCACCCAACATCCGGGTCCCTCTGATCGATCTGGTCCGTTCCACCCGATCCTGCTCCGAGTTGATTCTGTTCGATCGAGTCAGCTAGAGACATCGGCAGACAAGCTGCACGACAGCACGACAGCACTACATTGTTTCGGCTTGCGAAATGAGCGCCCGCCGAGGCGACGCTGGCCAGGCTGCGTAAGTTCTCCCGATGATCCCTGGATGCTTCACGATGCGACACTCCAACCTTATGACTTGCAGTCTGGAACCTTGCTGTCTGATTCACTGACGAGAACAAAATCTGCAGCAGTCAGCCCAACCTGCGAGTGACGAGTAAATATTTCCCCTGGCAGAGCCCACGTTGCTCCCCGACCGACCGAACGAATATGCACTGATGTCGATTCAACCTACAGTCATAGCCGCCGATGGCCTATACAAGCGCGATGTTTTTCGTAAGGTCTTCTCTTCTTCACATCCTTTGAACTGTCACATCTGTACCTAACAGCAAGTCACAGGCTTCCCTGACCCCTTCGCTGTTGCTACCATCAATGGCGAGCAGACGCAGACCACCGCCGTCTCCAAGCGGACACTGTGCCCCTACTGGAACGAGAGTTTTGACTTGTACGCTACGACCCCGAAAGGCGCTATACACCGAGACTTATCCAAGTGCGCTAACCCTGTGACAGCCGGGTAAATGAGGACAGCATACTGGCGGTTCAAGTCTTTGACCAGAAGAAGTTCAAGAAGAAGGACCAAGGCTTCCTTGGTGTTATCAACGTCCGCATTGGCGACGTTATTGAGCTTGCTCCTGATGCTGATGGTAAGCACAATCTCTTGACTTGACAACTGCATTGTCGCTGACCAGGACCTCTACGACAGACCACATGCTCACTCGCGACCTTAAGAAATCTACCGACAACCTTGTCGTCCACGGAAAGCTGATTGTCAATCTCTCGACCAATCTCAATGTCCCAGCTCGAGGACAAGCAAGCGGACCTGTTGCGCGTCCTGGTCAACCAGGCCCCTCATCTCTCGCCCCTGACGGCGCTGTACAAAACCCGACGTCTGCTATGGCCAACTCCAGCGGGAGCGTCAACGGTGGCGGAGCGGGAGCGTCTCACCGGCCAGCGAGCATGTCGGCTCCGGCCGGCCCACCACCTTTGGGCGCTGGACAGCCTCGGACCAACAGCAGCTCGTTGAGCCCCTTTGAAGACGCCCAGGGCCGTCTTCCTGCGGGCTGGGAACGCCGCGAAGACAACCTGGGCCGGACATACTACGTGGACCACAATACACGAACGACAAGCTGGAACAGACCGACTGCTAATGGTGCGGTCAATACGGCGAGACAAGAGGAGGCCACGCAGGTGGAGCGCCAGAGACATCAGAACCGGACGCTGCCAGAGGACAGGACAGGGACTAGCTCGCCGAGTCTGCAGGCTCAGCAGGCCGCGCAGAGCGCCACTGCTCAGACCATGATGTCCACCAATCACACAATTCCTGGAAGCGGAGAGCTTCCTCCAGGGTGGGAGCAGCGCTTCACTCCCGAAGGACGGCCGTACTTTGTGGACCACAACACCCGGACTACCACTTGGGTTGACCCACGGAGACAGCAGTACATCAGGATGTACGGTGGGCAGAACAATGCTAGCGGCACTATTCAGCAGCAGCCAGTATCCCAGCTGGGGCCTCTGCCCAGCGGCTGGGAAATGCGGCTCACCAACACTGCACGTGTTTACTTCGTCGACCACAACACGAAGACGACGACTTGGGACGACCCTCGTCTGCCGTCGTCACTCGATCAGAATGTACCGCAGTACAAGCGCGACTTCCGGCGAAAGCTCATCTACTTCAGGTCACAACCTGCCATGCGCATCCTGTCCGGACAGTGCCACATCAAGGTCCGCCGTTCACATATCTTTGAGGATTCGTTTGCCGAGATTTCGCGCCAATCCGCCACCGATCTGAAGAAGCGTCTGATGATCAAGTTCGACGGAGAGGATGGTCTGGACTATGGTGGTCTGTCCCGGGAGTTTTTCTTCCTGCTCTCTCACGAGATGTTCAACCCGTTTTACTGCTTGTTCGAGTACTCGGCTCACGACAACTACACCCTTCAAATCAACCCGCACTCGGGCATCAACCCGGAGCATCTGAACTATTTCAAATTCATCGGCCGTGTTGTTGGTCTTGCCATCTTCCATCGACGGTTCCTAGATGCGTTCTTCATTGGTGCGCTGTACAAGATGATGTTGGGCAAGTCGGTTGTGTTGGCGGATATGGAGGGTGTCGATGCAGACTTCCACAGGTCGCTGCAGTGGATGCTCGACAACGATATCTCGGGCGGCATTCTCGAGCAGACCTTCTCGACTGAAGACGAGCGGTTTGGCGTCATCACCGTCGAGGACCTCATGCCCGGTGGTCGGGATATCGACGTCACCAATGACAACAAAAAGGAGTACGTCGACCTCATGGTGAAGTGGCGTATCGAGAAGCGTATTGCGGAGCAGTTTACGGCGTTCAAGGAGGGCTTCCATGAGCTTATTCCTCACGAGCTTATCAACGTCTTCGATGAGCGCGAGCTGGAGTTGCTCATTGGCGGTATCGCTGAGATTGACGTGGACGACTGGAAGAAGCACACTGATTACCGCGGCTACACCGAGAGCGATGAGGTTATCCAGAACTTCTGGCAGACGGTTCGGAGCTGGGATGGCGAGCAAAAGAGTCGTTTGTTGCAGTTCACCACAGGCACGTCAAGAATCCCCGTCAACGGATTCAAGGACTTGCAAGGGAGTGATGGTCCGAGGAGGTTTACTATTGAGAAGGCTGGGGAGGTTGGCAACCTGCCCAAAGCCCACACCTGGTACGTTGAGCACCATACCAGCTCCAGAAGACCGACAGTGGCTAACAATCTCGCAGCTTTAACCGTCTCGACCTGCCACCATACAAGACTCTTGAGGCGCTGCAGCACAAGCTTACCATTGCCGTCGAGGAAACGATGGGTTTCGGACAAGAGTAGACGCGAAAAATGGACAATCATGGATGGGCGGTTTGGCTGAAGCGATAGCGCGATGCAGAGTGGCACAAGGGATTTCTTTTTAGTAATGAGCACGGTGCAAGACCGATGCTGGAGTGAGGGTGTTCAGGCGTCAAAATGGGGCCCACTCAAGTATTCAGCATGTGTCCGTCTGGCTCTATCTCTTCTCTATCTCGTTTATCGTGTGTGGGTGGTATAGGCGCACAAGCATGCACAGTCCGACCGTCTTCTAAAATAAGGCAAAGCAGTTTGTGCTTGAAGGGGTTGGGCGGACGTGGAGTGAAGGTCCGGCAGTCTGTCGTTTATAACTTGTTCAGTATGGTGGGGAAGGCAGCCTAAGGTTACGATAAGGGCTTGAAGGTTCACAGCATTGTTTGAGATCAATCTTACCATGCACATACGTTTTGGCCCTTCTACATGCTGCTCTCTTACCTGGTAGGCACCAACTCCCAGAATGTGATAACCCTATCGAACAAGAAGACGAGCAAGGAGCGTGACACTCGTTCAGTCATTCGGCTTCGTGGAATGATTTTCTCTACAACAGCCCTCCAATCGCTCGAAAATTGGTGACTGTTGGCTGGAGGTCTCGTGTCTACAAGTACATTCTCAGCGAGCAATGGGCGTTGGGAGGTGTCGCGCTTGACGATGTCGATTGAAATGAACCAGTCGGTTGTGTGCTCCTAGATGTCTTCTCTCTGTCTCTTGCTATATACACAGCACAGCACCAAGTAAAAGGAAAAGAGCTGTAAACGACAGCTTTGGTGGCTCATGGCAGTAATGGCTTGCCATGCATTCAGTATGCCATTTCAAGCCTCTTGCACCATCCATCCTGTCCCCTTTGTCTGTCTATCCGTCATGCCTGCCAGTCTGATACATACACACACTCTCCAGTACCCGCGCTGACCCAACGAGACCACCCCACATACATGCATGTTCCCTCTACCTCCGGTACCACATGCGCGTGATCCTGGTGGCGCGCATCTTGCGCTGCAGCTGGAAGATGCCGTACATGAGCGCCTCGCTGGTGGGCGGGCAGCCGGGGACGTAGACGTCGACGGGCACGATGCGGTCGCAGCCGCGCACGACGCTGTAGCTGTAGTGGTAGTAGCCGCCGCCGTTGGCGCAGGAGCCCATGGAAACGACCCAGCGCGGCTCGGGCATCTGGTCGTAGACCTGGCGCAGCGCGGGCGCCATCTTGTTGGTCAGCGTGCCGGCGACGATCATGACGTCGGACTGGCGCGGCGACGCGCGGAAGATGATGCCCATGCGGTCCTGGTCGTAGCGCGGCGTCGAGAGGTGCATCATCTCGATGGCGCAGCAGGCGAGCCCGAAGGTCATGGGCCA
>JASMMZ010000002.1:24005840-24373963 GCA_038502455.1 Anisogramma anomala
GGGGTAGGTGAGTGCGTGCGTACAGCGCGTATTGCATGATGCCCTTCTTGGGCTCCTGGCTGGCGAGCGGGAAGTTGGTGGGCAGCAGGCTCTTTGAGTGCGCGCTGCCGGCGCCGTGGCCGGCGACGGGCTGGACATGGGCGGAGGCGGCCTTGTGCGGGCGGGAGGAGGAAATGGAGGCGGCGGCGATGCGGAAGGGGACGAGGGAGGTCGTTGGCCTGGCTGTTTTTCGCGCATCTTGTCAGTTTTTTTTAGTTTTTTTTTTCTTTCGTGTTTGCTCCTGCCTGCCTTCGTGTGCGTTTGTTCGTTGTGGCTACGCACCTCGCAGAGCCAGCGGGACCGACGTTCGTAATGCGGCCGACATTGTGTGGATGTGTGGGTGTGTCTCGCTCTCGCTGGGCGGCGTCGAACTTGATCTGGATGCTGGGCCGGAGCCTTCAGAGGCACGGGGGAGAAAGCTAGGTAGCAGTACAGTGGAGAGGGTGTGGTGGAGTAGGGTATGTTCCTGCAGTACGTTGTAGTAGGTTATGTCGTCGTCGTCGATTGTGCTGGGGCGAAGTCAATGTCAATTCCGAGGTGCCAGGTGCAGGACAAAGCTGATTGGCTGGTGGGCTTCTTCGTCATGGTGTCATGGATTTGAGATCTCGGCCCGTGCACGGCCGCGCGGAATATTTACTGTAATATTACTATGTACTATGCAGTGTATTACAGCTTAATTTTCGCGCGAAAATGCCACCAATGACTTGGTCTTGAGCTCCAGATATCTGGGCAAGGCCAAGTCCAACACTGCTTCACTACAACTTGAAGATATTACTAGTGAGAGCCTTCGCAGCTTGCGCCTTCTTGCCCTCCATATCCACCACCTCGCCCTTCTTGTTGATGACCTTGACACCACCCTTCTTCAACCCCGCCAGAGTCTCCTTCTTCTGCTGCGACTTCTTGCTGAGCTTCGTAATCTCGCCGCCCGCCTTCCTGATCTTCTCCTTCTCACGCCTCCGTCTGCGCAACTTGTCCTCGCGGGTCATCTCCTGCCTTGCCATAGGCAGCCCGCTCTTGGCCACCACCTCGCCCTTGTCCGCATTGTCCTGGCCAGCCTTGTAAATCTCCTGCGGCGCAAGCATGTTGTCGCCACCGCTGACACCCTGGGCGGTCGTGGGCTGCGCGTCCTCCATGGCGATGGTGGCGATGTCCGAGACGACCGTCAGCGACGGTGCTGCGGGCTTGGGCTTGTAGTGCCAGCTGCTAAGGGAATCGAGACGCGCCGAGACATCCTTCCACATATTTTCGATCTCCTTCTCTTCGCTCTGGAGTTTCTCGTCTTTGGCGCTGACGTACGAGTCTGGGTTGGAGTTCTTGACGTGTTCCTCTTCGTAGATCTCCGCCAGACTCTGCTTGCCCTTAGAGTCGTCGAGCTCCATCAGACCACGGCGCACGTCAGCTGACACGTTGGCGTCAGGTCTTCGCTTGATCACTTCGTCAAAGTCGCCAGCGATGATGCGACGCTTGACAAGGTCCTCGATCTCCTCGCTCGTTTCCTCTGTGACGACCGGAATAGGCTTGCCTGCATGTTCGAAGTCGAGGTCCTGCTCCAGAAGGGAGTTCTGCGGCCGCATGCTAGCAGACGCCTCGCCAGATAGTGTCCATGCGCGCTTTGCAACCAGCTCGGACTCCATTTTCTTGATCTCCTGGGCCAGCTTTGCCTGTCTTCTCTCATGTGCCGACCGGCGAGACTTGGGGTCGCCTGCGGACACGTCTGATAGTGCATCACCCTCGTCAGATTGGTCCGAATCATCGTCGAAAAGATCCCGGCGCACATCTGCCATGGCTCTCTCCAGGTTCTGCTCGTCTGGTTTTTCTTGCTTCCTGGCTTTCCATTTCCTCTCATTGTCGCCTCTGTTCTCTTTTTTTGCTGGGGGCGCGAAGAAGTCCTTGTAGAAGATGTCGTCGGCCGTGAGATCCATGCCCATGTCACCCTCGAGTCCGTCGGCCAGATTGCCTTCGTCGTCGCTTGCACCCTCTGGGGCGTCCAAGTCCATGTTGCCAAACGTCGGTCCAGCATCCTCCTCGTCATCGTCACCCTCCGGGTTCGAAATAGCGTCCTCTTCGTCATCATCCTTGGCTTTCTTGCCCTTGGGCTTTCTCTTGGGCTCGGCAAACGGGTCTCCATGCCAGTCGATTTCCTCGTCATCGCTTGCCAGGTCCGTATTGGGGTCGGCCTTGTAGTCCTGTTCCTCGAGGTATTGCGTTTGCTTGTTGAAGTCGTCAATAGAGAAGAAACCATCGTTGAGGCCGTTCGGGTCTTGGACGTAGGTCTCGGCAGGTTGGTCGAGGTCGTCGTCTTCGTTCTCAAAGTCATCCGCATCGCCGAGGTCCTCCTTTTTATCATCTCCTTCCGACAGGCCCTCATCATCCTGTCCAGACTCTGCGTCCTCGAATTCTTCTTGGCCGGATTCGCTGGCAACAAGTTCCGCCTCTTCCGGGCCAGAGGAGCTATTCTCAGAGCCATCCTCTTCCAGGCGCACCCTCCTAGCTTCTCCGTCCACGCTCTCCTCTTCGATATCTTTGAGCAGCTCGCCATCCTCCTCAAGCTCCCGCAGCAGCTCCTTCGATGCGCTCAGCGTGGACTGGATGACCCGCCTTGCCTGCTGCCACACCTGGGCGGTCTCGAAGCCCTCGACATGCAGCTTACGAATCTTAAGCACATCCCCCCGACCACTGCGATCGCCGCCGCGCTCGCGCTTGCGCTTCTTGTTGTTGTGCTCACGCGCGCGCCGCGCCGCCTGCTCGTCGCCGACGGGGCCGGCCAGCGCGTCGAGCGCGTGCTTGGCCCAGTGCAGGCCGCCGGCGGCGAGCGCCGCCGGCGGCTGCAGGAAGGCGTGCCGGCGCGCGGGCGCGAGCGCGTCGAGGAAGGCGAGCATGGACGCGGCCTCGTGCGGCACGGCGGCGCTCAGCGCCATGGCGAGGCTGGCGTTGGCGTTGGTGGTGCCGTGGGTCAGGGTGTGCGAGGTCGAGGACGAGGTCGAGATGCTGCCTTCTGCTGCTGCTGCTGCTGCTGCTGCTGCTGCTGCTGCTGCTGCTGCTGCTCCTGCTGCTGTTGCTCCCATGGTCTTGGCCGGGTCGCGGCGGGTTGGGTCCTGCTCGAGGTGTTTGCTGTTCATTGCACTTCTGTGACATTGGCAGGCAGAGAACTTTTCGGGCAGGGGTCTTGTAAGATCTGGGCTTCTGGGCGATTGGCTGGCTGTGGTGGGGCGGCGGGTGGAGCCGCTAAATACAATCTCAATGCCTGTCTTAAGGTCTTCCCACCACCACCACCACCACCACCACACACCATACCGCAATTCTCCCGAGCACAGGCAGCGGGGTTTTCCAGAGTACTGAAGTCACCCGGACGATAAGCCCGATAGAGCAATCATACGCGAGCGGTTGCTACGATTCATTCACATGCAGACCATCTGGGATTCCTCCGAGTTCTTTGGACGGTCTCACTGCAGCACCGCGGGTCGCACATCTGCCACAAATGCGGGTATTCGAAATTACTGCTCAATGTGGAGTGGAAACTAACTGTCAGCTGCATGGTGAAAGAGGCCAATGGGCTGACATTCCACGGGGCCATAGAGCCCTGCCGCAATACTGCCAAGTCTCTGCTCAGAGTCTCAACTAGCAAAGCAATAATCGAGATGTTCTAGCGAGCACTGTCTTGCATCGTGGGCACGGAAAATCGTCACCACACCACGACGCATACCCCGCATGCATCAACAAAACATTACCACCCCACGGCCCGAAATGGGTAGTCTGTTTTAGGAAGGAGGTCACTCGAGCAACATACCTTCTACTCATGTAAGTGAGTAGGTATCTCCCTAAGGGGCAGGGGGTGGCGAACGTCTGTTCCCACACCTTGTGTGCCGAGTTGATCGAATGCCGCACACGTTGACTTGCATCACGACATAGCGTCTTCTGTAGTCTATACGGCGACCTTGCCAACTCATCCGGGTGTGCAAGCAAACCCTTCGCAAGGTCGCCATCCAGATTCTCTACATAGTATGTGTGACCGTCGGGAGGTGGCCAATCTTTCAACCACAGCCTTCACCTGCAAAAAGTCTCGACCCTCGAACTCTACCCAACGTCCCCAGTGGATAAGTCTCCCCCAGATTGTCGCTGCAGCTTAGCGTGGCGGCCCCATCAAGCTTTCGGTGGTCGACTACACCCTTAGCTGCTTCAGAATCCACACTAAATGGTACTCGATACTCCTAGTCGCCCTAGGTAAGTGGCACCTGCCTAGCAAGGTTCGTGGAGGGGAACAGCCCTCACCGCCAGCCTGCCGGGTTAGGGAAAGAAGAGGAAGAAAAGGAAGGGACGGAAAGCAATAGAAGGCCAAAAGCCGGGGCTCTAGTGCCGTGAATGTGACAATGTCCTCGAGATCAGAGAACAGTTCTGCGCACTCGCCCTCTACAAGTACTATAGTATGTATGCATTGAGTTTCAGCTTGTTGTTCCTTACTATAGTATACTAGTAGTCCTACGTAGAGGCTCACCAACACACGCGGGGGCCCCTGCCCCGCGTTTTCACCTGGCCTCGGCCTGTTTCGCCGGCGGTCATGATCGGGTCAAGGCCCGGGCGGCCTCTGAATACCAGAATACCAAGGCTCTGGACTACTCGGCAGCTGCACCCTTCAGTGAAATGCTTGATGCCCCCCACAATTGGCCGCCGATATAGGCTTTCTGTTACGATTCATTTCCGAGTTTCCTGTCCCTTTGTCTTTGCTGAAGCCGCCTTACCAAGTATATCTACCGATTCCAGGTCCGCCGATTCCAGGCTGAACGCTGAACGCTGAACGACTTCGGTGCCTTGGTCCACGGCTGGACTTTCCCAAATTCTTGCGTCAAACCCAATTCAACGTCACCTCCGGTGTCGGGCCTGGAGAACAGAACCTCGAGCCGGATTTCCCGGACTGCGCACTCTCTACCACCATAACAACTGAACCACATGACGGGCAGGAGAGTGAAGAGATGAAGTTTGGAGAGAACCTCGTGCGGGAATCAGTGCCAGAATGGAGCCTCCGTACGTCGCCATGCTCCTTGCCCGCAACAATGCAACGCAATGCCCTGTCATGGACGCCCTCAACTTCCGCTCGCACCAATCACTGACGTTTTCCTGCCTTGTATAGATAATATTGACTACAACGCCCTCAAGCATTTCATCAAGGCCCACACCACCAAAGACGAGGCTAAGGCAATTGCCATTCCCGGCCAACCCGACACCCACCTAGCCAAAGTCGAGGACGAGCTTTACCACGAACTCTGCAATCAACATAGCCGCGCCGGCCTCTTTGTCACAGCCAAGGCCGATGAAATATACCGCCGACTCCGTATGCACCACCAACTCCCGCCCCCTATTCTTTGCACTGTCGCACCGCCGCGCTTTGTGGTCCTCGGGGACTCCCCGAGCTGCATACACGAACGAATGGCTAATCTATACAAATGGCAGAATATCTATCCGACCAAGTCCACCGACTCATCGTGCGGTCCGCTAACATCAATCCTGCGAACATCCCAAGGAAGCGCCAGCGCAAGTTTCTAAGGCTGGAGCGAGAGGTGAATCAGTGCGGTGATGACGTACAACATCTGCAGCGCTTCGTCAACGCGCAGGCTATTGGCTTCCGCAAGATCCTAAAGAAATACAGGGTACGTGCTTCAGTATACGGTGGATACTTCCACGATGTTGACTGACATGGGATCCAGAAATGGACCGGGTCTAGCAGTCTCGGGGCACGATTCAAAGAGAATGTGCTCTCGCAACCGAAAAGCTTCACTCAAAAGCACTTCGGACGGCTGCGAGACGCCTACGAGGATTTGCTCAACACTATTCGTGCGTCGACCCCGATCCGGAGTCTACCACAATCCCCAATGCCCATCGACGAAGGCCCGACCGACTCCGACCGCGGGAGCCCGCGGCAGAGCCTGCGGCGAGTCACGATAGAAGCGGCACCGCCGCGAGAGTATTCTTACGACTTACCTAGCGAGGAGACCGTTGGCTACTGGAACGAGTACGACCACGGCAGCGAGAACGGCGAGACGGAGGAGAGATTTGTCATATATACCAACCCAGACGCATCGGGCAGCTCAAACTTCCAAACCATGTTCCACGCCATCACCAAGCCTTTCACGTCGTGGGCGAAAGTTCGGATGCCGGAAAGCGATCCCCTGCTCAGTAGGCAAAGCAACGGATCGACCTACGGCGCAACCGACGGTGCACCCGCCCTTCCGAGCCGGAGCTACTTCTCCGCTGTGCCGGGACAGCAATCACCGCCCAGCCATGGCAACGGCTCCACCACCGCCGCCGAGACAGACTTGGAGGAAGAGGCCGACCTGGAAGCCGGCTTCTCCAGTTCCGAGGAGATGCCGTCGACGGGCTTCGAGGCCCACTACGCGACGCTGCCCTCCATCAACGATCAGCGCCTCCACGTGTACAAGGACCGGGTGATGTTCATGGCAACGAGCGGGCTGTTTGCCATGTCGTTCCTGCTGCTGGGCATCGCGACTGTGCTGATCTTCACGGGCCGGCACAAGCTGCGCGTCGAGGTGGACGCGGGCGCGACGGTTGGCGCGGTCGTCAGCATCGGGTGTGCGTGCTCGGGGCTTGCGTTGACCATGGCACGGTGGGAGAGCCTGGGCGGTTTCAACCGCGTGGTGGTGGCTATGACATTCGCGACGGTGTGCGTGCTCAATGGGATGCTGCTGGTGTTGGTCATGGGTAATACCGCGTTGTAAAGTTGGCTAGGTTTGCGTTGCTGCACTCGGTCCAGGGAGGTTTGGTTATGACGACTACTTTTGGCAAGCTCGCGT
This sequence comes from Anisogramma anomala, assembly GCA_038502455.1. Classification (NCBI taxonomy): domain Eukaryota; kingdom Fungi; phylum Ascomycota; class Sordariomycetes; order Diaporthales; family Gnomoniaceae; genus Anisogramma; species Anisogramma anomala. The sequence goes on from JASMMZ010000002.1 coordinate 24,012,683, forward strand.
GTCCTGAGACGATACCAGTTCTGTGTTTCTGTATAGCGTTGGTCGCTCTTTTGCATTCGATCCGGTGGGGATGGGAGTCGTTGAAAGGAGGTTCAACAGTGGGCGTGCGGGCAGGCGGTCAGCTACGGCGGAAATTCGCTACATATAGCCTTGGGCCTTGATTTATGTAAATGAATGGATTGCTCCGAAAGGACAAGACTGAGCGTGATATATAGTGTCCTTGCTAGGCGCTTATCTGTGTGTATGCATCTAATTGTATTGTATGTCTGCTGGGGCGTCCTGATGCAGCTTGCACAGTTGCAGACCATGGCTGGCGCATCGGTAAGAAAGGCATCTAAAGCCTCACATGCCAGCTCGCTCGAGCCATGGGATGATTGGCCAAGCAGCAGCCCGGCAGCCCGGCAGCCTCTCTCAGCAGCGCATGAGGACACACACATACTGCCCAATTCAGCACTGACAGCGATGCTTACACCAATCACCGCAGCCACCAAAGAAAGCGGACCGAGCCTGAAGGAGGATCCCCGTGCGGCTGGGCTCTTGCCGAAGCCATCTGAGCCTTTCGATAACCCAGCCGCGCATAACTTGCGCAGTATGAACACTACAGCGCATGTTGGCTGGCATGGCTTGTTTGATATGCTGGTTCGTTGTGTATAGGATAGGTTGTAGGATGGAAGCCGGGGCACTAGACTTCCCAAGGTTTGGCCCTGGCCACCTCTACTGAACAGCGTCATCGATCGTCCTTGTCCAGGGCAGACTCTGCACTTGTCCTGAAGCCTCGTCTTCCTCGCGATATGAAGAATACAGGCCCATGAACATCGGGATTCCACATTAAGATGGCCGAAGATGAGCATTTTTCAGTCCTCTTGCATGCGAAGGGAATATTGCTTCAGGTCTGCAGCGCTCTTACCATCCGATCACCAAGGATACCGGTACTTCCGAGCTTCATCCTCTTTCGTCAAATCCAGACCATCGAGATATTCCAGCAGAGCCCCGCTACTAGTAGTTAAGTAGGTACCTATAGCTTGTGCACACTTACAATCTCCAACCCATAAAACTTGAATAGGGTGATTTTATGTCCTGATTACATCATAGTAATCTGCATTTTGAATTGCACATAAGATTATGTGGAAAATAATGATAACATTAGATTATATTCCCAGTAAATTTCTATTGCCTTGTATTGGGATATCTAGTCTTATTGTCTTCAGGGTTACTTTGTCTCTCTACATAGTATGTTCATCCTCACTAGCACGAGGCTGTGTGAATGAGTAAGCAATGTTTATCTTCGATAAGCAAATAATACCCAGTATCAACCACAAACACCTTGAACCATGTCTTAAAAGAAAATTGCAGTTGGTCACACAAACATGCACCATATAAGAGTTTGTCTAATGCACACACATGGTCTGCAGAATATGATAGGTGGATAGTGGCATATGGGTAGCAGGATTGCCGTAAGATGTTGTAGAGCCAAGGCTGCCCAGGTGCTGACTGACTTTCATCAGGCTGTGCTTAGTGCAGGCATTATGCACAACCCCTGCAGGTGCAGGATTGGGCTGCACTACACGTTGAAGATGCATTCACCAGGCAATCCTTATTTTTCTTATTCTACTAGATACCCTTGATTTGGGGCTGTTTGTTTGTGGGAGATGGGAAATGCCATTGTCTCCAGTGGCTTTGTGTAGGTACTGGAGCAAAGGACTGGGCAATTGCAGATTCGTGTCACGAATGCAGTCAAGGTGGGCAGCAGAGTGGGGGAAACTTGTTGATTGGCCAGACTCCAGCACCGAACATCCGAAGTCAGCCTGGCATACGGGGCTGGGAAAGGATATATCATATAGCGAAGATATTCCAGTCTAACCCATAGCAATTCCTTCACAAATGGATACATGATATGGGGGAAATCCTTATCAAGTCAACCTTTTACAAGTTAGATATCAATGGGATTATTATCAGTGGAATAATTGCCTGTAAGAGTAGAATCGTCTTGTATTTTTCCAGTCCCCACTAAAGCTTCTTCCTATAGGAAAAAGCAGTAGGATTTGATTCGTCAGTTCGATAGCTTGAGTAGGTACGCTGATGAATAATGTGCACATAAATATTATGAGTGGTGTGTTTGCAGCTTGGAAATAAGTCTGGTCTCCAGGAAGGTGTGATTAATGTGGAGATGGGGGGAAGGCACGGCAGAGATGGGGAAGGCATGGCGCTAGTGCAGCCTTGCAAGCAGCCCAACAACTCCTCTTGCACCACTCGCTCTGCGGGGGCGTGGACTTTTGACTCCCCTACTACGTCGAGCGTTCACGCTCTTCACCACATCACACTCGATTTCATTCCATTATTCCATTGACTTCACCCACTTGTGTCGTCGAAACTTTTGCAACCATGGATCTGCCACAGAAACGGCGCCGTCTGCTGCCCAGGCAGGCTACACCCACACCCGCGCCCGCACCGGCACCCACGCCCATGGGCACAATGCCCACCGCTGCACCAGCGCAAGCTCCTGTTTCTCTTGCCCCTGCGCTGTCCGTTGCTACTCCAACGGTGGTGCATCAGCAAGCACAGTATCCTTCCGAGCAGGTCAGTATCCCTCTCTGATCACTTCCATGGCAGCTTCCGCCCGCATGTGCTTGGCATCGCTGACAGCCGCGTCCCTCAGCCGCGTCTCCAGCCACCGCAACAGGCCGTCGCAAGCCCACCGCCAGAACGCCACGAGTTCGAGTCCTTCGCCAGGCATTTGCAGGATGCGGCCATACATCTCTACGGAAAGATGCAGCGCCGACCCCGCTACAAGAACGTCTCCGTGCTGCTCCTGCGGTGGGAGGAGGACATTGCCGCGCAGCACGAGCTTGCCGAGCTCGACAAGATCTTCTGCGAGCGATACAACTTCCGCACCGAAACATGGTTCATCCCCACCGTCCCGAACCCCAGTATCAAGCTGAACGTACAAATGGCCCCGTTTATCGAGCACGCTGGAAGCGACCACCTCCTGATAGTGTACTATGCTGGCCACAGCTACGTCGGCCCAGACAAGCAGCTGTACTGGGCTAGGTGCGCCTGTTCTTTCCGCTTCTTTGCTTCTTGGCAAACTGACTATTCTATCTATTCTATAGCAACACACACGAAGATGCAAGTCGGTTGAAATGGGGTGGTGTGCGCTATCTCTTCGAGGATGCACAGTGCGACATGCTCCTCCTCCTGGATGCCATGGCCGCTCATGATTCCGAAAAGACCGGCCAGCACGGCACCAAGCAGGCCATAGCTGCTTTCAGTCCAGGCCAGGGAGCTTCCGATTATAACACACGGTCCTTCACCTCCTATCTGTCCGAGGCACTCTACAACCTCAGCACTGGCCCACCTTATACTGCTCAGAGCCTGCACGAGGAGATCATGCGTCTGAGGCAGATTGACAGCCAAGCTATGCCTGTCAATGGTGGTGGGCAGGTACCAGCTTCTGATAGGACTCCTACCCTGTTCACTATGACACCTGGCAAGGCCCAGCCTCTGATGTTAGCTCCACTAGAGCAGCCAGGCTCTCAAACCCAAGAAAACCCGCCTTCAGCTGGCATGAATGGTCACACTCAGAGCGAAGGCATCCCATTTGTCTCTGGCCCCATCCCCAACCTCACCTTTGATGAACCAAGAGTGCTGATCTGCACGACCTTCGTCGGCGTCGCCAGCCCCGATATGGCCTTCTACAAACAGTGGATTCACCACCCACCGCCCCTGGCAGAAAAGATCACCATGGAAGGCATGTTTCTGGGACCTCCTACCATGCTTCTTGTCTCTATGCCTCTGTCTGTTTGGAGAGTTGTTGAGAATGACAAGGTGTGCTGCTTCTTGGGCTATATCAACTCTCACAACATGATGGACTTGTACAAAGGGTTTGTCCGATCAACATCTGCCCCCCCTAGCCTTCACACTGATACTCAGTCTGGTGCTGTTACCAGTCCTACCATGGGTCCATCCGCCGCTTCCAGTCTTGCCGTCCATCAGAGTGCAATGGAGGATGGCCGCATACTATTGGAAGCCAGCCAGACAGCTACCAACGGCTCGGCCTTGAAGAGGCGACATGAGTCCATGGCACAACAAGCATCTGCATACTCAGATCATGCTCCTCGTCGAGAAGCACCAGCGAGGAACCCACTGCCCAACTCTGCTCCACTACACAACCACATGGCTGCCGCCCTTCGAGGCGAGGATTCTGCTGAGGTCAAGGAGGCAGCCGAACAGCTCAAGGCGTTGAGTCATGTTCGCCACGTTAGCGACGGTGGTGTCAGTGCTGGTGGCTCTTCAGACCGTCGATATGGTGATTCACTCATGTCCATGGATGGCAACGAAGTTCCGCTCAAGCTGCAGCCAGCTCGCTCCGCCCGCAAACCTCTGGCGAAGTCACAGCCCAAGTATCAGACTCGGTGCAACTTGTGCAGCCATGCGCCGTTCAAGGACTCGTCGTCGCTGCGGAAGCATGTCGCCGCTGCTCACACGCGGCCGTTCCCATGCGCTTTCTCCTTCGCGGGCTGCGCCAGCACGTTCGGCTCCAAGAATGAATGGAAGCGTCATATCGCATCGCAGCACCTTTGCCTTACGTTCTACCGGTGCTCATCTTGCCCTACAAGTACCGAGCAAGGCAAGGGCAACGAGTTCAACAGGAAGGATCTGTTTACGCAGCATCTGCGCCGTATGCATGCCCCATTCACCATCAAGAAAAACCTTGCCAAGGCAAACGACCGGGTGTGGACGGAGTGGGAGAGCCATGTGAAGCAAATGCAAGTTTCCTGTCTGGTCACGCGGCGGGAGCCCCCTCAGCATGTTGCATGCCCCAAGCCGGAGTGCGGCAAGGAGTTTGAGGGCGGCATCGCGTGGGACGAGTGGACAGAGCATGTTGGCCGCCACATGGAGAAGGGCGACGGAGTGTTGGTCAAGGTTGACGACCTCCTGGTGAAGTGGGCGCTGAAAGAGGGCATCATTGACCGGACCGAGAGCGGCGAGTACAGATTTGCTGCCCAGGAAGATCCCAACGGCAGCTTCGGCAGCTTGAGTCGACGCGAATCACTGGTCAACACCTCCTTTGTGTCGGGAAGCCTGAGTCCAGAAGGGAACCCTACGGTCGAGGGGAAGGCTCAAGCTAGCCCTGGGCCTCCGCAGGAAAAACAACCGAAGCCTGCACGGCAGCCGGAGGCTAAGCCTGAAACCGAGCCTGAGCTTGAGCCCGAAGAGAGCAGCTCTGAGGAGGCGGATGACAACACGGAACGCGAAGACAGCAGACGCACTCGGTCGAACAAGCTTGGCCAAGGGGAGGTCGAAGCAGACGATCGCGACTCTATTGTGGTTGCTACGACTGTCATGCGCACTCGCTGAGCACAGGCGACTAGAGGGCGTGTCGTGTTGAGGATGCCGTGGTTTGGACGATGACATTGAACTTTCTACTACCTCAGTCCAGGAGGGAACACAGTCTTGTTGGCGGAGTTGGAGGGATCGTTCACTTTGCAGGTATGAGGCAGGCGGTCGGTCCATGGGAAGTGGTCGAGTGTGCAGGCCGTCAGGACAATCGGAAAAAAACCCGTTTCTTGGCTCAGTTCCATACGTTGGCCCCGAGATCCCTTGCAGTAGCATAATGACTCGGGACAAGAATTGCGATACGGTTCAGCACAGGCGAGGGTCTTGACTGTCCAAGGCGCGGCACAGTGCCGAGGTACGTCCTCATGGCGAGTCTTTCAGCCCAAGTTTGTCGGCCAAAGAGAGCCGAGGACAAGCACTCTGAATTTCATCAGAGGGGGGTTACCGCGGATTTCCAGTCTCGACGAGACGTGCCTTTGCTGGGCCTTCTGGGACACCCATGATGCGTGTCATGACAGCCCAACGGTCAGGAGTAGGAAGGACTAGGCTGACGCCAGCATTTCCCTCCCACAGTGGTCTCAGCGCCGGTTCCACCTATCTACCTACCCCCGACCATTCATTGCAGCATATATGGTGGCGGGCTGGAATGTCACCCATCTCGGCATGTTGTACAGTGTCCTCCGGGGACAATGAAACCAAGTAACCTGTTTATAACGTCCTCATAGTTCAGAGAACGGACTTTGGCACTGGTAAATGACACACTTGGTTTAATACACCAAATCTAAAATTTCAGTATGTACATGAAGCGAAAGGCAGCTTACAAGTAAATTACTGGATGTTTACACTACAGTAACGTAAGCTACTTGCAATTTATTCGCGGTTCCAAGTGCTAATAAATTATATTACTTTAAGCGGGCCAGGGGGGGTTAGGGGTTATTGCGTCAACACCCCTGCCGTGCTACGCTTTATCGCAGTATCCTGGGACACCGTATGTTGCCCTCTGTTTTGAGGCTTCCTAGGCCCGCGCACTGGGGTCACTGTCATCACAAAATGAAACGATGGGTTGGTTCATTTTGGTCATACCGATTCCCAGCATGGACTACCAGGCATCTGTTTTCGTTATGGGGCACAGAACTAGTCTTTTGCTGTTTTCTGTCTCGCATTCCTCGCAGCTCCTGTTGTCAACACTCCCCTCCAGCGTCGCAGATGCTTCAAGATGGCGAGGCTTCTACGCTCAGCTTCGCTGCTGCTGCTACTGCTGCTGCTGTCCGCCCTCCAGGCCCTGGCCTCATTGCAAATCGTGCCCGGAGCGACATGGACGGGGGTATGAAGCAAACTCCTATTCCCTGGCGCAACGGCGACCCACTAACAGACCATGTCTACCATCAGACGAACACAGGCGTGCACGTCCAAGCCCATGGCGCGGGTGTCTTCGTTGAGAAGGGCGTGTACTACCTCATCGGCGAGGACAAGACCAGCGGCCGCGCCTTCCAGAACATCAACTGCTACCGCTCTACCGACTTGGTGCAATGGGAGTACGTGGGCGCCCTGCTGTCGCAGACCACGACGGGCGATCTCGGTCCCCAACGGATTGTGGAGCGGCCCAAGGTGATACACAACCACGTGACCAACAAGTACGTGCTGTACATGCACATCGACAACCTCTCGTATGGGGAGGCCAAAGTGGGCGTGGCGACGGGAGACTCGGTGTGTGGCAGTTATAGTTACGTGGGGAGCTGGCAGCCGTTGGGGTTCAAAAGTCGCGATATCGGCTTGTTCCAGGAAGACGATGGGAAGGCGTACCTCTTGACAGAGGATGTGAGTGCACAGCCACCTGCTGCTGCTGCTGCTGCTGCTGCTGCTGCTGCTGCTGCTGCTACTTGCTTTCCGGCCTGCGAAACTAACACAAGACATACAGCGTGCACATGGCCTCCGTATCAATGCTCTCTCAGAAGATTACCTCAACGTCACCACCAACGTCTACCTCTTCGACGACTACGAAGCCCCGGCCATGGTGAAGAAGGACGGCTACTATTTCCTCTTCGCCTCGAAGCTCTCCGGCTGGAACTTCAACGACAACCAATACACCTATGCAGCCTCCCTCGCCGGGCCGTGGTCTGCCTGGGCGCCCTTCGCCGCCGCCGGCAGCAAGACCCACAACTCGCAGACCAGCTTCATCCTGCCCGTGTCCAGCAGCCTGACCATGTACCTCGGCGACCGCTGGCGCCCGCACAACCTCATGGCCTCGACCTACGTCTGGCTGCCGCTCACCTTCTCCGGCACGACCGTCACCATGGCCTACCACGTCAACTGGGTCCCCAACGCCGCCGCCGGCGGCGGCAGCGGTGGCTGGTCGGCCGGCCCGTCCGAGCACGCCTACGAGGGCGAGGACGCGGCGCTCGCCAATGGCGCGTGCGCCGTCGCGTGCGCGGGCTGCTCGGGCGGGCACGCCGCGGGGTTCGTCGGCGGCGCCGCGGGCGGCCGCGTCACGTTCGCCGGGCTGGCGAGCCGCGGCGGCGGCGACGCGGCGACGGCAGTGGCGACGGCGACGACGGTGACGACGATCCGCATCAAGTACCAGAATGGCAACGGCGCGCCGCGGCTGGCCACGGTGGCGTGCGGCGGGGCCGAACACCAGGTCGCGTTTCTGCCGACGGAGAGCGGCCACGGGACGCCCGGGAGCAGCGTGGTGCACTGTGCGATGGCGGGCGGGAGCGAGAACACGGTGGTGGTGGCGGGGCGGCGCGAGTCGGGGGCTGGGCCGGATGTGGATCGTATAATGGTGCCTGTGAGCTGATGTGCGCCATTGGGATAGCAGACCAGCTTGCTGGCTTGGATGGGCTGTTGTGGCATGGGCAGGAAGATAGCAACGCGGGCACATCACCATCAACACCACTCACGTTGGCCGTCCTCTCAGCCATCACTTTCTTCCACTCGCTCGACTTGTCTTTGGAAGGGGCCTCGTCTCTGAAAGTGCTGCGCCGGTCTAGACGTTCTCGAGGATGACTGAGACTATCAAGACCCAAAGCTGACCCTGCATTTGCAAAGCGTGCCAAAGCCTTTCAGGATGACAGGTGTAGAAGCGGACGACCGCAACCCCAAGGTGGCCCGATCCACACGGCCTTCCTCCAACAGCTGGACACAAGCAACACGACCCCATCGACGAAACCCACACCAATATACGCGGGCATAGTGATGCAAAGCAGTACCGGTCCTGTCTTCCTTCACTTCATATCGTGGAATCTTCAACCGAACCATCTCTGTCTTCCCACGAACGTCTTTGCTCGGCGATGAACAGATTGGGTCACTGCAGGCACCCTCTCATGGCATCCACTGGTTTGCCGAGCGGGAAAACGCGCGACCTCGACATTGTCGCTCCGCGACATCGTTCCAGAAGGCCGACCTCCAGCGGGGGGTGCCACGCCAGATGGATGGTACTAACTGCATGCTGCCGACCGGGCCCTGCTGAGCCCACCCCGCTCGATCCACGTTCCGGAGCTCGCCCGGCCCGAGAGAGGGACAACGCCGCCACCTTTGCCGCCCTGGAGAGCTGCGCCTTCGCGCGGGCCGCCTTCCTGGCCGCCGGGGGAAGCACACGGCCGAGCTGGGACCTGCCGCGGCCCCCCGCTTCGTCGCCGGCCGCGCGTCTGGCTGCTGGCCGCGGGGAGGCGCAGCCCAGGCTCGGCGAGCGGACCAGCTTGGATGACTCCCCCTGCCTCAAGGCGCCGGGGATGCGGGAATGCTGCTGCGAAGCCGAAGCCGACGGGGTGGGGAAGATGGCGAACCCGGGCAGGGCGCCGCAGTCGGTGCAGTGCCGGGCGAAGGCGGCAAGACGCGGTGCGGCGGCTCTGCACGAGCGCTGCTGCGGCTCTGCCTTCCCGGCGACTCTGAGGCCGAGACGAGCCGGTCCTGGCGGTGTGGTCGTCCGTGGAGCCGAGGACAGCCGCCTGTGGCCTGGCTGGGCTTCTTGTTATCTTGTGTTTGCTCGCTGCCGTTCGGGTGAGTTGACTGTCCGTGTGTGCATCAGGCTCCCGAAACAGGGTTTGGGAGCATAAACAATAAATAGTTCACGTGTAGACGGACTGGCACTCGACGTTGGCCAGTAGAGGGTCGTTTGTATTGTAGGCTGTGGGCCTCCTGCACAGGGAACAGAGCCCTACTGTGGTACTCTATACCACGCCACGCCATGAGAATATATGGGGCCTTGTTGGTAGGCCGTCAGTCGTTGCAACGATAGTCGATTCGAATCACTGTGGTCGAAGTAACTGGTGGTATAGCGTTGATAAAAGTTGTGTGTAAGTTCTAAGTTGGGCAGGTCGCTAGCCGACCTGGACTGTTGTTCCAACAGTCCATTGCAGTACAGCCAAGTTGACTGTATCGACTGTAAGTCAAGTGCAGTGTGGTGCCCAATTCAATGTGGGGCACGGGCCAAGCGATTGCCCTTACAAACTAGTGTGCAAACCGGCTAGCGGTCTGCCTAACTTAGAAGAATACATCCACCACCTAACTACTGCAATACTACCTGTTACTTCGACCACGATTCGAATCGACAACGTCTCAACGTCTAAAACCCTATCAACACTGATGAGTGCTTGACGGTAAGTTAAGCACAGATAAGCTAAGTAGAAGAAGAAGCAATTTTTATAACACTTTGTAATAGCAAAATAAAGGTTTTTTTTTTTTTTTTTACAAAAAGCTGTTATAAAATACGTTGGTTTTGAAAGAAATAAGTAAGGAATATTTTTAGATTACAGCGGTTTCTACGGCAATTTCGAGGTGGCAACGGTATCGCTATAATCATTACTAAGATATCTACATTGTAATAATTTTGAAGAAAACATTAAAATTAACTATTGAAGGTCTAAAAACTACTAAATGGATAATATTAAAATTGACAAATCGTTTAGTAAACACATTAAAATCGTGACTTAATTATACGCTATAAATCACCAAGTCGTAATAAATGATAAAACCATTAATCCTAGACAAAAATCAGTAACTTGCAACAAATAAGTTAATTATTGTTGGAATAGCAGTCAAATGCAGTACAGTTAAGTCAACCATACTTACAGTTAGTTGATTGTACTTACTGCAAATTGATTGCAGTTTGTGAGACTAACTGTAAGTGCAGTGCAGTAAGTGCTCACTTCAAAGTAAGGTATAAGCTAAAGCATTTGACCATACAAATTAGCGTGCAGACCGGCTAGCGGTCTACCAAACGTGAAACTTACACCTCCTTACACCTCAACCACAACTAATTTCAATACAGCACCAGTTACTTCGATCACAGTAATTCGAATCAACTACATTGTAACGATAAAGACCTATCAATACTGATCAGTACTTATTAAGTTAAGCATAAATAAGCTAGGTAGAAAAAAAGCTACTTTCTGGTTACACTTTACATTAAATGACGGTCAAGAGTAAAAGAAAGGTTTTTACTAAACATCTCTATAATACAATGCCAGTTGCCGCGACAATATGTAGGAAAGACCTCCAAATTATATCAGTTATCGTGATAATTTAAAAGTAGGCGTCGATATCGCTATTAAAAACACTAAGAAACTTTTACTAAACTAGTCTTCATAAAAACGTTAAGATTAACCACCTAAAATCTTAAAGTCGTTAAGTTAATAAACAGCTAAATTGTTGGAATGATAATATTTGCAGTGTAATATATCAACTTTACTTATAGTAAAATTGATTATACTGACTGCAAGTTAAGTGTATTGTTTTGTGTGAGCCTACTGTATTGGCTGCAAGTCAAGTACAGTATGCGCCCACTTCACATTAGGACACAGGCTAAGAAATTGGCAATACAAATTACTGAGTAGACCGGTTAGCGGTCTACCAAACCTAGAAAAATACATCTACCACTTGACCATGTAATACTATTATTACTTCGACTAATCGAATCGATAACGTTGTAACATCTAAAGTCTCACCAACACTAATCAGTGTTTATTGGGTTAAATACAGATAAGCTAAGTAGAAGAAGCTATTTTCCGTTTACGTTTTGTAAAAAATGAAGGTAGAGGAAGATTTTTGCGAAGGGCCTTTACTATTGCAGCGTTTTTTATGGAAGTAAGTAAAGAAGACTTTTAGGATGTGTCGGTTTTCATGGTAGGTTAAAGGTAGCAATGGTATTGTCATCGAAAATACTAAGAAATCTTTATTAACGGTTTTTTTCAAATCTATTAAGATTAATTGTTAAAAGTCTTAAAGTTTGGCAAGTTAACAAACAGTTAAGTTAGTACTATTTTAAGTATTGTTACTATAAAAACGACTAGGTCTCATAACCAAATAATAAATAACTTTCGACCTTTACCATTAACAAATGACCTTTACCTCTGTCTTCTATACCAAACCTTTACCCATACTTTACCCTTTTCTTTTTCCCTACGTTAATTCAATAGTTAAGATCGTTGCCTCAAGTGAAAACACCAAGAATCGCTAAGTCGCGCCGAAAAATCTACGTTGCGTAACCTAACGTCAAAACACTAAGTTTTCATGTGACTTTACACTAAAATACCAAGTCTCTACGCTTCTAAATCACCAAGTTCACTCCATGTTACGCCACCAAAGCCTATATAAGCCAGAACGTTAATATAGCTACCACAAGTGCTCACTTTTAAGCTATTGTCAACCTTGTTTAAAAGGAAGTGATTAAGGTCTTTAGAATAGATCTTGTTAACTATTACAATAAATAGTTTTAAATTAAGGATATTAAGAAGACCTTAACTAAAGCCTACCTAAGCAATTACATTGCCTAGTATATTTTCGATGCGGATTTTAGTGATAACTACGACCGTAATGCCGGTGTTTTCCAAGATTTTCATAAGTTTTTGAACTATTAGATTCCTCAGATATGGAAAATAATCCAATGTATAGTTAGGGCTAAATTGAAGAAGGAAGTTACTCTCCATAGTATTTATATATTAAAAACAATTTCACTAGGATTTAGTCGAAACATTTTTTCAATTAGCTTAACGAGAAGACCTCTTTTAAGATCTGAATCCTTAAGGCCTTCTAGGGAAAAATAAGGGCATTAAAAACATTCAACGCGTTTATACGCATTTGAGGAGACCTCACACTAACTCTTAATTAAGTTAAGTTTTTTTTACATGTTAATAATAAAAAATATGTTACTTTATTCGGCAGCCTAATACATTTACGTAATAACGCGAAATATGTTTTTAGCAGTGGCAAAGCGTGTAAAGTAACAGTTGCCAACGCGGAAAAAGGTATTAATGTTGGCACCTTTTACCGGTTAATTAAATAAAAACTTCAATATCCTTGAACCCTTTTTTTCGGATAAGTCTCTATTATCTCTAAACTTTTTAATTAAAATCATTTAATCCCTTAAAAAATTTCACACTGTACATACCCTTATACATGCGAGCTTACCATAAGTCTTGTTACAGGACTTTACCCTTCGGGCGAAATAACTGGAAATTAACTTCAATACCGTAATTTGGAGGCTTTAAGGCTTAAAATCCTATAAAATACCAATAATGATTGAGACGACTATCGCGACTTTCTTTTAAAACCTATTAAAATAGTTCATGTTAACTATAAGCTTGTTACAGATTTCGTTAAGATTTGAAATAATATAAAAACGTATATATGAAGCCTAACAACCTTTTTAACATGAATATAATAACCTTTTTGAATATATTTAAATTAATAACGGTTATTTCTTTTGGTTTTTACTTGTTATTTTCTGAAATCCTTACAGAGGAAGCCAAAAACTATTATCTAACCTTTTTAACCTAAATAACCACCTTTCGTGAAATTTATGATAATATGAAAAGCTATTTCGAATACTATATCCACCTTATGTAATACTACATGGATTGGACAACTATAACATGGATTACAATAATGGTAAAGAAGAAAAAGAAGGATATACTAATAGATATGCTATATTAAATGCTTAAAAAGCTTATATTATATTAGTAAGCAATGGGTATGGTCCATATTAGCGGATTTTCACTTCACGAATAGGTACGGGTAGCCGTTACGGGTATTAACGAGTTTAAATACACCCTATAACGCTTAAATACCATTTACAAAAGCTTTTTTAACTAGTTAAACTTTTCGTTTGTAACTTTGATAGTGCATACACTAAACTCGCTTAGTATATACCCTTATATTGATAATTTCCGCGATATGAATGAAAAAAACCGCGCGATAGTTAACTATGTTAACTGTAAATACAGCTATAAGCTCGTTCAACGCTGAAAATCTGGTTTAATCACTTCAGATAAAAGTCTATAACCACGTTAGAGTTAATAAAAGTAAAATTTAAACGGATCCATTAACTGTAAAAACTATCGTCATAATGGTGGTAAAAGATATTGAACATATGATAAGTCTAGCTATTATTTAATTCATTACCTTTTTACTAAGCGTAATAACAAATAGGTTGTTGGTAGGACTTTAGACGTTGCAACGTTGTCGATTCGATTGGTTGGGGTAACAGTAGTATTCCGTGGTCAAGTGGTAGATATATTGTTTTAGGTTTGGCAGACTGCCAGCCGGTCTGCGTCGTAATTCATATGGCCAATTTCTTGGCCCGTGCCCTAGTGTAGTACAGTGGGCACATACTATACTTTGCTTACATACAATAAAGTAACCCTACACAAAACAATACACTCAACTCACAGTTAGTATAGACAACTTTACTGTAAGTAAAGTTAACCTACTATATTACAAATACTACTATTCTAACACTAGTGGCGTTTTTGTTTGTATGTGGACGCCAGCATATTTTACCAATCTTTTCCGGTAAGCGTTAAACTACGACTTCGTTAACTGGTCAGACCCCTGTTAATTTCCATTGGACTTCGTATTAAAATGCACTCATTTACATATAAATCAACCCTAATTATTATCAGTTGCCTTGCGGCTTTGAGGTCCGATTTTATCGACTTTAACAAAAAGTTTTTTTTTACTACAAACCTATGTAGTTCTCCAATTGAACCGTGTTAATTAAATAGATTAATATCGTTAATTGTGTAATAGCCTTTTAATTTACTAATATATCGTTAACCGCTATTACATAACTTAGATTTACTAGGCGGCTTATTAACGTATTCACTGAATACGTATAATTAGCCTATTGTTATCCATTACTCTTTTTAAAGCCTTATTTGATGTCTTCGTTATAACATTAATATGATTGTTCTTGCCGTTGATTTATCAGAACTTTTCAATCTGCCTCCCTTCGTAGGCTTTATGAAGTATTATTACGTCGATTACTAAGCGTTTTTTGCTAGTAATCCCAAGCTTTGAAAGGCATTCGAATAAGTTTCTTGAGTTGGTAAATATTGTTACCGGTATAGAAAAAATATTTAGCTGTTTGGTAATAAGATTAAAGGTTTTCTACAATGCTATACCTACGTTAAAGCTTATTATTATACTGTAAACCTTCGAAGTTAACTCATTTCATATAATTTTCTTATACCTAACAAAAGTCTATTAAATCTGGATATTAATAATACTAAATTGGTCTTCTTGCCTATTTTTGTTAACAATGGTTATCAGGAAGCCAATCTATAAAAATAGGTCGGTGTCATTTACAAAAAAAAACAATTTATAAAAATTATTAGCTTAATCTTTGATAGATTGATTGGGATTATAATAATTCCTCAGTTAAGATTACGTATTTTCTATTCTATCCTTCTATTTAACCGATTGAAGTTTTTATTCATTAGCTTTTATACTTATGTCGCGATGGATACGTTGTGAGATGCCTCCTATTAATATAAGATGGCAATAAAATTGCTACAAGTATGTTGTTTAAGGTAACGTTAGGTTTTAGCTATGTTAGTCTTGTTAATTATGGTTAAATCAGTACTCTAACCCTTTTAGCAAAAGTTTAGGCCGGTATCAATACCAAGTATGCGGATTAATGATCCATTAAAGCTAATTTAACTATCCTTCGCTAACGTCGTGACTGGCTTGTAATTTTAAAACTTAAAGTCTTTAATCGCCTGTTATGCTAATGTTATAAAGTTGACCGTTTTGACGAAATGGGTATCGTCAATTTGTATACCGATTAAACCAAAGCCTTTCTTTTTTTACTTTATTATTAAATATGGGTCTTATATTAAAGACTTTATACCTCGCCATAATTTAAATTGAGATTAATAGATTAGAAACTAATAAACGCTTACTTTAACCAGTTTATACAATAGCTTAATATGTTGTATTACCATCCCTAAAGGGTAAATAGCGCGCAATTCCTATAGTAACTCCAATCATGCGATCCGCTGTAAATACGCTACTAATTATATATAAACTTGCGTTATATTATGGATGTTAAGTGTAAACATGCCTTTAGTCTTAGCAATTAAACTAACTGTTAAAGCAACCATTAAACGCTAGTTGATCTTTTAAATCGTTAGCTATTACGTAAAGATTTAGTCTTTGCCTTTATTACTGTATCCTTAAACGATTAGACGTAATTTTTCGTACAGCCGCTCCATAGTCTTACCTTCAACCTCATAGATAATCATCGACTTAAAGATTGTAACATTCAGTTCTGAAAGATCAAAATCGGTTTTCGGTACAAATTATATAACCCCTTAAGTTAATAGGCCGTTAATCTCAATCTTATATCTTTCCTTAAAAGGTTTGCCAGAGGTTTTAATAATTCCTCATTCTTGAAGCTTTAATTCCAAGTCTTCATTAACATTTTCTATTCTATTTATTTAGGTAATATTATATATATGACCTTCTTTTTAACGTTCCTTTTTTGGGGGGTCGCCCGTGTCAGTGACGTTTTATCGGATTATCAATAACATATAGAAAAGGTTTGTATTAGCTCAGTTGTTTGGCTTAAGGGTCTTTATCGTTAGCAATCCTAATATAGAGCTTAATCTAAGTTATATGGAACGTTATAGAGCCGTCAATAGTTTTAACAACTACTTTAAATTTATGATACTTAAGATTTTATATGTGCCCTCCTATTTACCTGGATCCCGCTACATGAGGATTTTACTTTACAATGACAAAACAATTACGTCGATTATTATAAGGCTGTTCCTGTTATTAAGGGTATTATTAACCTGGAGGCATATCAATTACCTTCGAAATTCCCTTATTACTTTACCGTAGACCGCAACACGCTTTTAGGTATTTATTAATAATAGAGATTTACTTTTTAGGCATAAGTATGCTTTAAAAACCAGTAACGTTAATACTAAGCCGTTAAGACCTACGGTATTATTTAAGCCCTTTACTGTTATCTAAAGAGGTACCTCCGAGTTTGTAAAGATTTTAATTTCTAGCATAAGGATATTAAACGTTTGGAGAAATAGGGTGTATACCCTTTTAACTTTCTTAATACTTCAGTAGACCTTTACAAGCATCTATTTACATTAGATACCTATTATTTTAACATTTTTCCAAAACTTCGCCACTATAAAGTTGGTACCAGTATCGTAAACAAAGACGTCGAACAAACTCAGATAAGTGTTAATATACAGTATCCTTGAAGTTTTTCATGTATCCTTTACCGAAAATAACTTTAAAAACTTAGCTTCGTGAAAAAAGGTTACGGAATTAACAACGTGAAAAACAGGTTTATTATTTAAATCAAATATATTAACAAAACTTGATAATTGAAATATTTATCGTCTTTTAATATAAATTTAAATCTTAGGGGGGTTAGACATATATTTGGCAGTAATGATAAAGTTTTTTGATAGTTTTTAAGGTAAAGTATTTTATATATTCATATCCCACAGATCTCAAGACTTTATGCAGATTATTCAAGGCTAATTAATTAAATAGCCGGTGTAATTAACGAATTTTCGTCTTCGTAAGATTTAATACCACTGTTTCAAGTCTTTGTAAATAAAACCATAGATACCCCTATTTAAAGGCGAGGAGAAACCTTTATTTGTTTTTAACCAGTTCGTCGGCATTAACGTCAACGTTAACGCCGAGGTTTTTTTTATTCTTTAAACAAAGGAGAAAAGAGGTACGATACTTAAGAATGTAAAACGTAATCGACCCTATAACAGTTTAAATTATCGTTATTCTTAATAACGATGGTTATTTGCTTAGTTTTAAACCAATTTTGGCTTTACCAGCATCGCAACGATTAATTTTAGTAACTAAAGTGCTTTCCCTCTGCAGTGTCATGTACTACAAATAACCTCTTATTAAGTACCTTACCACCCCTATATCTAGAATAATACTCTAAAAAGTATGATTCGCGTAACAATCGCGAAGGTTAAAGATATATAAGGGGTTAGTGGCTTGGTTAGGGTAAAAGTAAAGGTTTTTACTACCTAAAAGGTATAAAAAGAAGTGGTCGGCTAGTTATTAGGCTACTTTAGAAATAGTATTTTCATTCCACTTAATTTACTTAGAGGTATTGTTGCCGTTAATTAACTTAACGCCTTCTAAATCTGCGATTTAATTCAAGTAATCCTATTTAAAAGTGGTAAGGTAATAAAAATGATACATTACCTTTGTATTATTTCGCTCGGCTATGGGGTATCGAATTGATTAAAATCCAAACTTAACATAAATTTACCATTTTTTACCATTATCACGACAATAGTACTTAAGTTTAATAGGTTCGTTTAAATCTTAGCTTTGTTAACATCAACGTGGCTACTGCCTTTAGTTTATAATCGATAGGCTAAACTTTAAACGTTAAAGGCATCCGTAACCGTACTTATGGTCGACGTGATGAACCACTATAAGGTCTTTTTTATTTACGTCATAAAAATTGCCGGTTAAAGGATATATACCAAGCGAATTTAATATACGTATTATTACAATAGTAAGCGAGAAACGCAACTAGCTAAAGAAGCCTTTACAAGTGGTATCTAGGCGTTGTAGAGCTTATTAAAATTCGTTAACGCCTATAACTGCTACCTATTCCTGTTTACGAAGTATAGATTTACTACCGTAAGCCTTCCCTATTACTTTCTACCACAATATTAACTTCTCAATTATCTAGTTAAATATATCCATTAGTATTTCCCCCTCTTTTTTCTTAACTATTATTATCGCCTAACTCGTGGTAGCCTAGGATATCTAGGAGTTCCAATAAATCCATGGAAAAGACAATCCTACTAATGTTATAATGAAGGCACTACCGAATAAAATTTTTGAAAGGTTTGTAAATAGCAATGGACTAACTATATACAACTAGGGTTACGTTGATACGCCACCGGGCAAGGTTAATTTACATGCAAACGGATAGGAATATATTAATAAATTGAAAGATTGTTAGAGAACCAATAAAAATCATTTCTTTTACCAGCACAGCTAAATTGGAAGTTTACATAATCCTGTAGAGGAAGAACTCTCTATGGGAATTCATAAAGTCAGAACTTGGAGCCATAGGTAAATTAAAGGTTAATAGGTTTAATTTGGATGTAAACGTCAACTATAATTAATAGGGTTCTGGATAGTTAATCAAGACGTGATTTAGCAACAAACGGAAAAAAAATGATCGATCATACTGGTATGCGCGCATAAAATAAAAAGCTGCCAGTGTTGAAATAGTAATTTTGTAATGAAATAGGTCAACTTTACTTATAATCAAGTTAACTATACTAACTGTAAGTTAAGTGTATTATTTTATATGGGCTTACTGTATTGGCTTCAAGTCAAGTACAGTATATGCCCATTTCATACTAGGGTATATTCTAAGCAATTAGCTATACAAAATACTGTGCAGACAGGATAGCGGTCTGCTAAACCTGAAACAATACATCCACCACTTGACTACATAATAAAACTGTTACTTTGACCAATCGAATCGATAACGTTATAACGTCTAAATCCCTACCAATATAAATTAATATTATTACGAGTTCTATTACCATGAATTTCAAATCGTAAAAATGATCAAATCGGAGGCTTAAATAAGGTAAATGTAAGGGTTTTTACCACTTAATCGGTACAAAAAAGCGTAATCGGCTAGTTACTAGGCTACCTTAAGGGTAGTATTTTTATACCATTTAATTTTCTTGAGAGTATTATCGCCGTTAAAAGTTTTTTCACCTTGAAAATCTGAGATGTAATCCAAATAGTTTTACCGGAAGTAATAGAATATTGAATGCGGTATATTATCTATTTGTTGTTAGACTCAGTAAGGGGGTTACGAGTTAACCAATAGCTGGACTTACCACAAATTTAATATCTTTTACCATTATTATGACGATAGTTCTTACGGTTAATAGGTTCGTTTAAATATTTCCCTTATTAACGCTAACGTAGTTATAACCTTTAATATGGGGCTATTGGACTAGATTTTAAACGTTAGAAGCGTTTATAACTATACTTACGGTCAACGTAATTAACCATTGCATGGTCCTTTTTATTTACGTTATAAAAGTTGGCAGCTTAGAGGTACATATCAAATAAGTTTAGTTTACGTATTATTACAATTATAAACACGAAACGTAACTAGTTAAAAAAGCTTTCGTAGGTAGAATTTAGGCATTATAAGGCGTATTTAAACTTATTAACTCCTATAACAACTGCTTATACCTGCTTACAAAATATGGCTTAGCTATCTTATGCCTTTCTTATAACTTTCTAGCATAATATAAATTGATTAAACATCTGGTTCAATACATTTATTAGTATTTCCTCTTTTTTTTTTCTTAGCCATTATCGTAATCAACCTTGTGATGGCTTAATTTTTGTGGTATTACGTAAGGTAGATATTGTATTCGAAATAGCTTTTCATAGTATCATAAATTTAACGAAAAGTAGTTGCTCGGGTTAAAATAGTTATGTAGAAATTCCTGGTATAGCCTGTAAGGATTCTGGGGAAAAGTAAGTAAAAAACAGAAGGAAAAACCTCCATCCACTTGCAAATATTTAAGAATGGCATTATCTTCGTGTTAAGAAGGTTATAAGACTTTCCATTATACTTATCTACGTTATTCCAGATCTTGGCGAAGTCTATAAAAAGCTTGTAATTAATATTAACCATCTTAATAAGTTTTGGGGAAAGGTTGCAATAATCATCTCAATTTTCATGAGTTTTTCCTTACAATTCAAGCCTTAAAGCCTTCGAGTTACGGTATTAAATTTAATTGCCAGTCGCCTGGCCCGAAGGATAAAGTTCTATTGTAAAGCCTATGCTAGGCTCGTGCATATATGTATACCTGTTATAAAAAGGTTCTTAAATGGTTGAGCGATTCAAATTAAAAGTTTAAGAGGCAATAAGAACTTGAAAGTTTTAAAAGACTTGAAGATTTTATATAATTAACTGGTGGAGAACACTAACATTAATACCTCCTACCGCGTTGATAGCCGTTACTTTACGCGCTCTGTTACCATTAAGTACGTACTCCGTGCTATTATATGGAGTTGTTGGACTGCCAAGCAAATTAACAGGTTTCCTATCGTTAACATTTAAAGAGGTTTAACTTAATTAGAGGTAAGGGGAGGTCCTTTGAAATGTATGTAAAGGTGTTGAAGTTAAAGTTTTTTAATATCCTTGCCTTTTTCTCGAAGTCCTTAATAATTAGGGTTTTAAAAGCGGTCCTATTGTTAAGACAGTTTAAAAAAAGTTTTAGCCAGTCCCATAAAAGTCTTTTCTAGAATATAGATGCTACAGTAGGTAACTTCTTTTTTTAACTTAGCCTTAACCGTACATTGGATTATATTTTACATATTTAGAGTCTAATAGTTGAAAAACTTACGAAAATCTTGAAAAGAGCGGGCGCCGCGGCCATAATCATTACCAAGGTCCGCGTCAAAGATGTACTAGCTAATTTAATTAGTCAAATAAGCTTTGGTTGGAGTTTCGTTAACATTCGTAATCCAAAGTTATTTGTTATAATGGTTAGCAAAAACAGTTCCAAAAGCTTTAATAACCTTTATTTATTCTTAACTTAGTACCATTTTAAAGTTCTGGCTTATGTAGAACTTAGTAGTATAATGACTTGAAGATCTAGGGTGTAGAGAGTTGGAATTAAATTTGACAATTTGGCATTGGGTTGCGGAACGTAGTTTTTTGGGCGCGATTTAGCGATTCTTAGTTTTTTTTTTTTAGGGTAACAATCTTAACGGTTAAATTAACGTAAGGAAAGAAAAAAAACGTAGTATAAAGGAAGAACTTTAGTATTTAGATAAAGGCTTAGTATAAAGGGTAGAGATGAAGGTTATTTGTTGTTAGTAAAGGTCTAAGGTTAAAAGTTGTAGTCTATAGAGCTTAATTGTTTTTATAATAGTAGCACCTTCAGTATTACTAACTTAGCCGTTTACCAACTTGTCGTTTTAACACTTTCAACGGTCAATTTTAACGTTTTTCAAAAAGTATTTTTGGTAAATATTTCTTAATGTTTTTAATAACGATATCATCGCTACCTTTAAACTGCCATGAAACCCAATACAACCTAAAAGTATTTTCTACTTACTTACGTGAAAACTAATGCAATAGTAGAAGCTCTTCGCAAAATTCTTTCCTCTACCCTAGTCTTTCACAAAACGTAGCCAGAAAGTAGCTTTTTCTTTTACTTAACTTATCTGTACTTAATCTAATAAGCACTGATCAGTATTGGTAGAGCTCAAGATGTTACAACGTTGTTGATTCGATTATTCGAAGTAACAGTAGTATTACATGGTCAAGTAGTAGATGTATTATGCTAGATTTGGCAGACTGTTAGCCGGTTCGCGTAGTAATTTGTATGGCTAATTGTTTGACTTGTACCGTAGTATGAAGTAGGCGCATACTTTACTTAACTTCCAGCCAATACAGTAGGCCCACACGAAACAATACACTAAATTTTCAATTAGTAAAGTTAACTTTACTAATGGTAAAATTAAATCACTGCATTTTGATTACTACTATTCCAACATTATCTCTATTTAAATTTACCATTCGAACCACTCCTAACATATAATTACTCTTCATTTTTACTATTTACAACGCATCTAACGTATTATCACTTTTTGTTTTTATCAATTACGACTTTACTGGAAATATTTTCACTTCTTACCTTGAAAATACATCACTTATATTACAATTTGTGGAAAATCATCACATTACTATGTAATAAACTACACTAGGAATGTGTGCATACACAGAAACATAAAAACAGGTAGCTAGTCGCTGTCAAAGGGGGAAGTGGAATGCGACGCCGCGTTGTCGTCGTTATTATCCTCTTTCTTACCGCTCTCGCCACCACCGTTGCTATTAGCGCCCCCACTATTACCGCCATCAATATCGCCACCGGCGTCGCTGGAAAAGAGGCCCCGCGTCTTAGGTCAGATATCTTTAAATATGGGCGCGGGGTTTTTTGTACTCGTTTTACAATGACGCGCGATAATGTCATCTAATTCGCCTACGTAATATATACATAAGCCCGCATTTAAGGTGGCGATGACGGTTACTTTCTCTTTAGATTGCCGGTTAACGCTTACGGCCAATTAATATCGGCTTATTTGAGTTCTTACAAAAGTTGCGGTTTTAAGTAATATCATAAAGAATACATTAAAATAGCAGGTGATTGTTATTCGCGGCTAAAATTACAAGTTTAAAGTAAACTTACCTTAGAAGCGGTGGACACGTAGTAAAGCCGCATCTTACGAACTTAAAACTGTTGGAATTAGAACATATTAGCTATTAATCCGCTCGTAATGGTAACAATGAACCTACAGACCCATGCTTTAACAGTAATCACTAATAGATTTGCCCGCGGCCGCGAACGAAACATACGGCACGTAAAGCGTATTTATTAGCGGCTTAAAAACGTAAACTCGAGTATGCTGCTATAACGATTTATGTGCTAAAAGAGCTTCGTAGTATACTTTAACAAATCATAATTAGAGGCGGCAGGTTAAGTCAACCGCTTCCGCCTTGTTTATAAAGATATTAGTATTACACAAGTTAAGGAGAAGATTAATATTACGGACCGCTTTATAACTAAACTAGGCTACGCTTATAGCGGCGGAAGGTAGCCGTTACGGGTAAGTGTTTTTTCATCCGTAACGAAAGAGTAAAATCGATAACTTTAAGACTCCCCAGCTCCTTCTTCTGGGGAGTAGTAGAAGAGGGGGAAGGGAGAAAGAAAGGAAGAAGGGTGGGAGCGTTAACGGCGGCAGCGGCGGGGGGGGGAAATGAAAATATAGGAAGAGGTTAACGACATACTGGCCAAGAAAGCCGGGCTAATAGTAAGGCTGACGGTGGTGCGACGGGTGGTAATAGTGGCCACCTCTAACTTTTTACGCAAACGCGCCAAATGGCGCCTTATGCTCCTATTTTTACGAGTTATCTATTTTGAAAAGCGGTTAAAATATAGAGTTGGTTAAATAATTTACCCATAAAAGCGGTCCGAATAATTATAGGGGATTGTAATTTAAAGGTATATACCTTGTTCAACTAGTCAAAAACTTACGTTACAAAAGAAAGCGCATTATTAAGGGGTAAATAAAAGAAAATTTACTTAAATCTATAATGATACATCTTTTTATACTAACCCAAAAACACGTAACACCAATAATTAATTTATAGCCCTACTGTTGGAATAGTATTACATGCAGTGCAGTAGGTCAACTTTACTATAAGTAAAGTTGACTATACGGTATTACAAGTTAAGTGTATTGCATTGTACAAATTTACCGCATTGGGTGTAATTCGAGTATAGTATACTGCACTTCATTCTAAAGTACAGGCCAAGCACTTGACTATACAAATTACAGTGCAGATCGGCTAGCGGTTTGCCAAACATAAAACGATAAATCTACTATCTGACTACATAATACTACTGTTACTTCGACCAATCGAATCAACAACGTTATAACGTTTAAGGCCTACCAACACTAATTAGTGCTTGCCTGCTAGGTTAAGCATAGATAAGCTAAGTATAAGAAAAAGTTACTTTCCGGTTACGCTTTAATTCAAAACGACCGTTGGGGTAGAGGAAAGGTTTTTGAGAAGAGCCTCTATTAGTACTACGGCAGTTTTCTAACGGCAGGAAAACAGAGAAGACTTTTAGGTTGCGACAGTTTTCCAAAGGAAATCTAAGAGTAAACAACGGTATCACTATTCGAAAACATTAAGAAATCTTTGGTAATCCTTTTTGAAAAACTTTAAGATTAACCGCTAAAAGTCTTAAACGACAAGTTAGTAAACAGTTAAGTTAATAATACTACAAGTATTAATACTATAGAAAAACGACTAAATCCCTACGCCAAATAATAACCTTCGCTCTTTACGACTTTCGACCTTACCCTTTACACTAAACTTTTACTTATACTTCACTCCTTTTACTGCTCACACCATTTTAATCGCCAAATTCGTTACCTTAAGCGAAAACATCGAAAATCGTTAAGTTACGTTAAAAAAAAAACACGTTATACAACCTTTTACCAAGTCGCCAAGTTTCCACGCGACTTTATACCAAAATACCAAGTTCCCTACATTTAAGATAAATAAGTTCTTCGCTCTACACGCTTACCATACCTTACATAAACCTTAAAATATTTACCCCTAGCGTTTACTTAAAGGCTATTACCGACCCTACTTGAAAGAAAGTGATTAAAACCCTTAAATTAATTTTGTTAACCAATACAATTATAAACTTTAAATTAAGAGTATTAACGAAACCTTTACTATAGTTTACCTAATTAACTACATTGGTTAGTATATCCTCGAAACTAATGTAGGAAAAAAGCTTAGTCGCAACGCTAATGTTTTTCTAAACTTTCGCGAGTTTTTTAATTACTAAATACTAAACATGTAAAAAAAGATTTAAAAGTTGAGGCTAAGTTAAGGATAAAGGTTGAAAGGCACGGAATTTACATATTGGATAAGGTTTTAAAGGAAATGGAAAAAACCTTTTTTAAGCTGTCCTAATTTAAGGAATACCTATAAAACCCCTAAGGAAAAGAGAAAGCCTTTAAAAAACCTTAACACCCTTATACGCGATTCAAAAGATCTCCCCTTTACCTTTAATTAAGTTTAGTCTTTTTATGCGTTAACGATAAGGAACTCGTTAAACTGTTCGGCAATTTAATACCACTACGTAATAATGCGAAATACGCCCTTAACGGTGGTAAAACACATAAATCAACAACTGTTAATGCGGTTAAAGGTATAAACATTAGCGTTTTATATTAGTTAATTAAACAAAATCGCTAAATTTCCTAAAACCTTTAAGTACTTATCGTTTCTTAATAAGTCCACCACCAAAACCTTCAAAAACCTTTTCCTTTTAAATATACCTACGTGTACGAACCGACTACAAGCCTTATCACAAGACTTTACCTATCGAGTCAAGCGACTGGTAATTACCTTTAATACTGTGTCTCGGAACTTTTAAAACTTAAGCCGCCAGTAAAAACTAATTAAGCCTGGGATAATTATCGCAACCTTTTTCTAAGACCTGTTAGGATAGTTCATATTAACTATAAACTGATAACAGATTTCGCCAAAATATAGGATAATATAAAAAAGTATAACGGAAAGCCGTATAACCTTTTCTATATTAAGATAATGCCCCTTTTAAACATATATCAGTGGATGGAGGTACCTCCTTTTAGTTTTTACTTAATATTTCCTAAAATCCTTATAAGGCACACTAAAGACTATTACCTAATTTTCTTAACAAACAATACTAAATTTCGCAAAATCTACGATAGTATAAAGGTCTACTTCGAATACGACGTACATCTCACGTAATATTATACGGATTAGGCTACTATACGGTAAACTATAATAATAACGAAGGAAAAAAGGTAATTACCAATCAATATTTTTAATTAAATGTTTAACAAGTTGATAATATATTGAAAGGTAATAGGAAAGGTTTATATTAGTGAATCTATACTTCGCGAATAGATACGAGTAGTTGTCACGCGCGTTAATGAATTCGAATATATCTTATAACGCCTAAATACCAC
This sequence comes from Anisogramma anomala, assembly GCA_038502455.1. NCBI lineage: Eukaryota > Fungi > Ascomycota > Sordariomycetes > Diaporthales > Gnomoniaceae > Anisogramma > Anisogramma anomala. The sequence goes on from JASMMZ010000002.1 coordinate 24,038,915, forward strand.
ATATAAAGGCTTTTTTAACCAATTACGTTCCTTACTTATCATTATAATAATACGTATATTAAACTCTCTCGGTATATTCACCTAAGCCGGCAATTTCCTTAATGTAAAAGAAAAAGGCCTTAAGATGATTAATTATGTTAACTATAAGTACTTATATTTACAACGCCTAAAGTTACATTTATCAACCTTAACCTTAAATAAAAGGTAACACCTACGTTAATATTATTAAGATTTAGGCGGACTTATTAACCGTAAATATTATTGTTGTAATAGTAGTAAAAAAATTAGATTTATGGTGAAACCGGCTATTAGTTAACTCGTTACCCCCCCCCTTCCGTTAAACGTAATAATAAAAAATCAACGTATCACGTTTAATATCTTTTTACTTAGAAATAATATTATTTAAAATAAGTCATAAATATTAAAGGTAACGAGCTAATCAATGTCGTTAACATCTCTAAACAGATTGAATAATACGAAATACTATTTTCGATACGATAACCTAATAATTAGCCGACTATATCTTTTTATATCGTTTAAGTAATGAAAAACCTTATTTTTACCTTAATTATACCTTTAATCCTTTATATACCTTTAATCTTCGCGATTGTTTTGCGAATTTTACATTTTTAGGTATTATACCAGATATTGGGGAAATAAGGAATTAAAAAAAAATGTATTCGTAATATATGATATTATAGAGGGAAAGTATTATTGTTACTAAAATTAATCTTTACTATATTAGTAAAGTTAAATTAAACTTTAACCCGGGCGAATAACTATCGTTATTAAGGATAATGATAATTTAAATTATTTTAAAAGCAATTATATTTTATAATTCTAAATCTTGTACCTCTTTTCTACTTTATTCAAAACATTTCAAGACCCTGAACGTGAATGTAAACGTTAATATAAACGAACTGGTTAAAAATGACTAAAGGTTTAAACTCGTTTTAAAATAAGGGTATTTATAATTTTGTTTTTAAAGGCCGAAAATAGTGGTGTTTAACCTAAAAAAACCGGAAATATGTTAATTACACAGGCGTTTTAACTATTCAGTTATTAATAGGCCATATAAAGTCCTAAAATCCGTAGGGTATAACGATATGAAATATTTTTCCCTAAAAGTTATTAAAAGGCTTTGTTACCATTGCTAAATATATGCCTAAACCCTTTAAAAATTTGAGTTTATACTAAAAAACGATAAGAATTTTAATTATAATATTTTTTTATTAATGTATTTTACTTAAATAACAAATTTATTTTTTATATCGTTAACTCCGTAACCTTTTTTTACGAAATTAAATTCCTTAAATCCCTTTCGACAAAAAATACATAAGAAACGCTAAGGATATTATAAATTAACACGTACCAGTGTCCACCTAACGTTGTTATTTACTATACTGGTATTAACTTTACGGCGACAGAGTTTTAAAAAGATATTAAGATAATAGGTATTTAATATAAACAGGTACTTATAAAAGCTTATTTAAGTATTAAAAAGGTTAAAAGGGTATACGCCCTACTTCGCCAAACGTATAACATCCTTACTTTATAAATTGGAAGTTTCAAGAATCCGGAAACACGCCTATAAATAATAGTAAAGGGTTTAAATGATATTATAAGCCCTAAAGGTTTAATGCCAAAGTTATTAGTTTTTAAAGTGTACCTACGTTTAACGAATGAATTTCTACCTTCAACAAGTACTTAAAAACGTATTACGGCTTATAATAAATCTTTAAGGGAATTGAAAAGGAAATCGATACGTCGTTAAATTGATAATGCCATTAATACTAAAGACGGGCTTATAATAATAAATATATTTACTTTATTACTGTAAAATGAAGTCTTTGTATAGCAGAATTTGGGCAAATAAAAAGGGTTGTATAAGATATTAAGTATCGTAAACTTTAAAATAATTATTAAAATTGTTAATAACCTTATATTTTTCTGGATTACCTAAGTTAAGCCTTATATTAGTGTTATTAATAATAAAGACATTTGATTTAAACAACTGAGTTAATACGAATTTTTCCCGCACGTTATCTACAAGTTAATAAAATGCCGTCGATATGGATAACTTGTAAAAGAGAGGAACGTGAAAGAGGAGGAATATATACTAGGTCGTACCTATAATATCATTTAAGTAAGTAAAAAAAAAAGTTAACGAAAACCTAATAGTGAAATTTAGGGTATAAAAGATTATTAAAACTTTTGGTAAACCTTTTTAAAAAAGCAATAAAGTCGAAATTGACGGATTATTAATTTGAGGTATAGTATAATTTATATCAAAGTCTAACTTTAACTTTTAAGATGTAAATATTACGATTTTTAAGTTAAGGATTATTTACGAGGTTAAGAGTAAGATTAAAGGGCAGCCGTATAAAAAGTCACAGTTAATCGTTTAAAAATACGACGATAAATGTAAAGACTAGATTTTCACGTAATCGTTAACAATTTAAAATATTAGTTAACGTTTAATAGTTACTTCAATAATAAGTTTATGAACTAAAATTACTAGAAAATTTACATTTAATAACCATAATATTACGTAAACCTATATATAGTTAATAACGGATTTATAACAGATTATACTATTAGAAGGACTATAGAAACCCCGTGTCGTTTATTTACCAGAAACGGTAATACGGTATATTGAATTACTATATGAATTGGTTAAGGCAGGCGTTTACTGGTTTTTAACTTATTAATCTTATTTCAAATTACAATTAACGATAAAGTTTTTAATATACGATTTGTATTTATTAGTAACGTAAAAAAAGGACTTTGATATAATATGTATATAAATTAACGATATCCTTTTTGTCAGAACGGTTAGCTTTATAATATTGGAATATCAAACGATCAAGGACTTTAAGTTTTGAAATTATAAGCTGGTGATGACGTTAACAGAAAATAACCAACTTAAATTTAATAAATCGTTAATCCATATACTTGGTATTAATGCCGGTCTAAGCTTTCGTTAAAAAAGATAAGTCGTTATCTTTATTATAATTAATAAAATTAACGAAGCTAAGGTTTAACGGTACTGGGAATAAAGTATACGATGTAGTTATATTATTATTTTATGTTAATGAAAAGCTTTATACGACTTATTCATTACGGTATAAATACAAATACTAATAGATAAAAACTTTAATTGATTAAATAAAAGGTTAAAGTAGTAAATGTAAAACATAGACCGCGGAATTGATATAATATTAATAGACCTCTTAAAATCTAAGTCAATAATCTTTACGGATGAGTTCTTTACAAATAACACCGACTTATCTTTATAAATCGGGTTTTCAATAACTTTCGTTCACGAAAATAAGCGGAAAGATTAATTTAATATTACTGGTAACATAATTTACTAAATTTCCGTTAAATATAAGAAGATTATACAAAACGTATTGGCTTCGAAGGTTTATGGTATAATAGCAGGCTTTAACGTAGGTATGATACTATAGAAAACCTTTAACCACATTACTAGGTAGTTAAGAATTTCTTCTATTCCGTTAGTGATTTATACCGAATTAAGGAACCTTTTCAAATACTTGTCAAAGCTCTGAATCACTAGCGAAAGGCGCCTGATAATCGACGTGATAATACTCCGTAAAGCCTACAAAAGAATGGAGATTAAGGAGTTTCGATAAATCGATAGCAAAGATAATCCTGTATATATTATAACGAAAGCCACGTTAAATAAAGTATTGGAAAGGTTTGTAAATAGCAATAAGTTGACTATACGTATGAAGGGATATATGGATAAACCACCCGGAAAGCCCAGATTACGTGACGGCGAATAAAAATGTGTTGGCAGATTAGAAGACTGTCAGGGGATTGATAATGGCAACCTGTTTAAGTGACACAATTGAAGTTACGAAAGACTGTAGCGAAAGAACTTTTTGTAGGAGTTGATGAATTCGGACCTCGGAGCAACGGAGCGATTAAGGTCAAATAGGGTCAATTTGCGTGCAATTGAGTGTAATTCAGTATGGGAGTTAACTGGAATTGACAAGGGTTTGGCTAGCTGACGAGAAGGCAATTCAGTGGCAACCGGAAAAGATTGGTCAGCCATACTGGCGTGCGCGCGCACAAACTAAAAAGCCGCTAGTGTTGGAATAGTATTACATGTAGTGCAGTAGGTCAACTTTACTGTAAGTAAAGTTGACTATACTGTACTACAAGTTAAGTGTATTGCGTTGTGCAGACTTACCGCATTGAGTGTAAGTCGAGTGCAGTAAGCTGCACTTCACTCTAGGGCACGGGCCAAGCACTTGGCCATACAAATTACAGTGCAGACCGGCTAGCGGTCTCCCAAACCTAGAACAATACATCCACCATCTGACTACGCAATACTACTGTTACTTCGACCAATCGAATCGATAACTTTGCAACGTCTAAGGCCTACCAACACCTACAACTTTATAATCATACCCTTATAAAAATTAATAACTATACAGTTACCAATAACCATACCGCCACCAATTGACTAACTAATTGAAAGATTACTATAACCACTACTGCGGTTAAAACTGCTAATCTGAACCTTTATAAATTTTACACCGCAACCACTATTACTACTAAATCACGAAAACAATCCATACCACAAACCAAAATATCATTACTAAATTATAGATATAGGCTATACTACAAACTAAACTATCACTATCAAGTTATAAATGCGAGCTACACTGAAAAAGAAGGTTGTATTTATGGATATTATTATATATCTTTATAATTAATTAGTAACTACGTTACAACATATACCCTTACAAAGTATATGGTAATGTACCACTTTGTAAGTTACATTTTTACAAAGTGTATAATAACGTGCCATTACCCGGAAGGGGCATTGGTAAATTATAAGATAGTGTGCTACTACTCAGAAAGAGAATTGGAAAAGTGCACGATAAAATGCCACTACCCAAAAGGGAGATTGACAAAGTGCATGGTAAAGTGCCACTACCTATGTGAAAGCTTATAAACTCTCACTTAAGGTGTATAGTTGCTGGATTCCTCTTCTCCTTTTTGATTTATCTACTTCAATATACAATACCAATTTTTACGATTATTTTTCTACTCTTTACATTCATGTAAATAAGCATAGACCTTGCTGAAACCTTATCAGTTATCTCTTTATTTGGAACACTATAATGTTTATCCATACCAAAGTAATTTAATGCTATTTCTTGGATTACTTATAAAACTTCCAAAAAATACATCTCCTACTATAATATACTATATATACTATCACAAAATATGCTGTTATTTTCGTAAAATAATTTTTATTATCCGAGTAGCCAAATATTCTTCACGATATTACGTGGCTAAAAGTTTCAATTCATTGTGGATTAATTGGATTCTCGCTTTACGACAACATTATAATAAGGCTTTTTTTAGAATTATTAATGTTAATATTCATAAATTTTATCTAAATTTAATTTTTTTTGCTAGTAAACTATTTCATTACATTTATATGTCTCTAATAAATCGATATTCGCTTCATTAAAAATCAAGGCGATATTTTTGGTAGGGTTTGCCTATGATACACCTTTAGATGTTGCAATATTGTCGATTCAATTGGTCGAAGTAACAGTAGTATTGCAGTAGTCAAGTGATAGATGCATTTTTCTAGGTTTAGCAGACCTCTAGCCGGTCTGCATAAATTTGTATACTCAATTGCTTGGCTTGTACCCTAATATAAAATGTGTGTATATTGTACATAAATTGTAGTCAATACATTAGTCCTATATGAAATAATACACTTAACTTGTATTTATTAAAGTCAACTTTACTGTAAGTAAAGTTGACCTATTAAATTACAATTGCTACTATTCCAACACTGGCGGCTTTTTATTTTGTGCGCGCACGCTAGTGTGGTAGACCAAATATTTCTGGTTACTGCTGAATTAGATCCTCGTTAACTGGCCAAACCCTTGTTAATTCTAGTTGATTTTCGTACCTAAATTGACCCTAATTACCTTTAATTACCCTATGGATCCGAGTTTCGACTTTATTCATTCCCAAAAATAAGTCTTCCCCTGTAAATTTATATAACTCTCCAATTTAAACGTACCAATTAAAAAGTTGCCATCGTTATTCCTGTGGTAGTCTTTTAGTTTGACAGTATATCTCTGTTTATTGGAACGTAATTTATCCTTACCAAATGGTCTATTAATATAGCACTCTTTACATATGATTAGTATATTGTTGTTTACAAACCTTTTAAGGACCTTATTCAGCGATATTTTCATTTTAGCATTAGTAGGATTGTCGTTTTTATTGATTTATCGGAACACCTCGATTTCACTATCTTCGTAAGCTTTACAAGTTGTTATTAAGTCGATTATGAGAAGTTTTTTACTGGTAGTGCTGAGATTTAAAAGGTATTCAAATAGGTCTTTTAAATTGATATAAATTACTACTAGGATTAAGGGAACTTTTCATTATCTGGTAATGACGTTACGGGGTTTTTACAGTATTGTTATTAAATTAAAGCTAGTTATTATACCACATATCCTTAAAGCTAGTATACTTCGTATGATATTTTATATTTAATTAAGGTTCAATGGATGAGTTTACCAATAATAATAAATTGGTTTTTCTGCCCATCTTTTTTGATGAAAGTTATTAGGAAGCTGATTTATAAAGATAAGTCGGTATTATTTGTAAAGAAACCGTCCATAGAGATTATTAACCTAGTTCTGGACAGGTTAATCTGAATTATATTAATTCCTCGGTTCAAATTCCGCATGTACTATTCAAGCCTTTCATTTAACCGGTTAAAGTTTTTATTTGTTAGGTTTTACGTTTATGCCGTAATCAATAGGTCGTAAGAGGTTTTCAGTTGGTATAGTGTGGCGATATAGCTTTTATGAGCACGTTGTTCCAAGTATTATTTGTCCTTAGATACGTTAGTCTTGTTAATTATAGTTCAATTATCGCTTTAGCCTTTTTTTAAAAAAACTGAGGCTGGTATTAATACTCAGTACGTAAATTAACGATATGTTAAAATTAAGTTAATTGCCTTTTGCTAAAATCGTAACCAGCTTGTAATTTTTAAACTTGAAGTTTTTAATCGCCTGATGTTTTAATTCTATAAAACTATTAGTTTCGACGAAAATGGTATCGATAGTTTATATAACTACTAAATTAAAATACTATTTTTACGTTACTAATAAATACGTGTTGTATACGAAATACTTCATACTTAATCGTAATTTATGTGCAATTAAGAGGTTAAAAACCAATACAAGCCTATTTTAGCTAGTCTGTATAGTAGTATAATACATCATATTACCGTTCTAGAATAGAAGTTAGCACATAGTTTTCATAGTAACTTTAGTCATACGATCCGTTGTAGATTAATCGTCAATTATATATGTATTTACGTTATATACTGTCCATTAAGTATAAACTTGCCTTTAGTTTTAACTGGTAAACTTGCTGTTAAAACTATTACTAAGCATTAGTTTGATTTTCAAATCTTTAGCGACTGCGTAAGGATTTATATTTTACCTTTATTACTATATCTTTAAGTAATTAGGCGTAACTTTTGTATAGCCGTCTTATAGTTTTCTCTTTAACCTTATATATGATTTTCGAACTAAAGATTGTAAAGATTGGGTTTTAGAGGTTGAATTTGGTTTTGGACACGAATTGGGTAACTCCTAAAATTCGAAGGCTGTTGATTTCGACCCCGTTACTTTCTTTAAAGGGTTTGCCAAAGGTTTTGATAACGTCTTATACCCAGAGCTTTAACGTTAAGTGTTTATTATTTTTATCTTTCCTGCTTATCTAAGTAGTATTATAAATGCAATCCAATGTATATTTTTCGTCTTTAGTATCACTCGTTTTTGGTGAATTTTTGTGCTGGAGGCGTTTTAATATTTTGTTGATAACAGGTGGAGGAGAATTGTGTCAGCTTATTTGTTTGACTTGGAGGTCTTTATTGTTTGTCGCTCCAATATAAGGCTTAACCTGAGTGATACGAAACGTTGTAGGACTATTAATAGGTTTAATAATTACTTTGGAGTTGGAGTTATTTAAAGTCTTATATAGGCTATCATATTTACCTAGCTTCCTTTATACGAAAATTTTACTTTTTAATAGTAAAGTAAGTACGTTGATTATCGTGTAGCTATTTTTGGTATTAAGGGTATGATTTATTTAACACCATACCAATCTTTTTCATATCTCTTTTAATAACTTACTGTAGACTACAACTCTCTTTTAGATATTTATTTATAGCGGAGATTCCTCCATTAAACGTGGGTATGTTTCAAAGATTAGCAGTGTTGGCACTAAACTGTTAGGGCTTACAATGTCGTTTAGGTCCTTGACTGCCATCCAAAGGTGTTTCTATTAGTTCGTAAAAAAAATTAATTTTTAGTATAAGGATATCTTACGTTCGGCGAAGTAATACGTATGCCATTTCGACTTTTTAAATGCTTTAGTGAGCCTTAATAGGCACCTATTTGTATTTGATTCCCATTATTTTAGAATTTGCCTAAAACTCTTTCACTATAAAGTTGGTATTAGTATCGTAAACAATGACTTTAAGTAAGCCTAAGTACGTATTAATCCACAACATACTTAGTATTTTCCAAGTATCCTTTATTAATAGGGATAAAAACCATTTGGATTCGTGAAAAAATGTTAAAAAACAATAACGTAAAAAATAGGCTTATTATTTAAGTAATATACGTCAATAAAGACCTAGTAATTAAGGTCTATATCATCTTTTAGTATAAAATTGAATTTTCTAGGGGTTTAAATATACGTTTGGCAGTAATAGAAAAGCTTTTCGATAGCCTTAAAAACAAAATATTTTATATATTCATAACTTGCAGACTTTTAGACCTTATATAGCCTGTTAACAGCTGGGTAGCTAAAGTTCCGGTATAGTTAATGTGTTCTTAACTTTATTAAATTCAATGTCATAACCTTTAAGCCTTATAATAAAATTACAAATACCACTACTTGAAGGCAAGGGGAAGCCCTTAATAGTTTTTAACCATTTTATCAGCCTTAACGTTGATATTAACACTAAGGGTCTTCATGTTTTCTAAGAAAATGAGTAAAAGGGTAGGGAATTTAGTGATATAAAATGTAATCCATTCAATAATAGTCTAAATTACCTTTATCCATAGTAATAATAGTTATTTTCCTGGGCCAAAGTTAACTTTTTCTTTGCCAGTATCTTAATGATTGGTTTCGGTAACAGTAATATTATCCTTCCACAATACTATGTACTACAAATAGCCCTCTATTAAGTAATTTATTTTATTTATGTCTGGTATAATACTTTAAAACATATAGTCTATATAATGATCGCACATGTTAAAGGTATATAAGGGGTGAAAGGTTTAGTTAGGATAAAAGTAAAAGTCTTCGCTATTTAAATGGTACAAAAAGGAAAAGTCAGTTAGTTATTAGGTCGCGTTAGAAACAGTATTGTTATACTACGTAACCTATTTAAGTAAATTGTTTTAGTTAGAATCCTCTATACCTTTGAAGTTTGCGATACGGTTGAAGTAATTTTATTGAAAGGTAGTAGGGTATTAGGTGTAATACATCGCGTATTGCCTATTTCGTTTAACTGAAGGATAGCAAGTAAACTAGTAACTGGACTTGCTATAAATTCAATACCTTTTTCCACTATAAAGATAATAGGTTTTATGGTTAATAAGTCTATTTAAATATTGCCATTATTAATTCCAATAGAGTTGTGACTTCTAGTTCGAAAGTAATAGACAGAATCTTGAATACTAAGGCCGTTTATACTTACAATCGACTTAATATATTATTACGCGATCTTCTTTATTTATATAGCAAAAGTTATCATCTTAGTGGTATATATTAGGCGAGTTTTGCGTACGTACCATTACGGTTGCAAACATAAACCTTAACTTGTTGAAAAAGATCTTACAAGTAATATTTAGGCATTATAAGGCGTATTTAAACTTGCTAACGCCTGTAACAATTACTTGCACCTGTCTATAGAGTATAGTTTCGCTAGTATAGACCTTTTCCATTGCTTACTAACATAATGTTAGTTTAGTTAGCATCTAATTTAGTATATCAATTGGTATTTCCTTCCTCTCTTTCTTGTTAATTATTATTGTTCGCATCGTAGTAGCCTAATCCGTATGATATTAAGTAAGGTAAATATCGTGTTTGAATTCAATTTTTATATTTTCGTAGATTTTAAGAAAGGTTGTTATTCTTGTTATAACGGTTAGATAATAGTTTCTGATATACTCCGTAAAGATGTTTCGCAATAGTAAGTGAATACTGGAATTGAGACTTTAATTTACTTTTAAATGTTTAAAAAAGATATTATCTTGGTATTAAACAAGTTATAAAACTTCCCGTTATACTTCTTTACATTATTAGAAAGTTTGGTGAAATCTGTAAAAAGCTTGTAATTGATGTTGACCATTTAATAAATCTGGGGAAAAGATTGCGATAATCGTTCTAGTTGTCGGTGTTTTTTTATTAATTTAAACCTTGGGACTCTCAAATTGCAACGTTAAGGGTAATTATTAGTCATATGACCCGAAGGGTAAAGTTTTGTAGTAGAACCTATGGTAGGCTTATGTGTATAGGCGTATTTACCGTAGGAATGTTTTTAAGGGACTTAGTATTTTTAAGTAAAAGGTTAAAGAGCAAAAGAGACGTAGCCATAGGAAATATTTTAAAAGACTTAACGATCCTATCTAATTAACCGTTGGATAATGTTAACGTTAATGCCTTTTACTACGTTAACAGCCATCACTTTACGTACTTTGCTACTGCTAAGGGCGTACTCCGCATTATTACATAAAGGTGTTAAATTGCCGAATAAATTAATAGGGTTTTTATCGTTTACGTATAAAAAGGTTTAACCTAATTGGATAAAGGGTTCTTTAGAATGCGTGTAAGGGTGTTAAAAGTCGTTAACGCTTTTACTTTTCCCTTTAGAGTCTTAAAGATTAGAATTTTAAGGTTTTTTCTCTCATTAAGCTAATTTTAAAAATGTTTCGGCTAATCCTAATAGGGGTTTTTCTGGGATATAAATGCTACGGAGAGTAACCTTATTTTATAACTTAGCTTTAATCGTACATTAAATCATCTTTTATATATCAAGTATCTAGTGATTGAAAAACTTACGAAAATCTTGAAAAACGAGTGCACTATGATTGTAATTATCGCCGAGGTCCGCGTTAAAGATAAACTAACTAACGTAATTAGTCAGGTAGGTCTTAGTCAAAAACTCTTCAACATTTTCAATTTATAGTTATTTATCGTAATAATTAACGAAAATTAGTTGGAAAACTTTAATTAATTCCTTTTAGTTGTTGTTAATAATAGTTTCAAAGTAAGTGCCTACGACAGTAATTTTAAAGTTTAAACGGATATAAAATTTATTATTTTAGTGCAAAGTTGTGTGGAAACTTAGGAACTTGTTGTTTAATTGCATAACGTAGCTTTCTTAACTTAACTTGGTAATTATTGGTGTTTTCGCTCAAAGCAGCGATTTTAACTAATGAATTAGTGTATGAGAAGAGAAAATAGTAAAGTAAGGGCAAAAGTTTGATAAAGGGTAAGATCGTAGGTCGTTCATTGATAAAGGTCGAAGGTAAAAAGTTATAGGCCGTAAAACACAGTCGTTTTTATAATAGTAACACCCATAGTAATACCAACTTAGTCGTTTTCCAACTTGAGGAACTTCAAGACTTTTAACGGTTAATCTTAACGCTTTTCTTTAAAAAGAATCCGTAAATATTTTTTAGTATTTTCGATAAAGATACCGTTGCTACCTTTAAGTTGCCATAAAAACCGACGCAACCTAGAAGTCTTTTTTAATTACTGCCGTGAAAATCGACGCAGTTTATAGAGGATTTTCGTTAAAATCCTTTCTATACCTTGTTCTTTTACAAAATGTAACCGGAAAGTAGCTTCTTTTTTTACTTAGCTTATTTATGCTTAACCTTACAAGCACTAATCAGTATTAGTAGGGCTTACCTATGATAAGCCTTTAGATATTACAATGTTATCGATTCGATGAGTTGAAGTAATAGTAGTATTATAGTGGTGAAGTGGTGGATGTATTGTTTTAGGTTTGGCAGACCGCTAGCCAGTCTGCATAGTAATTTGTATGGCCAATTGCTTAGCCGATACCCTAGTATGAAGTGGGCTCATACTATACTTGATTTGCAGCCAATATAGTAAACCCACAAAAAAAAACACACTCAACTTACAGTTAATATAGTCAACTTTACTGTAAGTAAAGTTGACTTACTGCACTGCAATTACTACTATTCCAACAGATATATTTAATTAATAGTAGATATTATAGTTGAAAATTCCTTGTTTAAGACCTTTTATTATTGTAAATAAGGTTAAAAAAACTCGCTTTCACTTTAGATTTCCTTTCAAATTTAATAATTTATCCTACCGTAAGTATTTCATACCTAACGCCTACTTGGGATAAGTAAACCTTAAAGCAAGTCGTTTCGCTTTCGGTGCCTATTAAATACGAGAGTGATAAGGATAAATTAGAAATTAGAAAAAGTTGGAAAAAAGGTTTAATCGTCATCGTTGTTGTTATGACCCAAGCACGTTGGCAGGTCAGGAAACAGGCCAGCATGCAGCTGAGCTACCGAGAGCCTGAAGTCCAACACATCAGGCGGGGAACATCTCTCGGTGAGCCTCAGTGAGCACCGGTGAGCCTCAGTACTGAAGATGGTATGAAGGCCATAGGATATAAGGACACGGCCATCACCACATAGATAGTATTTCCTTCATAGCTCTTCAGTTGTCAATCTAAGTATTCAGTCTACACACCTGAATAGCCCAACGGCTAATGATCATTCTACAGCACGAACAAACATCTTCTGATATTGCACCTTTGTTACCTCTGCTACCTTACTGCTAACATAAACCCTCTGACACCTTCTACTTACTCACGGGTATTTAGTGTGATCATTACAGTTGTATTAGTTAACAGGTTCAATGTCTCATTAGATGGAAATAACTTACAGTAAAGGATGATGATTGGGTAAGTTTTAAGGACCTGAAACATTGTAAAGAATTGATTGAGGAGTTTGAAAAGAGTTTGAGATGAGTGTTAGTTCTTACGAATACTACTTCTCGTAAGTATCTCTGCTTGTAAGAAACTGTCCGCACGAGATACGATAGAATTCTCACACTTGTTTATGATGAGGACATCATGTTTTCTTTTCTTCCCCAGCATTATTATTGGACTAAGGTGGGGTAGCAACCTTACTTGCCTTTTTTATTTTGGTATATACATACCAGATATATTTGCCGGATTTGATTGATTAAAAGGAAAATGTAATAATAATATCAATACTAGTTAACAATATTATTATAAATACTTTTTTGACTTGCCTTTTTTATTTTAGTATATACATACCAGATATATTTGCCGGATTTGATTGATTAAAAGGAAAGTGTAATAATAATATCAATACTAGTTAACAATATTATTATAAATACTTTTTTTGATTTGTTTACTGAACTACCTACAAAATCCTATCAATAGTTTGAAGATCAAACTTAACAAACTAAAGATTTTTCGATTTCGATTTCTATATTAGTTAACAAAGTTATTATTAATGGCTTTTTCAATTTGTTTACAAAAACAACTGCAGAATCATATGAATAGTTCAAACAATTGCACTCAACAACTGTTCCAACAGGCCTACTTGATTCCATTCTCCTTCGTTATATTCTAGAACTACACGCAGGGAAAATATACTAGGGTTGTGCCATGAATTCCAACATAATGATTGTATAACGACGATAATGAAAACCTATTAATCACAGTATACGAAGGGGCAATGAGGTGGCGGTACGGAGGTTACGATGGGAGCGGACTCGGAGAGTGAACAGGGCTTGTTATTGTTCAACCTAAACGAGGACGACGGTCCCCGATGATAGCCATAGCCATAGTAGCGCCCTAGCTGCCTGTTGACTGTCCCTGCCCACAACTGTCCAGCATCCGTCAGCATCGGTAGAGCAATATTCTTGTGTAGGCAACAATAGCGCAATCGCCAATATGCAATAGCCAATAGCCATGGATAGATCCAAACTCTTACAGTGACGGTCTTGCTGTAGAGACTCTTATGCCTTGGACGGCCAGCATGGTACGTACTGTTGCCACGTATTTAAAAGAGCAATCCATTTTAACGGCGTCATGAGGCATGTATTGTTGCTAGCTACCAAGACAGTGTACTGCAGTACGTCGTCCTATCTCAGAATGCTGTCAACCAAGGTTTTCCATATCTGCAACCTTTGAACTCGCCAGACCCTGTCCTCAGAATGTGGTGGATGCTTGGAAATGATGGATAGTCCTTAGCGCAGTAGCTGCGCCGACCGCCGTGAGCCCAAACCGCAAACTGAGAACAACCCGAGTGCCCATGCTGAGCGTTAGGGGGAGAGGACAGTGGGCGGGCTGCCGAGACCTTAAAATTCGATGTATTCGCAGGTGTGGATGTACGTTTCCGTGTCGTCCAGGTTGTCGAGGGCATCTCCGGGCGACAGCAGCAGGTACATGAAGAACTCGGGCGTGCAGTGGCCGCCCATGACGTAGATGCCATACTCTTTGGCGCTCGGGTACACGCACGCGTCGTGGGACGGCTCCAACAGGTCCCGGCCGTGGCCCTTGAGGAAGTCGGCCGCGATCTGGAAGCCGGCCGAGAACTGGAAGCCATGGTATCTACCGCAGTTGGCGCAGCTACGGCTGGGGTCCCACACCAGGTCGCGCATGTTCACAATGCGGGCGCAGGCGGACGGCGAGAGGCGCGCGGTGACATGGGTGAAGGGGATCCTCCAGGTCTCGTCCCTGAAGCAGTCCAGCAAGTGGTTGAAGTCGTTGGAGCCAAAGACCTGGGCTGGAATGAGACTGGTGAGGAAGATGTCAGTCTCGGGCCTGACGTAGAGGCGGCCGCGGACCTGAGAACACTGGATCAGCGGGAAAAATTACAGAGTGTTGGTGTTGGAGCGCGATGCAAGATCAAGACATACCGAGGGGCTCGGGGCGGACGCACCCTCTTCAACGGCCTCGGCGTCAATGGCCTTGGCGTCAATAGCCTTGGCTATGTCCAGGTTGTACTCGGGCTTGCCAGCGGGAATGAACCACTCGCCATCCTCGCCGTACGGATTGAAGTCTGGATCACCAATGTAAATCACATCCAGGGCGACGTAGATGGTGCTGCCATGGACAGTCAGCTAAGCACTATGTCGGACAAAAGCTCGAAATGGTACATACAGCGCAACTTTGCGGAATTGTTGGTCGACAAACAGCATGGGGCACAGTTCCCTGGACTGGTCCCCCCGGGGAAAGACACGGCCAGTGTTGCGGTCGAAGATGTAGACCTCCTGAGCACGGGCCTCCTCCTCCTCCAGCAGCGCTTCGCGGATGATGAGCTCGCGAATCTCATAAGGCATCATCGAGAACATGTAAAAGTTGCCGGCGGCATTGGGCACGGTCAACATGTACTTCTTGATGGTGTCCCGCTTGCCAGGGGCCCACGTGGACTGGCGGTCGGCCTTGGCCTTGGCTTTGGCGTGCGCCTTGGCCAGGTACTTGGCTCGAGGCTTGCGCTTGGACTTGCACTTGGAGTTGTAGCGAGGCATGATGGGTTGCGGTGTTGCGGATGAGGGGATGGTGTCAGGTTTGAGTTGGGTGTCCAGTCGGATGATTTCGAGGCGTGTTCGGGCTTGTCGTTGCTGGCTTGCCCGTTGCGAAATCGGTTGATTTGTTGGCCAAAGATAGAAGGACCTGGCTGGTGTCACATGTGGATAGGGCAGCAGCATGCCCGGGCCGCACGGGCCAACGACAACCAGTCCAATGGATCGGCCCTTCCCTTTCAGACAGAAACCAATTTCAAGAGTTCAATTTGGTATGACTGAAGAACATTGCTAGACTTTCAACTGTTGATGGTATCGTATATGGGTATCGACCTTGGCAACGCATGGTATCGTATATGGGTATCGACCTTGGCAACGCATCGTCCCAAACTCCAACGTGAGACGCCGTACTCTGACGAACAGGACGAACACGACGAACAAGACAAGGAAAACGTGCTCCGAGGAACAGGACGAACAGGACAAGGAAAAAAAGACCATGACGCTCAGCCACCATCGCTCAAGACAGCACATGACCATCATTCGAAAGTGACCGACAGCGGAGCGAGCAGATTGCAGGATGAGTTAGGCCCACGGCCACCTGAAATGTTGGTTCCACGCCAAGCACATGGACTCGGCTGGATAGCGAGATGACCAACGTTCTCAGGCCTTGGAGCGGCGGTACCAATTCTTGCTCGAGGTGGTGGTGGCAGTGGTGTTCGCATGGTGGCGGTCCTTATGCTTGCGCACCCAGTGCAGGCCCAGCAGGGCCGAGACCAGCCAGCAGATGGCGGCAAGGAAGGCAAACGCCTCGACCGTTTTCCAGGTGCCGCAGTTGCTGCCATGCAGGTGAAGGTTGGACCAGTCAAAGGTTCTGCCACAGCTGCTACCGAGCTGGTTGACGAGCAGGCCGAAAGCGGCAAACCAAGCGACAGACAAGACGAGGTCAACTGGCCAGTGGATGAAGGACCTCGAGAAGGGCAACAGCCAGAGGATGGCAAGCAGGATCGACAGGGCAGCTATGACTTCGGTGTAGATGAAGCGGCCGAGGTGCCAAGATGACTGGCCCTTTTGTAGGCGCAGGTAGTGGCCTGTGAGGCCAGCGACAATGGCAGCAAAGACCAACTGGAGAAAAGTCAGCGATTGCTGGGTGTTGACTTCCACAAACAGAGTTGTGACAAACCTCTGCAGTGCGGAGTATAATGGACAGGATATCCGTCAAGATCATCATGATGGCTGATGTGTCAGGATCGTGGCTGAGACTTGGGTGGTGGTGGTGGTGGTGATGGATTTGGCGAGATATCGAAGTCGACCTGTCGCTGAGCTGGAAGTGGGTGAGCTTGAGCTTGGATGTGGAGATGGATGAGATGTTGGAAGGGGGCAATGGCCTGATACTTATCCTGGAATCTGAGGTGGTGATGGATTTGGCGAGATATCGAAGTCGACCTGTCGCTGAGCTGGAAGTGGGCGAGCTTGAGCTTGGATGTGGAGATGGATGAGATGTTGGAAGGGGGCAATGGCCTGATACTTATCCTGGAATCTGAGGGCAAATAAATGGATGACTGAGTCCTCATCTTGTGGGGTCCAGGGGCAAAGAAAGTGCGACTTGACGGGACAGGAGTGTCCACAAACAAGGAAGCATGCTGCGTCACAGTGACAGGGTATGCACCATTGCTTGCGACTGTGAGGCCATGGCAAGAGGTTCCAGTCACCAGTCTCCTTGTTCAGCTTGTTCAGGTTTGGGTTGAGACACAACTGGCAGGTTCATGCACATCCAGGTATTTTGTCATGACACGTCATAGAGCCGACGGCTGGACCAAGGTGTTGGCTGGCAGTTGTCGCTTTGGGGGCGATCGCGTAGCTTTGCATAGCTTTGCATAGTTTTGCGTAGCTTTGCATAGCTTTGCAGCTGCCATGTTGATGTTCGATGTTCGATGTCGGTCAGATGTCATCGTGTGGGAAGTTCAGGAAAGTTTAGGTTTGTCGGGTGTCGTTTCCGCCTAAAGTTTACAGGGTGACAGAGTGCAGAGTGACGTAATCCTCTGTACACCGCCACAAGCTGTGGCGCATTGCCCCAATCCAAAGAGTATCGGTCCGTTATCGGTCCTGTTATCGGTCCCGCTATCGGTCCGGTATCGGTCCTAGTATCGGTCCCAGTATCGGTCACGGTGCCAGCCACATGCTTCTTTTAACGTCACAGTGCATGGCTGACCAGGTACTATGTAGATATGACCTTGGATGACTCAGAGTCTCATCATTGTGGCTCAGTAGATGCTCAAGTGGTGCCAGGCTGGTGTACTGCAGCAAGCTGAGCAGAAGAGCTTGTATATCATTTCCTCATGGGGGCCTTACACAAGAAAACCAGCTTCTGCCTGTGTCATGGGCTCCTAGAGTCCTACATACGGAGGACTGATATAACATATATGCTTCCAGTGGGTGGCTACTGAGGGTAACTCATAGGTGAAATACTCGTGTTCTCTTTGGATTCAGAGATATAAGTGCTTATAGTTTCACTTC
Source organism: Anisogramma anomala (assembly GCA_038502455.1). Classification (NCBI taxonomy): domain Eukaryota; kingdom Fungi; phylum Ascomycota; class Sordariomycetes; order Diaporthales; family Gnomoniaceae; genus Anisogramma; species Anisogramma anomala. The sequence continues at coordinate 24,057,077 of JASMMZ010000002.1, forward strand.
CATGTTTCACTTCCATGGCCCACAGCATAGCAGACAATATTGTGGGAAGAGACTATTTGCTGCAGCTAGGCCCTTCTACACAGTTCCTGTTTGTATGGTTGGGTACGAGGGCTGTCTTTGACCATCCTTGAATGGGCTCAAGAAGTTCCCTATAGCCTCAGAACCAATTGGAAGGTTCTGAAAAGCAGTGTGACAATGCAGAGCTGGTCAGCTGGTCTTCTGCTTCAATATCTCACTGTGCCAACTGACTTGATTGATACTGTCACAAGTTATTGGAGAATGAAATTCTGGATATCCATACATGGAAAAGGAACAGAGCATACAATTCACTAGAACCAATTGGAAGGTTCTGAACCAATTGAGAGGTTCTGAAAAGCAGTGTGACAATGCAGAGCTGGTCAGCTGGTCTTCTGCTTGAATATCTCAAAGTGCCAACTGACTTAATTGATACTGTCACAAGTTCTTGGAGAATGAAATTCTGGATATCCACACATGGAAAAAGAACAGAGCATACAATTCACTACAAGGGAGAAGATTCAAGGTACATCATTTACCAGGTGCTAGATGGAAAATATCCTTGAAAAAAGACACAATGTGGCAATCAAGAAATCTTTACCTTGCATTGTTTGACTTGATCTTCACACAAATCTTCACACAAATCGGCCATTGCGCTTAATGTAGACAACAAAAACAAAAGTGGACAAAGGCTACAAAGCTAAGTCAACAATAGAACTAGTCAACAATAGAACTGAGCACTCTTAATGTAGACAACAAAAATAATAGTGGACAAAAGCTACAAAGCTAAGTCAACAATAGAACTAGTCAACAATAGAATTGAGCACTACTGTTCAACTTGTAGTACTCTACAGACCCGGCTGAGCAGCCAAAACAAAAAAAAGAACTTATACTCCTCCTTCAAGCTTCTACTTGGTTATTCAAGAAGCTGATATTCACATGTGCCGCCAAACGAAAATCGAGTTGAAAAATCAAGTCATCCTGCGATCCCATCCCATCCCATTCGAAATCAACGAACAAGATCCAACCAAGCAGAAGAAGCTAAGATGCCCAGAGTCACAAGATCAGGCCGAGTGTATGATGTCTACCAGGCCCCACGTATCAGGAGGGCTGGTGACTTACCAGCTGGTTTTCCCACCCGCAAAGCTTTCCTACTTTCTGAAGGAATGAAGATTGCGCTGGACTACTTGAACTTGCCCATGCCTCCTGCTGGACAGAACCCCAATTCCAGACATAGTGTCGCCAGATCGAACAAGCGCTCAGCCATGAGCTACGCAAAAAGAGCTCGAGACTGGTCAAGGCAATGTAAGTCCTTCCCAATCCCACCGCTCCTACCCCCAAACTACCCATGCCATATGTCATACATACATACCCATACAATCTCCATATCCCCGCCCTCTGGCTGAATCTTGCTAAATTCGCCCCCAACCACCAGGGTACAAATTGTCCCAGAGCCTGGGCGCCCTCAACTCCGCCAGCGCCACCCCAGGCCTCGGCCTCAGCCCAGAAGAACTCACCCAACGCACCGACCCAGACTGGGACCCGACATGGGCCGAAATCGCGATCGACAACATCATGATCATGGCTGCGCGCAGCCTCCCGGTGTTCTACCCGAGCATCTGGAGAATCGGCCCCGCTGCCGCGACGCCGGCCGCCCGGGTGCAGACCATCTCGCTGGCCGCCACCATCGAGCTCGGCGGCACGCGCTCCTTCTTCGACTCGGGCATCCGGCTGGTGGCGCGCCACCCGGTCACCGGGTTTCCCCGCAACTGGATCATGGGCAACACGGCCCCGGAGCTGGCCGCCATTGTGGCTGTCGATGCCGCCATTGCGGAGGTGGCGGGTGGGCATCCGAAGGTGGTGAGCTATGCGGCGTTGTCAACCACGCCTGCTGTTGGAATGCCTGGCGCTAATGTGCCTGGCAACTTCATGGAGAGGCTTCCTGAATTTCTGTGCCAGCTTGGGGACAAGAGAAACCAAAGTATGTGTTGGTAGGCCTTTATCGTTGCAATGTAGTCAATTCGAATTACTGTGGTCGAATCACTGTGGTCGAAGTACCTGGTGCTGCATTGATGTTGGTTGATTGATGGATGTGGTAGGTTCTAAGTTTGGCAGACCGCTAGCCGGTCTGCACACTAATTTGTATGGCCAAACACTTTGGCCTGTGCCCCACTCTGAAGTGGGCACCTACTGCACTGCACTTGCAGTGCAGTGTATTCAAATCTCATAAACTACAGTCAATTTGCAGTATGTACAATCAACTTTGCTTACAGTAAAGTTGACTTAACTGTACTGCATTTGACTGCTATTCCAACAGTATGTTCCTTTGATTTCGTGTCAAATGAGTGAGTGTCCATGAGTCTGCTAAGTAGCAGTCATCACCCTGGAGTCTGGAGTTAGGGTATGCTTTCACTACCTATTGCACATTTCATGATGACATAGGCAGAAAATGATAATATAAAATATACTACACATTCCTAACAAGGTTTAATAGAGTATTTGACCATTCGAGCTCTATGTACATGAGATAGCTCTAACGTGATCAGAACTCATTCATTCATTATATTTTGTAGTCCATACAGCGACCTCGCTGAGTAATCGGCTTTGCAGGCAAACCCAATTACTTGCACGCCCATATATTAGGAAGGTTGCTTTATAGACTAATATTTTGTGCTCATCAAGAGGCTTACCCAGGTACTAACTACATGTCGAGTCTGGTTGACAAGTAATGAGCATACTTTGATTGGAATATGGGGTACCAAACATATTTGTTTCGTCATGCACACTATGTACGGGCACAATTGAACTTACCGCTATTGCAGAGAGAGTCCGAAGTCTGTCCGGGCCGCCGTGTGGTCATCAAGGCCTGAAAGTGCAGGTCGAAACTGTGCCTAGAAGTAGCAGTGAGAGTTTCTCCGGTGATAGGTGCGGGTATATGTCTCGTACTACATAGCAGATCAGCGCGAGTAGCCGATTGAGTTCACCATGCAAACAACCTTTCTGATGCCCTATAGCCGTCGCCTGTTGGGTTCTTGGCCTGTGCTACCTCAACGCCTTGCGATGCCTCACACCGATATCGGAATCTTGGTGCGGCCCAGATGCACCAGCAGCCTTCTCCATATGGCATGCAGATGCCAGATCATTCGAGGATCAGGCGGGGCCAGGCGCTGTCCGGGCACGTTGTGTAGTTGTTTCGTATCAATCAGTGGCACAGCAGCAAGCGGACGGCCGTTGTCGCCCCCCTCCCCACCCACGGGCCCCAATGCTGACCATCCTCCCCGCCCAGCAGGTGTATCACAAGCGAATAGACGATTGCAGGCGTGTTTGGTGATGAAGCCAATGAGTGGTCAGGTCAGGTGGACTCGGCCGTGAGGGGTATATGCGATTAGAAGGATATTCGATCCAGTCATGCGAGGCAACCGCCATACATCAAGGAGGACTCAGGACTCACTCAGGTCCTGACTCTGGACTCTGGAGTTATACTTTTGTAATAATCATTACATGTAATAATCATGACATGTAATAATCATTACATGATAAAACTACCGTCGGTCGAGCGACCGGTCGATGACATAATGCAAGGCTGCGCGGGTACTGCCGCCAGACATCAAGCCCAATCCGGCTTAGCGCAGCTGTCAACATCAACGACTTGACCTCATCCCAAGCACGAAAAGGGACCCGCTACGCCCACGCCCATCACGAAGCCCACGTGGCTTGGGCCCGTTGCAGAACAGGATGGCTCCATCACCAGAGCCAACAGAACAGGCATCCGAGTTCCACTACGACATCACCAACACCACTATCCCCCAGACACTATGGAACCTCCGGGTGCCCCTCTTCATCACCCACAAGAACAGCCCCGACAGCCCCTTCATCGCCGCTGTTCCACGCCTCAGCTATCTTGCCCAGCTCCTCCCGAGGCTCTACACCTTCTTCGGCATCGCCTGCAGCAGCTTCCACCATGAAGAGGTCCAGCTCCGCAACCTGGCCGTCGGGCTGCTGGTGGACCTCTACCAGCCACCGCTACCCTGGCGGCTCGAGGTCGGCGATGGCGACGAGTGGGACATCGGAGACACGTACCTCAACTGCGTGAAGGAGGTGAGTGTCAGACCGGCCATGGCTCCCAACAAGGACACACCCCATCTCCATCACTTGGCGGTCCGTCATCGCCAGTTTGGACAGTCCGAGGCTCGGCTCCAGGGGCGGAGACGAAGCGCTGACCTGGGACGCCGTCAGGCCGACTTCGTCCGGAACGGCAATGCGAAGCAGATCATGAGCCTCTCCAAGGAAAACACCACGGCGCTCTGGAACTCGGTCCAGAACAGTAAGTGAACCGCGACACGGGCCAATGTTCCCGAGAGCATGGGGGCCCCCACCCCGATTCCCGATCCCCGCTCCCCGCCGCCCATGACCGCTGGCGCGCAGACACCGTCCCTGTCGTCACAATAGCTGTGCCCTTACCCACTTCCTGCCTCGCCACGCCCAGGTGGAAATCCGTTCACGCGCGCAGGCGCCTGACTGACTGACTGACGGACGGACGGACGGACGGACGGACGGACGGACGCCCCGACCAAACACAGACGACTACGGCGCCTTCGCCAAGATCAACGCCCAGCTACTCAACCCGCCAACGCCGCTGAAGCACGTCCCCATCCGCATCTACATCCCCTCATCTCCGCCAGGGGCCGCCGACGTGGCAGCCAACGCCACGCCAGGCGACTTCAGGGTGCTACAGTCGCTCGTGCCCCCCAGACTGCCGAACGGTGAGTCGTCCCGTCCGTCCGTCCGTCCACCACCAGTCCTTCCACAACCCCGTCCCCACAAAGCCAGTCCCCACCACCCCCCTCCCCTCTCCACAACCTTCCTCCCAGCACGCAGGTGGCCGGTAATCGCGTCTTGCGGCGTCCCGCCATGCCCCGCGAGCTGAACTGAGCTGCCCCTTTCCCCCCTCTCTTCTTCTTCTTCTACGTCCGCATCTCAAAGCACGCTGACAACACCCCACAGGCGCGTCCCAGACCCTCGGCTCCTCGCTGCGGAGCCTGCTGCCTTCGCTGTTCCCCAGTACCAGGGACCCGGTGCGCGCCAACGTCGTCCTGCACGGGTCTGCCGTGCCATTCGCGGCGCCGCTCGAGGAGCTGATGCGCGAGGCGGCGTATCCGGACGGGTGGCTCTGTCTGGTTGTGGTGTTGCTGTGATGGTGGGCTGAGGAAGCTAGCTAGACAGCTAGCTAGCTATGCACAGATGGGTCGATGGGACGGCCCGGCTGCATGAAAGGATTTGTTGGCTGTACTTTCAGCATTCGGTGCTCACGGCGCGGCAAGGCTGAAGTGGGTAAGCATCATTATAGAGCGCATGAGATTGCTTAGTCACGCTATTATACACCTGTACCTACTTCATAAACACTTCATGGAAAAGAAGCGCCTGCATCTAGGGTCTGTAGCAGAAGTCGCAGGGAAAGTTGAGTGAGGCTTGCGCACCGTACGTAATGCAATACTGGCGGCATTATACAATTCCACACCCAGGCTGTCAACCTGACTGAACGGCCGACCCCATGTTGGATTACTCGTTGCATTAATCCAGGTGACTGTGTGTTTCACTCCAGCTCTCCCTCGTTTCTCCTACACGCGCGTACATGTGCGTACAAATAACTTCCGATCCAAGATGACAGTGATCCCGACCCAAGTAGAAGTATGCAGTACAGGTGGGCCAATAGTATACACAACATATGGTAACACAAAAATGACGCGAGCGCTCCAGACATGATAAAGTAGGGAAATGGTATCTCCTCCGATCCTGCCTGTAGAACAATGGAAAAAAGACGGAAATGATGTTTGGCGGAGAAACATAAGCTGCCCGCCCGCCACGCTATGCAACCCCAATCTCACCAGCTGCCCGTTCAACCAACCCCTATTTCTCTTGGCTTCCAACTCAGTAGCAGCCCCGAACGGCGGATTCTCGTGGTGCTGTGATCGTGTAGTATGCGTTAGACCATGACCGGGTATACGAGGTATACTCTCTGGTGTTCCTTTTGAATATCCCGGTCGCTCCTTCCTGTCCATGTTTAGGCTTGTAACCCCGTTCCCCTGAGCCGTGTGCGGCAGTCCATGTGTCGTGAGCGTGAGCCCTGACCTGAGCCCAAATCCCTCTATTTTGTCTGGTGCTGTAGCTTCGTGAAGCTGTGACGTTTTTGGTTCCAAGGTCCGTGAGCTGTTGGTATTCGACACGTCGTACGTGTATTTGATCCCTCGGCGCAAGCCAGCAGCGATGTGCCGACTAGTCACTCCCTCGTCGAATTCAAGCTTGGTGAAACATCCAACCAGTCTCAACCATGCATGTTGTGCTTATGTCCTGTGGCCGTCGTTGCATTGCCTTCGCACCCTGACATTGGTGACGTCGCCTCGCAGCAGAAAATGGCGGTGTGCCACCCGATGCTCAAAACTTCCAAAATTTGGTCTGGGTGGAATCCGTTTGTCTGAACCAACTCTCAAGGGTGATTTCGCCGAGGCCTTGTTTTGGTTCTCGCCACATTATGACATGTCCATATGCGTGTCGATCGGTGTGGTCGCATTCGCTCCGGGGCTCGGCCCCGAAGCGCGAGGGTTTGGGCCAGTAGACATGTACGAGTACGCGTGCTCGTGGAATGGTGGCCCCATCGGTGGCAGCAAAGGGAACGAGTTGCCCGAGGTGCCCCTGAATTGCAGGTCTTCTTTTCGCGGTAGGTCATTGAGCAAGCCCTTTAAAATTCTCAGATCAATAGCCAGACTGCTCGAGTCCTGGGCAACAACCTCGAAGAACTCGATTGTTTTCTTGAGAAGATACCGCAGGTGTTTTTCGTCAACAAACCGGCACAGGAACTGATCCTGGTAGGCGGCAGCAAGGGTGATTAGGTTGCCCCATTGTCTGTAGTCTTTGTTAGTAAAAGTCCTCGTATTGCGAAAGGAGAATGTCCATACGCATGTGCCGTGCCAAAGACATTGGTGATGATGAATCTCTTGTCCTTCAAGCCGTGGAACGCTTCGGTACTTCTGATGATAGCCTTGATACCCCTCTCAGCAAGCTTGATGACATATTCGGGAATGTCTTTGGGAGTCGTAGCATTGCTGGGGACAGATAGAGACGAATAAGCTTTGTCACGGTACTCCTCTGGATGCTTGCTTGCATGTGACCACCCCATGATGTCTTCAACATATGGACGGTAGTTGATGACATTGGCACCCCAATATTTTGCACGAAACCGAGCGTTCAGAATGTCCGTCGCAGGTGCTGGGTCGTCGAAATCGAATGCGTAATCTTTCGCCCACTGTTGCTGGCAGTCGAGGGTGTTTTGTTGAAAATTCGTAGTGATTTTCATGCGGGCCTCAAGGGTCAAGCTATTTTTTGGATTGTACAGTTGGCCAGAGAGCTCGTTCATCCTTTTGCGCAGATAGAGCTGAGCCATGTAACTGTTGATGACTTCGAGGGGTATTTTCATCTCTTCGTTCAGGACCTTCATGTTGGGGTAGGGGAGCAGTCCTTCGTATTGCAGAATACCAGATGGCAGGAGGTTCAGCTCCGCGAGTATGTCACTGCAGAGGTCAGTTTCTAGACCCCCACCAATTTGGTGCGTTACTCACCTCTCTAGCTGACAGCAGGACCAGAATGCAACTAGGTACTTGTTGTCCCGATGGCTTGCGCCAGCTGTACCCAATTTATTCAGCCGCTCCATCGCCCTGGTATGGTTAGCAAAATGACGGCAAAGTCTTGAGGGAGCACGCACGGTTGGAGTTTGTCAACGATCGCCTGGCAGGCAAATCTAATGTGCCGAAAGCTGGGAACCACGCGTCCCAGTTGGCCATAGTACAGGGAAGCCAGGATATGAGCCTGGATATGGTTCAGCTTGTAACTTCCAAACTGGTTACCAAGGATATCAGTTGCGGTGGCAAAATATTCCAGGCCAGGAATCACTTCATAGTTTTTCCTCGGCGGGACTGGCGATGCCGCACTGGTGGGGCCATGCAGGCCAGCGGCTTGCAGAGACGATCGCCTACTTGCAACCGAACGTTGTTCCATGTCTTTTGGAGACGGTAGTCCAGCCTGCCCCGGAGACTGAGAAATCGTACTTGATGGCGGAGATCCGTGAGCCGGCGACGTGACTTGGCCGTTTCGGACAACCGGCGATCCGTGATTTGGAAATGCGTCCTTATCCTTGCCGGGTGCTTCCGGCAGCTTTCTGTCTCTCACGGAGCAAATTTTGCCGAGGGCCAAGACTAAGAGCACCAAGGCATGCTGGATGGACCTCTGTGGCCTCTGCCTCTTTTGCAGTGGGCCGGCTTCCACACCATTTGGACCAGGCGAGCGTTTTCGCTTCCTGTCGCCGTCCAAGTACGATGCCTCCGGCTGACTGAATCCGGCCTTTGATTTGGCCTTCTGGGCCCCCACTTCTCCAAGAAAGGATACTACCATGGCACTGAGATCTTCCGGCGGGATCAGCGGGTGCATGTTCTGGATGTGCTGCCTGTAGTTGTTCACATATTCCCACACTCTCGTTTCGCTGAGATCCAGGCCACCATCGCTTCGTGATAGGTGAGGCCGGATGTCGGGTAGCAATCCGCCTCCGGGTGGCGACATGCCTCCAATGTAGCCCCAGTCAGTGCCGGCCGAGGGAGACTGGTGATCGCCAGCTTGTGAAGTGTCATCCGCAATGTCCACATATTCGGGAAAGCTATCTTTCTCCGCCGGTCGAGTGACCGAAGCTTCACCGCGGCCAAAAAGAGGCAGCTGGCCACGGGCTTCCTCGTAGCGTTGCGGGTAGCTATCGACCCATTGGACACCTTCAGCGTGCAAGAGGGGCCTCACGAGGTCCCGTATCGAGGGCCATTTCAAGAGGCGCCCAGCCGGAGTCGTGTGGTCGTGAGGAAACGGTGCTTCTTGTGGGCGTAAGGGCTCGCCCGGGGGCTCTTCAGCCTCTTCTTCCGTTTCCAGCTGCCGCATTCTCTTGGCTGCCGATTCAGGATCCGGAATGAAACTTGGTGGTGGCGCGCCGGGGGAAGAGGTTTCTGTTTCGGCCGAGCCTGGCATTTGGGCCGGAGACGCTGGGCGGGGCAGGTCCCGACTGTACCCATTTGACCCTAGACCTCGAAAGCTGTGTGCAGAAACGGCTCGTTTTTCATTCCTCAGCTCCCGCAGTTCCGACTTAATGCCGTTCATCTCGGAGAGTATTTCCTGCCGCATCTCTCGGCGTTCACTCTGTAGCATTTTCTGCACAGCGTCGAGTATGTCTTGGGTGGCTTTGTCTTGTCTGGTGCATGAAGACCCGTGTCAGATGCTTTTTTCTGTAAAACGAAGAGATGAGGTGAGACTCACTGTTTGGGAGCCGGATCCCGATAGTTGCACGGCGTCCCCTTGTCCGTGCAATTCTTGCAAGGTTTGTTCTCGTCACATTTGGCCTTTAGTTGACGACAGCTATCGCATGCCTTGGAAATCAACTCAGTCACTTGTCTCCACGCCAAGTATTGATCGAGACATACCTGTGAAGCTCTCTGGGATTTCCGTTTTCCACCAGCGCTGGGATAAGCAATGGGAAAAGAGCCATCTGCTCCCATGGATGGTGGAGCAAATATCGGCGACTGATCATAAGGGCTAGGGGGGGGGGCAGGATGAGTCAGCGGCGTGGGCGGCGGTGGGTACGATGAATGTCTGTAGGTCTGCGGCGCCGAGCCGTTGTCGTAAGGCATATGCCTCCGCTGCTGCTCCTCCATATGTGGCGGGGCATGCGGGAGCGGTGGCGGCAGAGCAGTCTGCTCGGGACCGTTGCCGGTCGAATTCGGCCTCACGATCTGGGGCAGCTTGATTTCGTCGGATTCCCTCTTTACCATCGAGTCTCGGCCAGAGGCCTGGTAGCCCGAGGGCGTGTAGTGTTGGTGGGCCGGAGAGGGAGGAGGGGCGTGGTGACGTTGATCTTGGGAGGCAGGGAACCTCTCAGGCTCATGTTGACGCCGATCCTCAACGTGCTGCTGCGTTTGTGGCGGCGGCGGCGGTGGTGGTTGATGTGATTGGGAATACTCTCGTGTCCGGGAGAAAGGGGGTGGTGGATGAGTTTGGTGCGGTGAGGGCGAGTATTGAGTAGAGTTGAAGGGAGGAAGAGGTTGTGTATGGTGGGAGGAAGTAGTTAAAGGTTGCCCGGGATGGGGGAGACCATGGTGATGAGAAGGACCCGCTGCCCACGCGAGGCGAGCCCGCTTGTCTTCATGCCCTTGGTCCATGCTTCTATAAGGCAAGGTATGAATATGCTTGTGGGATGTACAAGAATACCGGGACCCCGGAAACAGAAACAAGGACGAGAACGATGGGCGGTGCGTCTGGGGGTGAAGCAGGTGCAGGCGCAAGAGCCGGACAGGAGCAGAGCCAGAGACAGATCCAGATCCAGATCAGCGCAAGCAGAGTCTCAACGGCGAACTGTCAGGCCGCATGGGCATGGGCGACGTCCATGGGGCTTTGGTTGGCCGGAGACAAATCAGGGAGGTAGTCCTGGGGGCCGCCTTGCGACGCTGGCGATACGGCCGGCTGGAGATCCTCACTCGGTGGAGGTGACCAACTGGGCGCAGAGAGAAAACTTTGGAGAAAATAGCTCAAGGGTGGACGACACGGAATTCGGGGAATTCGGGACCTCAGAAACCTGAGACCACAAAAGAGCCAGGGCCGGGACCGGGACCTGAGCTGTTGATGCGAAGGCGATGAAAGATCTCTGAGAGAAAGGAGCTGGGACCTTGTGCCTGAGAGGGTCGAGAGATCAGAGCCAAGGACAGGGGTGAGGGTCGAGGAAGGATCGAGGAAGGGCACCGAGGAAGGGCACGATCTGTTCGGCAGTACGGTATCGCGGGCAGGCAGGCACTGTACGAGCTGTACGAGGATGTAATGCTTGGACCAAGCACCGTTCGACGTGACCGTGCTGAAGGCTGAGTCTGATGGCGAACTCGAGGAATATGCGTGTGCGTGGGCGGGGCTTATCAAATAGGGAGGGGCAGAAGAGACACAAGAAAGGCCAGGTCGTGGCCGAGGTCGTGGTCGTGGTCGTAGTCGTGGTCGAGGTCGTGGGCGTGGTCGTGGTCGTGGTCGTGCTTGCGCCGTTGTCCAAGGACGACAGGCGTGGGCCGCTGAGCTGGATAGACCGCAACGTGGCTTGGGAAAGTTTGAGGTCGGAGAGGTTCCAACATGCACAAAACAAGGTTTGGTTTGGCTCGGGCAAAGCTACTTACTATGTGGAAGACGCTGTACCTTGGTATGGACCTGACAAGGGACAGTACTGTGTAGTAACCACGCCAGGGCAAGGCCGGGGCCAGGGTATTACTCCGGCAGGAGATGGAAGATGGAACAATGATAGGTGATATAGTCGCGTGCCAGCAGCGTACACAGTAGCAATGGTTGGGTGGAGTATCGAACTGGCGGTCGGGCTGGACTGCGCATCAAGTGATAGAGGACGGGGAGCGACCCTGTCGTGCACGGGCCACACCACGCGCCGTCCGTCGGCACTAAACCTAATCGGGAATCGCGCCCACGGGCTTTGCCGGCCAACCCTCCGCACTGTTTCCCCCCCGCCCCGCCCCGTTAACCGTTGAAGAGTGTTTTTCGCCTAACATTTTTTTGTATTTGCGTGTTTAAGGTTATCACCACTATCATAATCCTCATTACGAAGGGCAAGGCGAGACAGCGACAATATACCGGAAGAGCACAGCCGAGATTGCAGTGCGAGCGGACGGGAAGCAGTCCGGGAGCAAAAGCTAATGGCAGTGCAGGTGCAGAGGACCGATGCCAGGCAGATGTGAATGTGGATGTGGATGTGGATGACCAGATCGGAATTGTGAGAATGACGATCAGTGGATTTGGTGGCAGCAAGACCCGAGTTTGCACAAACGTTGCTGGAACGGCAGGACCGGCCGGCCCAAGCGCAGGGGTCACCCCAGCCGGGTCAAAGCGGTCGGCCACAACGGCGGCCACGGATGTTAATGAGGCCAAGTCGCGTGCCGGTGGCATGGATGACATTTACGAAATGCAATTCTCCATCCCGTCCACGAGGAAATGAATCAGGTAATCATAGTCCCTACTATAGTAATAGGGCCTGACTCCTGATGTTCTGCCAGAAAACTCTTCATCCTGGCATAGGACGATGTGGGGGGTTGGGCACCTGAACGATGCACTGTGCACAGGCATTGAGATATTGCAATAGGATCTGCGGGGTCACCTTTCCACCCCGTGCCTCTTACCGGCCTGGCAAGAAGCACAGTCATATCATGGCGATCGTGTTTGATTTCATCGGCACGTCTTTGCTGCGGGTGTGGATGCAATGCAACTCGAAACCGCAGGCCACGGCAGAGGGGTATACAAGGCTACCGTGGATGGAATACAAGGCTGCCAACTATGCAGAGTGCACAGATGCAGAGTAGATATGACTGTGGGTATATCCCACCCCTTTACATGCATTGAGCTTCAATTACCATATTCGTCACCTTACACAGTACCGGTACTATGTATTGCCCGACTATGGCACCTTCGCAATGAGCACCAGATTACCATAGTATTGCAGTCACACGCCACGTGCTCCATGGCTCCGCTCCACCAGCCAGCCACTCGGCATCACCGACCGCCATCGAACCTCATTCGTCATACCTCACAGAAGGCCTCTGAGGCGGACGAAATTTCATCTTGCTACTATTCTAAATCCGCAACCAGGCACACATCGGAGCATGACCGCCAAATGGCCCGGTCGGCGGCACTGCATGGTCTCCAGACAACCGGCAGCCCTACTGTGATAGGTAACTTCATCTACCCTGTACGGCCAAAATTATCTATGATCCGCAAGACATATTGACAACCCCTTGATCCTCCATAAAGACTTTTCGCGTCCTCCACACAAACTTGCCCTCATTTATCCTGTACCTAGTTCCCAGCCACGACATCAGGACAGTGGGCAATGGAGTGAGCACACGAACATTTGCCTCCCGAGGCCGCCAGAATTGTGCTGTCATTGACCCCTGGACACAGGCCTCCTCACAACTCCAAGCAAGACTGTAGATCTGCATGCCGTATCCTCATTTTGTCGACGAGCTGGGCTAGCAACACAAGCCACGGTACTGCAGTCACTTGCTGATCAATCTAGAATCCTCGCTGGACAATGACGTGTCCCCCACAGCCCACGCGGTGGTGATTCAGCTTCGCCAACTCCGCCCGGTGATAACTCACGTGGGCCGGCAGGATCTAAGCCTCAGGCTACGTTTGACAGGGCGCGGCCCGCCGTGCATCAGAGCGGCCTTTCCTTTCCTGAATGGAGACATCAAGATTGCCTGATAAGAACCTGTCAAACAAGTCTCATTCCGATGACCCAAGCTCCACCCGCACAGGGCACATCTGCCCTTCTCTCGTGTCAGGTGTACACAGGAAGGTGGTTTCTGACAAGCGCTGGGTGGCAGCTCTGCCGCGCCTGGTTTTACTATAGATCGCCGCCAGGCTGAGTCGGCGGGGCATCAGTTGACTCGGGAAATTTGCCATCACAATCGCTCGAGCTAGTTCGTTCGGTGAGCTTCTACTGTGTGTGTATGCAAGCCATGCCCACCAAAATTTGAAGTTTTTACTTTGGGCCATCACTGTCAGGTGACTGTCAAGTCATGTCCGTCAAAAACTGGGGGGGGGGGAGGTGCACACACCGCCCTAATAGACAGGGCTTTTGCCGTGTTCTCGGTATGCGGCCGTTTGATCGATTGATCAGTTGATCTTATTATCTTCAAGAGTCGCGTAGCGGGACCTAGGTGTTCAACCGTGATCCTGACCAGGAATAGATATTCCTGTAGCAGTTCTATCCCCCTCCTTTAAAAAATAGCCAATCCAAATTCATTTACATACGAAAATTGCAAATTTCAAACCAATACCATCGACGTATACGACTGCCATTCCTTACAAACGATCGCATGTAGTGTTACCAAAACAGCAGACACTGATTTGGGACGAAGAGCACGGTCCAGATGGACTGTTGAAGAAATGGGAGACGAAGTTGTATGTTCAAATAGTGATAGACTCGAAGTCGGGCCTATAGAGTCCATATATTCCCGGGGTTAGCCGTCGGGTAGTGATAGTTAGTTAGTGGGGCTATAAAAAAAGGGGTAAAGGACGACGGGATTAACAGAGGACTTGTGTTCATAGAGAATTAAAGTGAAACGGCCTGATCTTGGAAGAGCAAAGGCTTATATAATCTAACTTTACATTCTGTTTCCAGGATGTATACATGTGTATCCCCAAAAATACTAGGGTCCCTAAACAACAAGTTAGTTGCTTTTGAGGTCAAGAAGTATTTAGGTTCATTATGTTCAATTCAGGTACCCAGGTTTCTTCTATACTAAGTCTACATTTAAGTAAAAAACTAACCTTTAGCTGAATATATGGGTTTTAACCTATTGAAAAATAGCAAAGTATCTACTGGATTGTACAAGTAAATAATGATTCAAATCAATGGTATAATACAATATATAGCCGCATAACCTTATAATATACCGCGCCAAACTTACTATACTTATATGTCGTAATTATTCTCTTCTAATATTAAGAACCAACGTAAAATAAAGAAACGTCCATTAAGTAAAAACTAAAAAAATCTATTTCAACAAGTTACAATGTACCGTTTTATAATGACGTTTTATAACATGTAATAGTATTAATGATACATTATTGTTCTGTATCACTTGAATATAGTGTTATATAAATATATAGCTACTTGAATACCATAACCTACGTAATAGGATAATTATTATTGAGGTGAACCAAAAATATTACCGTATTTGTAGATATTACCATATATCCCTATAGTTAGTAAGCGGTCACGCTGCGGAGTGCACCCTTGCAGAGTGCACGGTAACGTACCACTCTGCAAGGTGCAGTCCTGCAGAGTGCATGATAGCGTGCCACTGCCTAGAAGTGGTATTTGCAGAGTGTATGATAAAGTGTCACTGCCCAGAAGGGAGATTAGCAGAGTGTATGGTAGAGTGCCATTGCCTGGATGAGAGGTTTATAACTTTTCACCTGTAGCGTGTACTCTCCAAAATGCCTTTTCTCTTTTGGACAACTTATCTTTACTATTACAATACTAATCTTTAATTATTTTTTTGTTACGTTAACGTATTAGAGACTTTACCGACTCTAATTAATAGCTGACTTAGTTGATTACAAATAGCCTAAGGAAAAAAGGATAAATTTAAGTTGAATACCTATAGTAGGATGTTGTAGCAGTTTTAACTATTTGTACTTTAATACTACGATTTACAAGAATTATACGGGAATATAGAATTACGTAAA
Source organism: Anisogramma anomala (assembly GCA_038502455.1). Classification (NCBI taxonomy): domain Eukaryota; kingdom Fungi; phylum Ascomycota; class Sordariomycetes; order Diaporthales; family Gnomoniaceae; genus Anisogramma; species Anisogramma anomala. The sequence goes on from JASMMZ010000002.1 coordinate 24,072,407, forward strand.
AACGCCTTTAAAACCCGAAACATAATAAGACTATAAAAGCTAAAATGATTTTAAGAAGAATAAATTTAGTACAATATTATTGACTAGTTGATGCCTTGTTTACTAAAAGCTCTATTACATTATCTGTTAACTCGCTTTGACGTTTTAAACGTACCCGAGCGCTTTTTAGAAAGCGTTTTATTACATAACAGACCACATAAGCTAAAACCACCAAGTTTTGGAGTCTTCCGTTGGGATCCATCCAATCTAAATACAATATTCAAACAGCTAATACACTTCAGGAGCGGTTAAGATACAACGCCTATACCGCTCGTAAATAATAAGAGCGACTATAATACGATATCTGAACCGCCTATCAAACGCAAACCAAACTTATCGTATATATATACACTTTCCTACATCTTTCCCATCTTTTTTTAACGTTTGCTTCTCCTTACTTTCTCTATACCGCTTTATTTAAGCTTATTATTTGCTAAGTTTAAGTTTATAAGCCGCTTGACTAGTACAACGCTTATAAAACGTTAAAAGAATTAATTAAGACGTTTAACTAATTTATGGTCACGTTTTATTAGTATCTTATTTGAATTTCACTCGTATAAGTAAGTTTAATGATCACACTAAATACCTGTGAGTATATAGAAGGCATCAGAGGGTTTATGTTATCAAGAAGGTAGCAGAGGTGCTGAGTGAACAATATCGCAACCGTGCAAGTAATGATCAAAAGCCGTGAGGATATTCAGAATATACTAAGACTGAATACTTAGATTGACAACTGAAGAACTATTTAATGAAGCTACCTAACGTGGTGATGACCACATCCTTATATCTAGTTCCTTCGGTTGACGTGGTGGCGTGGGATATGTTGGATATGTGCGCGATCCAACATATCCAGACTGGATCATTTGGATATGTAGCATATCCAACATATCCAGTCTTCGGTTCTTGGTGTGCCAAGTGGGTCCTTAACGACTCCAACCCTGGGGGGTCTGTGGGACCAGATGCCTGCCATCAGGCTGTGTCCAACTGATTTCCTTCATTAGTGCTGTGGGTCGCTGTTGGTGTGACATGCAGCTGTTGGGTCATAATAGTAAGTGTTAAACGCCTTACTTTGACCGCTTTATTACACCTTATTTGCTTTACATTTACGTATTTGTACGTTTTTTATGCTTGGTTGTTCGGATTAAACCGCCTTAAATATTGTATTTCAAATATATCCAAACTCTATTTATTATGCGAAACCAATATTTATACCACTTTAGTATTTTAGGTAAACATATGAACCACCCTTCCAACCGTTTTAATATACTTTATATTTCCATAACTATAACTTTACCAATAACAGATCTGGTAAAATCTGATAAATGCATAGATTATATATTTACGAATACGTCGTTTTGTAATAGAATTTTGAAGTACTTAGACCTTGATCTATGTGATAATAAGATCGAAGTATTAGTGGAGAAATTGGATCTTTTTGCAGTAAATACGTATGTTATTTATATGATATTTAACTATTGTAATATAAAAATTAAAGGGAACGACTTATTTGACGATTTTGAAGAGGGTTTAACGAATTAAACGCCAAAAGTAAGGCGTATAGTTGATGGTATAATTTCTAAAATATTACGAAAATGAATACGGAATAAAGGTATTAATATAACCGGTAGTAATAATAGACGTATTGTAAAGACCTTATAAATAATGATCCGGTTTACTTAAATGCCAAAATGGACCGACAATAAAGTAATAAAGTTGAAGTTTATATAGGAATATTAATTAAAAAAACACTAGGATCGCTTCTTTGAAATGACAGATAGAAAACGAGAAAAGACTTCGTAAATATAAAGAAAGAGGTGCTTAGCAAGACTAAACGCATACCGCGAAGTGGAAACGAAGCTGGAGAAATCGACAGAAAAGGAGGACATGCCATAAAAATCATCTACAACGCGAGTCGAATATGAACCTTCCCCAAAACATAATTTTGAATAAAAACTAAAGCAAAACTACGCTCCCGATACAGTTAATGATCAACTCGGCTACGATAAAAGCTGCCTGAATGAAGAAAATAACCCGTCGAAAAATCATATAAGCGGCATAAAACGCTAATATATACCCTACAGATTAATATTCTCTAACCACAACCTTTACCATAACCTTTTACCATACCGCTTTCCAATTAACAGACACGATTTAACAAAACTTATCAACTTCGCTAAACTATGAAATAAAAATAAGAATTACAACGACAAACCATACGATATACTCGACAACAAAATACGTATAATGCTAAATACATGTAAAAAAACCAAATATTAAACCTTTACAATTTCACGTTATTTTACCCGGTATATAATTTAGGTAAGTAAAAAAGTAGTATATATACCACCTTATACAAATAAACATATTTGAGAAATATTATAACCGCTTAAAATTACATTTCGATACAAAAATTAACTATAAGCTTTATAATAAGCATTAAACTAATACTATTTAAAAATCCATGAAAATTAACGTAAAAACGTTAATAAAGCTTATAAAAAGTGCTTCTTACCTTATTAATAAAGTTCAGGAAGTTTCAGGCGGCTTTAAACCAAAATACAATGGTAACAAATTATTTATTCGAATGATAATGAAAGTATACCGCGAAAACCTAAACTTCGACTTTATATTATTTAAATCTGAATAAGATTTGAAAAATACTTATACCAGATTTAAAATATCATATAAAACCTTTATATGTCGATAAATAAGCTTTGGATCAGTATTTATAACAGATGAAACCAAAGCTAAAATCTAGATTACTAAAATAAACCGCGCCGAAACCATTTACCACGTTTTAAACAAAAAGTTTAAGGTGTATTTAAGGTAAAATAAACACTTCGAATACGACTACTAAAAAGAAAAATACTCGGTAATAAAACTGGAAACCGAGAGTAAAGCAAATTTTATCGGGGACAAACTTACAGCTAAGGGTGAAACTTACCACACCTATAACAATACCCGCGAAAAAGTAAATAAAACTTTACAGGTTTTCAAAAAAGTTATATTATATATGGCAAAATCGGATATTAGTTTACTGGCTATTTAATATACGAATAACTTCGAATTAAACGACAGTTTTAAACCAATAATCTAACTAGAAACTAAATAGAAGCCAATTTTATAATATATGTAATCAAATTCGAAGGCGTAAAAATAAGCTTAACGCTTACCCCTACAAGTATACCTCTGGAAAAGAGGACTTTAAAAGTCATAATGTTTACCTGACAGCTTATGATAACGAAGCCGCTTAACGAATTTTTACAGGCCTATATGATACCTCTTTCCTATATAGTATAGGCCTAAACCACGAAAACGGTGTGTTAAACGCTCATATGACGTTGCAGTTCACGCTTTCGAATAGGTACGAAAACCGATTTAAAAGTATTATACTTGATAATAATGCAGCCGAAATCTTAACCGCCGAAAAGCGATAATTCGACGCATTCGCGGCGAAATTTACGACATTCTAACTCAACCAAATAAAAAAACATCGAAAGATCTTATTGGGTAAAGGTAAAACGTTATTGTTTGATACGGTTTTTATTAATATACGATTTGAACCGATTAAGGTTTACGGGATAAACTTTAAAGAATTATTCCTATTATTATTGGATAATATAATTAAGCTTGAAATAGAGGTTCGAAATACGATTAAATAATTTATCCGCGTTTTGAATAACGTATCCATACCACTTCAACTTAAGTTCGAACACTTTTGATTTTCCCTCAAAATAGGTATAATTAAAGTCGTTTACCTAAAGTAACTGGAATTTCAGATATTACACCGTCGATTTGGATACCTAGTTACGAAACATTTTTATAGCTACTCTACACCGTACGCTATACGGATAGAGAAAAACGCTTAAAACTATTGAAAAGTTTTACTATAAGTGGTAGCTACACTTGTAAGCCCTACGGCAATTTAAATTGCGCCTTTAAAACTATATGGATTTTAAATACGAGGTAATTATAAATAAAATATTTTTAACGGTCATCTGGTATTATATGCCGTTAACGTAACAATATTCTTCCAAGTCGCGAAATTCACACGAAACGTTTCCACTATATACTGCTAAGATACTTTAGTGGATTACTAGTTAAACGTCTACTTAAGGCCTCCGGACTACATTATTTATAACGCATGTACCGCCTTTAACATGACCAAATAATGTATTAAGGTTAGAATCGTCGGCAGTAAATGTAAATAAATACTGGTAAAAGTACCATAAGGTATTAAAAAGGATAAACTGTATTATAAAGCGTTTAAAAAGCGTATACAGTATTGTTGAAAAAGCTAAAGGGTTTTAGTTTTTAAAGAAAATCCTATAAATGACAGTTAATGCCGTTAACAACATTTCTGACATGAGTAGGCTAATTCTTAAGTTCCTTGTTTTCAATATTTACCAAAAGATTTAGAAAAACTTTAGACTGTTATTAACCATATTGTAAAATGAAAATGTTGTGCCGAAAGTTATAATAGCTTAACGATTTTACGAGATAAAATGATGTTTTGAAAGTATTAGATACTAGGAACATCCCGCGTAACATTAGCGTTTTAGACTTATCACTGTAATATAAGGTCCTAGTTTGGTGAATTAAAACCGAATAAATAGGCTTTTAAAAATTGAAAGATTTATAAGCTACGATGTACTCATAAACTTACCAAAAAGTACAAACGTATTTCGCTAGACAATAATATAAGAGTATAAAAGGAAAAGGATAAAAAAAAGCAACCCGAAACCGTGATTTAGCTAACAATACCGGTAAAGCCACTTTTAAGATAACGAGTGAAAGCCGCGCCTAAAACCAATACACCCTCCCAATACCATGTCCAAACCTTTACCATTACACAAGATCAGCTCACTTTTACCAACAGAACTAACACTATGTCGCCGAGGACGACCACTTAGCTTCAAAAACAAAAATCTTTTTAAAACCTTCGTTATGAATTCCTTTATTACATGAAAGAAAATGTTGAACCGATAATTAAATTTAAAACTCCGCCAAAAAGGAATTATTACCAAACCAGGTATACCATTTAAGCAGTTTACGTAAACAGAAATCACTACTTTAATCGAATAAGTCATTTTTTCGCTTTAAGAGATTAAAACTAATAATCTATAACGCTTATAAAATCTTTCTTATACGTTTGATTTGTAAAGTAAAAGATAAAGTTGGTAAAACCTAGAAAAATTTCGGCTTATTATTAAAACATACGATAACACTGGTAAAAAAGATATTATAACCTAATCGCTTATTTTACAAAGGGTAAACTATTATTTGATTTTAGCGTTTGCCGCCTTTTTATGTACGCCTTACGTCTTTCATATTAAGTTTTGTAATATTACATAGGTTTATATATAATTAGAAAAATGGTTTAAACGCCGTATTTACACCTATATACCTATAAATATCCGAAAGAACCACTTATTCGAAACGATCTTACTTATTATGAAACCACTTTACAGGTTAGCTAAGTCTAGCATATATTAATATAAGATTTAATAAAGGTATTATAAGGAATGGCTCGAAATAGCTAACTCTACCTTCGACTTATATTTATTGGTTTTAATAACATATTTCGAAGGTTTTACATTAACGGACATATAAACAGATAATACTTTCACGTTTTATAATGCGTCGTTTTTCGAATTTCAAAAAAGGAAGCTTATAATAGCTGACTTGAAGATAAAACCTAAGACGTACCTAACAGAAGACCATATAATCGACTTTAATTTTGTGACAATTACTCTTCGAAATGGAGCTTTCGGCATTGCATAAAGGAGCGAATTGGACAAAGTAGCACTTAAAGCTCTGGATAGTGTAAAATGGTTCGACGAATACAAATACCAGTGTGTACTTAACGCTTAGGTTATTTTAGTGATATAACTGAAGGCAGCATTTAACCTTTCAGTAACCACTTAATGTAAAACCGCCCTTGAAGACAATATATATAATGCTTTTAATGAATGCCTTATATAGAAAATATATAATCCAAGACGCGGTTTGATATTTATATTACTTAATATACTTGTTGCGAAGTTGTTCATCTTTATTAACGGTTTCCTCGTTAATAATACCGACTATAGCTCATAAATAGTATTCCTTTTTTTTTTTAGTTAACTAAACACTGGCCCAGAATGGATTCACATTTCGTAAAAATATAAATTATTAAAATTCGACTAAATATAAGCGAGTTATATGAAGCGTCCTAGCCTTAGAAAACTGTAATATCGCAGGAGGTTTCGATTTGAGAATTACTAAAAAGATAACGATTCTGATAATTATTGTAAAACTTAGTTTAAAACCTCTTTTTTTTTGTCGTTTGCGCTAATTCTTTTTCGCTTTACGAATACCTTATCAAATTTGGTATTATAAACGAAAAACGCCTCATAATTGATATTATGGTCTTACGCGAATCGTATAAGCGCCGCGAAATTGAAAAAATAAAATAAATCGATGAAAAGTTAAACCTTATAAATGTATTAAATAAGGGTGTTCCAAACGCGGTATTAAAAACTTTCGTATTAACGAATACTTTTTTCGTTAGTATTGTAAAAATGGTTTCATGATCTCTTTTAGGGTAAATATTTCACGCCCCGTATTTTTTATACGATTATATAGTTTTTAAAATATCATTACGGTTTAAACCTGCCATTTAAACCGCTTTCATGAAATTTATTTTACTTAGATTCGCTATTTAAACTTCTTATACGAAATTTTCTTCATTTAGATATGTTATTGAAACCGCTTTTACGAATTTGGTTTTCTCGTTTATACCCGTATTTTACATCGTTTTTACTATATTATCACTTTTTTTATGTATTCCTACTTTATTAAAAATACTTTCATTTTTTACATTCAACCTTTTTTATTTTCGTTACGATTTTTTTGAAAAGAAATTACAATACTATGTAGCGTATTGTACTATAGCTGGGTATACCTGCCCAATAGAAAAAAGCAGCTATTTTTTACTAAAAGCAAAGGGAGATAGCGACACCGTTGCGTCCCCACTATCATTTTCATTGCTGCCTTCCTCTTTTGTGCTGGGGCTACCGCCATTACTATTATCGACGCTGCCATCGGCGTTATTGAAGGGGTGACCCTATGACTTAGGCTAAATACCCTTAGGCAAAGGCGCGGGGAAGTCATTACCCTTTTTACAGCGACACGAAATGACATCGTCGAATTCGCCTACGTAGTATATGCGTAAGCCCCGTTTCCAGGAGGTAATAGTAGTTGACGACTCCTTAGTCTGCTGGTTATTGCCTATTACTAATTTATATCGGTTGATTTTAGTTATCTATATAAGTACTTGTTTTTTTAAGTACAATAAACTATATTTTTGTAAAAGTGAAAAAATTAGGTTTGCGGTTAAAAGTATAGGCTAAAAGTGAAATTATTATAAAGTCGGTAGGCATATAATACGGTTTCGGCTTAAGGTTCTAAAATTACCGAAACGGGAACGTATCTGATACTAATTCGTTAGTAATGGTGGTAATAGGCCGAACAACTCCCGTTTTAATAGTAATAGCTAATAGATTTTCTTATAGCCGCGGACGCAATACACGACACGTAAAGCGTGTTTATAAGCGGCCCGAATCTACGGATTCGGATACTCCATTTTAACGCCTTACGCGTTAAAGAAACCTTACGACGTACCTTATCTATATATATATTGAGGCGGCGAAGAAATTCCGCTTTAACCACCTTATTCATAGGGATATTAGTACGACAAAAAGTACTGGATGGATTAATAATACAAATCGTGTTACAATTTCGCCAGTAGAGTTATATTTTACCAGTCTCAGCCTATTTTTCGAATACTACCCCCCTAAATACCTTTTTTCCCAAAGTTCATTTTAGACGTTCGTACGATTAGGCTTACAAAGGTTAAGGTATTCCTTCATCTTTTGATATACCGGCTTCAAACGATACTTAAATTATTATAATACGTTGTAATACAAGTTTAATATATTTAATTAAATAGACGATGGAGTTTGAAACCTTAATACAAAAGGGTAAAAACCTTGCCTTTGAGTATTAATTATAGTATTACCCTTTTTGAAAACCAGCTTTTTATACGATAGCGAATGTAGAATATATGAAGGTTTATGTGAAAATTATCGAAAGATTTAAATACAACTTGAATAGGTTTCTGTTTGAATATAAGTTAATGTAACAAATTTATTTTCATTCATGTGTTATTATATTAATTTACAATTCTTTTCAGCAATTTGTGATGTAGTATAAAAATACTGTTATTATAATTGTTTAAAACAACATTTTTTAAATTTATTTACCTATTTGAGGGAGCGCTAGGTACGCTATAATAGGTATAATGTACCTATGTAATTAAATTTCTTCCCACGTAATTTACCACCCTTCTGAAAAACAACTGTTAAAATTTAAAGGGCAATAAAAATGAAATTATCGTATAATCCGGGCTCACCCTAATGAACATTTACCCATTCCGGTTTAACTGGAACTTTTATATAATATTTATGATGTATATTGTCCTTTTCGTAAAATCATTTAAGGACTTTTACCGTTATAAAACTACCGAGGGTTTAAAAATACTAATAAATGGTAGAAGGAATGATTCAATGTCTGACATAATTTAATGTGATATTAAAATGAATCTAATATGTGCCTTATCTGGTACCTTCATTATTCGATTTTCAAAAGAACCACATGCTTAGTGTTTACACTGCGGCTATCCAATACGCTAATTATCCCAACCTCTATTCTTAGTGATATTTAGAATACTTTATGGTCTTTAATAAGGAATAGTATAAGTTTATCCACCTTTTCCAAGTTAAGTTAGGTAGGATTCGAGTAATTAATAGGATTAATTACACTGTTAAGAAGGTAGTAATAGCTGTAATTAAGAAAGTATTTAAAACCAAATATCTAGTAACGGTCCCGCATATTACTAAAATATTACAAAAAAAACCTTAATTCAATATACGAGTATACTTTAATAGTCTAATATTGGAGGCCTTTTAAAGCCCTTTGTAATACTCATAGTTGTTTGCCTAGTTTAGGTTAGTGTGTTAGGAGGTATACCCAACATTTGATCAAGGTTCACCAGTATAACATCCGTACCTTTCATTACTATTCTGATTATAAATAACGATTTTTATTGGTTAATATCCCCATACCAGATTTTACGTTGGGTATAATACCTAACCTTATGAAGGTTTCGAACCTATTTCACTTTTTGAATTAGTCGTCTGCTTTCGTGAATGGTACTATTAAACGTATAAAACCCGTTATATTAAGTGGGCCTATACAAATAAAAGTGAAAACTTTTAGGTAATTTCCAACGTCGGATACATACACTAGGTTCTTCATAAACTATATAGACGTAAGTCAAAACAATATAATTGACTAGGTGTTTTGGTAGGTTACACAATAATATATATATATATATAACGTATTAAAACATAATTATAGTAAAAGAAATAACTTCATATATTTAATATGAAGACATTCTGATTTAGAATTTTCCCCTTTCATTTCCAACTAAGGTAGGGAGTTGTTTATTTCAGAAGTCTATCGCGAAATAATCCTTGTTAGTCAGCCCCAAATTTAATTTTACGTTAAACATAAAGGTCTCTATAAAAGAACCTAATATCGAGTTAACATTGAAAGAGATTTTCTATAATCTAAAATGTGTAAGATTAAGATCTTAAATATTTATAAGGAATAGTTTATCGATTTAATGTTTACGAAATTATATCGATAGTTTTAGATAAAGTAGAATATTATATTAAAGATTTGAATCACATTTATAAAAGGGTAAAGCCATGGTTGAATAACATGTGTGAGTAGTAAGCTTTAGAAGATTTGGTAAGCATTACAGGTATATATTTAAACGGGGAGAATGGTGTTCTTATATATTTGTTGATACATATTTTCCATCTGAACTTTATTAATATAAAGTATAGTTTAACTAAAATTCAGCTCGATTTGAATTACGGGTAGAACGATATGGTTTTCTCTTTTCGCATAATTATATGTATTTGAAACGAGTTTCCGTAATTTCGGAGATTTCATTAACATGTAAATGGCTTTCAGAGCCTTTACAAAGATTGTAATTTATAAGGTGTTAGTAAACAAATGGGCGTATACTTTCGTTCATTTATTTTTTTAATTATTTATATACGGTCAATAGGCAGTTCTCTACTCGAATAAAGTTTATGAAGTAAATAAACCTTAGGAATTCATCGATTTTACTGTTATAAGGAAAGTTTACGAGACCCAGCTGCGTGGCGTATATTTTCCCAAAAGAAAATTCTTCTGGTAATATTTAAACGGGTACTTATTGTAACGTAAAGGATTCAAATAAGATATACTTCCGGTTTACAAAAATTCAATAAGTCTATTAATTGATATTATGTTTTTCTCCTTTGAAACTCTTTCAATTAAATATATATAGCGAATTAAGTTTTCATTCCCTTTAATAAACCTATGTATTATAAAAGGGAATATTAAATCGTTTTTTCGTAGTAAACGATATTAGCATAAACCTTTTGGATAACTGAGTTTATACAAAGTTTTTTATATCATGGGGTATTGAGTATTATAAGGAAAAGTTTCAGCGTAATATTATTAGGGTATAAAATACTTTTGTCTAGTACAACGACTTTATAATGCGTTTTTATTTTTTGAGGTTTAGTTAAAAGTTATTATATAATCATTCTGTATTTTCTACTTCAAATACATCATTTTCAGATTTTTCCATAAGCTTATTAATAGTAGACGGTATTTATATTTCTTTTAGTTCTTAAATCGCTATTTTTAATAATTTATGATCTTAAATACTTATCAATTGAATTTTGATATGTTTCAAAGAATTCGAATGGATAAGAGCATGTATGATTTCTTGGACTTTATTTTACTTTTGATAAAGTTAACGATTCATAAGAGGGAGGAATGCCCTGTCGTTTCATTAAAGATGTCGTCATTTCTCTTATTTACGGTATTGAAATGATTATGTTAAACTGAAAGATTGTTTTAAGTATAGGGAAGAACGTGTAAAAAGAGTTTAATGTATTAGTTTACAATTGTTTTATTTCTAAATTGCGCTGTATAGAGTTTTACCATAATTTATTTGCCTTCGTTTTAGAATTATAAATCAAATGGAAGGTTCAGGTACGTTATAAAAATGTTACGATAAAATTTTCAAATATTGTTTACGACAAGTTATAAATGTTTGCTTTTTTATTTTCAAAATGATTTATATAACGAATCTTACTAGTTTTCATTCGAGTTGTATTGTTATTTTTCTGAAAACTTGTTTTTTGTTACGGTTTCAGAATTTTGAAAGTTAAAGGTTATAAATTTAACGAAAATATTAAAGAAAACCATCCATCAAGTCTAAGAAATTAAATTGGAATTCGCATAGGAAAAGTTCGAATTATTTCATATTTCAAGTTCAAATGATTTGATTCATTTTAATATATATGATAACCCGTTCGTATTTAACAAAGACGGTGATATCAGTTCTGTCGTTTAATTTATTAAGTATTTGATGGTTTGCGGATTTTATTCATTAAGGTTTTAATCTAATTTAGTAATGTTCGGACAGAGTTTTGCAACGAAGTAGATGATCAGCATTTTTAAGGTCGCTTGTCATTGTGAAAAACTTTCTTACATGTAATTTGATCACCTTATTTACCTACTCCACAAGGACTTTATCTTTGTAATTGTATTTATAGTTATATATTGCAAAAAAAGCAGATACTTTAAAGGCGGTTAAAATAATTTTAAAAATGAAATTAACTTTATGCTAGTTATTGTGATTAAGGTAATAGTTTAATTATACCGTATTACACTTAACTTTTTCATTCGTAGAGTTATAGATATTACATTAGAATAAAATTTCTTAAAGTAACAAAGATTTAACCTTATTTATAAATTTTAATGGTCGATGTTAGATACCTTTTCGTACGGAACCTTTTGAAGATAAGGGCGATTTAATTGCACTTTTCTCCCTAATAGGTCGCTGTTGAAGATATCCCGGTTTCAGGAAAGAGTATCTCAGAAGGTTGAGTAGGAGGTGTACTATGGCTAAAATATTTTCAACGATTGAGACTAATTAGGTTTTTAATTTCGGAAATTTACTTTCATCCAAATATTGGAGTTTTAACGTTGTCAAATAAAGGGTTTACGACTTTCTATCGCTGAAGATTTTTGGGGGGCTTTTTTAAGGCCAATTTCAAAAGCGCCTAAATTCATATCGAAGTCCATAACGGATTTAATATGGTGTTTTTCGAAAAGAGAAATTTCCCGAAATTTTTATTCTTGGGTTTTTAACTTTAACAATCACGATATTATGGTTTTTACGAAAGTATGGAAATTTTTAAAAGACGGTATAAAATATTTTGGGGGTGAATTTTTGTTTTTTCAGGATAATAAAAAAGTTCTATTGAGTTTTAGCAAATTTTATCCCAAAAATGTATGTTTTTAACGTAAACCGAATTGGGATTTCCACGGCTTAAAAACCGTAATCGTTAACTTTTATGGGGATATTACAATATATATAAATACTAATTTTATAATATAAAGTTTAAAGAACGACGTTATAATCTTTTCCTATTAGGAATACAACTATTTTTTAACTATTACTAGTATTTACAAGTGTTTTTAACGGTGTATAGGAGTCCTGGATATATATAAATCGTTGTTGATAAGTGTGTAAAAAATTTATTAGGAAGGAAGTTTTTATTAGGGCTTGTTTCAACATAAAAAATACCTTATTCGTTTATAAAGTTAAGGTTTTATGTCGAAATAAGATAAAATCAATTAAATTCAATTGTTATACTTATAAGTAGGAGTACGTGTTCTGTACGTATAAGCGGTGGAATTTGAAATATTGTATTAAACTAGGTTTGGAATAAGGAAAACCTTCGTATAAGGGCTAACCAGCTCCTTTATCACCTTTCTCATATCCCTTCCTTTACTCTTTTTACTTTATAAGGTACTTGTATAAGGATTTGCGGCGTATTACCATTGGTGTAAGCTTTTCAACGCCGATAAATGTTATGTGTATTATAAAAGAGAAAATGGTACGTCTTATTTTATTTGTTGTCCATTCTTGTTTTGAAATATTGCGTAAAGACCGTATTGATTTGAAAGGGTTTTTAATATTTATATGAAGGAAAATTATTTTAAAATAAATTTCTTAGAACGTTCATAACTTTTAGAATTTCGTTTAAGTTATATATTGTTTACTTTTCGACTTCAAATAACGGACTTTCCTCAGTGTAATGAAACAGTATTTAAGTAGTATCTATAGGTTTACGGATCCTCGTTTTACGCCCGTTAATAATTATATTTGATTGACATTTAGGTTTCCTATAATGTTTTCTCTTTTTCGCTTCCTTTAATTTCTTTAAACAACCTTCAAACATTAAGTAATAGGTAGATAATAACCATTAAATAGGTTTTAATAGCGGTGGTTATTAGTAGTCATTATTTACGGGTGTAACAGGGGGTATATTAGGGTATTTCGGTTGCGAAAAAAGAAGGGGAAGCGATTGCGAAGGCGTTCTTAGCCCACAGGGAGTTGTCGTTTGTATCCTTTTACTTGGCTTCCTCCTTACGACTGATAATACACAAAGTTAGTGTAATTGACTTAACAAATTCAATGGCTATGTAAAACGGGCAACGTAGAATCGTTAAACAGCTCGAAAACATTTTAGTAAATAAACTGGCACGGTATAATACCAAAAGTATCGAGATATTAATGCCAGCGGAAACGCACCCTTTTTCATGTTTTGTAGCTATACATAGGTTAATTTAACCGCGCATAAGTAAAACTTTAATGACTTTAACAACAGAAGTACTTAACATTATTGCTTAATATATACAACCATTAGCTTGATAGAATATCGACCAAACATATCTAATATATGTGAGGTTATAAGCTGGAATCATAATCTACTTTTTAGCCTTCTTAGCTTTAGTTAGGAAGGCGTATACTGAGATCGCGGGAGCGGCAGTCTTTATCTTACCTGTATTCATAGTACGCTAGGCGGTTAATATAATGACAGCGCGCGTTTTAATAACGACTTTTTCGTATAATGGGGTTGTTATATAAGGTTAGCGTATATAAATAAGGACAAACAATTATTTATTTCTTTATTATTAGATTGGCTTATTTATTATTAGTGTGTATACCTAGAGTGGATATTTTTGTTTGTTATTGCTTTTTAGTAATGCGTGAGAAATTATAGCGTAATTATTTTGGGTTTTTGTTGGAGTTTAATAAAGTTTTTTAATTGCTACTTAATAATGCGCGCCACCATGCACTTAAGACCCAGCCCCGCGTGCATAACCTTTATAAATAGCTTCAACAGTGTTTTATTCTTCTTTTTACCTATTTCCAGACCTTATTTTTTGCCCAAATTTCTATGTGCGATTTATGGTTAAAAAGTAACGCGTTACATGAAATATTACGGCTTATTTACCAGTTATAGGCCCCGAATAGAAAGGATTACACGTTTTACGTAGCTATGTTATGGTGGTATTTATTATTGATTATTGTTTCAATATAAATAGACATTGGATCTCAACTTTATAAACCATAATTACTGTTAGATTAGAGTTATAAACCCCTATATTTTTTTAGAGCCTTGGAAGTTTATGGGGTACTTTAAGGTCTTGATAGGATATATGATCTTCGGTTCGGGTTTTTACTTTCTTAGGGAGGTTGTTGTGCGTAGGAACCTTAGGTTAAAATCTCTCCTACTAGTGTCTATAGCATTATCTCAGCAGCAAGCATTTTGTGCTATCAAGTGAAAGTGAATCCAATTTTTTTAATAATTGTAAATATTTGAACTCTTTTTTTTCGATTTTTGAAAAAATTTATTCGTTCTTGATTTTTATCGATAATGTATATATATTAAGTGACGTAATTGAAATCTTCATTTCATCTCCACGTATAAGAGTTTGTTTTATATCGTATTATAGGTTTTGTTGTGAAAGCGTTAATATATATGATTATTCGATCTAATCTTTCGGAAAGATAGTTCGCATAATGGAATTGTGTTTACGTTGAGATGTGATTTGCAATGAAATTTATTGTAAGGGTATGATACTTGAATATGCATGATAATTATCATTCGCGAAAAATTGGGATATATTATTTATTTATGAATCGATATTTTTTGAAGGCAATTTCCCCAGTTGAAATTCTTTCAATTTACTACTTCAAGTTTAATTTACGTAGTTATATAGATATTATTTTAATATGAAGTTGAATAAAATGTTTGAACGGTTTACGTTTATGCTATAGTGAAAATGTATTCAATTAACAATTTTAAATATCAGAAGAGCTATTTTTTGAAGTACAAATAAGTTGTGGTTTTGGTTTGTAAATTGTAATGTTTTAGTAATCGTATAAGTAGTAGTTTCTAACTATTAACGCGTTGATTAATTCTTTTATTACCTGATTTTAGAATAACATTTAATTGCAGTAAAGTAAAATTGATTGTATTGAATGCAAATCAATTGCAGTTTATTACTCAATTAAATGTGGAGTTCGAACCGAGCAGTTGCTCATAGAAACCAATGTGCAGACTAGATATCGGTTTACTAAACTTAGAAATAACATATTATTACTTTTAATTTAGGACAATAGTTTTTTGGACTGAATATTTGAATAGACTAAAGTATAACAATAAAGAACTATTAGTACTCATGAATATTTAATAGTTGAAGTACAAATAAGCTAAGTAGAAAAAGCAGTTACTTTCAAGTTGTTGTTATTTGTTCAAGTAAAGTAGCAGAAAGACTTTTGCGCAGTGCTTTTATAAAATTTGTAGTTATTTACAGAAAGAATAAGGAGAGCTTATAGACTAGACATTTGTTTATAGTAGTCCAAAAGTGATGACGATATTGGCAAATCACGAAGATATTCTGATTGAATTAATCTCAAAATTAAAGAGTCGAAAGTAACCGCGAAAACCATCAAAATTAATTGTTAACAAGCGATTACCAACTTACTAAAACTCTTCAAGTTGGTAAACGGTGAAGTTGGTACTGTTAACCGTTAAGTTAAATGTACCTTCAACGATAAAAAATAATATCACTAAGTTTTTTCCATTATTCCCCCTCCCGTTATCTTAAAATAGTTAATCGAGCACTCAATAGATAAAGTGTACTTCAATAACGCTAAAATCAACATCATAACCAATTATGTTAAGAAGAAAGCAATGAAAAACCTCGAATTCAAATTCGTTAAAGACTTAAATAATACTTCATGGCAAATGAACGCTGATAACACCGTTACAATACAATAAATTTCTTACGTTATCTGTTATTCTATCATAAATTGAAATGTTATGGGATTTAACCAAAAAAATCAATGTTTTCAATAACCCTTACGAATTATTCAATAACGAAAGCTTATAAATGTAGAAGAAGGTGAATGAATAGGTCAAAATTAGGCTTAAAACTAGACTATATAACTAAAAAATTAATATCCTAAAAAGATGGATACGAAAGATAATATAACAAACCTACTTTAAAAATTTGTTACAAATGAAAACTATTGATAGATATATGAAGACAAAGTTAAAGATATTATAAGCCACAGTGTTTCTAAATACACATAAAAACCTTTACAACGTTTCACTTGAAACAAATTCCAGATAAACTTCTTAAACCCTTCTGCCCAAATATTTCAATGTGTTACTACTGTCAATAACTAGAAGCATTTATTTACTAACATATAACGAATTATCAAATCTATTCATCGATAAATACAAAACTAAAACAAACCTATGAACTAAAATATCGATACGAGCAAAAACCTTACTAAATCTACAAAATTTCTTAACAAATCCCCCTATACGTTTCATTTTAATAGATTCGTTAATAGTAACAAACGGAATAATCATGGAAGTGAGTCTTTATACTAGAATCTAAAATGAGTACAATCACTAACCTTTATCCTTAAACTTAGCTAAAGATTATTATACAACCTACCAATACTTCTAATTTAAGGACCCAAATAAGTCTTAAAATTATTATAGTATTTTACCCCTCAAAATACAGGAATAATGTATATGGATTACTTAGCAATTACGACTTGCATAAAGATTTGAGGTAATAAGGAGAAAGATAATGATAAACCATATAATTTCCTAGAAATGCAATTAAGAATATTATTTAATATTTTCCGCCAGGTAAAGATGTAGTTACTAGGTTTCTACTCATTATTTTCCAATACTATCACTGGATGAACGAAAAATCATTACCTTTGTTACCTAACAAATTACGTGTGATTCTGCGAAATATACAATGGCTTTAAAGATCATTGCAAACAAATTATTAACCTTATATAATATCAAAAAATAACTAGAAGATTATCAAGTGATGATATTTAATGTAATATAAAAAAGTGAGAAGCGAATATTAAACTTTTTAATTAGATGTTAAATAGGCTAATACTTTGTTAATAAGCTATATTGAATGTTAAAGTTAGAGAAGATACATCGTGCTAGTAAGTTCCTCAGGTTATGATGGGGTATAATGAGTTTGAATACACTTTGCAATACTTGAATGGCACTTATAAAGTTAGTTTTTTTCGTTAATTACGATTTTTAGAACTGTAATCACTCGAGTAACAAGTTTAACTAGTATATTCCACTAAATTTTCTATTTATGTATTAAAGATAACGATAAAAACCTCGCATTAATATAATATATTAATTCCAAATATACAAAAAAATGAAAATTTAGAAAACAAAAAGCTTCGAACTAGAAGCCTGAATAGTAACCCGCCAAACAAAGATACTTTAACTTACATAAAAGTTTCTCCTATAATTCATTATTAAAATAAAGTTAAAAATACTTAAGTTGTAATAAATAAGGGTTTTGATCAAAACATTATATTACAATTAAACGTTACTCGAATTAAGTGATGTTTCACGTTTAATACCTTTTTGCCTCTAATTTTAAATGAATTCAACACATTATAAACCTTAAAAGAACAAAGAGAAAAATGAAAAATAAATACTTAAACTATCGGCTGGCATAAAGACACTGTTTATGGCTTTGAAGTATTATAGTTACTAGCCGATTACACCTTCCTATATTGTATGACACATAAAAACTTTTATTATCATTATAACGATAAAGACTCCAGAATTATGTATCTGTTTACAATTCGCGATCGTTACGCGATTCATATCTTTCAAGGTATTATACCAAATACTATGGCGGTGCGATACTTGATAAGATGTTATTCGTAATACATAATATTATGATAGGATATTAATACTAATACGAAATATAACTATACGTGTGTTAATAGAGCCAAACTTAAATTTGGCCTTAGAAAATAAATTTCCTTACTTAACTCGACGATTTTGATTACAGTTGTTGGAGTTATTGTGTTCTACATTTTGCCGTTTTGGGGTTTTTTTTTCTTGGAGGATATGAAAAACCTTGGCGTCAACGTCAACGTTCACACTATTAAACTAATCAAAAATGATTGTTAATAGTTTTCACTCATCTTGAAATATGGGTACTTATACTTTTATCTTTATATATTTGATTTTGCAGTGTTCAAATTAACAAAGTCAGAATTTTGTTGATTAGACACAGTATTTAATTACCGTACAATTAATAGGCTATATAAAGTTATCAAGACAACTAGTAATAAAAATTTAGATTTATCCGTATTATAAAGGATTGAGAAACTCTGTTTCTATTTAAGTTTATGTTAAAAAGAAACTGAAACTTCCAAGTTTTCATTAACAAATTGGATTTAAACCACAAACCCGAACCTTACGTCGTTTACTGTTTAACAACATTATACGATATAACTATTGTTAACATGATTGTAATAAATAAAATATGAGATGTATTATATACATTGTGGATTGATACGTATTTGTTACATTTAAACGTGTTAATCTAGAATGTTATCACTAACATCGCTACAATGAAGTTCCAAACTAACATTGGATTGGTAAAGATTGCATGTAAATGAATGCTTATCGAAAAATATTAAACTATCAGTAAAATTGAAACTATACACACTCTTTAACGCAAAGTTTACAATATTGTTAAATTTGAAATCGTCAGTTTCACAAATCAAGAAGGAAAATGAAAAAGATAAATGAATAGTATTTATGATATTATTAGTCCTAACGGTTTAATACCAATTTCAAAGGTATTTTGAACGTATTTACCCATGGTAAATAAATCATATTTGTTACTTAATACCTAAACAAGATCTGTTGTATATAGAAAGATTTGGGGGAGTAAATAAAGAATACGGAAGACTTTAGATTAACCATGTCTTTGATATTAAAATATTAACCCTCAATAATGGAGGTATTATCTTTACCGCTTAAAAATAAAGTCCATATACTGAAATCACTAGTCTAATATAATAACTTTTATAAGATGTGAAGTATCAAAACTCCAAATGTAGTTATTGAAAATGTATAAGGTTTTATCACCGTTTTCATTATATAGGTAAAATCGTATAATGAACCTCTCTAGATTGAAGATCCTTTGGCTGAGAGGATTGACTAACATAATTTACCTGAACCGATAGATAAAACTTCTTGAGAAATATTATTATACAGACAACTATGTAAAAAAATAGTATATAATAAATAAGAGGACGGAGATAAAGATTGAAAATTTAAACATATATAAACTATGGTATAGGTATCGTAAAAGCAGAAGTTTGATAACGTGCTAGACGTAGTAAAGATATTATTAACACGCCGTGAAATTTGTGTAAAGAAAACGACGGAGTTAAAATTCATATTTTATACACATGAGATGTGATTCAAATTTAGATACTGACATAATTTAAAGTTAAAAACGTGACTTTTTTGAATTCGAAGATAATTAATGATGTTAAAAGTAAATTTAAAAACCGATTGAACAAATATTTAAGGTAAATATTATAAATTTATAGTGATAGAGGCTAAGACTAGATCCTAACTTAATAGCTTATAATATCAAATATTAGTTTACGCCCAATGGTCGAAATTGTTAGTTTAACTACTAGCGTAAGCAGTAAGGTTACCATTCATGATCGCGATATTACGTAAACTTATTCTAAAACCGCCACTGATTTTCAGCGGATTGTATTGTTAGAGTTTCTAAAAGAGCTACAGGATAAGTTCTCTATTGGAAAGATTAAGCGTTATGTTAATTTTTCTTTAAAATTGTTAAAATGAACGTTTATTAGATTTTGTCGTATTATCTTTACTTTAGGATTGGTTTGTATACAGAGTTATTAATTTTCAATCTATACATACTGATTACAAACAGCGAAAAATGAGTAGAATTGTCATATATATTTACTACACTCCATTTTTGGATACGGTTTGATTTGTAATATCAAAGTAGTATATTATCAAAAACTGAGGTTTTTGGAAGGATAAGCCAATTGAAATATTTATTAAGGGTATATAACTGGATTTTAGTAGGATATTAATTTTTATTCATAGTATGAATAGAAATTATAGCATATATTTAAATTTGTGTTGAAAAGGGAAAGTTACCGATTCAGTAAATATTGAAACGATAATTAAATTCAAATCGTTGCGCTATCTTCAACACAAAGTTTTAACAGCGTATATAGCAATGCTTTCCTAACCGTATGAATTTTATAATTCATTAGTTACGGCAGAAATATAAAATCCACTAACTCGAAACTCTAACAAGATAAATCAAAACATATAGTGACAAATAGATAACTTGGATAAGGGTATTAATATGGTTCTAGTAGGCTTAACAACAGTAAAATTTATAATCTTTATAAACGGCTTCTTTGTGAACAATACCAACCTTACTTTATACATCTAATTCCTTATAATGCTCGTCAACGAAGATAAATCTGATAAAAACTTTACGATCATTGGTAACCTAGTTCACTAGACATGTATTAAGTGTAAAAGCATTATAAGAAACGTACTAACATCTAAAGTTTACAAAATAATAGCAGATTCCAATATTAGTATAGTAATTAATGGTATATTGAGTATTGTTATCAAAAATTTGAAATAACCTACGATACCTGTAATTATTTATACTACGTCCCACAATTTCTAAATGTACTTTTGAACGCTTAGAACAACTAATAAAAAGCGTTTAATAATAAATATAGTAATATTAATGGAGGCATACCAAACTCAATTAATAAAAGAATTCAAATTATTTAATAATAAAAACAACCCCACTAATAATATAACCCTTATTACTCCTATCAGCGCCCTAAAAATATATATAAACAATAACTGAATAACAGTTTATATCGAAGGACACGTAAACCGGACGGCATATGACAAAAAAAAATGCACTGCAAAATTGAAAGACTACAAGGACGCTAAAAAAAAAACCTATTGAAAACAAATAGCAAAGACTACAATATTGGTAGCGTATGAGTTGATAAAAAAAGACTTACATGCTAAAACATAACAAATTAATGTCCGAAATTATAGGGCGGAGGCCTGTAATTAGAATGGAATTTGGGTATAAAACTAACTGGAATTAAAAGAGAAATACCGATAGGGATAAGAGGAACTTTTAACATTATTTTTGATTGATATTCGACCATACTAGCACATATGTACAAGAACAAAAAATCGTCAGTAATGAAACAATACTCAATTGCAGAAAAATTAAGTTGATTATATGAATTAAAAGTTTATTGTATTAACTGCATATTGATTGCAATATGGTGCCAACTTCAATATAAAGCACAAACCAAAGAATTGTCTACACCAAATAGTGTGAATATTGACCAGAAGTTTACCAAATTGAAAAGTAAAACACCACTACTTTCAATACAATATACTAGTGACTTCGACTACAATTCGAATCGACTATATTATTACGATAAATAATTATCAATACTGATTGGTGATTATTATGTAAAGCACTGATAATCTAGGTAGATGAAGAAGATACTTTGAGATTACGCTTTGCAATTGAATAAGGTAAAGGAAAGTTTTTTTCCCCTGAAGCTCTCCGGCTATTTCATCGTTGTATATAGGTAGTAAAATAGAGATCGTCTTTGTATGATACTATTCACAGGCACTTGAAAGCGACGATGGTATCGTTTTACCATTAAGAAGTATTTGTTGAACTAATTTGGAAACTAATTATTGAGATTGACCGTTAACAGTTTTAAAATATTCAAGTTAAGAAGCGACTATAAACTTGTTAAGACGTTAAAAGATGGTAAACAGCTAATTTATTATTGCGAACCGCTAGTTTGAAATATCAAGCATCAAAAAATCAAACTGCCTATTATATTTTTTGTATTAATCTTTCCCTTTATTATAAGAGCATCAACTATGGACCTAAACCAATATCAAGAAAGGTTTTGACAACTTCAAGATTGAAATCGTTACCAACTTCGTTAATTAAAAGAAATTGAAACCCTAGGAACCATATTTGTTAAATATTTAACAACAACTTATGACTTATAGAGGTTGAGGAATCCTTTACCATAGATTACTTGATTAATTACCTTAGTATCTATATTTTTAATACACGTTATAACGAATATAGTTATAGCATCGAGATATTTTATGGCTTCGCTGAGTTCTTTATGAATTGGTTACTGAATATGTGGGGGGAAAGAACACAAACCTTTGTTAGAGTGAAATTGTAACATAATCTATATAAATAAGTAATTTACTTACTAGTTAAATTTGGGGAAAAAGATCATCTTGTGTAAGTAATTTACGAATGCGTTAAAGATATAGATATTTCATAGGTTTGTGAAGGAAAATACAAAGGTATCACTGGCAACAATACTTGTTATTGCCCTGATACACGTTTGTAATGTTTTATCCAATTATAAATGAATCCCTTGAACCCTCTAGTACAAGTACATGGAAGTGTTACTGTTGTTGAAAACGAGGAATGCTTGATTGATTTGTATGTGGTAAACCATAAAATTTATTAATTAACCAAATAAAAACTCTAATACTATTAAAACTCTATTAGAGAGCCTTATTATACTAGTAAGAATATCACCAAGTTTACGGAAATACTGGACAAGTCTTTGAACACCCTTAGCACC
Source organism: Anisogramma anomala (assembly GCA_038502455.1). Taxonomy (NCBI): domain Eukaryota; kingdom Fungi; phylum Ascomycota; class Sordariomycetes; order Diaporthales; family Gnomoniaceae; genus Anisogramma; species Anisogramma anomala. The sequence continues at coordinate 24,095,529 of JASMMZ010000002.1, forward strand.
CATAACACCTTTAGTTCCAACATGTTATCTAGTAATACAAAACTTTATAATGGAGAAAGTGTGTACTTACGCGCGAATTTACGGTAGGTATAACTACTGGCTTTTTTCCTTTCAATTTAACCAAAAATAACTACTCTATCTACCAACAATTCTGATTCGAGGACAAAGAGAAGCCGTACTACTATTATAGATCTTTTTTTTCCCAAGATGTTGTTATGGTGGATACGGATTTTACAGCGGTTGAAATTTTTATAATGATTTGGAGTATTAAAGAGAAGTATAATATTAAGTTTTATGACCTAGTAGATATCAAATTACGATCTCTTTTGACATTTTCTATTAAATAAAAATTCAACCATCAGATTTAAACTCGTTCTTTTCCAGTATTTTTACCAGATAAGCCAAAGATTTTTAATATTATCACTTGAAAAATTACGTATCGTTTCGTAAAATAAACGATAGCTTTAAAGGTTATTTAGATTACGATGTTAACCTCGCCTTATATTATATAAACTATAATGTAATTAAGTATTCATATACTTTGAAATAGGGGAAAGAGTGCAAAATGAAGATGAATCATTTACATTCGATACTTAATAGGTTTATGTTTTGCTAATAAGCGATAAGAAATGTTGGAGCTGGAAAAAATATACCATGCTAGCAAGATCATCAGGTTCTGAAAAAGTACAAAATGTTTAAATACCACTTATAATGATTCAACGCCACGCGTAAGAGCTTTTTGAATGAATTTTGTTTTTTGTTTACGATTGTAATAGAACGGGCGGCAAGTTTAAATAATATATTCCCCTAAAAATTTAACCTAGCCAATTAGGACCATGATAAAAACGACGTGTTTGTCTATTAAACCTATTTTATATGTGTTAGGAACAGGAAAATTGGCTAGCAAAAGACTTTGAACTGAAAACATAAACCAAAACACGAGTAAAAATGGTACTTGTGATTAAACTTAATTAAACTTGACGAATTTCCTTGCTAAACTGAAGTTCAATGGTGCTAAATTTTTAATGAATCAGATTATGAATTAACAAGTTACACTGCTATTAAATGCCGATCTAATCAGATTATATATAACATTTAACACCCCTACGCTTTTGATTTTGAATATATTAAACTGGTTCCAGATTGTGAAGGTACGGAAGCAGAATATAGCATATGAACTCCGGCTAAAAAATATTATAATGACTAACGAATGAACCCTTCTTTCATCGCCCAATAGATAAAGACTCAAACCATCATGATAATGATGGAAACCCCGAATATACGTAGGTTTTTAATATTTACGATTGTTATGCGAAGAATAGTTTTTAAGGTATGATTCCGGATAGTGGAGCAATGCGATACTTAATAAACAACTATCTGTAACATAACACATCGTATTAGAGAGGAACACAAATATCATCAAGGAACTTAACTATATGAATATCGGTAAATCTAAAGTTGGATTTAGTTTTGGAAATAAACTCTTTTTACTAAAGTCGATGATTATGACCATAATTGTTGAACTTATCATTTTTCACATTTTAAAATAAATTACTATCTTTTTGTCTTACTAAAAAAATACGAAAAACCTTGGTGTTAACTGTAAGTTTTGAACTAACTAAGTAGTAAATAATAAGGGTTGAAAGTTCTCACTTCAACTCAAAATAAAAACACATTTAATTTTACCTTTCAAAACAGGAATTAATAGTATTAAACTTTGAAGAGTCGGAATTTTTTTAATTATACTTAAGATGTAATTTACACACGATTCATAAGTTATATAAAACTACCAAGGTAATCATATATGAAAATATGGACTTATCCGTATTAACATGAATTCAAAAGTTTTGTTACCATTATTAAACACATTCCAAAACCCCTTGTAAGTTTGAATTCACGTTAAAATATTGGGACTTTAGTTTCGAAATTTTCGTTAATGTATTTTACTTAAATAGTGATCCTATAATTGATATAGTTAAATGGCTAATAGCATTTTTAGGTGATAATCTTTTTAGGATCATTATGACAAAGGAATATGAAAAGCATTATGTAAGTTGTGGATGAACACATATATATGAACTTTAAATATACTAATTAGAATTATGAACATTAACTTTACTACGATAAAGTTTGAAGTTGAAGATAAGCTGATTGAGAGTTAGAGTAAATAAATGCATGTTAAAGTTTATTCAGGTATTAGTATAGTCAAAAAGATATACACTCTTTATCTTTTAAGTTACGATGCCTATGGTTTCAAGATTGGAAATTTCATAAGTTGAAACATAAAACTGTAAATGGTAGTTAAAGGCCTTAATAATAATATTCGTCCTACCAGTTTGATATCAACTGAATTACCCCCATTACCAAATATCTAAAGAAGGGATATATAATATAGAAAAGCCTTTAGAGAACTGAAAAAGGAACCTATAAGGCGTTAAATTGATTGTACCTTGAATATCAGAAACAAATAGTCGATAACGGATATATTATCTTTATCTACTTAAAGTGAACTTCCTATGTGGAGAGAATCAAATGGATAGGATTAATCCTATCAAACCATTATTGGTTTCATTATCTTTGGTATTACATAGGCCAAATTATATAAAAAACTCTTGAAGTTTGATTAAGATTTTGAAACTAAGCAAATTAGCTAAAACAATACTTTTCAACCGATCGCTGATACTTTTATGAAACAAAGACGGCGTGGATAACTGTTTAAGAAGAAGGTATAAAAGATAAAGTGGGCTAGTAGGAATGATCATAAACTTGGATTAATATATACCACGGCTTTGATATCATAAAGGAAGATGTTTCATAGCGATTTAACTATTAAATTACGTTTAAAGGGTATTATCAATGAACCGGATAATCTTTTTTTTTTTTAAAAAAAAAAAAAAAAAAAAAAAAAAAAAAAAAAAAAAACCCGACTTAAATTATAGCTTTTCTATTTCAGACGTAGTCAAACATAGGCTTTTAGTATAATTTGAAGGATAAAACGCCAGGATGTATACTTCCCACACAATTTATAAGGTTAAAGAGAAAACTATGGATCTACTAAATGCAAAGTTAAGGCACATCTTTTAAATGTACAGTAATAAAAGTAAAACCTAAATCCTGACCTAATAGCCTATAATCCCAAAAATTCGCCAGCGCCCAATAGAAGTAATTACTACTACTTTGACTGCTAGCGTAAGCGGTAAAATTAAGCTTAATAGTTATAATATTACGTAAGAATATATGTAAACCATGAATAATATTAAAAGGATTGTATTAGTAAAGTTGTTGAAGAATCCATGGAACAAGTTTCCTATTAAAATAGTTATAAATTATATTAAACTTTGTTATTAATTGTACCAAAATAAGTATTTATTTGTTTTTAACATATTCAATTCATTCGAATATCATGCTAAGCTTAAGAACATCAATATTAAACCAATGCTTCTTAGTTACATAAAGTTAAAATGTTTATATTATTGATATGTAAATGAAAAATACATTTCCCCTGGGTAGTAATCAATTTGTATTATCGAAATAACTTTCTATTAAGGATTTTAGCCTCTATAAATATAATCTGATTGAAATTTTAACTAGTGGTACGTAATTGAATTTCAATGGATCGTGAATCTACATCTATAATATTATAAACAAACGCAGTACGTACCTAAGCCTACGCGAAAAAGATCAAGTTACGAACCTAGAAAAAAAATAAGACCGAAAATGTAAGGTAATAACGTTATATTGAACAAAGAGTTCGTGCGGTTTATATCACCACGTTATACCAACCGAAGATATTTTACGATGTAGCGGTTATAATGCAGGTCTAAAATCCGCAAAATGAAGACTTTAACAAATTAAATAAACATATATAATAACAAATAATGAACTACAATAAAGACATTAATACAATACTAATGAATTTAATAACAAAGAAGTTAATAATATTCACGGACAGCTATTTTGCAAACAACGTAAACCTAACCTCTTAAATTGGATTCCTTGCAATATCTGTTCAGGAAAATAAATCTAATGGGAAATTTACAATTACTGGCAACCTAGTACACTATATATACATCAAATATAAACACTTAATACGAAACGTATTAGTATCTGAATTTTAAGTCAAAATAATAGAATTTGACATCGGCATAATAACTAGCGTTATACAAAATATTATCACTAAATAGCTAGACCTTCCTCCGATACAGGTAGTTGCTAGTATTAACTTTCAAAATCTTATGAAAAACATTTTTAAGTTCAGAACAACCAATTAAAAGCGCTTGATAATATATGTGATAGTATTCAACAAGATATACAAAACCTAAGACATTAACTATTTTATGTGAATAAATGAAAAATATTACCTCATTGGTATCAGAACTCAATGTATACCCCATGGCGCTGTAAAAAGAGTTATGAATATTAATGAGTTAATTATTCGTTTTTAGGGTTGCGTAAACCAGCCGGTATATGATGTAAAAATAAATACAGATAACTTGATAAATCGGAAAACTGTTAAGGTAATAAGGTTATCAAGCATAAAACGCGTACCTAGACCTGTCAAAAACAGGTAATGAATAGGGGTCGTATAAATTTGTAACGAATGGTTCAATTGTAGGTATAGAAGAAATTTATATTTGGAACCGTGTGGTAAAAAAAATTAATTAGAGTGTAATTGAGGTGTAAAATAGGCTAGGATCGGTGAAAACAATGCCGAAATATATGAAAGCAAGTTTAGCGGTTACCTTTGATTGGTGATTAGCTATACTAGCACTTATGCATGAAATGAAAATCCGCTAGTATTAAAACTGGAGTCAATCACAGTTCAATTAAATCAATTATATTAATTGTAAATTCATTCTATGAACTATGAGTTGATTATATGAACTGAAATTTAAATGAACAACTCAATATGTGGTACAAGACAAGTAGTCGCCCTTAGAAATTAGTGTGAAGATTACCTAGCGGTCTGATAAACTTATAAGTAATGCATGAACACTTTCAACTCAATACACCACTTACTTTGACCACGATGCGAATGAACTATGTTGTAACAATGAAAACCTATCAACAATAATAAAATATAATCTCCAAGACATCGTCGATTACATAATGACTAATTACATTTTACTTTTATCGATTACTCAATTATGGTGAATTATTCATGAAGTGAGATAACGAAAACCACTTGAAAGGGTTTTTAAATCATTGAATTTAATTTCTAATAAGTCATGAATAAAGAGACCGGATATAACTCAACAAGTTTTTAAATTCGATGGATAATAATAGAATTTGTATTATAAGTAACCACTCTAAGAAGTTATATATATTACGGTCAATCATAAACTTCAATTGGAAACAAATCCAACTACTTATGAAATATCATTGTAATGAAAAAGGTGAAAAATGAAATTCGGTGGAAGTTAATAAGAGTTTTGATAATTTAAGTGAATGCATCTGTAAGAACTCCAGATATTATGTCTCAAATCATACTCTCTAATTATAGTACTAGTCATCCAATAAATTTAGAAACGTAAGGTTTCCACACAATATCATAAGATACAGAATGTTATTTATGTAAATGAATGAGAACAATTGATGGTTCTCAACGATTGGACATTCAAAAATAAAGCTAAGAATATACATAAAATTAAAAACAAAGACTAGGAATGTAATATTGATGACTTTATAAAAAGGATTATATTAGAAGAAAAATTCATTAGATGATAGTATGAAAAGGTTAAGTATTAGAATAACATAATAAAGTTGCTAAAAAACAACTTGTAGGAATTAAATCGAGAAAACTATAACATTAAGCCAAAAATATGATGAAGTGAACAACTGGTTTCTATTAAAACTCAAAATTTTGTTCAACTTCTTGAAGAAATATCAATCAAAATATTTCAAAAAGATGAAAGGGCTTAAGTTTTTAATATGGTATCATTTAAAATATTGAAAAGTGAAAGAAGACGAGGGAGTAATTCAGCTGGATAAAAATTTAAAATACCATTCAAGAGCTTACTTTGAGAAGGTATTAACGAATCAACTATCGTAAGAGAAAGTTCTTATTTCAAGAGTATAACGCAATTTCTCAAAGTAAAATTATTCCTATTCTGACTGTTTTGGTAATAAACGATGAGAAACTTTAGTTTACTTAATGATTAGATATACTCTAAACACTTTCAAAATTTGAAAAAATTATATAGATCAGAGGGTAATATCTTTGTCCTCTCTATTCAAATAAAAAACTCGCTGTTTTCATTTTATATAATATTTTCATTATTGTTATGATTTTTATTGTCCATTATGTTATAGATTTGAAGTTCTTTCTGCGGAGTTTGCTTCTATCACTATTTGTAAAAGCTTGAGGATTTTTAGGAAAAACAAATTTACCGGTAACAAAAAAGGTAATAGATTTTCGTAATAATCTTAGGGTTGTAACAAATGGTTAGTGGGATCAGCGCAAAAAAGGTTAAAAAGAGGTGCATGACGGGTGAATTGTTTGCTTTTATGTTTGACTTGCGCCTCCAATTTTTCTATTTTCATTGGACGATTTCGGTTATCCTAAAAAGATTTTAGTATAATTCATTTACGTGATTGAAAAGGTTTACGCTCTTCTTTTATTTTTATTAGAGTTATGTGTCTTTTTTTGGTGGTAGGCTCTGATCAATATTACAGGCTGGCGCCTGGGCAAGTAGTTACCAGAGATCTAGCTTTAGCTGTTGCCATGCTTATCAGATGATCTGGAGCCGCTTAAAATCATACTTTTACACCTGTTACGTAACCGGGCCACCCTATTTCTGTAGCCTTATAACTGCTTTCTAACAGGGGTTTATCTCCCCTTCTATTTATCGAGGATTATAAATAGTATTCAATAGTATTAAACGATAATTTTAACTTAATTCTTTTACATATAATCTTCGTTTTTTTCCCACAACGGTACATTAATTACTTTAAAATATTTATAACCTAAGGCCTTTTTTAGACCTTTCGAACCTAAACCCCTAAACTTTAAAATAATTCATCAAGGTACGTATAAAGAATCTACTTGAAAGAGGAGCTTAATAATGTAATACAAATATTCAATCACTTAATACAAACGATTAACCAAAACCTTACATACCAAACTCGTCGAACAGAACTAAGCCGTTTGCGAATACGCTTTACGTTTAAGATAACGTAATATCGACGTAGTAATTACGTTCATAAACATGATCTAGTAGTTAAAAATTGCTTCGGACACACCTAAATCTTCTAAATAACCCCTCCTTTAACGGGTTTTGTTTTTACGTTACTTATAAACAACATAACTATCGTGTCGCTGCATAAAAAACCCGCGTTAATTTACCCGATGATAATGACGACCCGAATACGTTAGAAACCGTTATTATCCAGCTTATTAATTGAAAAAGAACGTTTCGTAAACAGTTTTATATTTTTAACGTGCAAAAAACTTTATTTATTAAAGCTAACGACATAGTTTGGAAATTCACCATAAAATTAGTTATCATAAAAGAAACTATAAGCGATTCATTAATGATTAATATATTTCTAGTTTTCAATATATGTGTAACATGAAAAAAATGGGTTGCCCTTGTTCAACTTATTAATAAACAACTTTACAAGCTTCGCATTTGGCATGATATAATTAACTATATTAATAATATTGGTACTGGCGATATTACTTATAACAGGAGTAGCAACGGCGACATATCCGCTCGCGATAATTAGAGAAAGATTATCATTACCGACGTACACACCTTTGGAACTAATACTAAACAGCGCGTTTCCTAGTTTAACCACTTGGAAGTCTCGTAGCGTAAAAACTTTGACTTATATCTTAGATACGACACAGATAGTTATCTTATTCATATCTAACTATTAAACCCCATACAACGTCCAATCAACACCGGTATCAAAGCTAATATAGGTATTAACCTCATTTTTACTGATGATTTTATCGATTTTTTTTAAAAAAAGGAAAAAGTGTAACTCCTATACAGAATCGCATAGAAGAGTTAAAAGAACTGTAATTTGACCCGGTATCTTGCTCCCAATGTGATATAACTTTCAAATTAAAATAGAATCAATTTAAAATTTCATTCAATTTATTGACACTTGAATAAATATAGGTTATAAATATTTTCACTCTATAAGTAAACAACTAATCCGCCGATTGAAATTGCCGCGTATTTCTATCCCAAATCGAAAATTTAATAAAGTTACCCATTGTGTATTTGAAATTAACCCACAACTTATTATCTATAACTTGTTTGAATATTAACTTTTATTAATACCGGTATCAAATGTGGAATTATCTAAGTCCTTATCTATAATATAATGTTATCTCAAGTGAATGTTAAATAAAAAACGAACTAGTGATTTACATCGTCCAAAAATATGAATTACTCCTAAAACGAGCGGGAAATTACCGAGTATAGGAACGGGTGTTTATGCTAGTATAAAAAAAAGCCTAAAATTGTTAGTACCACCACATTTTTTACTACAATTCGTAAAGCTTCAAAAGACAAAATCGCTACTATATGGCTCTTAGCGGTCTCCATAAAAATATTAATAAAACGTTAACCTTGAAACCATCCGTTTTCGTTAACAATAAACTTTCCAATACCTTGAAAAAGTTCGCTAATTTATTCGCCAAATCCCTAAAAAGCAAAGCACTTCATTAACTCTGCGAAACCAATTAGGAAATCATCCTTTAAAACGACAATTTAAACCTACGCTTAAAATTACCGTAAAAGTGGTTATACAGTATATTAAGGGGATAACTTTGAATATAAGAAAAACGTTAACCTAATTGTTGAACAAAAGCTATATTTACGTAAACAGCTCCTTAACGAGCACCCCCATGCTATTCGTTAAAAAACGGAAAAGGCCTATACTTTTATATCTATTACTGCAAACTAAACTCCATTACAAAAGTCGACCGCTATCTACTTCTCCTAATTAATTCAAAATTCGCAAATGTTTCACAAATTAAATGATTTACCAGAAGCGACTTTAAAACTGCTTTTTATAAAATTCTTATTAGACAGGCGACAAAAAAAAAGAAAAAAAAAAAAAAAACCACGTTGCGCACGCGTTTTAAAAATTTTAAATAACTAGTTACCCCTTTTAATCTTTTTGATATACCAGCTACCTATTAGATATACGTGAATAATTTATGAATGTCATTTTTTTCCATTTCTCCTTTGCTTACTTTAACGATATTTGAATATATTCGAATAATACTTTAAACAAATTAAAAACTAAAGTTTAATACATATTGAAAGCTTTAAATACTACTTATTCAAACATGAAAATATTTTAATATATATTCGACATTTAAAAAACCAAATATTTTAGGTTTGGTATTGAATCGAGAATTGGAGAATATATAAACCCGGAAATGTTACGTATTATCTGGGGATACGAAATTTCCATGTTCATACTCAAAGTTTAAGGTTTTTTCGATATTGACAAGTTATACCAGCATTTTATTCGAAATTACTTCTTAATCGATGACTATTTAATTCGTTTAATCAGAAAAGGCATCGCCTTCCGTTAAAGGTCCAAAGAAATGACTACTTTCGAATAGCTTAAGTTTTCCTTCCTCTTTAAACTATTTTTTCACTTAATGAAACCCTAACCGGAAAACTTTTTTAAACGCCAATTATTCCGGTTAGGTTTTCAAAGACTATTTACTCTAATGGAATGATTACGTTACTTTACAACTAATAAAGTTTTACTTTTATCGTTTATCACATGTTGAATACAATTACAACATCTACAATATGGAACTATTAAGAATTGTAAAGTGTTTAAAAGTATAAAATGTAAAGCTTCGAGATATAACCCGACCGGTTATTATCTTTACAAACTATAAAAACTTGGAATACTTTATAACTACCCGACTACTGTCCGAACAATAAATTCATTAGTTGAAACGACTTTTCAAATTCAATTGTACATTATCTTATAATTCAAAGACAAACTATGTGCGACCTAATGTACTATTTAAACGAATTCAGAATATTTTCAAAAGACTTTTTAACTTCTGTATTTTAAAACAGAAAATATAAATTTTACGCCCCAAATAAATTACTTTCAAACCACTCCCACGTATATACATCTTTTATCTTTTTATTACTAACGAATAAATTCCGAAGCATCATAAATTTTTAATTAACGTTAACCTTTTAACTTGTTAGAATGCCGCTATTACCTGAAATGCTATTTACCTCCGTTCAATTCAATTAGTACGTATAAACAACCGGTATTTACCTACTGATAGTCGTATTGATGATGACCAAATACTTAAGGTTTTTATTTCGTAATATTTGATAAATGACGATAATATTTAATAATTCCATACTTGTATTAAGGTTTTGATTTAAGAACCGCTTACTTCCGCGTTAATTTAAATTATATATGATTCAAGATTTACCAACTACCAGAACCAGGACGGTATTATTGTTATAGTACCCAAAACATATTTTTCATTCGTATAACACCATATAGTCCTATGTTTTTGCTGGAATTACGATGTTTGTAAATGAATAAGATAATAGCAATATCATTGGAAAACCTCTTTCAAAACTTAATCAATTATCAAACAACATTAAAATGAGTTTTCAATCGATTTTATGATTGATATTCTTTCAAAATGAACTTGTAACTAACTTTACTTTATAAGTATCACGAATCGTTGAAGTAAAAATGTTATTTTAAAAGTAATGAATGCTATAAACTTCCAAGTTTACATGAAGCGGTTTTTTAATTACCATTTGAGATTTTATGGGCTCTTTAACTTTATTATTAACAATCTAGATTTGAATTAAACGATTTTTTTTTGAAAACGCCTTCACAATTTAACGGAGATAGAGTAACTTTTAAATCCCTCACTCTACCACAAGATCGATAGTATTGAGAAACGCGTTGATTAAAAGATTTTAACGTATTTACGTTCCTTTATAATTTATACCCAACACAATGAAGACAGTTTATTATCAACTTATCAAATAGCGATGAATAATAAAAATCCAAATACCATTGATATTAACATTTTTTTATAATATACGATTACTATATCGACTATTAGTAGGACTTTAGACGTTGCAACGTTATCGATTGGATTGGTCGAAATTATAGTTGTATTGAAATGGTCAAGTAGTGGGTATATTTTTCTATATTTGGCAGATAGTTAGCCGGTATGCATAGTAATTTGTGTAGTTAATTACTTGGCTTATGACTTAGTATGAAGAGGGTTTATACTATACTAAACTTGTAGTCAATATAGTAGACCCATAAAAAATACATTTAAATTACACTCATTATTATCAAAGTTACAGTAAGTAAAGTTGACTTATTACACTGCAATTACTACTTTACCAATACCGTCGGATTTTTGTTTTATACGCTTGCATTAGTGTGTTCGACTAAATTTTTCCGGTTACCGCCGAATTACCTCCTCGTTAACTTGCTAGACCTCTGTCAGTTCCAGTTGGTTTTCGTACCCAAATTGTCCCTTATTACCTTTCTTTTCCCCACGGCTCTAAGTTTAGAATTTACCAACTCTAGTGTACAAGTGTTTTTACCAAAGACTTATAAGCACTAGCCTATTACTGCCACTAGCCCTCTTAATCTACATGGGTTACTCCGCCTGCTATTTTAGTTAATCCACGTAGGTTAACTAGTATACTATTGTTACTGGTGTTATTAGCTATCTTAACTAACGTGAGATAAGTTATCTATTAACCTTGCTTAACCTATATAGTTCAACTAGCCCACTTCTACCCCTAATTGAACCATAATATTTTAAAAAGTCGCTCTACCAAATTTATTTCCCTAATAATCTTCCAATTTACCAACATATTCCTATTTATTAGTACGTAATTTAGCATTATTAAATAGCCTTTTAACTCAGCTCCGGATATATATAGTCAACATATTACTATCCACAAACCTTTTAAATGCCTTATTTGGTGATATCTTCATTATAAAATCAGCTGGATTATCCTTAACATCAATCCATCGAAACTCTATAATCTCTTTTCCTTTGTAAGCTTTATCAAATGCTATAACATATAGTTTTGGACGTTTTTTACCAATGGTTTCCAACTTTAAAAGGTTTCGCATAAACTTTTCGAATCTGTAAAAATTACTATCGGGATAGAAGGAATTTTAAGTTACCTGGTGACAACGTTAAATGTTTCTTGTTGTACTATATTCATATAGAAACTAGCCATTATACTGTAAAACTTTAAAACTCATACGTTACGTATATTCCTCATACACTAAACAAAAATCTAATTCATTAGGCCTTCGACAATATAAAACTAATCCTTTTACCTGTTAGCATTCACTAGGGTCTTTAAAAAATATTTATAACGATAATTTCATATTGTTTACGGAAAACTGTCCGTCAAAATCATTGAATAAAACTTCTTCAATTCAATCTAAACCAAATTGATACCTCGGTTTAAATTACGAATCTTCTATTCTAACCTTTTATTTAATCGGTCAAAGTCTTTATTCGTCAATTCTTATACTCATACCGCAGTCGATATGTCGTAAAAAAACTTTGATTAGGATAAAATAACGATATAACTACCACGAACGCGTTTTTTCAAGTACCGTTAAGCCTTAGTCACGTTAGTAATATCGATTATAGCTAAGTTAACGCCCTATTCCTTTTAGCGAAAGCTAAAACCAATATTAATATCAAGAATATGGATTAACAATCCGTTAAAATTAAATTAATTACCCTCCACCAAAGTCGCGACTAACTTATAATTTGAAAAATTTGAATCCTTAATCGCCTTTTACTCTAATACCACAAAACCAGCCATTCCAACGAAAAAAGGTATCATCAGTTTACATACCCAACAAACTAAAGTTTTTCTCCTATGTTATCTATAAATACGAGTCATATACTAAAAAATATATACATAAACATAACTTAGAGTACAAAAAAATTAATGAAAACTAATAAACGCCTACTTTAACTAATCCGTATAATAACTTAATAAATCGAATTACCGTTCCTAAAAAGTACCTACCTCATAATTCCTATGGTAATTCTAACTACATAATATGCTATAAATTGATTGCTAACTATGTATACGCTTTCGTCCTTTTATATCTATGAAAGGTAAACTTCATTTTCATTTTAGCTAATAAACTTATTACCAAAGCGACTATCAAACGATAATTAATATTCCTAAGTGTTAACGACTATATAAAGATATAGTCTTCACTTTAATTACCGTATCCTTCAATGATTAAATGTAACTTTTTGTATGGCCGCCCCGTAGTTTTACCTTTAACCTTGTATATAATTCTTGAACTAAAAATCGTAATATTCGGGTAGAAGAGATCAATTTCGGCTTTAAATACGAATTATAAAACTTTTTTAGTTAAAAACCAGTTAATCTCAACTTCATTGCTTTCTTTAAAAGGGTTTTTAAAGGTTTTAATGATACTTTATACCCAGAGATTTAAAATTAAATCTTAATCGTTTTTCCCCCTACTTACTCAAGAAATATTATAAATGCATCCCGGTATATATTCCTCGTCCTTAACATTCCTACTCTTTCGTAGTTATCCGCGGCTGCGGCGATCTATTAGCTTACCGATAGCAGGAAGAGAAGGGTTGTATTGACTTATTTGTTCAACTTAAAGATTTTTATCGCTATCATCAGTCGCCCCAATATAAGGCTTAACTTAGGTAACACAAAAAGTCGCGAGGCTGTTAATAGTTTTACAACCACTTTAAGGTTAATGCTATTTAAAATCTTATATAACCATTCCATTTATCTGGATCCAGCTACAAGAAGACTTTACTCCATAGCGACAATGCAAATACATCGATCGTCGTAAAACTGTTTCTGATAATAAAGACATTATTAATTTAACGCTGTGTTGATTCCTTTTGGAGTTCCTTTAGTACTTTACTGTAAGCCGCAACTCTTCTTTTTAGATATCTACTAATAACAGAGATTTAATCGTTAGGTGTAGATACGCTCCCAATACTATTAATGTTAGTACTAGGCCATCAAGACTCAGTGTTATTCAGGCCCTTAACCACCATTTCAAGGCATACCTCCTAGTTCGTAAATTTTTCAATCTCCAACATAAAGATTTCGTACGCTTTAAGAAGTAACGAATGAACCTCCTCGACCTTTCCAATGCTCTAGTAGGCCATCATAGGCACCTGTTTACATTAAATTCCCTTAATCTCAATATACGCCCAAAACTATGCTGCTATAAAATTAACTCTGGTATTATGAATAAAGCTATCAGATTAGCCTAAATAGATATTAATCCATAATATCCTTAACGTTTCCCACGTATTCTTCACTGATAAGAACGTGAAAAACTTAACTTCGTACAAAATGTTGACTAAATTAATAACGTAAAAAACCAACTTATTCTCCAAGTAAAAAAAATTAATAAAACTCTTGTAATTAAAGTCCTTATAGTCTTTTAATGTAAACTAGAATATTCGGGGGGCTTAGACATACGTTTGGCAATAGTAGTAAAGCTTTTCGATAATCTTTAAAGAAAAATAATACATGTCTTCGTATCCTGCGGACTTAAAGACTTCATATAACATGTCAAAGGCTGGAAAATTAAAACACTGGTATAATTAACACATTTTGGACTCCTCACATTCAATACCGTTACCTTTAAATGTTAAAGGTAAGACTACGAATACCCCCATTTAAAGGCGAAAAGAAACCTCAAAACGTTCTTAACTAATTTATAAACATTGACATCAACGTTAACTCCGAGAGTCTTCATATCCTCCAAATAAAGGGAAAGAATAGATAGGAAACTGAACGATATAAAATGTAATCGACCCAATAACAGTATAAATAACTGTTATACCTGATAATAATAGCTATTATCTTAAGCCGAAGCCAACTTTAGCCTTACCAATATCTTAATGGTTAATTTTTATAATAGTAATGCTTTTATTTCGAAATTACACGTATTACGAAAAGCTTCCTATTCAGTACCTTTCTACTTCTATATCTAACGTAATATCCTAAAACTCATAGTCCGTGAAACAATCGCAAAGGTAATATATATATAAGGGGTTAAAGGCTTAGTTATGACAAAGAAAAAGGTTTTCGACACTTGAATGGTATAAAAATATATAGTTGGCCCACTACTAAGCTGCGCCAAAAACAACATCTTTATACCAATTTCTGTTTAAAAACATTGACGTCGCCAACAGGTTTTCTTCCCTTGAGATATAAGATATAGTTCAAGTAGAGTTAACTTGAAGCGTTG
The DNA here is from genome assembly GCA_038502455.1 of Anisogramma anomala. Lineage (NCBI taxonomy): Eukaryota > Fungi > Ascomycota > Sordariomycetes > Diaporthales > Gnomoniaceae > Anisogramma > Anisogramma anomala. Next base: position 24,110,823 of record JASMMZ010000002.1, read on the forward strand.
TGATATTAAGTTTAATATATTACCTATCTGTTTCTATGCTTGGCTGGAAAACAGCGAGTTAACCAACAACCGGACTTACCATAAATATAATATCACTTACCACTATCAAAACAATAATTCTTACGGTTAACAAGTCAGATTAAATTTTACTATCGTTATTGACGCTAGTGTAATTACAGCTTCCAATCCAAAGGGGTTAAACCGGATCTTAAACGCTAGGGACACACGTAGTTACAATCGATATAATATACTATCATACAGTCTTCTTCATCCATGTAGTAGAAATTATTAACTCACGGGTATATACCAAACGAATTCAACGTACGTAATATTACGGTTGTAAAAGAAAACCGCAATTAGCTAAAAAAAATACTTTAAAAGTGTAATTTAAGCGTTATGAAATGTATTCAAACTCGACAACGCCTGTAACTACCGCACGCACTTGCTCGCAAAAAGGAGCCTCGCCAACGTACGCCCTCTAAATTACTTGTTAAAATAACATAAGATTATTAAACATATGATTTAAAACGTCCATTGGTATTTAATTCTCCTCCTTCTTCGCTATCATTGTCGTCTATCTCATAGTAGCCTAATCCATATAACATTACGCAAAATAAATGTCATATTCAAATTAACTCTTTATACCGTCATGAATATCGCGGAAAGTTCTTGAAAGCGTTAAAAAGATCAAGTAATAGTTATTGGAATACCATGAAAGGATTCCGAGAAACTATGAGTAAAAACGAAAAGGAGAGACCTACATACACCTAAAAATATTTGAAAAGAGTATTATCTTCTAATCAAAAAGGTTGTTAAGTTTCCCGTAATACTTTTTTACATAGATTCAGGTCTTATAGAAGTTTATGAAGAGTTGATAATTGATATTAACCATCTTAATAGGTTTGTGAGAAAGGTTATCATAGTCGTTCTATTCTTCGATAGTATTTTCTATCAATTTTAGTCTTAAAGCTACCGAGTCTCGGTATTTAAGGTAATTACCAATCGCTGGACTCGAAGGGTAAAGTCCTATAATAAGACCTGTAGTGGACTCATACGAAGAGGTGTACTTGCAATGGGAAGCTTCGCTTTAAGTGACTTAGCGATTTTAAGGAAAGGGTTTAGAGGTAAGGGAAACTTAGCCATAAAAAAGGATTTAAAAGACTCAACGGTCCCACTAAATTAACCGGTGAATAACGCCGACATTAATACCTTTTGCCGCGTTAACAGCCGCTACTTAACACGCTCTACTACCGTTAAGAGAATTCTTTTCGCTGTTAGGTAAGGGTGCTAAGCTTCCGAGAAAATCAACAGGTTCTTTATCTACAAAATCATAAAGAAAATTAACTTAACTAGAGGTTAAAGAGATATCAACTAAAACGTATATGGGGGCGTTAAGAATCTTAAACGCTTTTTTCCTAAAGGCGTAGGTCCTGAAGGAATTCCTCAAGTTGGGACAACTCGAAAAAGGTCTTTAACAGCCTGATAAAACTCTTTTCTAACACGTATACCCCTCTTCGTTTAAGTTCCGCCTTTAACTTGAACTTAACACCCTTCTAGATTCTCTTTCACATATCAATGGTTTAGTCGTAAAAAAACTCACGATATTTACGAAAAACGCGGTTGCTGCGATCAAGTTTTTCATCGCCAGTTTGTTCGACAATAAAATGTCCGATAATGTCAACTAGATGTATTTAGGTTAAGTTTTCGTCGACATTAGGTACCTAAAAGTCATTATTTTATTACTTTAGAAAGAGGTATCCGAAGGCTTTAATTATCTTTTATAGTTTTTTAGTAGATGCTATATTAGTATTTTAGCTGACATAGGACTTGGTGGGTGAGAGAGTTGGTAATTTAGCGTGAAGTCACGCGAAGTAGCTTCTTTATCGCGACTTAGTAATTTCGCTCGGTATAATGATCTTAGCAATTAAATTGACATATAGAGGAGGAAAAGAATAAAGTATAGGAAAAATTTGGTGTTTAGTATGAATGTTTAATATGGAGGGTAAGGTTAAAAGTCTTTTGTTATTGATGAAGGTTAAAGGTTGAAAGTTTTAAGCCGTAGAACTTAGTATTTTTTATAGTATTAATACTCGCACTAATATTAACTTTATCGTTTACCAACTTGTCGATTTAAGGTTTTTAAAAGTTAATCTTAATGCATTTCTTTAAAAAGGATCTGATAAAGATTTCTTGGTATTTTCAATAACTATACCGTCGTTACTTCTGATTTGGCGTAAAAACTGATATAATAGCAAAGACCATTCGTAAGAATCACTTTTTTACCCTAGCCTCTGTTTAACTTAAAGTGTAACTTGAAAGTAGCCCCTTTACTTTACTTAGCTTATCTGTGCTTAACTTAATTAGCACTGGTAAGTGTTGATAGGACTCTAGATAATGCAACGTTGTAGATTAAATGGGTCGAAGTAACAGTAGTATTACAATGATCAAATGGTAAATGTATTGTTTTAGGTTTGGTAGACCGCTAGCCGGTCTCTGTAGTAATTTGTATGGTTGATTGCTCAGCTTATACCCTAGTGTTAAGTTGGTGTATACTGTACTTGACTTGTAGTTAATACGGTAGACCCACTAATAATTCACTTAAATTGAAGTCAGTATAGGTAACTTTGCTGTAAGTAAAGTTCACTTACTGCACTGAAATTACTACTATTTAAATTTAGACCTTATATAACTTATCCAAAGTTTATTTATTTAAGCTAAGAAATGATACGTAAGGACATAAACCTTTGTTTAAAGTTTTCGCTACGTTACGGAATTTATATAAGCCTAATAACAGCTACACAATAAGGTATGGAGGAAGCTACGAATAAGTAGTGTTTTCTCTCAAAATAGTTTATGGTCGGCGATAAAGTTTAACTTCATTTTAAAAATTATAAATCGGATTATAATTTTAAAAAACTAGGCTCCCTATATAATAAATATTTTATTACACGTATATTTGTTTCATAAGTTCATAAGTCACCAGACTTAATATTGTGGGTGAAAAACACCTCTGACTTTACGTCGATTAACTGATCTGAGCCGTTTCCAATCCATTACTAAGCCAGTAAATCCGGGATTATCAACTACCAGTCGTCACCTTTATTGGTAATAACAGCCTAAATTATATGTCAAGGGAATCTTATAAGCCCGGAATAAGCCTTAAGTGGGCCGCCCTTACATTAATAACATCAAAAACGACAATTTTTGGTTAAATAGGTGAATTATACACACAAACCTTCAAAGCTGCTTTCAAGATTTTCGGATACCGCAACCCTCAACGCTTTTGAGTCATGTTATAGTTTGGCTGAGGATAACGAAGGGAATTTTTGCCCAACCTACTATCGGGTTTAATTTAAATATATTACTTACCTGTTTTCTGGCTGTTTGGAAAGTGTTATTTTACGATTTCTTTATAGTAGGCAATTAACCAACGTGATTTAGGAGCAGAAATAGATAAATGATCCTATTTAGATTAGTAATAACAGTAGGTAAGATAACTCACATAGGTCATATAATTATAGTATGTAGGTTAACCAATAGTAGTTGAAATAGCCAGTGGTTATAATGGGAGAGGTAATCCACGTAAGTTAAGTAATAATAGTAGTAAGCGAGTTAACCCGTGATAGTTAAGATAACCAGCAAGTTTACACACATGAACTAAGAAAAAAAATTGGAAAGGAGGGGGATTCGAACCACTAGTGCATGTATCAAGGTGAATTTGTGTGTGGCACTATTACTTAACAGGAAATCGTTGTTAAAGGAGGAAATTTTCATGTTTCAAGGGGGGGAGACTTATAAAGAAAGGGGTAAACAATGAGTAATATTACAGGCTAGTGCCTGAACTAGTAGTCATTAGGGATCTAGCTCTAACGGTCACCATACTCCTACGATACTCTAAATCCGCTTAGGAGCATGCGTTTATACTTGACATGTGACCAGGCCACCCCTTTTCTATAGCCCCTTAGCAGCTTCATAGTAGAGGTTTCTCCTCCCTTCTCTTCATTGAGGACTATAGACAGTATCCGATCGTTTTAAGCGACAACTCTAGCTTAGTCCCTTCACAATGAAGACTTACTACGTGACGCTAAATTCCTTGAAATCAATTTATTAGTAAATCCGCGGATATCAAATTGGTCGACAAAAATAAATATAGTAATAATAAAATGTGTTGGAAAATTAGAATTAATATTAGGTTATTGAAGGATTCAATACGTGTTACATAAATATCAGAATATCTACAAGATATTAAATTTATAAACCTCTGAATTGAAAGTTTGTATAAGAAGACTAAGATGTTGTGTTATATGAAATAAATAATTATTTAAGGTGGAAACAAAAAAGGCAAGAAAAATATGTGCTTTGTTGAAATAGAATTCAAGTGCAGTGCAGTCAAAGTTGACAGTACTGAATGAAAGTCAATTGAAATAGAGTGCATAATTCAATGTGGGGCATGAGCCAAGCCATTGCTCATACAAAGTAGTGTATAGACTAGCTAACAGTTTGCCAAACTTAGAAGTAACCATTCACCACTTGATTATGCAATACTACTATTACTTCGACTACAATTCGAATCGATATAATTACAACGTTGAAAGGCCAATAAACAATCATTAGTATTTATTAAGTGAAATACATATAATATATTGAAAAGAAAAGACTACTTTCCTATTACGTTTTATATTGCAGAGTAGAGAAAAATTTCTGGCGAAAAGCTTATGCGAAATACGTTAGTTTTCACAGATATAAATATAAAAGCCGTTCAAACTATATAAGCTCAACTGTAATCTGGAATTGAAGACTATAACTCTATTAAAACATAATTAAATCTTCATTGTAATTTTTTCTTTCTAGAAAAAAACAAACTATCATAACGAACCAACGAAAGTATTCAACTCTATCATCAAAAAGAAATCATAAAATCAATAAAACCTTTACAATTGTTGAACGACTTAATCGCTACTAGTATTACCATTACAAACCAATAAATCAAAAACCCCTACAACAAACAACGACTTTAACAAGAAACAACTATTACTATACAATATCAAGCCTTACCTCTTACACCAATCGTTTTCCCTACATCTCTAAATCTTTCATCAAATACGCCAACAAACACATTTAAAAGCTACGTTAAACAAAAACTTTAAAAATTATCATATCATATTGAATAACCATATCTAACTGACCCTAAATCATCAAGTCCCAAATCCCTACCCCATTTAAATTAAAGTTAATTTTCTAATTAATACGTTAAAATAATAAATGATTAGGAGCGCGAAAAAGTAACTAAAGCCCTGAAACTCTTTGTTGACAAACACTATAACGAAGATCTTTAGAACAAAAATATTAGCGAAAACTTGACTAAAATAAACTTATTTAACTACATCTACAAGTACATACTTGATACTGACGTTAACTAAAGGGTTGACAGCGTTATCCATATCTTTAAAAAATTCCTTAACTTCTTCAAAGACTACATAATGAATGAATAGGACATAACTTAACGTAATATTAAAACTAAATTGAAAATGAACGTTTATAAATGTAAATGTTTATACCAAATAAAAATTCAAAAAAAACTACCAATAACCTTTTTCAGAGTCGTTTGAATAGAAAATTACTTTTCAAATCCTCAAATTTGAAAACTATAAAAGCAAGGAAAGGGTAATATTAACGATTATGAACGCTCTTACATATGTTCCCCAAACCACCCCCTGATTTATAATTCAATTAAACTTTTAACCAGTTGGATAAAAACTCCCAATACTCCAACGATGAAAAACCTTTTAATTTACTTAACAGTTCAACGTCCATTCCCGCTGTAATAACGAGGAATATGCGCTTAAGAAAAGCAGAGAAAGTAAAGAAACGGCTGTCAAAGTAATACGAGGAATTGAAATTGGCCTCATTCATATCTTAATTAAGAAAAATAATCAAAACCATCAAAGTTTTTTTTAAGTTGAAGCTTTAAGTAACGCAACTATACAAAACCCAAAAAGATATACTTAGATACGTAAACTCACTACAAGTCATATCATAAAACTTTAAACCTTAGGCTATACGACTAACAATTTCCCCTATTATTGCAATTTTAAAGACCTAAAGCTTAAATTAATTGTAACATTATCGATGATTAGGACAACTATTGCAACCTAACTCTCAAACCGCTTCAAAAGTAAACATTAATTATAAGTTTTTAATAGGCTTGAGCGAAATTGGGTTAACGTAAAAAAATATTACGGGGAATATTACAATTAGCTTAACTTTAAAATACTAATATTTATCAATATTTGAAAGTAAATAAAGGTTGAACTTTTAAGTTTCCACTCAATATTTCTAAAACTCCTTACACATCACGCCATGAATTACCAACTAACCTTTTTAACTAAAACCCATATTTTCCGTAAAATCTATAACGAAATAAAAAGTTACTTTAAATACGACGTTAAACTTATGTAATATTACAAGGATTGGGCTATAATACATATAATGATAATGATAAAAACGAAACTATTGATAGGTCTTGCCTCATAGGCCTTTCAACATTTAAACGTTGTTGATTCGAATCGGTCGAAGTAACAGAAATATTATGTGGTGAAATGATAGATGTATTGTTCTGGGTTTAGTAGACCGCTAGCGGTCTACACACTAATTTGTATGACCAATTTCTTAATCCGTGCCCTAATCTAAATTTGGCATATATTTTACTTAACTTCATAGTCGATATAGTTAACCCACGAAACAATACACTCAATTTGCAGTCAATATAGTCGATGTAAGTTAACTAAATGCACTTCAATTACTATTGTTTTAACGCTGGCGGCTTTTTATTTTGTGCTTATATATTAGTGTGGTCGACCATTCATTTCCGATAATTTCCGAAGTGCCTTCTTATGGAGCAACTGAAAACCTGTGAATTACGCACTTAAAATTAATCCCATTCACTTTATAGTTCCGAATTCCGATATTATCCACGTTTATAAACAAGTAATTTGCTACAAGCTATTGTAAATTTCTTATTCAACCGTCCCAATTGATCTCGCCGGTCTCAATTACCAGGAAATTTTCCAATTTGCTAATATAACACTAATCCCCTCACTATTCCTCGGCACGTAGCTTGGACTTGCCAGATAACCTTATACCGTAGCCCTTCATACGTACGATTAATGTATTGCTGTTCATAAAATTCTCCATAGACTTATTTGATGTAAATTTTGATAAAGTATTATTCGGATTATCTTTACCCTCAATTTATTTAAAGTTCTTTATTTTCCAATTTTAGTAGGCTTTGAAAAGTGTTATTACGTTAATTAGAAGACGTTTTTCTCCGGTTTTTATTCTTTTCCAAAAGCATTTAAACAGAGTTTTTGAATCAATATAAATTATTAATAGGATAGGTCGAATCTTGAACCGTCTAGCAACGATATCGAAGGTTTACCACATCTCCATACCTAAATCGAGCCGATTACTATACCGTAACCCTCCGAAGTCAACAATTTTCGAGTTATTCTTTTGCACTTAATAGACGTCTAATAGATCAGGTTTCCGTTGATTTCAAACTAGTCTCCTTACGATTTATCCTTATTAATGATATTTATAAGGAATCAGATTTACAACGACATATCGTTGTCATTTTTAAAGGAGCTGTCTGTGAAGAATATTAACTTAGTCTTCAATAGATCGATCGGAAGAATATTAATCCCCCTATTCAAGGCTTTTATCTGTTAGTCCAACCTGTTATTTAGTTGATTATAATCCTCTTCCGTTATGTTTTAAGCTTATGCCGCAATAGAGAGATTATAGAAAGCCTCCGGTTGGTATAAAGTAGCGATATGGATCTCACAGGCATGTTGTTCCAGATATCTTTGAGATATTGTTACATGAATCTTATCATTTATAACCAAGTTATTGTCCTAACCCTTTCGATGGAGGTTTATATCAATATCAGTATTGTTGAAACCATGTTTGCGGATTAACGATCCGTTTAAATTTAGATATTTTTCATTAGTTAAAATCGCAATCGACTTGTAGATCCAAATCTTTAAGTCTTTAATTGTTTATGATTCCGATACCATAAAGCCATCATTTCCAACTAAAAGGGTATCATCAGTTCTTATACCCATTAATCAGAAATCTTTATCTTACGTAATAAGTAAATACGGATCGTAGGTTAATAATTTTATGCCTAGCTTTAACTAGAAGTGCGATTGTTACGCTTGGAAGTAATGGATGCATACTTCAGCAAGTTCCTTCAATACCTTAACGTATCGTATAATAATTCCCGAACGGTATTTATTACAATGTTTGCGTGATAATTTCAATAAGACAATCCTTTGTAAATCAGTTGTTAATTATATATCCATTTATGTAATATTATGAATATTAATAATGAATTTCTTATCAATCTTGGGTAGCAAACTTGCTGTTAATACGATTATTAAACGTTGGTTGAGGTTTTAAATCTTTTAAGATTACGTGAGAATACAGATTTCACTTTCATTATTGTATTTTAAGCGATTAGTCGTGATTTTTCGTACGGACTCTTTATAGTTTTGACTGTGAATTTGTATATAATCTTCGATCTCACAATTTTAATGTTTGGGGTTTAAAGGTAGAAGTCGCGTTTGGGTAAAAATTATACGACTCCTCGAGTAAGGAGTCTATCAATCTCAATACTATCAATTTTTTTAAAAAAAAAATTGTTCAAAATCTTGATGTTTTTTTGTGTACAGAGCTTGACAGCACAAGTCTTGATTATCTTTCTCTTTTCAGATGACCTAAGTAGTATTATAGACTTAGATTAGTATATAATTCTTGTCTTTAATATTTCTTCTTTTTCGTAGTTGATCGTGTTTTCAGAGTTTCATTGGTCTGTCGATTACGAGAAGAGGAGGATTGTATTGGTTGAATTGTTTGGCTTGAGAATCTTTATCGTTATTGGTACTATCAATCGTCTTTATGTAGGGTTTAACCTGAATAATGTGGAAAGTAGTAAGAATATAAGTAGTTTTAATAATTAATTTATGGTTAGCTATACTTAATATTTTGAATGAGTTATCCTATTTACCGAGATCTCGTTATGTCATGATTTCGCTTTGTATTGCCAAAAATAGTACGTCTATCATCATAGACCATTGTTCTTGTTGAGAATATTATTATTTTAACGTCATAAACATTCCTTTTGTGGTTTTCTTAAGATCTTTTCGTACACCATAATCCTTTTTTTCAATATTTGATAATGGTGGAGATTTACTTGTTAGACGAAGATATACTTTAAAGACTAACAAAGTTGATATTAAGCCTTTAAGAACTATAATATCGTTTCAAACCCTTTACCTGTATTTGAAGGCGTGTTTCCTGATTTGTAAATTTGGAATATGTATGGTAAGAATATTATATGATTTGTGAGGTAATAGGTATGTATTTTTGACTTTGCCAATAATTTAATAAACTTTTATAAACACCTCTTAACATTAGATTTGTATTATTTCAATATTCGTTAAGAATGTCCTTGCTATAATATTGATACTAGTATTGTAGACGACAATATTTAGTAGGCCCAAATACGTGTTAATTTACAATATCTTCAATATGTTTTTACTTATATTTTGACGATAGCAATTTGAAAAATTTGGTGTTGTATGAAGAGGTTGTAAAGTTCACAAAGTCAAGAATAGGCTTATTTTTTAAGTAAAACATGTTAATAAAATTCTCGTAATTAAAATTTTTGTCGTTTTTATTATGAACTTGAATTATTCTAGGGGTTTGAGTACATGTTTATTCAAAATGATAAATCTTTTAAATAGTTTTTGAAGCAACGTATTCCATATTTTTCTCTTTACGAACTTGAGGATTTTATACAATAATTCTATAGCTGGGTAATTGAAACTCCGGTATTGTTGATGTATTTCTGACTTTATTAGTAATACTACCGTTGTCTTTATCCCTTGAAAATAAAATTCGAAGCACCCTCAATTGAAGGCGAAAGCAAATCTCCGGCCGGTTTTAACTAGTTTGTTAACTTTGATATTAACGTTAATGCTGAAAATCTTTATGTTTTACAAGTCAAGAAAGAATAAGGTGGGGGACTTCAGTTTGTGAAACGTAATTAACCTAATAATATTTTGAATAGTTATCGATCCTTGTAACTATTATTGTTTCCTAAAGCCGAAATCAACTTTAACTTTGCCAGCATTTGGACGATTTATTTTAGTGGAAGTCATAATTTTCCATTATAACGCTAGATATTACGAATAACCTCTCGTTAAGTACCTTTATGCCCCAGTATTTGGTATAATACCTTAAAACGTATAGTTATCGTAATAATAGTAAAGGTTAAAGGTATATAAAGGGTTGAGTATTTGGTTAGAGGAAATGTAGGGGTCTTCGGCACTTAAGCAATATAGAAAAACGTAGTCAGCTAGTTAATAATCCGTTTTAAGAGCAATATTTTCAAATCACATAATATACTTGAGCGTATCGCTATAATCAACAGCGTCTTTTCTTTTGAAATTTGCGATATAGTATAACTAGTTTTATCTAAAGGCAGTATGAAATTAGATATAATGTATCATTGGTTATTTTTTACGTTTACTTGTAGGGTTATAAGTTAATCAATCATTAGACTTGTTACAGCTTTAATACTTTTACTATGATTAAAACGATAATTTTTACGGTTAAGAGGTCCTTTTAATTCTTGCTGCCGTTGCTATCATTTATGTAGTTATAAATTTCAATTTAATGACTTTGGACCAGATTTTCAGCGCTAGGGCCATCCGGACTTACGATTAATATAGTATGTTATCGTACGATTTTATTTATCTTAATCGCAAGAATCATCAGCTTCGAGGTATGTACCTATTGAGTTTAGGGTGCAGGATATAATAATCGTAAACGATGATCCAAAATAGTTAATAAAGCTCTCATAAATGGTATTTTGACGTTGTAGGATGTATTTAAATTTGTTAACAACAGGAATAGCTATTCGTACCTACCCGCAGAGTGTAGTTTCACTAATATGGGCTTTATTTATTATTTGACAGCATAATATAAACTTGTTAAGTATTCGGTTAAAGACATTCATTAGTATTTCCTCATTTTTTTCCCGGCTATCATTGTTGTCTACCTCGTCTGAGCCTAGTCCGTATAGTATGACGCAAGGTAAACTTTGTATTCGAAGTCGCTTTTAATACCATCGTAAATTTCCCAGAAATTTAGATAACAGTCCTTAGTGTAATTCATGAGAATTTCAGGGATTAGTAAGTGAAAACGTAAAGGTAAAATCTCTATTTACTTGAAAACATTGAGGAAAGGCATCATATTCGTATTGAGTATATTGTAAAGCTTTTCGTTATATTTTTCTACATCATTTCACATTTTGGCTAAGTATATCACAAACTTATAGTTAATGTTGACTATTTTGATTGGTTTGGAGGTAAAATAACAATGATTGTCTTAGTTGTTGATAGTATTTCCTGCATTCAACTTAAGTTTTGGAGCCTTAAAGATGCAATAGTAGGGGTAGCTACCAGTTGCCTAACTAGTAGGGTAAAATTTTTTAGTAGGATCTGTAGTGGTTTAGTATGTGTAAACTTACTTGCCGTAAAAAGCTTTCCTTTGAGGGATTTGATGATTTTGGGGAAATCCCTAAGGAATTTGGGTGGTTTGATGATTTTGAGGGAATTTTCGAAGGGTGTGGAGAATTTAACGATCTTTCTTAATTGACCGATGGATAGAGCCAACGTCGACACCTTTTACCGCGTTGACAGCAGTTACTTTATGCGCTTCAATGCCACCAAGCGCGTAATTCGCGCTATTACGCGCTGTTATTGGATTTTCGATAAAATTAATGAATTCCTTATCGTCGTCATATACGGAATGAATGTTATTGGAAAATTTAAATGTTTAATTTAACTGGAGATTAGGGGATGATACCTTAAGGGGTGCATGGAGACGTTAAAGGTTATTAATATTTTCCCATTCTTTTTGTGGGTTTTAGTGTTGAAGATCTTAAGGGTAGTTTTTAAATTAGGCCTATTCGTAAATATCCTTTTCAATCAAGATTTCAGTATTTTCTGGGATATGGATTCTTCGACGGCCGAGTTTTATTTTCAACCCTCAATTAACTCCTTTTTGAATATCCTTTCACTTTTCAATCGCGTAAGCACTGAAAAATTTACAAAAGTTTTGAAACTCGCGAGCGTTTTGATAACTGTATTCATAGCTGTCTTATTTGTATATATAATTACCAACAAAGTTAGTTAAGTGCTTTATGATTAGGTTTTCATTAATATCTTATTACCAGAGCTTATTATTGTGATATGCAAAAAAAAAACGTGTCCGAAGGTTTTGATTGCTTCCTTTCTCCTAGGGATGTTGACGACATCGATTTTCGTGTTTACAGTAGTCATTTTAATAAGGAAACTTTTGACTTCAGCAATTTGGAAATGGAGGAACTCGTAAATTTAGCGTAAATTTACGCGACGTGGTCCTTTTGGCGCGACTTGGAGATTTTTAACGTTTTTTTTTTTTTTTGAGTAACGATCTTGACGTGTTTTCTGATGTGTTAGATTGACGATATTGTGATATAGGGGGAAAATAGTGTTGTAAAAGAAAAAAGCGAATGAAAAAGAAAAAGTTTAATATAGTAAATAAGGTCGAAGGTTAGTTATTATTCTTGGTTCACGGCCGTAGGACTTCGTCGTTTTTGAGATTTGAAATTTGCAGTAGTAGTACCCTAAATAGTACCAATTTTTCCGTTTGCTAACTTGACGATCTCTAAGACTTTTAGCCGGGAAATTTCAGCGCTTCTAAGATAGTTCGATAAAGATTTCTTTGTGTTTTTAATAATGATACCATCTTTAACTCCGGATTGCCGTTGTGGACTAACGCAATCCAAAAATCTTCTCTACTTACTTCCATTATGAACTGACAAAATTGTCAAAGCCCTTTACAAATTCTTTTTTCTACCTTTACCTTACCTTAAAAGTAACCAGAAATTAGCTTCATCTTCTATCAAACCAACTTATTCTTAACCTAATAAGCATTTATTATTGTTTATAGGCTGAACCTGATAGACGTTTAGACGTTACAACGTTATCGATTTGAATCGGTTAAAGTAATAATAGTATTACGTGGTCAGGTAGTGGATATATTGTTTTAGGTATGGAAAACTGCTAGGAGATCTGCACACCAATTTGTATGGCCAATTTCTTGGCCCGTGCCCTAGTATTAATTGAGCCCTTAATGTGCCTAACTTTGCATTCAATACAATTAACCCATAAAACAATGCACTTAACTTACAGTCAGTACAGTCAACTAACGTTAACTGACTACACTTCAATTATTAATATTATAACTGAAAAATTAAGAAATTCCTTTAATTAAATTTCTAACAAGTCAATATAATATTATTAAACAGTAAAAAATTGTATAAGTTGATGAAGCTATGCTTCGTAAACGGTTACAGGCGTTTATCAATCAAGTCAACAAGTTTTAATACGTATTAAAACGCGTAAACACTATATATAAAAGCTTTTTTAACCATTAATGATCCTCGCTTGCTACTATAATAATACAAACACCTAACTTAATTAATAAATACCCTTAAACTAACAGTTTCCGTGACTAAAATAAAGAAGACCTTGCAATTGCAAATTACATTAACCTCAAATACAGCAAGTGTACACAATTAAAATCCAGTCTTAATCTTAAACTAAAAACCAAATTGGACATAATATAGTGAATGAGGCATAAATGAATATGGTGATCGTAGGTACTATCTTCAAAATAGTAATTAGAAATATTCAATTTATGATAGATCCAGCTATTAGATAAATTGTTATCCGTTTATGAAACATCACCAATACTAGGTATTATAATATACCTTATACCTCAATACATTCCAAAAGGACTTCTAAATGGTATGTTTGATTACAAAGGTGGAAATGCAAGAAACAATAGAAACAACACATTCAAAAAATTATTTAATATAATTATACTACTTTTAAACCGACATAGTAATAAACTAATCATTCATTTTTATATTAACTATCTGAACAAACGACCTACCTTCGATATAAAGGCTAAACCTTTAACTTTTTAAATATCTTTAATCATCGAAATCACTACGAGAAACATACGTTGTAAGGAATTATCCCGAATACATGGGTAATACAGTACTCGATAAAAATATATTCGCAGTATTTGGAGCTACAACAGAAAAGAACTACCGCTATCAAAATCGATCGTTAAAATATCGATAAAACCAAAGTTTGCTTCGGTTTAGGTAAGGAATTATCTTTATTACGATCAAAGACTATATAAATAGTTATTAAACTGATTTCTTTCCATATCCTGAAATATCTTTACAAATTCCTATTTAATTTGAAAATAAAAAATGCAAGAAGTTAATGTCTTTATCAATCGTAACAAGATGGTTAAGAAAGGCCGAAAATTCCCCTCCAGATATATAATTATAAACGGATTAATTATTAATCACTATAATATTACCGAAATTTACACTTAATCCGTAAGTAACCTACGTCGAAAAATGTTTTAAAAGTTGACATCGGAGCTACGTAAGACTTTTCTACGTCAAATTTTCATACGATATATCAAATCATTATACGGACTAACTAAGCTACATTTGTTTACAGATTTTCAACGTATAAATTTTACTTGAAAACAAGACTTAAAATAATATAGTAAATATTCAAAATATATATACTAATGAAAGAATACGGTAAATTCAGCATGGTGAACGTAAGATATGGTAGTAATGACTCTTATATAAAAAAAAAACGTTGATAGTAAACATAAAACGTGCTATAAGTATTTCAGATTTCAATAATTTTAAGAATATTGAAATATTAAATAAAAACATTCAAATTGAATTTAACGGATCATTTATCTGCCTATAAAGCGATAATATGAATATTGATGACATATATCTCAATATAATTCATTATTATCAAAATGTTAACTTAGCTAATATTGATAAAAAAGCTAAATACAAGTTCAACAATACCTTCAATAACTTTTATTTACCAACCAAAAATGGCTTACAACCTGTCCATTACAGCTCAAACATAACATCCAACCAACACAAATGTTAAAAGGTTGAATAAACGTTTTGAGTAGCAAATAAATAGAAACAGTGAATTCCCTGATTATCATTATCAAACATTCGAATAGACCGCCGATTTAAGTCGTTATTTTTACATAAATAAAGATATATATGAATAACTAATAAACCTAGAAACAAAGAACAAAAAAATTATTATAATATATGTATTAAATCCTCGAAAGTCATACAAAGATTGTGGGATCCATGAATTTAGATGAATAGGTGACAAAAAAAATCCAGCCAACGATATTCCAGAATATGTACTGAATACAACGTTGAGAAAGTCTATAAATAGTAAAAGACTAGCTATTAAAATCAAAAGCTACGTCGATAAAAAATTATGCAGGTCATGTAACCTCATGAAAAGTTATGGTCAAATACGCTAACTAATAAACTAAAACACTACTACACTAATAAGCAATCTACATATTAAATGTTCTTGAAAACAATGAAAAGTAAATTATGCATTGATTAGCAGCGAAAATAATACACAATACTCGCTGTAGAATATACTTGGAATATAAACTGGATACTTGAATTTATAAGTATGAATATCATATAATTAGCCTATAAGTAAAAGAGTTAATTACTATTTTCAATAGAACCATGTTTTTCAACACGCGTTAAAACAATATAAAAACTCGTTAATATGGATATAAATATTATTTACGATACGTATATACAAACAAAGTAAAGTGCCTATTGAATTTGAGGTATTGGACAAATTTAGCTCATGATAATTGAGGTACACACTCGCTTACGATCCGCCCAACTAGGATGTTCCTTATTTTGTTAGTTGAGCAGGCGGGGAAAAATTATGTTGGATCAGTTGTAGTATTTGACAATGAAAAAAGAATAATTAAGGCTAGAGAAGAGCTCAGTAGAGTTAAGCATGTAAAATATGATAAGTAGGATAAGTATCTTTTTAATACTGTGTACCAGTTCTTTCCCTTTATCGTAAGTATATACATACATTCCACATAGATAAAAAGAGTCTCCAGGACCAAAATTGAAAGGAATGTCTGTATCTCATACATAATAAACTAACCAAACGAGACCTAAACGAGGTACGCGAGACCGCAAGACGTGAGACGCAAGATTTGAGGCGCAAGATATGATACGTGAAATATGAGGCGAAAAACGAAAGATCGAAATACGAGAAGTAAGATACGAGACACAAGAAGAGAAACGCAGAAGGTAAATTGATTAATAAAAACTCGTATAGTATACGTTAATAATATCCCTATAATAAACTAAATTTCTTTTGTCCTTTCGTTCTATATTTTTAATAGTATATTAGTTTTGAAGAATAGAATAGTGGATTTGTTTTCTTGTACGACCATAATAATCTAAGTATTGACCTATAATTGTTTCAACGTCGTATTATTGTTTCTTAACAGCTTCTTAGGAACATACAATTCTAGATGGTAATGGTACACGTATAAAAAGATCGTAGGTAGAATCATTATAAAGCGACAGGTATCAAACATTTACTGTAGGGTAAAACTGTCAATTAGCAGGGAAATCGAACATATAATCGAGATTTCTTAAAGGCTTTACTACAGAATCAAGGCTCAATTGTAATAGTGTCAACTTTTCTCAAAAATATAAAGGTTTGTAAGATTTTTTTGTATGTAACCACATATAATCCCTTACATTGAATTCCATTAAACGGAAATTCCTATTAAAACGTGGCTTAACCTGTGAAGTAACAATATTCATTGTAAATCGAGTATTTATATGAATTATTTTCATTAAGCGTGTTTCTTATCATCATTTAAGGCATATAACATGAAAACTATTCGTGAAAATTCGTAACTAAAATCTAAATTAACATTCCACGAAGTTAACATCGATGGTGAATGAATAAACTTCAGTAATATTTGATTATAATACCAATATAAAATCAATTTACAATTGCTAAGAGTGTTCCATAATGAAGTATTATACTATACATTCAACAAGCTGATTTTTCCTCTTATTCTATCAATTTGTTGAAGGATAATAGGCTATTATTATCCTTGATTGCGTGTTGAGTCCCTTGAATAAGATTTTCTAAGTGGTAAAAATAAATTAAACATTGTAATTGAAAATATGTTTTCGTTAATACGTTTAGTTTGATAGTAAAATTGCTTATATATGATTTTTATCTAATGAAATATTCTACATATATAGTATAATTGGGTGAATACATATGAAGGTGAAACGTTTTGGAAATTACCAGTATAATTGTATTAAACTTCTTATATTCACGTAACGTTTATGAAATAATGATTGCTAAAACAATTGGTCATATTATAACCAAATGAATACTAATAAAATATATTACCATTTTGGATATTTCAATTCATCATATATTACTTATAGACTTTCAATTGTACTTATTCCAAGATTTATATCGAATATAATAACGAAAACATTATTGTACTTTTTTTGTCTTATACCGAAAATGAAAATCGGTTGGTGAAATTATAATTCGACTTAGGTTGAAATGATATTCAATATTATAATAGTTATAAAATCACCTCAAAATGAGGTTATTTGGAATTATTAGCCGTTTGCGACCTTTGATGTTGCGATTACAAATGTGACAGTTTGTTAAACAAAAAGTATACTCAATTTTGAAGTCGTTAATAACTTTTCATTTTCTTCTTTACTATCTTTAGTCAAATCAGAGACGACAACGCGTGAAATAACTTTTTCTATGTAAATCAGAACGTAAACAGTATTTCGTTCAACAGTACCAACTTGTCAATATACATGGTAAGGTTAACATTATTATTTATAGTTAAAACATCATCAAAAATTTGGTTGAAGATTGGCACCATATTTGACAATTTCATTTTCCAGTTATTATCTGAGGGGAGATACGATAACGTATTAGGAATCAAATTATGCTGTTGTGAGAAATACATAATTTCCAAATTATATACTTTGAAGTTAATGACCTTATCAATAATGCGTTCATTTGCGGGATCCAAAGATATTATAATAAATGGTGGTCTTTTGATAATTTGTATTATGTATTTATGATAGCTGAGAATTAAAACGAGATGAATATTTTAGACCCTAATAATTATAAAGTGTTGAACAACCTAAACGAGATTTGTTTTCTCACGTTGAGAAGGTTTATGGTTCATTTTAGCTATTCAAATGCCTTTGTAATAGAATACAATGAACTATATAGCTGTTATAGAAATTGTATTGAAGTTGAAGAAATATAATTTCAAACCCGTATTTCAAAACTTTTATCGATTTATAAATATGAAGCGCATGTAAGGCTTCTATAAGGTACACGTATACGGTAATAAAAATATTTTCATAATATAGTGCATACATTTTGCATTACGTTGTAAAAGTCATTCTTGGAAGTTATATATAATGCATACATTTTTGACGATTATCATTTTTGATTCGCTTGAATTTGCGACCCATCAATAGTATATAAATCTTCAATGTTTGTAAAATAATAGATAATTGGGTAAATTGGGGTATTATAAGGCGTAGATAGCTGCTAATACCTAGGTATTTTGTTAAGACCTTCATGATAATCGAAAATAAAAGGGTTTTTCAAGTTTTATATGCGTTTAACCATTGTATATATTTAGATATTATAGAAGTAGGAGTAAAGTAATTGAAAGAACTAAATTTATATATGTGAATTCTTTATGAATAATAAAATTCAGATTAATATACAAAAAATTGAATTTGTATAACATATTTTTAACGTTTACAAAATGCATTCAATGAAGTAATGATATTATCTATAGATACTCAACAAAACATTTGATAAGGTTTTAGTTTAAAATTCATGAGTTTTGGGGTATAAGTACGTACGTTTTTAAATTCCATGGTAATAACCTTGCCATAATTCAAGCTATAATAGCTAATAAAAGTAAAAGGGTCTTTATAATGTAGGTAGACAACCCATAAATAACGCTTTTTAAATGTTCATTAAAAAAATATACTTAGTCCTACGTAACAAGTAGATAAAATGCGTTTTCAAAAGTAAAAAAAAAAGTTTCTTAAACTCACGTATTTATTTCAAGTTTTAAAGTTAATAACTATTCGAATTTTCTGAATGCAATATTACTTGATCTAAAGATTGAACACAAGCCAAGTGAATGAAAATATTAACAATATATTTTCTGTTGCCATATGTATCTGAATCGTTTAACCATTGGTTAAGTAAGCTTTTAAGACGATATAGAACTATGGGATAGTAATTTTTAAATCTAACATTTTGTTATTCTTTAGGCAGAAAAACATTTTTTTTTTTTGGACTGAATGTTTTCCAGAACTTTAATATTACTTAAAATGTTCGAATTCGGTTTAAATAATAATGATTTATTGGTATTAAAAGCGTACATAACATCGATATATATATTATATCTCAATTTTCCCATTAACATGTAATCCGATCGTTCTATATTTAGCGAGATATAAAGAATCTTTCACATAAGGCTTATCCTATCCATTAATTAAATTTTCATTCAGTGTATCTTCAGAGTTTTAGATAGAATATGTTATAGTATGAAGGAAAATAGTTTCAAATTGTTAGTTAATAAGAACCTGCAAGAGCAGTTGTGGTTTTGCCGGCATTCTCGCTGTTTTGACGGTGTAAAAGTCCAATTCGAATTCGGTACCTATAGGTAATGTTTCAGTAATAGGGAAATCACAATAGCTAGTGACGATTAATACCCTACGATAACGGACAATAGATTTATCAATAAATTATGTAACTTTGGAAGATATATTGACACCATTGGTAGCTTATAGCAGGGCCTGTATAACACCACTTCAATTGATATAAAAGTATGTCATGTTTTTCTATTTTGTAATTGTACCGGAAACATATACTCCGTAATGTTAATCGTGGCGTTAATATAATTGTAGTATTAAAAATGTCAGACATAATAACGTTACTATTGACATTTCATATGTAGGGATATTCAGCCGTAAAAATGAACGAGCGTTCCTTGAAGTGTTTAATATATTTAATTGGGAGCTATATTTTCTTCCTAATTAGTATTGCGTTAATCGGGTTTTTTTTGGTTAAGAACTTGCAAAGTATTTGATTTATCATAGATTTTGAAATGGAGGAAGGTACCTGGAAATGACTTTTTTAAATATTGATAATATTTTAAATATAAAGATATTGAACTTTAAAATCTCAGGTCATGTATTTAGGAGTTAAGCATTAATATCCGAGCAATTCACTGCCCACGTTTCAGGGGGTTTTATAGAAATATCATGCATATTATTGAATATATAGTAAAAGTTAGGACAATTGAACGAACTTTTTGAATGTGTTTCACAAGTATTTTAATAATACCTCAAATTATTTCACATTATATGATTTGAAATTCGGTTGTGATTATTTTGAAAAAAAATATTTCAAATTTAAACATAATTTCGATACTGTATTTAACATGGTTATAATTTTTTAATCTTCATCTTATTAGGTTCATATTCTGTACAAACTATAGAGATTCAATGTGAATATTTAGTTCATTCATTGAAAAGTTTATTATATTAATCTTAGGGTTTTATATGTCAAAGTTATAGCTTTCTTAACTCTTTTTGAAGATAGTTGGGAAGGAATAATAATGTTAGAAAATTGGGACCCCACCAAAGGACCCTTTCGTTTGCTAAATTTAAATGTTTTCAAAATATGTTTTTCTTTCCTCTCTAACTTATAAACAGTTTACCTGGTCAATCTTTTGATGTAAAATATTTAGTAGTATTGATAAATATTTCGTTAGAATCATAATATCTCTATAAATCTATTAATTGAAGTAATAACGATATAACGTGATGGAAAACAAAAAAAAAACAATATATTTGTGAATTGAGGAAGATGATATTACCTTACACCAAATTACTCATATAATAGGATCAACATTTTGTTGTTTTAGAAGTTTAGCATTGGATTTCCATATATTGTAATGCAAGATAATTAGTATAAACATTGGTGAATAAAGTTAACAAACTTCTCAAATCAACCACGTTAACAAGTCATTTGTTTATATACCAATATCAAAAAAATAGTATCAACGCTATTATTATATAATCCATTCCAATTATTTTATATTCATTTTTTCATTTGTCCCTCACTGTAGCTTATATTACCACATAAATCTTATATATTAAAAACAAAAACACCTAGCAAGCTGCTCATGAGTTTGAAACACTTTATGTTATTTTCGGTTTATTAAATACATCAATATTCTGTAGCATAACTTGTTTTACATCTTATACAAATTAATTCCGTCGCATTTTTAGTTGACTATATTCATTAAATAAATCCAATTTATAAATTATTCAATTGAATCATTCTTTTTGTATCTTTGAAGCATTTATTTCATATTCTTCCCAAGTTGGAATATTATTGTTACTATAACTAATAAAATTTAAACCATCAAAATAAGACTTTTATGCGGCTGTAGTATTTTTTACTCTAGGTAAATCAATATTGAGGGCAAGTTTGAGAATAATTTTGATTCTGATTGATATCAATAACTCAATATCGTGTAATACTCACTCTTTTTTAATTATTGACAAGCTGTCCTTCCATATATCAAGAATAATGTCTCGATTAAATTTCATACTTTTTTATACCGATTTTATCAATTTTATGATTTTCAAAGTCGATGAGCGTATCGATAATCGGTAGGCGAATTGAATTCTAGTCAAGTTAAGTTAACGTAACAATCAATCGATTTCTAATTTCATTTATATGTTAAGGCTGCAAACTTCAATATTCAAACAATATATTGATTGGAATCTAATGAAATGAAAACCCTAGTATTATTCAATAACGATGCGATGGAAATATATAGCGGATGAAATACGCCTATTGTTAACTTATATACGTTAAAGTAAAGGGATCTCAATATTCATATTGTCAAAACACGTGAGCTCTATAACTACTTCAAAGTTAGACCACCTTACAAATATATGAATGAATAAATTTACTATTTATTTTACCCATGGGAACAAAAGTTAACGTTAAAGAATCAAATGTTGTATATGTAGAAAACTTCGTCACTAGTGAAATAAATTCTTCAATGGACTCAGGACTAGTAAACTTGTAATTAATTACATAAAAAGAATTTCGTATGTTATTTTTATATGAAGGTTATTGTAATTTTCAAATATTTCGTAATATATGATAAAATAATGTAATTTGAAACTTTTATTCGTGTCATAGAGTTTGATTGGTATTAAAGGAGCAGTAGATTCAATTAAGTTGTTATATAGATATTTTGTATCAGTTTTGAAAACACTTGATAGTTGCGTTTACGGTCAATGCTCAATCCGTACGTAATATTGATATTCATCTATATAGGTTCCGGTATGTACGTATATGTTTGACTTTTGATGGAACGTTAATACCCAGTTTAAATAGTGAGTAATCAATTTTTCTATGAAATATTATTGGTTTCCAACAGTGATGAAGGAGAAGATAACGATTTTGGGTTTGTGATCGAGTGTTGTCGGCACCCCACTAATATTTCATGGTTTTTGTAGGCTTATATCGTTGCAACATAGTTGATTTGAATCACTGGTCGAAGTTACTGGTGCCGCATTGAAAGTGGTGATGTTTTACTTCTAAGTTTGGCAGACCGCTAGCCGGTTTACATACTAATTTGCATGGCTATTTGCTTGGCCCGTGCCGTACCCCGAAGTTCGCGCCTACTGCACTTCACTTACAGTCAATCCAACAAACTACAGTCAATTTGGAGTTAGTACAATCAACCAATTGTCAATATAGTTGACTTGACTGTACTGCAATTGACTGTTATTTCAATACTGGCGACTTTTTGTTTTGACGCCTGCGCATGCCAGGATGGTCAACTGCTAGTTTGTGGTAGTTTTTGAAGTCCCTCATCAATCTGCATGGTAGACCCTTGTCAATTCCAATTCGATTTCATTGAAACTATCTCTAATTACGGCCCTTTGCCCCATAATTCCGAGTCTCGCGTTTCTTAAAACCCGTGCGCAAGTCTTTCCCTATAGATTTGTATACATTACAAACTTAGACGCCACCAATTGCGTACCCTCTGCTAGTAGGTCCGAATATGTTTTTTTGCACGTTATTACGAACACCGCTACGTTGGAACTCTTTCAGTTTCCTGGGGAATCCCTATTCCCCCACGTTACGTACCGGGCAGTCTACGTAGCCTTCGAGTTTCCAATAACATTTTCAGTGCGTTATTAGGTGTGGCCTTGGTTATGACGTTCGAGAGGTTATTTTCACTATTAATTTACCTGAACTTATCGATTTTCCACTCTTTATTTATCTTTTTTTAAAGTTGTTACATTTGTTATTAAGCAGTTTTCATCAATTGTACCTAACTTTAATTGGTATTTCTAGAAATTACGGGAGTATACATGTACGAATATCAATATTAAAGCTCATTTCAATTATCTGGTAATAAATATTTGATTTGCCATCAATTAATATATAGATATAAAAACCTATTATTATACTATAAACCTTTAATATCAATATGTTTCGAATTATACGTTAACAATTGACAGATATCTAATATATGAGGTTACCGGTAATTGTAAATTACCTATTAACCTTGTTCTAGTGAACAAATACCATAAGGAATTAGATTTATAATATGATATTAGTATCATTCATACAAGAGTCGTTCGTAACAAATTATCAATTTCGCCATTATTAAGTTTACCAAAAAATATTTATACCATCATCCAAATTATTGATTCATTGTCAAACCCTTTTATTAAATTAGTAGAAATCCCATTCTTCTAGATTTTAAACTTATATTGTAACAATAAATCGTAAAATGGATTTAGTTATAATATCGTGATAATATAGGTTGCATAGACTTTCTGCTTTGATTATTATTGTCATTTTACCATGTCTATCTTGCTGATTTTCACCAAATTCGTAACTACCCTTTTTAATATAAGTTAAGGTCTGTCTCACGAATATCGTTAACATTATGAATACAGATTGACGATCCATTAAAATTAGGTTGTGTACCTTTTAGGAATATTTCAATCGGTTTACACTTTTAAAAGCTAAACTTTTCGAAAATACGTTATTTCGCCCTTATAAATTTTACGTTTTCGAAGAAAAAAGTGTCGGAAATTAATATATTAACGATACCAAAGCTCTCAACTTTGGTAGTCAATAAAGATGAATCAAACTTCAAATTATTTATACGTACCTCATTTTAAAAGTGAATTTCATATATTGAAAACTGATAAATACATATTTCAGCTAATCCATCCAAAGATCAAACGTATTATATTACCTTACTGATTATAAACATATCTCTTATGCTTTTCGGTAAAATAAATAATGTAATATATTCAATATTAGTTGCGTATGTCATATACGCCAACGTAATAGTGCAACCATTAAAGGTAAACTTATCACATATAATGATAGTTGAATGAGTAACAATTAAAACACTGGAAGGTTAAGTAACGTTTTCAATTATTAAAGATTGAGTAAAAATATAACTCTTGATTTTATTACCATATATTTCAACAATTAACCGTAGTTTTTTATATAGCAGGTTTGCGATTATTCACTAAACTTGGTATAGTATTATGTATTATAAAATCGCAATATATCACCCTTTGAATTGCGTTAATCGCAAAAATTTAATAACTCCTCATATAAAGATGTCGTCAACTTTTATTTGATTTTTTCCCTAAAAACAGCTTACCCGATATATTAATAATGCCTCTAAGTAGCAACTTAAAGGCAAAGTCTCTATTAAACTTCTTCTTTTCAAACACACATGCTGTTATATATACCTTTCCAAACTTATAATCCTCATCACCGTGCTTATTTTACGTATATATACTCTTTTTAAATAATGATCTACATTATAGACATCTTATTAACTTATTAACAATTAATGCGTGAGAGTTATATTATCTAATACAGTTAACTCGAAGATTTTCAATTTCATGATTTTCCCCAAATCTAACAGGGATTTTATAAGACTTAAGTTATGTAACACGAAATGTAACTATATTGTGAACGGTTTGAATAAATAAGTTTCAATTAACGATACTTATTATCATATAAGGTCTAATCTATTTACCGAATTCCTCTCAAATAAAAACATTACTTCAAAAGGATAAAAATAGTACATCTATTATCAATAATTCGTTCCTAGTATTAGAAGAATTATTCATTTAATGGTCTGCTAATTCCTTCCTTAATATTCTCTTAGCTTGATTCTATACTATAACCCAATATTTGGTATTTAATGATAGTAACGATTTACTCTTTATATATAAAAAGTTTCTAAATACGAATAAAATTGGTATAAAACTGATAAAGTTAATAACATCATTAAAATGTTTTAATATCATTTATAACCATGATTTTTTCTATTGTAAAGTTGATAATCACTAGGGTAAAAATATAGTAAACGTTTCGTAAAAGTACGTAAGATGTTTCAATCTTACTAATACCCTGATAAATATTAAAGGAACCTATTTATATTAAATCATCATCGACTTAATAGTAACTTCAAATTCTGTCGTAATAAAATTTATATAAGTATTGTTAATTGAGATGTTTATAGGTCACATATACTTTTCAATCATTAAAGTATATAATACCCTTGATATTTATTCTATAGTAATGATTTTAAGAAATTAAAAGCTATGAAACTCCGTCACAAAATTGACAATACGAAATACAAGCTTGTTGAATAAGTAAAATACGTCGATTAAAACATTTAATTGAAGATAACTATTCCTTTCAATGTAAACCAAACCTTTAAAAGAGTTCACAATGTATTTAGTAATAATAATAAAGATATTAAATTAGCTTTAACTTCGTAAGTTCATATTCTTATAACTAACCGCCTCGAAAATTTTATAAAACGTATCGGTCATCAGGTAACTAAACAATTGATATAATAAACGAATTTTAAACCCTATCAAATTAAATATCATTACCTTTAACCCTAAAAGGTAAACGTGAAAACATTTATATTTTCAATTAATTCAGAATCGCTCGCGGCTTTTAACAAGCATCTATTCATTTGTTAAAATATATATTTTAACGCTAATGTTCTTTATATCTTTAAGGTAAAGAAGGAAAGAGATAGTGGATTTCAAACTATAAAAGATAATAAGCTTTATGATGGGAGTGATAATCGTCGATCCTAGCGAAAAAATCTCTTTTTCTAAGGCCAAATATAAGTCTATCTTTATCGGTATCTGTATAAATAA
Organism: Anisogramma anomala; assembly: GCA_038502455.1. Classification (NCBI taxonomy): domain Eukaryota; kingdom Fungi; phylum Ascomycota; class Sordariomycetes; order Diaporthales; family Gnomoniaceae; genus Anisogramma; species Anisogramma anomala. Next base: position 24,137,194 of record JASMMZ010000002.1, read on the forward strand.
GTTACGTAACAATATTAATATCTTTTCGTAATACAACGTACTACGATTATCCTCTTATTAAGAACCGTATTGACTTAATTTCTGGCATAATACCTTCCAATAATGGTTCTCCTAACGATCGCGAAGAATGAACAATGTGTAAGGCTAAAATATTTATCGTTATAATGACAATATGGGTGTTCTCATATTAAACTATAAAAGAAAACGTGATCGGCTAAATATTAAGTTGCTTCCGAGCTGGTATTAATGTTTTATACTAATCACTAACCTTAGGCTCATTTCCATTAGCTTAAACCTAGTTTACTTTCAGGTTCATAACACGTTTAATATATTTTTACATAAAAATAGAAAGGTATTATATATTATATACTGCCTCTTTCAATTCACATCTGGCTACAGTATGAAGTGTTCAGGAGCATCGTCGTTTGCCTCAAATCCAACACCTTTCATCATTTAGAGGAAATTTACGTAGGTAACTTAAGTATTTTGGTAAGAAGGAATATCTTCCTTTTTACATAGCTTAGTGGTTAGGTTTCCGGGTCTAGGATTTCTATTAGATTTATTACTTACGCTGACCATATTTACAGTCGATGTAATATGTGTGGACAGGATTTTTATTGTTGTCGTTAAAATCGTGAATTTAGTGGTATATATCAGTCGAATCTGGTACCTATGTCATTATGATCATAAACAAGAACCAATAACTCGCCCCCCCCGAAAAAAAATCTGTACAATTTTTGTTAAGGCCCAACAAAACTGATTTGAAAATTTTATAATCTATGATTATTTGGCGGATTTGTTAACGTCATATTCCTTACCGAATTTTATATTACATCTCATTTTTTAATAAAACATTAATCTACTAAACATTTAATTTCAAAGTTCTTTCTTACTTTTCGATTTTAACTTGTAATTCGAAATGTAGGACCACTTTATAATATTTCAATTGGTATTATATTAGGCGAGGTTACCTTAAAAACCGTGCTTCGAATAGCGATTGCGAATCTTAAATGAACTTTATGAAGTTTCACCTTCTTTAGGTTCAATACCATTACCTTTGGTCTTTAAAGATAAAATTAGAGATACTCTTACTTAAGATTGAGTGGAAACCTTTTATGAGCCTTAATATGTATTAGCTTATTAGTCTGAATATTAACGTTGATACTGAGGTTTTTTATAGGTAAAGGAGGAAGAGAGTAGGGGATTTCAAGATATGGAAAACAATAGGGTTAATAATAGTCTTTACTGTCGTAGATCCCAGTAAATATATATTTTATCGTATATGAAATAATCATTACAACCATTGTTCATTTCACAAAATGACGGGTAATAAGTAAAATACCGAGAGTAATAATCCCCGGCTAAACCAGTAAAAATATAGAAAACAAAAAAAAAAAAAAAAACCTAGCAACTTCATCCCTATTTAATGGTAAATGTTAAAAAAGCCTTGCAACTTACCGTCGAGGAGGTTATACAACTTATCGTTATACTCTTACTTTCTTCCTTAAATCTTAACAAAAATTCGTCATTAACGCGTAATTTATATCTACCATAAAAATATCTCAGGCGGTGGGGGGTATATACTCGTCATAGAGACCTTTTAAATCCCTTAATAGGTGCTAAGGAAAATGCTGGTGTTGGTAGGTAAGATAGTTACCTCTGGCATAATTTTTTTGAAAAAAGTCAATAGTTATACCTATAGTAGGCTCGTACGTGAAGCCGCTCCTTCCTTAATTAACTTGCTAAAATTGGACGTATTGGGGGGCTTGAAGGTAAGGAAATTGAGGATTATTGTAGTAGACTTAATGATAATCCTATTGGTGATGACAGGTTCCTCGAAATTTTTGTTCAATTGATTGTTGGATTGGAGGGCTTGTTGCGCACAGATTAATTAATCCCTCGTCGACGCCAGCAACATCATTGTTAACAAAAAGTGCGAGTAATGGTCCTTGGGTAAGAGGTTTTGAAGAACTTATCGGTACTTCGGCAGGTTCATAAAAACGTATATGAGAGTAGTAAGGGATACTATCGCTACTAATACTTTCACTCTGTTCACGAATCTAATGAGGATCTTTATTTGTTGCGTATTCATACAATATATTAGCTAGACTGCCCTCCTTTTTTTTTTCTAGTGTGGTCGACCTCTCGGTTAGATTGTTCAGTCTTTAGCCTAATCTGTATATAGCTGTTTACCGTTTTCCAAATTTTCGGGGTCCATTTGTCAAACTATTCGTGAAAGTCATAGAAAGCGACAGGTCTCCTATTAAAGATGGCGGGATCTGAGTCGAATCTAAATTTACCGATGTAATTGATTCAGTCATCATAGGCAGAGTTTTCGTCGGCGTTCGTGAGCAAAATGTTGTTTTTAAAGTGTTTGACGAACGTGAATCGGAGGATTTTAATAGATTTTTTCCTGGCGAAGTCGGTGACGATATCGATCTTGGTATTTGTTGAAGCTATCATGACAAAGATTCGAGGGTGTAGGGGAGGAAAGATTGGTGTAGAAGGGTAGGTGAGCCGTAGGTTATTTGTCATCAAAGTTGTTGTTGTAGTTGAAGGTCGTGAGACTTGGTCATTTCTGTGATTTGAAATTTGCAGTAGTACTACCCGCAATAGTACTGACTTAGCCGTTTGCCAACTTGACGATCTTTGAGACTTCTAGCGGTCAATCTTAACGCTTTTCTTCTAAGACTGGTTCAATGAATATTTCTTGATGTTTCGATGGTACTGGAGATACCGTTGTCACCTATAAACTGCCGCTAACAACTGCACAGTGTATAAGCATTTCCTATTTGCTGTCGCGAACAACTGCACAGTGTATAAGCATTTCTTATTTACTGTCGCGAACAACTGCACAGCATATAGGGGCACTTCGCAAGAATCTTTCCTTTATCTTGCCGTAACAAAGCATAACAACTGGAAAGTAGCTTCTTTTTTTACCTAGCTTATCTGTGTTTATCTTAATAGGCATTGATCAGTGTTGGTAGGCTTTTATCTTTGTAACGTATTCGATTAGAATCTCTGGTCGAAGTAACTGGTGCTGCATTAAAAGTGGCGATGTTTTACTTCTAAGTTTGGAAGACCACTAGCTGGTCTGCATACTAATTTGTATAGCCGTATCCTTTGCCCGTGCCCTAACCCGAAGTGGGCACCTACTGCACTTGACTTGCAGTCAATCCCACCAACTACAGTCAATTTGCAGTCAGTACAATCGACTGACTGCAAGTATAGTTGACTTAACCGTAATACGATTGACTGCCTTTCCTATACATAGTAAACAAGCAACGTGGTCGTAACATAGAAACCCGTAACTAGCGGGTGATAAAATGAAAAATAGTCTCAAAAGCTTGTATTGAAGATGATTTTAAGTACGATACGAAGTATTTCTATTATATAACTAGTTTAATTAACGAAGTCTTTATGAGTTGATCACTTTATTTCATTTTTCTTCACCACGTACAACAGCACTACTCTAGTTACATTACAAATCTCATGCAAAGCGATAATTCACAATTTAAAGCCAAAATCTTGACTGATTTGAAATTTATGAGAATTATAGTTTACCTATTAAACGTTGAATACCTAGAATTTTTCATCAAAAAATGAAGAGATTGAGATATAAAGACTGGGTACAACAAAAACTTATACAACCACTTCAATGTTAATGTAATGCTCATCCTTATCATATAAGGCTAAAAAAAAGTCAAGCTTTCTAAATTCCATACTTTTTCCCCCTTTATTCTATTAAACAGGCTTATATTTATCATATTACCTCTTCAATAACGCTTTAAGATAGACGTTCGGTAATAACTGTGGATCAATAAAAAGGAACTGCCATTATAATATACACTTCACTTAATATTACAAATATTAATCCATAACGAGGTTTGTGATTATAATATTAAATAGAAAACTAATATACTTCTTCTATAATAAAATTCTTCATAAAGTAATTAAATAGAACAAGGATATAATAACATTAAATATTAGGAAAGTTACATTGCGTAAAGAGTTTAAAGTAGTATTTACAGGTATAAAGAGTTTGAATACGCCATCCAACATTGAAATAGTACGTGTAAATTTTTCGTCATTCAATTACATTCTCTACTCGCTATATAAAAAGCTACGACATAGAGTTCAAATAGTATATTAACTTTAAATGTTACTTTATACGTTAAAATAAATTTCTTGAGATATATTATAGATAGCAAACTAGATGAGGAACCTGGTGAACAACGTCTAACCAAATGTAACAACTGCTTTGAACCCAATAGAATAACCAATCTGAACCAAACAAACCTAACAACTTATTTTGAAAACTACATAGCGATTAATACGACAATAAAAGGTTCTGATTTCAACTGAATGATCGATTGAAATATTAAAAATACCTTAACGAAAACCTTCAACTGTGTTATATATATAACAAACCCATCTAATAGTCCGCTATACACAATCTTGTCAAATTCTTAACCTTACATGCACATTGGTTAACCAACGAATTTTTTTGGAAGAAAGAAACACATTAAATGCGTCAAAGAATTAGAAGAAGCGAAGACCAAATCATTCAATACGTCTTCACAATCCTGTTGGATAAAGGTAACATATACTTAATATTAAACACTAGAGTTTCGGTTTGAGTCTGAGATAAATTTACTTTATTAAAACTTGAAAATAATAAATTAACGTGCCTTTAATCTTGGAAAAGGTATGAAAATAATTTATTTCACTGAAATAATGATCTTTGCAACGAATTTTACATTTATACATGGCATTGACCTACCTTATTTCATTCAAAAAGAAATAACATACGAGTTTTTACTCATAAAAACTTGTTTTAACTTATGAAACTAATAAAGAGAACTAGGTTCAATTAATAAAACCCGAACATCTTGGAGAGTAATCGGTTGAATAAAAAATCAGAAAACAAATACGATAGGCATTCATTCACATGCACCATAAAGAAACTAGAGAAAAAACCACGAAACTGAGCAAACAAAACGAATAAGATAATAGAAACCGGTAGGATACAACAAGCAAATACTACAGGGGAAAAACTAAGAAAAATCACTAGAACTGTACTCAAGTTAAGCTATTAAATTTTACGCGAAAAGAAAATCAATTTGAAACTTTAGCTAAATCTTTAATAAATCCTGTTGACCTGAATTTTACTTACTAAGCAACTTTTCTTAACGTTATTTGTAATGATTCTTTACATATTAAATACAACAAATAAAACTCTATGTGTGAACTTAACATTTTAGCCTGTAGAAGGTTTAATTTATTGTCGGTAAGGTCTATACCTATTTACGTGAAAAGTAAATGAGTAGAAGATTTATCGTTAGATTGGTATTATAGTAAAAGATAGAGATATCAGGAAAGAGTATTCCAGAGAGTGCAAGTCACGGATAGGAAGTTATAACCCTCTCATTCGAACAGTGGCTCTTTTGCCGTACGCTCTGGAATACCCATTCCAGGCCGCTCCATAAATTGCCGTGCGGTTTGGAATACACATTCCAGACCGCTCCATGTATAATTCACTTTACGTTTTGCAATAGTACAGCCTTCAGCGTAATAAGTTATCGTGCACTTTATAGGAGTACTCCTTGTAATAAAGTATACTGTCATTTGGTCTATGTATACTATCTATAAAGGTATATAATAATATCCATATGGACAATCTTTTCTTTTTTCCTTATATACTCATAATTTAGTAGCGATAGTATAGTTGTAACTATTTATATACGTAGCCTTATAATAACAATGCGGTTACAAAGGTTTAAATTGGTAGTTTCCGTAGTAATAGTATAATTACAGTATTAATTGTCAAAATTCCAAATTAGTAGTTTTCATATTATTGGTGTGGTTGTAAGGGTCCGAATTAGTAAGTTTTGGCTGCGATAGTGATTATGGTTAATGCCTAGTCAGTATAGTTAAATGATAGCAATATGATTATTAATAGTGTTCTTTGTTGTTTTTAACAAGGGAAGCTACGTAGGTGTTAAAGAAGGTGATTGTGTAGCGGTGATTGTGTAGCGGTGATTGTGTAGCGATGATTGCATAGTGGTAATTGCGCTATTACATATTAGGTTGCTATAAAAATATATCGTTATCGGTTCAGGTAGGACTTCTTTTCTTTTTCCTTTGAAAGGCGCGTAGTAAAAGCTAATACAAATCCTTATTTTGATTTAACTTAACCTTTATTTTAATTAATCAATTTAAAACACTTTGATAGGTAGGTTACTTAACTAATGACTATATAATAACCTTTCTTTTAAATAGATGCCGCATAAAAACAGAACGGCCAGGCGCTGTTTAGAGCAAGAATGCCATCACGCCGCCCCTGTCGTAGCCGCCGCCGCTACCACTACCGTTAGAACCCCTCCTTAATTAGGAACAATCTCGTTAATAGCAGCCACCTCACCCGCTGCTGCCACCCCGCTAAGCCCTGCCGCCGCCACTTTTCCTTCCTTCGCCGCCGCTACCACCCGCTCTCTTCCCCCTTTTCCTCCCCTTTCCCTAGATTTTAGGGGGAGGAGCGGGGAGCTTTGAAGGTTATAAAATTTACCTTCTCCCCGCGGGTAAAAACCTCCTTACCTGCAAGGGTTCCTTTACACTTTAAGCGTAGCTTGGCGCAGCTATGTTAAAGTTTATATACTCTAAATCCACCCATTTATATTCCTTTAGTATACTTGTTATTCAGATAAAAAGCAAGAGGCGGCCCTGTTTCGCCGCCTCGAGTTTTGTATCGTCAGGGTGCGCTGCGAGACCTTTCTAATGCGTAAGGCGTTAAAACGACGTACCTGGGTCCGTAGTTCCAGGCCGTTAATAAATACGCCTTATGTACCGTGTATCGCGTTTACAGCCGCGGATAAGTCCGTTAGCGATTACCTCGAAAGTGGGGGTCGTTCGGCCCATTGCCACCGCTACGATCGAATTGGTAACGGATACGACCTCGTTTCGTTAGTTTGATGGCCGTGGGCCGAAGCCGTGTTACGTGCTCGCCGGCTTTATAGTAAGTTTTAACCGAATTTTAAAATTTTCCTTTGTTAAAAAAAGAAATATTCGTAGCTCTTCAAAAATGATTACGGTCATAAATAACCAAAATAAGCCGATGTTAATTAGTAATAAGCGCCAACCGGCGGACCAAGGAGTCGGCGGCTGTTATTACCGCCTGGAAACGGGGCTTACGTTTATATTGCGTAGGCGAGTTTAACGTCGTTATCACACGTCACCGTAAGGATGGTAAAATCCCTCCTACACCTTTACTTAAAGGAATTCAACGTAAGGCGCAGGGCTATATCTTTGTTAATGCTAATAACGTTTATTGCGGTCATGGCGGTAATGTTAATACAAAGGGGGAAGGCGGCGGAGAGAATGGTAAGGACGCGACGGCATCGCCGTTTCCTTTTCCTTTTAGCAATGACTAACTACCCTTTGCGGCCAAGCCGGCACGCTCGGCTATATTAATATCACTGTTTTCCTTAAAATCATCGTTTCCAAAAGATAACTTAAAGTTCATAAAATAAAGAAAGGTAATATGTTAGAATGTGTGCGATATTGTAGATTGAAACAGAGAAGGGCAAATAATAAAATACCGAGTAGAGCCGAAATGTATAAAATAAATTGTAATAATACGCCAGGAGCGGAGCAAAATAGTAAAGTTAAATAAAGAAGAAAAAACGTGGATTTTTTTGGTAAAGTCGAATTCTATAAAGGCAAAAGTGATATAATGTTGGAAGCAGAGCGAAATAGTAGGGTTAAATAAAGGTATAAATCGTAAAGAGACGCGAATAACAGATTTCGGACCGCTTTAAATCAGAAAAAGTGATATGGTAGATTATTAGGGTCGTAATACCTTTTTAACTACACTAATAAATAGCGTATTTGTTATAAGCGTTTTCAACGTTTCGTTCGGTATAATTTTCGTTATGACGTTTGGCGGGTTTGATTTTTTATGGATATATCTTATTTTTTTTGATTTCCTAGCGTTTATATAACTCGCGTAATACCATAATGTCGGTCATTAACCACTTTTCACTCGTGGTATCTAGCTTAACTAGGCATTTAAAAGGCGAAAAGGAGTTAATATATATAATAAAAGGGATATAATGTTAATTAAGGTTACAAAAAATTATCCGAACCGTTATTCTAATAGTGATACTAGAATCTAAAACTTTAATTATACTATAAATTTCTAAAGCTAGGACGTTTTTTGTAAGCTTTTTGTTCTTAGTGAATTTCTAATTGATAATGTTTTTACGAAACGTAAAGCCGTTTCGTGTTAGGGTTTCATTACCGAGGATTAGCACGAAGCCTATTTGCGAACTGTAGTTGGTGTTATTATCGAAAAAGCCGTTAGTAAAAATAAACAGTTTTGTAATACGTATATTTAGCGGTATAAATTGCAAACTGCGCTTTAGATAATGTATTCGCTATAGAAGGCGTTTGTTAAAAGCTTTATATATATCGTTTGACGAGGCGGTTGAGCATGACGCAACGACCGAAAGGTTAAATGTTATTTCCGGTTATGCTATAGAAGCATCCTAAATAACACGTACGCGTTAGTATTTGTATTTGTCGCCACATTTTACGTTATTTAAAATGATAAAGGTAACTTTGTCCTATTACCCCTTTTACGTAAAGCCCAAAATGATGGTTGGGAAAGTAATAATAGCGTTATTAAAATTGATTATGTGGTCCTCCATTAGATACGTCTTGGGTTCCACTTTTAAGCCGGCCTCCAAAAGTTTCTTCTCCTCAAATACGGAAAACGAGGCGTTATATAACGTTAAAGTCTCGTCCGTTTATAAACCTATTGATGTAAAGCCCTTCGAATGGATTGTCGATATTAATAAGTATAAGTCGAAGGTTAAGTTAATTATCCCCCATCTCTTTTTATAGTACCTTTAGTAAGTGTTATATTAGTAAATACGGGCTTTAAATAAGTAGTAAAGTGAGTTTATAATACGTAAAATCGTTTTAGGTGGATGTATTTTCCTAAAATTGTTTGGTAAATCGGCGTAAATACGTTATTTTAGTCACTCTTAAAATTGTGTATATATCTATATTCTATTATGTAGGTCGATATATAAGTTATATAGTTCGTTGAAAAAGGATGTGAGTACGAAAATCAAGCTGTAGCTGGTCTATTGTAATATAGGCGATTGGGTTATAATATCCTTTTTACCATCTTTGTTATAACCTTTAATAACCAAGCGGGTTCTCTCGTAAGGTTTCCTGGTTCATACTTAATTTCGTAAACGAGATAATTAGGAAAAATTCTGTAAGCTTCGTAAATATTTTAGTTAAAATATTTAAAACGAAATACGCCTTGGTTAATTAAGGTAGAAATCGATATTTACGTAGATAATTCAAATGAGGTACCTAAGGTAGTAATAATGCTATTGTAGCGAAGTTTTAAGATAAGCTTACAGTCTTCCATCTTTTTTTACGTAACAAAAAAGTCTATAACAAAGTTTTTAAGGCGTTTTTTTGGTTTTCGAATCAAAGGGGTGGCCTCGGCGGCAAGGTATTGATAAGTTTAATATAGGTGGGCCGTTTTTATTTAGCGAAAGTGGGTTGGAAGTGTATTTTTGGGGGTAGGCCGGAATTAAAAACGGTATAAATTCGTTGTTTAGGAGGGTATTCCGTTAGCGGTTTTAATCGGATTACGGTTTCGGGCCGCTTTTTTCCATCTCTCTCCTATATTCTTTTACTATTATTCACCGAAATGAACTTATACTATTTATCAAATTAATAATCATTTAATATCCTTTGAAACCGTTAATTTTCAAAGATTAATTTATCCATTTTTAGTTTTCCGATCTAGTAACTTAAATTACAATAAGTAGGTTTAAAACGTTAGTTTCGCGTGAGCTATTCCTTACAGCTAACGTTTTAGACATATTGTTTTTAACCAGTAAGGAGTGTAACACTGCCATGTTGTTCTCTATATCATTTGATCTTTATACCGTGGTTAGCAATGGTGTAAAATCTGTAAATATCCTTGGGTATGTAAGAATAATCCTTTTTAAGCCAAAAGTATTGTTAACGACATTAACTGTTATTTAAAGGATAGATTTATTAGAATAAATACTTTTCAATTTCTTAGATAATACTGTATACAACTTGTTAAGCGGTCTGTAATACCGTTTACATTTTCTAATACCCTACCAGGCTTTTACTAGAATTTTTTTACATTTGTTACTAGTTCTTGGAGCTTTAATAAATCATTCAGTGAAATCGAAAGCCATATTAACGTCGTGTATAATTTAATTTAAGGGCGTTAAATAAATGTTCAATTAATAGTTGACTAAAACCTCCCCATAATTTATAACAAAGTCATTATATATAAACTTAGCGACTTAAAATGATATTGTTGCGTCGACGATGTAAAAACCCAATTAGCTGTTTAAATACATAATATCAATAATCACCTTATAATTAAAGTTTATATCGTCCTAAAGACGGAATTTAAACCGGCGCAGAGCTTGTTAGTATAGGTAGCATTTATAGAAAAACTTTTTAATAGCTTCAAATACGTTCTTTTCTACCTCTGTATAGCCTATGGTATAGACCAGGCGGAAAAGGCGTTTTGTAACCGGATGTCCGAATCGGTGGTGTAAAATCCTTAGTTCCAGTAACGTTAAGTAAATATCTTTAATTGTATGTATTTTTGGGGAAAATAACAAATAGCTGACTTTAAGCCGGAGCAGTACGGATACGTTATCCGAGGCGCGGATAAGTTGGTTAATTATATTTCGGACTTTCATCCATAGTTTATTCATTTTAGTTATTATAAGTAAAAATGGTATTTCAATATTTATAACGTAAAGTTCAACCGGTCCGAATCGCGTATTTACAACGACCGTCGTAAATAATAACGTTTTATCTTTATTAAATAAAATCTTTCGGTGTTTTTCGGTACGGTTCAAGTAAAACTTCGGAATCCACGTTGTAAACGAGTCGAATTAACGTTTTCCGGCCGTTGAGATGTCGGCTATACTAATATTAGGTATAATACCTTGAAAACAGTTGCCGTATTTATTTAAAAACGTAAATTACGATATTATATAGGCATTAAACACTCTGTTTACATAATTCAAGTCTGTAATATGTAAAAACGAGGCGTTCTATAAGCCTAAGAAAATATGTTAAGCGGTTTCGTCGTTTTAGACTGTTTCGTCGTTTTAGACTATTAGGTAAACATTATTACCCTTAGATTTTTTTTTTTACGGATGTGTATTTGTAGGGGTAGGCGTTAAAGTCATATTTTACGCCTTTGTATATAGTTACATATATTGTAAAGTTGGCTTTTTTGCGGTCTCCAAATTTATAATCGGCTTAAAACTATTGTTTAATACGAATTTATTAATACTCGGGGTAGTTAGTAAACTAATCGCCGAGCTTACCGTATACGATATAATTCTTTTACAAGCCTACGGGGTTTCGTATACCATTTCATTAGTATTGTTACGGCCGTAGTATGTTTCGTTCCTAACCGTAAGATTATTTTCGATTATAGTTATCTTAGCCTTCATTTTTAGGGCCCCTCTTTAATATCTTTCTTTCTGGTTGTTATTTTTAGGGCAATTATCTTGCTTTTTGTATGTTTTCAACTTTTTGTCCAGGACGTGGTAAATTGTCCCGGTAAAGTTTATTTTGGTGATTTAGCCTTCGTCTTTTCTATTATCGGCTACAAATACTAATCCGAGGCTTGCCTATTGGCGTATAAAGATTTTAAGCGATGTCCTAAACATTTTATAAAAAGCTTTTAAATTATTTTTAGTTTCAAAAAGTACAAGGTCAAAATACGAATTTTTGCGGTATGTTTTGGTTATTATTTAGACAAACAATTTATTACCTTTGTATTTCGGTTTAAAAACTGTTTGGAATTTTCGGAAATTAGCTAATAAGGAGACAAGAACCTTTCACAAGTCTCTATCGGCGTTGTCTTATTGGTTCCCTGCAAATTTCTAAGTTTTACTGGTCTAATCCCTATTGTAAAGTTCGTGGTTAAATTTTGTATCGAAGTCGTATTTTCAACGGTTATAATACTTCGTAAATTTATTTACTTACTTCAGGTGGTATTTATACTATTATTTAGCTTGCCCGGATAATATACCAGGTAAGATTATTTGAAACTTGGATAATTCGATATCTAGTTTTGTATTTATGCTTAATATAGCACGTATTTTTTGTTGAATATATTATATAGCTTACTGTTATAGTTTTCGAATCTATCTTAAAGCCTTATAAAGTTGTTAAGATTTATAAGATCGTTTTTACTTGTAGGAAAGCGGCGTGGTAGAAAATTACAGTAGGGGTCGCGGTTAGTAGATATTGGTTTATCGGTTATATATTAGCGTTTTATACCGCTCCTTACTTCCTAGAACGGGACATTTTCGTTATTCTTGCCGTTTCTCCCGTAGGTAAACTAATTATTAACGGTAATTGTGGCATGGTTTTGTTTCGATCTTTATTAGAAATTGTATTTCAGGGAGGGTTCGTTTTTAACCTTCGTTCAAAATAATCGTTGTAGTGCTTCCTTTTCTTCCGTCGATTCCCACAGATTTATTTCTACTTCTCAGCGAGCGTTCAGTCTTATTAAGCGCCGTATCTGAATTTGCGATGGCTTTCTGTATCCCCGGCCCATTATTTCAAGTATACATTTTTAGCGTTTCTTTAACTAATATGCCTTCACAAATTTCACTTTTATCACTTTATTGCCCATCCATTTTGGTATTGTATAAGTTAGGCCGTTACTATTAGGGCTTTTAAAATTCGTCTATTATTTCCACTATCTTATCAATACCTTTTCTTTGTAGGTGTTTTTATAGTATTTTCAAAATTATACTATCGACTATACGTTATATATCCGACGTCTAGTTTATAAAGTCATTTTCAAAATTATCGAATAGGTCGGATCCTTCTATTTAGCCTTTACAGTAGTTAAATATTATGTTAATTATATAATTATTTACCGTATAAGTGTCTAAATATTTTACTGGTGCTACGATTTTGTCATCCTATAAGTTAAGGTCTAAATACTTTGGTATGTTGTCGCGAAACAACGTGTAGGTAACAAAGTACTTTATGTATTCGTTGGCTTTTGCTAAATCCGTTACTAGTAAAGCTATCGTGTGTTTAAGTGTGTGGTTTGTATGTAAATGTAATACTTAAAGCGGCGCAGATTGGTGACTTCGCGCCGTGTTTAAGTACGTTCGTAACTTAAAAAAATGTTTGAAAGCGGAAATACACAAGAAATAAGGTTTTTAACGTTTACCAATAAAAATAAATCTTTATATTACGTGAATGAAACGTAATTACAAGCTAAATAAGCGTCTTAAATTAAATCAATTAGCGCTTAGTTACGTTATATTAGCGAAGTAGCTAAGAAAAACTTAACCATCGTAAATACTAAACTTAAAATACAGGTCGAACGAACTTTAAAAAAAAAGATAAGGCGAATGTATGGAGGCGGATAAGGCAAATGTAGGGAAAGTGGGAAAAGAAATGTAAACGTGGGGAAATCCGATGTATGAGTTATGGTTCGTGTTTGGTAAGCGGTTCGGATTGTTGTTTTATAGCCGCTTTTGCTAAAGCGAACGATTTGGTTGTTACGTTCGTAACCTCTTTTAAATTAAGCGAGAGGTTTGGATTATAGAGTTTAAATCGGACGGATTTTAATGAAGGGTTTCGAAACTTGGTGGTTTTGGCTTACATGGTATGATACGTAATAGGACGTTTTTTAAAAAGTCCTCGGGTACGTTTAAAGCGCCAATACAAGTTGACGGTTGACGTAACGGGACTTTTTAGTAGATAGTGCTTTAATTGATTAATGATATCGTACTAAAAGTGGTTCTTTTTTAAGCCACTCCGGATTTTACAGTTTTACTATGCTTCGGGTTTTTCGGTGCTCCCGCGTAATTCCACACTTCCGTATAGTTTTTGTAAGTCTCAATGGTAAAGTACAAATAGTTGGAACCGTTATAACATCCCGTTACAGGTATTTAAATTGGATTTTTCTCTTTTTTCCTTAGATATTTATAATCAACCTAGTTAGCTACTAATTAGTATCTGTAAAGTTTATACCTATTTACATAAAAAGTAAATAAGTAAAAAAAGTAATTGTTAAATTGGTATTATAGTGAAAGATAAAGATATCCGGAAGGAGTATTCTAAAGAGTATACGTCACGGATGGGAGGTTATAACCCTTTTATCCGGGCAGTGGCCCTTTTACTGTACGCTCTGGAATACCCATTCTAGGCCGCTCTATGCATTGCCGTGCGGTCTGGAATACCTATTCCAGACCACTCCATGTATGATGCACTTTACGTTTTACAAGAGTACAGCCTGCAGAGTAACACTTTATCGTGCACTCTGCAGGAGTGCACCTTGCAATACAGTGCACTACCACTTAGCCTATGTATATTATCTATGAGGTTATATGGTAATATCAACATTTATCTCCATATAACGAGTTAAGCCTACCAGACGATTTTACAAATTGAACAGTTTGGAGAGTTACATGAAAATTGAAAACCTACATAATCTTTTTATTAATAGGTAAGTGGTATGTCTAATAAGATGATTAATTTGGATAGCGGTGAAGAATTACATTGAAAACATCCAGATTCTAGATGAAATCAAAGATTTTTCTACGGCTTCTAAATATTTTGATTACGCAACGGGTTTTAACGTCTAGCTTCAAATTTTAACATATACAACTTTTATATAAGTGAATGGAGATATTTTCAATTTGAAAAATTTTACGATCTTTTAAACTTTGATTTTGTCGTTTCAACTGACATCAATAAAAAAATACAATGAAAAAAAATTCTCCGATATTTTCTGTCTTTAATTATATCAATACAAACACAAAAAAAGTCACAAATATTAAAACAACTAAGTCAAATTGTTAGATCTATTACACTATTCATATAATATAGTACAATTGATTATATTATTCATTATATTGATTTATTCTATATAAGTTATTGTAACCTAGGAAGATCTACGCATCATTAGTCTAATCACATAAATGGTAACTGCTAACGCTGATATATATATTAATAAGTTCAAATTATTTCCCAGCTGTGAACATTTGAATCTTCCAATAAATCTTCTATTCTCCCAATTATTACTAACATTTTATTATTTTGATCAAACATTAAAAGTTTAATCAACATTATAACCATACCTAACGTTATACCAATAACTATAATAAGAAATCATAAGATAATCTCACGATGATACTAAAAATCTAAATACTTATTAGTAATACAATTATAATACAAAAATGTTATTCAAATATAGAGAAATCTCCCACTTTATATTGAAAATATACACTTATCATGCATCTAACTATATGACCCTACGCTTATGGAATGAGTTTTAAATACAAAATACATAGCGTAGCATATATTGTAATATATACAAGATTCACAACTTCTTTGAAAATGAGGTATATTTAGAAACTATATCATGTTAGCATCAGTTTATTCACAACTGAATATATATATTCTATCAGCTAAATATTACGAATCGTTTTCATTTCGTGATTGTTTCCCTAAAGGCTCGTTATAATGAAATGTATTACAATGAATGAATTTTTTTAAGTAATATTCATTATCTTGATAATATTTTAATTCCCCCAATTAAACAAGATTCAAAAAGTTCATAATCGGAGCATAGGTATTGTATAATGATGAATTCGAAATGCAAAGGTTTTATAATCATTAAATTGAATGAAAAATGGTAAATAATAAACATCATTAATATGATTACATGTGATATCAACATATTTCAATTCTGTCTACAATATAAAAGAATGTATTTCTTAATATATAATAAATGTGAAAGCGAATTTTTATCGATAATGTGCTTATATAATCTTAATAATACAAATCGTTATTTATTACGCAATGAATGTACTACTACATTTACCATACAATATAATTTTAGAATTGTGTTTTATGTATATTAATAATATTTAGTAATTCTTAAGATGTTTAATTGAAACGAAAAATAAATGGATTTAATGTTGATGAATATAAGTTGTTCATTATAATCACTATAACATCGAGTTATTATGTATTATGAACCCAAAACTAATTGTATCTTCATTTTAGGTGGGTTAATTGATTACAAATCAGGTTTATATTATATGTAATCATTGGAAATTTTAAAATCCACAACGAAAACATATGAATTTATGTTTATCAATACCTAGTTTTCAATCAAAGCTTTCATTCATTTTCTGAGAAGTTGCAAATGAGATTTTTTTTTTCCACCAGCGAAATTAGTATATTATGTTTGAAATCGGAATTCTTTATTGAATAAATTATTTTTATTGTCTCCGTTAACTCGAAGAAAATCGAGTAACACTTTATGGAGTCTTTCAAGTCAATCGCATTAGTTATAAGCAAATACATCATTGAATCTATGCAGAATTAATACATGACACAATTAATAGCTAATTCAGAAAACGAATCTGTTGGAATAATATTACATGCAGTGTAGTAGGTCAACTTTACTTACAGTAAAGTTAATATACTGAACTGCAAGTTGAGTGTATTGCGTTGTGCAGACTTATCGCATTGGGTGTAAGTCGAGTGCAGTACGCTGCACTTCGCTTTAGTGCCCGGGCCAAGCACATGGCCATACAAATTACAGTGTAGACCGGCTAGCGGTTTGCCAAACCTAGAAAAATACATCCACCATCTGACCACACAATTTCACTTTTACTTTAATCAATTGAATCGATAACGTTGCAACGTCTAAGGCCTACAAACAGAATCCTTAACTAAAAACTTCATTAAATCCAACTTAAAACAACATTTATGATAAGTGAAACCAATTTTTAGTTCATGAGAATATATTTTGGTACGTTGAAGTAATGTAGTAAATTATATTCCTATATGATAATCGGGATTGATCATATTCAACTGGAAATATTCAGAACCATGTATTGAATGAAATTTTGACTGAAATTCTTTGCAAGTCGATTGAGGTTATTCAACATAGGGCACGGGCCAAGCTTTTGCCGATACAAATAGAGACGCAAGTTGACTAATAACTTGCCTAATTTGACAGTTAAATATGATTTTTATCAATGTAATACCATTGATTGCTTCGATTATAACGAATCGGATTTATTATAGTTGTAAATATAGAAAGTCTATGGGCAGTTAATATTGCAAGAAAACGAAGTAAAGATATGTTAGATAAAAGAGAAAGCGACTTTACAATTAATCCTTCGCTATCGTGGAAGGCTTTTTGAAAAATACTCTAACGAAACTGAGTTTGGTTTTACGTCTGTTAATTGAGGGAGCTTCTGAACTTTGGCATTTCTTATAGTAGTTAAGAAGTACCAACTGGATTTTTATTGTTATTATAGGGAAATTTTGATTAGGTTTTTTCCCTTTGAAATATAAGCCTTGAAATGAACCCTAAAATTTCTGAGAACACCAAATTCTCAAACGATAATATCTTCAAACAACCGAAACCATATTAAATTCCTCAATCCTTATATATCCCAACTAAACACAAAGTTCTTTAGAGATGGCTGCTGAAGACACCACTGTTTCCAAAGTTAAGATACTTCGAGGCCTATTCGCAAAAGGCTTCAAAAAAGACATATAGTATATAGATCTCATCAACGATTTACTTAACAGTACTTGGGGAATAACATCGTTCATAATATAGCAAAATTCAACATGAAGAAGAAAGCCGACGCCGACGCAGTCTAAATATATTATATTAAGGTTTTTTTGAATGAAACTCGAAAATACAAAAGAGAGATAATGAAATTATTAACATGAAAGTCAGGATTGGGGTCTTTAAACGATAGATTAACCTTTTCTAAGATAGAGGTTTCTATGCAAAAGGTTTTTTTAATTGCGTTATTATAACAAAGTCTGAGTATTTTACGTAAAAATAAAAACTTACTATAGTGATAATAGTTAATTTCAAGATAGTTATCTTATGAATACTTTTCCAGGGTTTAGTTTTACAATTGAGTCAAGTTTAAGTTTCTAACTAGTTAAATTGCATTGTTTTCTTTTTTTCTCCAGTTGGTAATGAAAATACGTTCATGGATTGTAATAGTGTTAGATATGGGTTGATTTATAGAAAGACACGTACGTGAAGCAAATTGAAGTGATGCTGTTAGAGGTATTTTTATTGACTTCGTTTATGAGTAATGAAAGAATTTTAGTCAACCTGTAGAGGTTTACAGGCGTAACCGTGCTTTGGAACCATTAATACCCTTTAAATCGTTGTTATGAACAATTTACAAATTATAAAGTGTATGTATCTATATAGAAGACTAATATTAACTCTATTACAAACTTTGATTATGTAAATTAGGTGATTCATGCGTATTTTGGCGTTAATGAGACAGATTTGGAAAACCAATTAAATTATATAACTTATATAGCGTTTTACAACCTATATACGCATCGAATTTAGATTTAAACTATTTATATAGTACGGATTTTACCACGATTTGGAATATGAAACGGAAGGTGAATGAAATGTTTTACAATTTATTTGACTTTTAAATAGTGTTATTTTTAATATCATTTGCTTAATAAGCAATTGTTACAGGCTAATGCCTGGTTAGTATTACTAGGGATCCAACTCTGGTAGTTCTACATGCGCTTACGATGCTCTGGAGTAGGGAGAAAGTTGCATGGGACACGCTTACACACGTCACGTGACTGGGATTGCATAATCTTAACTCCCTAGAAGCTCCCTAGCAGGAACTTCTACTTTCTTTCTTCATTGAAGTTTATAGACAGAATTCGACCACCATGAGCGACAGCTCCGGCCTCAGCCCCTTTACAGGAATCGTCTATTAACTTATAATTTCATATTCCATTTTTTCGTGCGGTCAGTTAAAAGGTATCACTCAACGTTCCTTGCTACTATCAAGTTCATACACGTAATTGATGATGGTATTAAGGGGTATTTTTATAATAAAGTTCATTAGGTTTCATATTAGATGAATTCAAAGATAAAACGATCCATCAAAAATACTATGAAATAAGAAACAAAGGGAAATATAAATATATATTCCGAAAAATAAGTTCAAGAGGTTGATGTTTTATCATATAGTAATTTATAAGGTTCACGTTAGGGGAGTAATATTGCGGGAAGAAGTTGTTACCATTTTTATAAGTATATTCAAATTTAAAAACACGTTATAATATTAAAACACCATATATAGATGATTTGTATTGATCATTACACTGGTTAATTGACTTGTTAATAACACGTACTTCAGATTTATGTATCATATTTCGTTACATTGATAATTCTATAATGTGGAACGATAATGACGACTCTTTATTTATATATTATATGGATCGAAAATACTGTAAACTTTAGCAAATTAGATAATGAGACGTTTTAATGAAACTCTGAATGAGCAACGCGAATAATAAAGTTTTCTAAGTGTAATTTGTTACCATGAATATTCTTATAGAAAAGACACTGAAAATTGTATAGTTTATGGCACGCTTTAATATTAGTAAATAATATATACTATGAAAAATATAAAACAAAACAAGGTGATATATTACATTGGATACATTGACATGTTGAAATCGGAACCACGTCAACAAGTGATAGACTGCATAGATCTTATTGCGAACTATGAAAATGTAAAAATATCAGTTGAAATAAAAATACTGTTACTAGCCTTGAAACGTGATATTGATTCGTTAATTATACTTAATGATACTATGTAATATTAATTACTCAATATCAAATTTCATTGTAGTCGAAATAATTCTGGATCTACGTATTTATTTATTTTCGGCAACCGATATGACAAGCAGATCTCTAAAATGATCATGAAAAATATTTGAACAGTAAGTTGCTGAACAAAATATGCTTTTCAAGATATCATTTAACAATAGAATGATAACATAACTACGGAAATTGATTATGAAAACACCGGTAATGATAAAGTTAGATTTAAGTTAATAAAAAATATTTTTCGTTTGATTCAACTATTATGTTTATATTTGTAGAACCTGTTTTCTTCCATATGTTCAAATTTTTCAGTAACTGAATCTTTTGAAATAAACATAAAGCTTTCGGCTATTAACTTTAGTATTGAATTTAACGGATTAGTTGGAGATAAATCCCGGAGGTTTCTATTCACACTGAGATGAAAATATTCATAGTTACATTTTTACGCAGTCGAAGAAAAAGGTGGAAATTTATGAAAGTAAGAATAATTTTAGTTAGGTTGAAGATTCAATATTATAGTTGTTAATATAATTTATAAACTTTTTCAAATGCTTGAATATAATAATATGAGGGATTTTTGCGTCGAAAACAATCGATAATTCTAGCTGTTCATTTCAAACCTATGTCGAATATTGTACAGATTGAAGTTGACTTTCAACGATAACTAAGATTTGAATCATAAGATTTTCGTTAATATTCTTAACTTAAAACACCAACTCATACTAGATTTTTTATTTATTTATTTGAATTGTTTGAAGACGCGAAATCCTTTGAAAACCTGTTGCGGAAATGGTTACCCGGGTGGCGTTATATATTTGGGGGATTACTATATATTTTGGACCCCCTCAATGTAATAGTTGATGATCGTAACATATAGTTTGCCACAGTATAGATTTAATTCAGAGTGAAAGCGATGTTTATTTAGTATAAGTAAATGCGCATTGAAGTTTATTGAGATATTAGAAAGGTAGAGATGGTATCCACGTTATTACATGGAACTTATGAAATCTTTACCTTGGAGATTATTAGTTTTATACTATTTTATTGAAGGATATCAATGGTAATAAAGGGCCTCAATAATACGATTGTTCCTAATGAATTAACCTTTCCATTGCTGGTTTTTCGCGTTTACCTACGTATAACAAGTGAATCTTCACTTTTATGAAATATTTACAAGAAGTTTGCGGCATATAGCTGAATATTAACAGGGTTTCAGATGGAATTTGTAAAAAGCCAAGTTCACAACGCTCTGAATACTAGGAACGGTTCATCAATAACAGACGTATTATTTTGCCGTCATAAAGTAAGGTTCTCGTTTGGAGATGGCCAGGTAAATGAGATAGTCCCTTCAAAATTTTCAACATTAAGAATCTAAAAGTTTTGGTTAAAACCGTAAACGGTTTTATAAGTTTTTGAATAATATTTTCAATTGAACATGCAGATTACGCGATAGTAAAATGTTTTAAAATCAACTTAATAAATTGATGTACCCTATTTACGCCTGTTATTCAAAAGTTAATCAAGCGTCTGCGTTGTATACTACTTTTGAAAAAGAGGATATATACACAAAAGAAGGATTACAAACTTGAATTAGTATAGATTATAATTTTTGTAACGCAAGGAAAAATGGTTCATTCGCCTTGACATGTTTCTTTTTTTATGAACGGTTTTATAAATGTGTTAGGTAAATGATTTAATGAAATATATCGAGTAAACATCATTTGATTTCTTCACTGTAACGTGGTTCACTTTTTGTCATTAGTAAACTTGAACAAATAGGATACAATAATGTCCAAGTCGATGATAGGTTATGAAGTTAAGGATGAAAATACGGATTTACGGATAAATAGCAAGAGAAGACCGGATTATTTTCATTAGGATACGGTGGTAAGGATAAAAGCTATATATTTAGATAGTCGTTTATAATCTAGAAGATTACCTAGCAATAAATCATGTAGATTATTACTAGTTTAAATTTTAACGTAAACGTTAATTTTATATTTAATAACGTCAACATTACGTAGGCGTGTATCCAATATATATTCTATTAATAGTGGATTATATTATTGGAATTATTTTTCGTATATTTGTAATTAGTAACTAGTGAAAATAATAATGAGATGTGTTCAAAAGTTTTGTCGATTGGTTGAAACTCGTTGTTATTGTTGTTTCACGTATCGAATGTGCTTTAAATCTAGGTTTTATATAAAACTAGTGAACTTTCATCTGTTTTTACTGATTACGTAAAACGGTAATGATTTGTATATAGTGTGTATGTATACGAACGATGTATTTTTCTTGGATATTCCTGGTTTTTGATCTGGGTAAGGGAACTTGACTATTTTCAAACGTGGGGACTTAGCGATTTGGCGTGGAGTCTCGCGATATGAATTTTTCTGCGCGACTTAGCAATTTTTCGTGTTTTCGTTTGGTGTAACAATTTTAACACTAAACACTCTCGTGATTTAAGGCAAAGAAAAAAGTAATATAAAGAGAAAAGTTGGTATAAAAGATAAAGTTTGGTGTAAAAAGTAGTGTCGAAGGTTATTTGTTAATATTGAAGGCTGTAGAACTCAGTAGTTTTTGTATTAATAGTACTAGTAATAGTACTAACTTTGCTATTTGCCAACTTAACGATCATTGAGTCTTTTGACAGTCAATCTCAACGTTTTTAAAAAGGATTTGATAAATATTTCTTGGTGTTTTCAATAACGATACCGTCGCTACCCTTAGATTACTGTGATAACCAACGCAAACAAAAAGTATTCTCTACTTAATGCCGTGAAAAACAACGCATTTCGTAAAATCCTTTAGCAAAAATCTTTTCTTTTCCTTAGTATTTCTCAAGTAGTAACTGTAAAATAACATCTTTTTTTACCTAGCCAATCTGTACTTGATTTCATAAGCACTAATCAGTGTTGATAGACTTTACCAATGATAGACCTTTAGACGTTACAACGTTATCGATTCGAATCAGTCGAAGTAATAGTTGTATTATGTAGTCAAGTGGCAGATATATTGTTATAGGTTTAGCAGACCGCTAGCTGGTCTGAACACTAATTTATATGGTCAATTGCTTGGCACATGCCCTAGTTTGAAGTGGGCAAATATTGTATATGACTTTATAGTCTACCCATAAAATAATACACTCAACTTTCCATCAGTATAGTCAACTTAATAAACAGTAAAATTGATTAACTACGCTGCAATTACTATTATTCCAACAGTGAAGCTTGTATATTAAGTAATTTAAAGCTGTTTTGTTATTATTAGTAAATACTTCAATCAGTATCTGAATTCCTATCTATGACTTTCTTTAGAAGATAATGAACGTATTCCTAAATATCAGTCTTTCGAGTATTGAATTTTACAAATTATTGAATTGATTCTACCGATTCGTCGTAATTTTAATTTGAGTTATTAATTCATTTATATTGATTTATTAAATTGTTCTCCACGTAACGAATTAAGTCACTTGATTTCTGACAAAATATATTCCCTTCACAATGTGTCTTACGTCAATTTCCAAATAGATTGGCTATGCTATTATCTCATTGTTAATGTAATTGTTATTTATATTGATAATATTATCATCTACCCTATGTGTTTCATCCCAAATATTTTTAAATTCTTGTTCATTTATCAAGTTCTTTTTAATAATTTTCGACTAATTAGCTATTTTTGGTAAAATCTAAAAATTTAGTTTTTTCAATCTTCTTTCTTGAAGATCCTTATACTCTCACTTTCATTTAAGTTCATTTTTTCAGTTTAGGATTGAAATACTGGCTTTTTTTTCATGACTTAATTCGTAGTTCATCCTGCTGATATTCGGACAACTCGTTTCTTTTAAAGGATTATGATAAATTGGGTTAGTACTATAATACTGGTTGTTTATCGACTTACAAAGGTTATTTCCATTTTTTTATATTTCCTTTCGTTTACATAACTCATTATTTATATTTCATATTTTTTTTCTCATACGTGAGAAGTGTCGTCTGTTTGAGTAGGTGGCTTTTCCGACGGTTGTAAATGTAGGAGCCTTATATGCTTCACTATTATAGTGATTTCGTTCTTATAGTATCTGTTGGAATAGTATTTAAGTTCAGTTTAGTCAAATTTGATAGCACTAGCTGCAATTCAATAGAAGTAGAGTTCCCAAGTTAATGTGGGGCACGGGTCAAGTAATTACAAATACAAAGTAGTATATAGATTGACTGACAGTCTGCCTAACTCAGAAAAAGAAATACAGCACCCAACTTTTGCAATACTACTATTACTTCGACTACACTTCGAATTGACAACGGTGTAACGTTTAAATCCATATCAACAATAATGACTGCTTATTAGGTTAAGTAAAAATAGGTTAGGTGAATGAATGGGCTACTTTCTGATTACGCTTTGTATTATATTGCAAGGTAAACGAAAGATTCTTTCCAAAGGCCTCTCATAACTGCGGTAGTTTCTATGGACGGAAGTAGGGAAAATATTCAGATTGCGGCGGTTTCTATAGAAATTTAAAGGTGACAGCGGTATCGTTATCAATAACACCACAAAATTTTCATTCGAACCTTTTTGGGAAAAAACGTCAAAATTGACAGCTAAAAGTCTTTAAATCAATGGTGAAAAAGCGATTAATAAGTTACGAAAACCTTCAAAGTTAGCAAACAACTAAATCGCAACTACTATTAATATTTCAAATCGAAAACTGTAAACTGCTAAGTCCAAAACCCCCTAGACATCTGCAACTTTACATCAACTTTCTCGGCATGGGTGCACGGACCACCTTGTTGAGAAAGGTACGGAGCCTACACGGTAAACTCTAACAGTGCCTATTTTCTATAAAAAATCAAGTTTAGTCGCTCTTAACACCATCACTTCACATGTATCCTATTCTACTACAACATTACTAATTAGCTCTACAACTACTTGAATCTTTTCTGGAGACCTCCTTTTGGCCATAACGATCGTTTTCGGCTCAGTGCACCGCCCGCACAACGGTAAATTCAAAAAAACAGCTCTTACAAACAACGATTCCGTGCCTCATTCCTTATGCCAACGTAGTCCTCCAATCTTACATCACGGTATAAGTCTGGTTTTACGTTTAAAGGTCTTGAAAAATTTTACTATAAATGTTTATATATGAAAGCCTTATTTACCAATTTATCTATTTATTTATAATTGTTTACCACCTACCGGCGCCCGTCCTCTTAACGGGGTTTTAAATTTGCCTTAGGTTATTTTTGCTGTCCACTGAAAACATTTCTCGATACACTAGCCGCTTAGTTCAATACAACTTTTTAAGTTTTTTATACTCCTAAGGTTTGCGATTCGTGGTAAAAAATTGATTCGCCGAACGAGTTGTAAAGTAGATCTTCCCTATTGCCGTGAGCCTTCGACCAGAGTACACATGTTTTAGATGTCTTC
Source organism: Anisogramma anomala (assembly GCA_038502455.1). Taxonomy (NCBI): domain Eukaryota; kingdom Fungi; phylum Ascomycota; class Sordariomycetes; order Diaporthales; family Gnomoniaceae; genus Anisogramma; species Anisogramma anomala. Next base: position 24,162,386 of record JASMMZ010000002.1, read on the forward strand.
AATTCATCGAACCGACGTTATATCTTCAATGCGAGTAAACGTCAAACTGGGACTACGATGGCCGCACAGCAAGGCCAATCCAAAGCTACAGTCTTTACGCCCATACAATATTGCGGATGTCTAAACAATAAAGTACCTTAAAGTCTTATTCAAAAGATTGATCTAACGTCCGGTTTTCCGCCTAAGGTTTTTAGCTGATAATATGTTTTATAGGCAAGGACTATATTTTATAATGGGTAAAATAAGTTGGAAACCTATTTCAAATACCTAGTGATACATCATCCCTTTTTATCGATATATGTATAAACTTAAATTAATAGGATCTTCGTTTTGAATGCGGTTTATGTTTATATCATAATATAAAAACCTATATGTTTCATCCAAGGCTCCATCAGTATTCAACAACTACATATAAAACACTATTCGGAAATTAGTTACAGGTGTGAAGGATATGTTTTGGATTTTTGTATCTATATTATAAGGAATCGATCGATTAATTCTATAAGTTAAAGGGTACAGCCAAAACGGCGAATTGAATAGGATAGTGGTTGTTATAAGGTGAGGATACTCAGTTTGCCAGCCTTCCTGCCGTCATATATAATTTTACAATAGCGAGGGTTGCACTAAACCGGCTATATAGTGGGCACTTTCGGTGATGGTAAAATACAAAAAGAGAAACAAAAAAGACACTCTGTGCTGACATCCGAGAATTTATGAATGGAGACGATTTTAGAACTTGAATTTTATTTTCCCAATGTTATAATGAAAAACTCTGAATGAAATACGCTAATTGTTGGTAGACATTTATTGTTGCAACGTAGTCGATTCTAATGTCTGGTTGAAGTAACTGGTATTGCATTGAAGCTGGTGATGTATTACTTATAAGTTTAGCAAACCATTAGACGGTCTGCACACTAAGTTTTATAGCTAATTGCTTGGTCTGTACATTAGTTTCACCATTGCACCTGATCCCAGCCAATTACACAAATAATACAGTCAACTTGCATTCAATACAATCAACTTACTAACAGTATAATTAATTTACCTGTACTGCAATTGACTGCTGTTCCAACATGAATACCGATTTAACGAGAAAAAAAAAATTAATTTCCTTGGCTAATTTATTTTTTATTTAAGCCGTAAGAAAATTGATCGATGTATACGATATTTTGTACACTTTTGCGACTTCTTCAACGATAACACAATTGAAATATAGAATGAGATACCACAAACGATTGAGCTGAGTAGAAAAATATATTTGCGCGACAGTAAAATCTTCATCTTCAACAAAAATAGACTTTATTCATCCTTTTTTTACTTGGTCTAGATATACAAATACCTTGAGGATCCCTTAAGCCAAAATATTAAAGTGAAAGGAAATAATATTTGTTAACAAATATCATTATACACTATTTGAAAAACAATTTCTAATCCTTACATAATTCAAACCTTCAATCTTTTTTAATAATTTAAGGAACTTATTGATTTATTAAGCTGTTAACCTCCTGTTTGAGGTGGAGCAGATTATGCGTTTGGCGGCGAAAGAGTATGTAAAGAAGCTGCTTTTAACTCAGCATAAAGAATTGATAACGGCTGAATTCACCTTTTAGTTAAGAAAAATTGCTAAGACCGTAGCCCGTAAAAATCTCACGGTCATTAAGGAAGTAAGGCTACGAAGGGCACGACCAAGTAATATCCAGATTAATATAACTACTTGAATAGAAGATGAGCTTATACATTTAAGTATTTAACAAGTTTATTCGTATAACTTTACCCTTTTAACAAAATTATTGACAGTTACCCTTATAAATAAGACTTCAAAAACCGAAGATTTGCGTTGATCGCAAGAAATAATATTAACAATTGTAATAACCATCGCGATCTGTCTTCCAGGTTAGTCAAAATAGTTAATATTAAATACAATTTTTTCACTGATTTCTCTAAGATTTGGTATAATATAGAATAGTATAAAGAGAAACCCTACAATTTAATTAATAAGAAGATAATGCCATTTTCTAACATTTGCAAAGAAATAGAGGTTAAACCTTTAGGTTTTTCCTTATTATTCACAGGGTTTCATACAAAGTACACAAAAGATGAATGCTTAACCATATTCATCAAAGCACGTCCATTTCGTAAGATTTAAAATGGAATGAAAAGCTACTTTGAATACGACGTTCACCTTACGTTATATTTTGTGGACTAGGTTATACTATCTTGGAAAACAATAATAGAGAAAGAAACGAAGAGGAAATACAAATGGATCTCCTTTATTAAATCCTTAATGAGTTGATATTTTGCCAACAAGCAAGGGAAAAGGTATAGATTGGAGACGCTATACTTTGCTAGCAGGTTCGTATAGCTATTAAAAGCGTCAGAGAATTTAAATACGCCTTATAACGTCCAAATGCTCCCTATAAAGGCTTTTTTTAGCAAGTTACGGTTTTTTTTCCGATGGTAATTGCATGCAATTAAAATTTAGTTGATATATTCTTTTAAGCGCATAATTTTTTAATCGAAATGATGCATATCTTCATGGAATATTACATTGAATGAAAATCCAATACGTCTAAATATCCAAAACCTCGTTAAATATCACTCAACTCAACGTCATACTAGTAATGATTACGTGGTTGAAACTTAATCAGATATAATAATTGTAATGATTTATTCGTAGAAAGATACGTACCTGAAGCAAATGGAATTTATTCTATTTCAAATATTTTCATCGATTTCATTTATGCATTAGTAAAAGATTATTAGTCAACTTATAGAGGTTTACAGGGTAAACGCGCGTTGGAACCTTCAATACATTTTAAATTGTTGCCAAAAACAATATACAAATTATAGGAGGTATGTATCTATATCAAAGCCTAGTATTAATCCTATTGTAAACTTTCATTGTGTAAATTAGGTTATTTATACGTATTTTAGCATCAATAATTACGATTCAAAAAAGTGTAAATTAATAACTCATATCGAAATTTGCGACCTATATACGCATCGATTATGGATATTAACGGTATATATATATAACGGGTTTACCCAAGATTCACGATATACAAAGGAATTTAAATAAACGGTTTTATAATTTATTTGACTGTAAAATAGTGTTATTTCTAATATTTGTTAAATCATAGAGAACCACTCATTGACTTATCATTTGATTTTTCGTTTTTCTCGTGCGGTCAATTAAAAGGTATTATCTAAAGTTCCTCACTAATATTAAGTTCTTTCACGTAATGAATTAGGGTATAGAGGAGTATTTTATCATAAAACTTATTTGGTTCTATATTTGATCAATAGAGGAATAAAACGATTCATCAAAATATCATAAAATAAGAAACAAAGGAAAATTGAATTATCAACGTAATAATGATATAAATGTTGGATTTGTAGTGAATTTTTCTGTTACCTCGTTGTTAAGCGTTACAAATAGCAGTTAATATATTCCACACAATAATATATTACTTTTTGAAACGACTACTTATATTAAATCGTAAGTTACGATAGTTGGGATGTGTTGAACCTTAAACATAACTCGTCAAAGTAAATCTCGTAATTTAAAAAAAAATATTTTTAGAGTAACTCAGTAACTAGCCGATTATTCCTTCCTGCGTCTTCTAACAGGCGAAAATAATTACCTTTGTTACAATTATTAAGCTTTTGATCTTGTCTACAGGTTTAATTTCATAATCGTTTCGCAAATTATACCCTTTAATGAATTATACCAGATATGGATGCAGTATAGTACTTAAGAGGAGGATATTCAAAATATGTCACATGATGACGAAAAATCACTGTTGATATTAAAATTTCATATTAAAATAACATTCAAACCAAAATTGATTTTAACTTAAGTAAAGAACTATTATTATCAAGATGAAAGGTTGTAAAAATATCTGTTGAGTCAATTACCTCCTATATTCTACATACCCTTACCTCATTATTTCTTTACTTGGAAAATATAAATATTTCGCGTGTTAATATTAACGTTAGCGTGAATAAGCTAGTTAAAAAGTGCTGAAGGTTTTCTTTCTATTAAAAATGGAGGAATTGAGGGTTTTATTTTCAAGATCCAAAAGCAACGGTGATAAACTTAATAGAGTTCACAATATGTTCCATATATCGGTGTTTCAATTATCTAATCGTTGATAACTTGAATAAAGTTCTTAAATGCGTCGTGCACGAAAATGTGAAGTATTTCGAATTGAATGCTATGAAGATGTTTTTCTATTATTGATGAACCCATGTTTAAGCATTTAAGAGGTTTAACTTAATTTTTAAAATGAGCAGAACCACCTTTATAACAGTCTAGGTACTGTTTTCTACTTACATAATAAATCTATTCTTCACTTCGCGAATTTAGAACTCTTTTATCATAACTTCAAGTTCATGAGGTTGCTATCGGCGAAGAGTACCTGACATATATTGAGGATACTTTGAATTAATACGTATGATAAGTTATTAAATATCATTATTAACTAGATTAATATCAAATTTAGGGCAGTTAAATTCCAAGTCATTGTGAAAAAAACAGGGATTTCATGTAAAAAAGAATTTTTTAAAGCCTATTGGAGTATTTAAAAGATAGCAAGGGCGTACGCGTTATTTCAAGGGGCTTATAATATCTTTATGTTAGAGATTGTAAGATTTACGAATTAGGAGGTATGTTTTAATAGTATTCGATTGTAGTGAAATCAAAGTTGACTATACTTCTTCAAGTCAATTATAGTAGAGTTCCTAATTTGATGTGAAGTATAGGAAAAGCAATTGCCTATAGAAAGTAGTGTACAGACTGGCTAGCGATCTACCAAGCTTAGAAGTAACCATCTACCACTTGACCATGCAATACCTCTATTACTGCAACCACTATTCTAATCGATAACGATGCAATATCTTAATGCCCATAGACAAGGCACATTTTTGAATAGCAGTGAAGGGCTTAAACGTTACCGTGGTTCTTAAGGGTTTAACGATAAGCCCACTAGCCCTTAAAGCATATCCTCATTTAAAGTATAAGTATCCTTTATTAAAAAACACTTGAAAAGGGTTATAGTGTCTGTTAAAGTTTTGAAAGAATACAAAAGAAATATATAAGGCATTAAATCACTAACAATATGAATGTCAAGAACAATTTATCAACAATCAAATTATTAACTTTGCCATAGTGAAGCGAAGTCTTCATGTAACGTAAGTTAGGCACATAGAATAGCCTATTCAATATTTTAAATATCATTAATTCAAAAGGAATTGGTGAAATCGCTAACGGTTTTACGACATTCCGTATAATCTAAGTTAAACCTTATATTATAATGACGGCTGATAGAGATCTTTCAACACAGTAAACGAAATATTACAACCAACATCTGCCAAAGATTAATAAGCCGATGAAAGGAGGCAGCGCGGCAGTCCAGTAAAGAGAATTGATAATCAAAATAAGAGTAAGGAATAAAAACAAGGGAGTATGCATATAACTATTTGAGCTAACAGGGAAAAGAAGGATAACCAAGATCTAGAAATCAAGCTCCGCAAGTAACGAATTATTAAGACCCTAGGTAAACATTGTAAGGAAAGCTATAAAGTTGAAATTGATGTACTTTTCATATGAGGAGTAACAAAATAGTATCTAAACATGACTTTAGCCTCAACACCGCAAATATCACCATGTTTAAGTGAAAAATTATTCATAAACTAAAAACTAAATAAGGATGAACTTTACGAAAAATTACGTTTCATTGATTAAGAATATGTTAATTAAGGAAAAAACTGAATCGTTACATAATTGTTGACAGTTTAGAAAATAGTGAAAATTTAGTAATTTTATTTGTATCAAATTAAATAGCAATTACTAATAGGAAATTTATATTTATTGGAGGTAATATCACTCAATCCCATACATATTCCTTTACCGATTTACTAACAATTGGTTCGTTGTAATCAGCTTTAAAACTCAGAAGCAAATACTTATTTAAAGGTAATAAAATATATTAAAAAAGTTTACGAACCAACTAACATGGATATCTATTAGTTCCTAGGTAACTAGATTCACTTTACATCCAAATTTGGTATAAAATTGTGAACTTGCGATCAATACCTATTAATTGCACAAGTAAATTATAATTTCGGAAATTAAAGATATAAACTAACGATATACCTTTTATCGAAAATTATAGCTTCGAGTTAAGAGAATAAAGTGTAATTAAGAACGACATATTCTTGAATAACGAGCCGATCACTGTGTCAAATAATGTAAAATATTAAGAATTGAATATATTGTCAGTCAGTATGTATATTATTGATGATACTAATATTTATTACCTTAGTTTACATAAAGAGGGGAAAAGTACTGGCCTAGTTGTAATAGAAAAAACTAATGTTGCGAAAACTTAATATTACTTAAAGCAACGTTTTAATAGTAATTCAATCACGACTTTATGCCAACCGAAAGCATTATACGATCTGTTAAGTATGACATAAGCCTATAACTTAGCTAATAAAGAATACGACTGTTTTCACAAGTGATTGAAGTAACAGATAATTAACTTGAACCGAAGGATTAACATGGTCCCTATCAATTTCAGAGGGGGCAATTAATCATCTTTACAAACAAATCTTTTAAAAATAATATTGATATATTGTCACAAATTCGGTTTTTTATGATAACAGTCAACGGAAATTTACTACAGAATAATAAGTTAGCCTTTATCAACAACCTGACTCACTCAATACCAATTAAATAGAAAAGTGTTACACGTAACTTACATGTTTTTGAAAGTGTGTGATATAATGGTCAACTAGCATATAGGTATATCGATATAAGAAGTCTCTAGAATTATTACGAAAATAATCAAAGATTCCACCAATTTCGGTCGTTATTGAAACCGATTCACGAACCTTATTCGAACAAAAATTCAACAAAAAAAATAAGGAAAAAAGCCTAATAATTGACGTAATAACTCTTTACGAAACCTATTGAATCAAAGAACATACAAATATCAAAGAATCGATATCAAGGATATTCCATCTAATACCATAAAAAAATTAACACCAAATGAAGCCTTAAAAGGTTTTATAGACAAAAGTGAACTAACTATACAAATTGAAAGCTACGTTAGAAGGATATATAGCAAGGGTTTACATGATAATGGGAAAAAAGGAAAGGCAAAAGTCTATTGGTAAATTGAAAATCTATCACGTTATTAACGATATAGACTCAATTAACTGGCACGATTAAGTTGTGTGAGTATTATTGGATTGGAATTCAAATGTGATAAAGATTTTTTTTCTAGGATTTCAAGTGTTAGGAAATAAAGCTATTATACAAATGATAGTGGGCAACGGACAGATAAACAATTGAGTTACCATATAATTATGATACCAAACGCAGTAGAACTATGAAATAAAATGCTTTTAGTATTGGAATAGCGTTTAAGTATTGTGCAATCAAAGTTAACTGCATTCGTTCCTATTTAATAGAAGTAAAGTACCCAATTCACCATAAGGCACAGGTTAAGAAATTGCCTATTAAAAACAGTGTGTAGACCAGCTAGCCGTTAGCCAAACTTGGAATAAAAAATCGACCACCTAATATTTTTAATACTACTGTTACTTCGACCACACTTTGAATCAACAATTTTGTAAAATCTAGAGTTTTATTAATAGTATACGAAAATAACTACGTTTATTTTAATAACGAGTTAGGAAGATGATTTTTCGATGCCTTGATAACGTGAAGTGGAATTCCATTAATCAATACTGGAGATCAACTAAAAAGAAAAATCGTTCAATGGCGGAAGGAAATCTTAATATATTTGATTAAAGGTTTTTAGTCGAAAATCCTAGTTAGAAGCCGTCCACTTTTTTTAGTGTTCAATGTTATTATTACAACGCTTACTAATGTTTTTAGAGGTTCATAAATGGTTCCTATATTTTTTGTAATCATTTTAGCCTTTTTATTTAAATAGCATCTTGTATTATTATTACAAGCGTCAAGGATTCGTATTTCTTCGTGTTTTGGTCTTCATATTTTAACTTGGTGTTTTTATCTAATTGAAAGTTTGGTATTGCTAGTTTGTATTGAGTGATATAAAATATGTAGATTAATTTCATTATTTAAGATAACAATAATTCGTAGCTAATATTTGAAAGTTTTCGTATAATTGGAAATTTTCCGAAACTTTATTTCTTCGTGTATCGTTGAACTTTTTTAGTTCTAATGATTTATTCAAAAAGACACATTGAATATCTATTTTGAAACCTTGGTCCATTAGTTCTGTAGAGATTATTCAACTTGGTTGGTCAGAATTTAATAAACTGAGGGTGTTGTTCAATTTATTATTCAATTTTCTTGGATTCTCTCAACTGTTTTCATTACTTTTAGGGTATTTTCCTTAATAGTTTGTTAGAATGGGTTTTTCTGTATACTTCATATTCGTAAAAGGAGAATTTTTGTTGTGGATATACTTATATCATCATAAATGATATATGTGAATGATAAAATCTTCACCACATTATTTTGTTGGTAATCAAAATGAAGTCGAAGGTATTGTTTGATAATTTGGTTGATTCATTCAGTTTATTCATTTCGTTTTGAACGATATGAAATGTTCATTTTCAATGCCAATTGAAGATACATTAAGTGGGATTTTTGAAATTTGTCGTCGAAATTTGGGCTTTAATACCAATCATTCACGATGATACAATGTAATTATAGATAATCATTTCCGTGAATGTATATTTGATATAATCCGTTATGTTGATCTCTTTGAAGTATATAAATTACACATATTTAATGATTTCCAAAACCATCATTTGAAAATGTTGAAAATAACTTTAGTTAATAATCTTCAAAACTTTCGTATCTAAACGATCATATATTATTATTCAAATCCTAAGTAACATTTAGTATTGGTAAATGGTTTCGTAGTTTGTGAAACTTGTTTTAGCTTAATCTATTCTTTTCTGTAATAATTGTAATTTTCAATAATGCTTTTAATCCGTCTTCGATTATATGATAGATTCTATATTCCATTAATTCTATAATAGGTTACCTTATTTCTTCTTATTTGTATTCTGAATCATTTTAGTTTTATAGATATGATTCTATATATCTATAGTTAGGAAGCGGTCACGTTGCAGGTTGCATCTTTGCAGAGTTCTAGGTAACGTGCCACTCAATAAGGTGTATTCAATGCAAAGTGTATGATAGCGTGCTACTTCCTAGAAGGAGCACTAGCAGAGTGCACGGAAGAGTGCCACTGCCCAAAAGGGAGGAAAGCAGAGTGCATGGTAGAGTTACACTGCCTGGGTGAGAGCTTATAAGCTTTCATGCGAAGCGTGCACTCTCCAGACACCTCTTCTCCATTTGAACTATCTATCTACTTCAATATACACTACCAATCTTTACGATCACTCTTCTACTCTTTATGTTCACGTGAATAGACAGAGACCTTACCGACAAGATTACTTTCATGAAGTCGTTTTTTTAGTCTAATGTTATATTATCTAGGTTTTATACCATTAATTGAATATGGAATAATTATTCGACTTATCATACTTGATGAATTGTTTTTTCGTTTCAATGTGTTATAAATATTTTTTTATTTGTTTTCATTGATAATTTTATTTGTAGGTGGGAATGTTCGTTGCCCTCATTCTTAGTTTTTGTAGTTTTTGATTGTAACGTTGAATTGAAAGAGGAAGCTGGATTTTTGGGTACGGCTTTTATTAAATGTCTTAGTAGTAGTAACTGATTCCAGGGTTTTTCAATCTGAATATATCGTTATATAGTGATCTATACTGATTAAATAATATTTTTGAAAAATTGAATTATTGAATTCATGTTATATGTTTTTTTTTGTAATTTATTCAATAATCGTGGTTCCATTATTTAAAAACTTCAGCGAAGTTTTTCTGGAGATATTGTCTTACTTACTTGTTTCATTATCTCAATGATTGTCCAGGCGCAAAATGTGAAGCTATCCTATCGATTTACAAAGTATTGGTTTGATTATCATTTTATTGAATGAATTCGAATTTAACTTATAGTTTAATATTGTTGAATACCTTTTTAACAATGTTTATCTTTTAAACAGGTTAATTGTTTCGCATAAAATCGATAAATAATTTGACCAATCTATTTTTGATGAAAATATCGGTAAAACCTTACGTGTATAAGACATATATTCATGTTTTCAAAGTTTCATTATATAATACATTTCGTAATCACATTGAAGTTTTGTTTTTGTGCTTTTATATATCTCAGTTCAATAATGTATTTGAAGTAGTTTAGTTTCTAAACGTGAAGTAATATTTGATTTTATTCTATCAACAATTTTATATTTATAGCCTTTTAATTAATTGTTCCGTTCATTATTACTATTTTCAACAGTTTTCTAGGAGATACGATTATTATTTCAATATTTAATAACCAACACATCTACGTTCCCACATAAAATTTGATTCATTATTTTTGTGAAATGAAGTTGATAAATTGATTGATCCATAATGTATTACCAGTTATTTGAATAATTTATGACGAATAATATTTCTTTTTCATTTTTTTCAAGTTCTTTGTCTTGACATAAGGTCATATTTTAGGTTATGCATGTTAAACTATTATACCCCTAAAGATTGTCGTATAATATTTCATAAGTAGTAATAAAAATTGGTTTTCTGTTGGTAAGTCTTAAATGTTGCAACGTTATCGATTAGAATCGTGGTCGAAGTAACAGTAGTATTGCATTGGTCAAGTGGTGGATGTATTGTTCTAGGTTTTGCAGACCGCTAGCCGGTCTGCACTGTAATTTGTATAGCCAATTGCTTGGCCCATACCCTAGAGTGAAGTGCAGCATACTGCACTCGACTTACACTCAATGCAGTAAGTCTGCACAACGCAATTCACTCAACTTGCAGTTTATTATAGTTAACTTTACTTTAAGTAAAGTTGACTTACTGTGCTGTATGTAATACTATTCCAATACTGGCGGCTTTTTAGTTTGTATGCGTATATCAGTGTAACTAACCAATCTTTTCCGGTTACCACTAAATTACTTTCTCGTTTACTGGTTAGACCCCTATTGATTCCAATTAAATTCCATATTGGATTGTACCCAATTTCATACAAATTAACCCCAATTGACCTCAATTTCTCCGTTGCTCCGAGGTTCGAGTTTATCAACTCCCATAAAAAGTTCCTTTGCCATAGACCTTCACAGGCTTCCACTTTAGCCGTGCCAGTCAAACAGATCGCCATTATTAATCCCCTGGCAGTTTTTTTTTAGTTTGCCAGCACATATTTGTCCGTCGTTACGTAATCCGAGACTTCCATGCAGTTTGTTAACGTAACGTTCGATATGAATGATTAGTTTATTATTATTTACAAACATTTCCAGGGATTTATTCGGCAATTCCTTTGTTATATCATCAACAGGGTTGTCTTCACCATCGATTTATCGGAATTCCTTAATTTATCTCCCCTAGTAGGCTTCGCGAAATGTCATTACGTCGATTATTAGGCGTTTTTCACTAGTAGTTCCGAGTTTCGAAAGGTATTCAAAAAGGCTTTTTAAGTCGCTACAAATTACTACAGGAATACGAGGAATCTTTAATTGCCTAGTAATGAGTTTAAGGATTTCCTATAGTGTTATACCTACGTTAAAACTCGTTATTATACTATAAACCTCTAATGTTAACACGTTTCTTATAATCTTTTTACACTTAACGGAGATTTAGTAGATTAGATTATCGATAATATTAAATTGAGTTTTCCGTTCATCTTCGTTAACGATGGTTATTAGGAAGCCAATTTGTAAAGATAAGTTGATGTTATTTACAAAAAAACCGTTCGTAAAGATTATTAATTGAGCTTTTAAGAAATCGATTAGCATTATACTAATCTCGCGGTCCAAGTTCTGTATTTGATACTTAAGCCTTTTATTTAACTAATTAAAGTTCTTATCCGTTAGCGTTTATACTTATATCGTAATAGATATATCGTAAAAGGCTTTTAGTTAGTATAAAGTAGTAATACAGTTATTTCAAACACGATATTTTAGGTACCGCTACGCTCTGTTCTTATTAGCCTTATTCATGATAATTAAAATAACTCTTTGTCCCTTTTGGCGAAAATTAAAGCCGGTAGTAATACCAAGCTTACGAATTAAGGATTTATTAAATTCCAATGAGGTATTTTCCGTTAACATCGTTACCGGTTTTTGATTTTAAAACTTAAAGTTTTTAATCAGTTCTTGTTTTAATATTGAAAAATCAAGCGTTTCAACGAAAAAGATATCGTTAATTTATATACCCATTATGCTGAATTTTTTTTTCGTTATTAATAAGCATAAATTGTATATTAAAAACTTTATCCTTAGTTGGGATTTAAAGTACAACTTATAGGTTCGAACCCAGTAAATTCCTATTTTAATCAATCTGTATAATAACTTAATATATTATATTATCTTACTTAAAGGATAAATAACACAGAGTTTTTATAATGATTTTAATAGTTCAATTCTATGTAAATTCGTTTTTAATTACGTATAGGCTCATATCATATAACGGCTATTATACGTAAACTTGCCTTTAATCTTAGCTAGCAAACTTATAGCCAAAGTAACTACTAAACGTTTACTAATCTTCTAAATCGTTAAAGATTATGTAAGGATTTAGTCTTTACTTTTATTACTATATTCTTAAACAACTAAACATGATTTTTTGTACGTCCGCCCCGTAATCTTACCTTTAACCTCATAAATAATCCTTAATTTAAAAATCGTAAAGTTTAGTTTTTAAATGTTAAAGTCGTTCTTTGGTACGAATTATATAACTTTTCGAATTATTAAACCATTAATTTTGACCTTATCACTTTCTTTAAAGGGATTATCGAAGATTTTAATAATCCCTTACGTTCGAAGCTTTAATGCCAGGTTTTTGTTATCCTTTATTTTCCTGATTAACCAAATATTATTATAAATATTCCTTGGTGTATATTCCTCATTTTCGATGTTATTCTTCTTCAGGAGTTACTCGCGTCGATGGCGTTCTATCGGTTTATTAAAAATAGGTAAAGGGGATTCGTATTAGCTTGGTCGCTTAACTTAACGTTCTTTAGGATTTTTATCTTTAATACCCTTAATATAAGGCTTAACTTAAGTAATTCAAAAGGATATAAGACTGTTAACAATTTTAACAATTACTTTAAAGTTTACGATGCATAGTATCTTATACAAACCTTCCTATTTACCCGGCTTTCGCTTTACGAGCACTTTACTTTATAACGGTAAAGTACGCACTTTAATTGTTAAAAGTCCGTTTTTAAGGTTAAGGGCGTTATTAATCTAACGGCGTACCGATTTTTTTTGCAGTTCGCTTAAAGATTGGTTATAAGCCGCAAAACTTTTCTAAGCACTTATCGAGAGCGAAAATTTACTCGTTAGGCGTCAATACGTTCCGAAAACTAAAAGCGTTGGTATTAAGCTATCAGGGTCCACAATATTGTCAAGGCCATTTACTGCTATTTATAAGCGTGTTTCCGGATCTGTGAAGCTTTTAATCTCTAACATAAGGATATTATACGTTCGGCGAAGTAGAGCATATACTCTTTTAACTTTTTAATACTCCAATAGGCTTTTATAGGTAATTATTTCTATTAAACATTCATTATTTTAACATTTTTCAAAATTTCAACACGGTAAAGTTTATACCGTTATAGTATACGACGACTTTGGGTAAACCTAGGTACGTATTAATTCACAATATCATTAACGTTTTTTATATATCCTTTACTAAAAGGGACTTTAGAAACTTCGCCTCGTAAAAAGAGTTTACAAAATTAACGATGTAAAAAACAGGTTTATTATTTGAATAAAATATATTAATAAAGACTTTCTAATAAAAATACGCATTTTTTGAATATAAATTGAAATTTCCTGAAGGCTTAGGTATATGTTTAATAGTGGTGGAAAAATATTTTAATAATATTTAGAGGAAAATATTGTATATTATTATACTTTACGGACTTTAGGACTTTATATAACCTGTTCACGCCTGGGTTATAAAATCGCTGGTATAGTTAACGTATTTACGGCTTCTTTAGGTGTAATATTACTATTTCCGGATCTTAAAAGTAAAACTATAGGTTTCTTTACTTAAAATCTAGTAAAACCCTTAGGCCGTTTTTAACCAACTCGTCTATATTAACGTCAACGTTAACACCAAAGGCTTTAATATCCTCTAAATAAAGTAAATGAATGGTAAGGGACTTGAGGATATAAAATTTAATCGCTTTTATAACAATTTAAACTATTGTTATCCCTAGTAAAGATAATTATTCGCCTAAATTAAAGTTAACTTTTGCTTTACCCGCATCGTAACGATTAATTTTAATATTTATAATGTTTTCCATTTGTCACACCACATATTATGAATAACCTTTCATTAAGTATATTACTACCTTTATGTTTGATATAATACCCTAAAACGTGTAGTTCACTTAACGATCGCAAAGGTTACAGGTTTGTAAAGGGTTAAGAGCTTAGTTGAGGTAAAGGTAAGGGTCTTTACCACTTAAACGGTATAAAAAGGCGCGGTTTGTAAAATATTAGGCCGTATTAGAAGTATTATTTTCCTATTACTTAATTTATTTAAGGTTGTCAACGATGTTAATTAGTTTATAGCCTTTAAAGTTTTCGATTTAATCGAAGTAATTTTATTTCAAAGTAATGGAATATTAGGCGTAATATGTTATTTTCCTGCTATTACTCTCGGTGAGGCGATACCAATTTAACCAATAGTTAGATTTACTATAAATCTAATAGTTTTTTACACTATTTCGACGATAATATTTACCATTAACAGGTTTACCTAAATTTTATTGGTGATAACGTAACTACTACCTTTAGTCTAATGCTATTAGATCAAAATTTAGGCGTTATAAGCGCCCGTATTTGTAATCGACGTAACTAACCACCATAAGGTCATTTTCATTTATGTTAAAGAAGTTGTAGGATTAAAAGTATATACCAAACGAGTTTAGTATACATGTTATTACGGTGGCAAACAAAGATTGTGATTAGTTCAAAAAGCTTTCGCAGGTAGTATTTAGGCGTTATAAAGCATATTCTAACTCGTTAACACCTGTAATTGTTACCCGTGCCTATTCGCGAAGTGTGATTTCGCTAACGTAAACTTTTCTATTACTTTTTGACATAATATCAGCTTATTAAACATCTAATTAAATACATTTATTGGTATTTCCTCCATTTTCTTTTGAAAAATTATCTTTACTTACGTTGTAGTGGCCTAGACTATATAATATTACGTAAAGTAAACGTCGTATTCGAAGTAGCCCTTTCTATTATCGTAAACTTCGCGAAACTTCGTTAGTTATGTTAACATGGTCAGGTCATAATCTTCAACATACCTTGTAAGGATTCCGGAAAATACTAAGTAAAAACCAGAGAGTAAAACCTTTATTTACTTGTAAATACTGAGAAAGGATATTATCTTAATGTTAAAGAGGCTATAATACTTTTTATTATACGTTTTTATATCTTTTCAAATTGTGGCGAAATCCGTAAAGAGTTTATAATTAATATTTACTATCTTGATAAGTTTTGGAAAAAAGTTGCGATAATCGTCCCAGCCATAAGAAGTGTTCTCTAACGGTTTAAGCCTTAAGGCTTCTAAGGTACAGTGTTAGGGGTAATCGCCAATCGGCTAACCATAGGTGTAAAGTCCTGTAGTAAGACTTATAATAGGCTCCCACGCGTAAGCGAACGTAAACAGAAAGGGGTTTTAAAAGATTTAGCGATTATATTACTAAAAGGCGATAAGTTATTAAAAGGCTAAAAATACTTTAAGGTTTTAAAAGGAGTGACAATTTTTCTTAATAGCTGGTTTAAGGCGCTAGTATCAATACCTTTAACCGCGTTAACGGCCGCTGTTTTACGTACCTTGCCGCCGCTAAAAGCGATTTCTACGTTATTACATAGAGTTATTAAATTACAAAATAAGTTAATAAGTCCCTTATCATTAACATTTAAAAAGGCTTAAATTAACTAAGGGTAAAGTAAAGGTTTTTCAAAACGTAGGTATGGGTATTAAAATACTTTAACGTCTTTCTCTTTTTCTTAAAGATTGTAAGGATTGGGGTTTTAAAAGCGTTTCAGAAATTGAGCTAAATCGAAAAGTTTTTATATCAGTTTTATTTTAACTTAAGTTAATAGGCAAACTTCTTACTACTTAATTTTCATTTTGATTCTTATTTTAACACATTTTTAAATTATTACTTACTTATTTATATTCCAATCGTTGAAAAGGTCGTAAAGACTACTAAAAGCGTTATCCGGGTTATTAACATTACAATACTTAACTATATAATAACCGACGAAGTTGGTAAGGTATTTTTTGGTAAAAGCTTCATTAAAGTTTTATCTCTATGAATTATAATTGTAATACTTGGTAAAGGTAGCTTCGAGCGCCCTCATTACTTCTTTCGTTACGGGGTTTGTAATAGCTTTAAAGTAAGCGTTAAAGGTAAATATCTTGAAGGGTTTAACCTATATAAAGATTGATAAGACGTGTAAAACAAGGGACTTGATGATTTTTGACGTAAGGATTTGGTATTTTGACATAAAGTCGCGTAAAAACTTGGCAACTTAGTAACTTAGTGGGAAGGTCGCATAACGTGGCTTTTTAACGCGACTTGGTATTTTTTGTTTAAAGGAACGAATTTGACGATCGAGGGAATATAAGAAAAGAAAAAAGTAAAGTTAAGGCAAAGGTTTGGTGTAAAAGGTAAAGTTGGAGGTCTTTATTAGTTGTAAAAGTCGAAAGTTGTTTTTGATGATTATTTAACGTAAGGACTTAGTCGTTTTTCTGTAGTAATAACACTCATAATAATATTAACTTAGCCGATTACCAACTTGCCGAACTTTAAGTCTTTTAATAGTAAATTTCAACGTCTTTAAAAAAGGTTAATCAAGATTTCTTGGTGTTTTTAAGTAATGATACCATCGCTTACTTCCAGCTTACCATTATTGACTGGTGCAACCTAAAAGTCTTCTTTGTTTTCCTGCCATTGGAGACTAACGCAGTATTCATAGAGACCCTTCTCAAAAATCTTTCTTTTACCCTAGCCGCCATAACCATAGAGTGTAACCGGAAAGTAGCTTTTTCTTTTACTTAGTTTATCTGTGCCTAACCTAATAAACACTAATCAGTGTTGGTAGACCTTAGATGTTACAACGTTATCGATTCGAATTGTAGTCGAAGTAATAGTAGTATTACATTAGTCAAGTAGTGGATGTATTATTCTAGGTTTTTCAGACCGCGAGCCGGTTTTCATTGTAATTTTTATGGCCAATTGCTTGGCCCATGCCGTAGAGTGAAGTGTAGTATACTGCACTCGACTTACACCCAATGCGGTAAGTCTGCACAACGCAATGCACTCAACTTGCAGTTCAGTATGGTCAACTTCACTGTAGGTAAAGTTGACCTACTTCACTGCATGTAATACTATTCCAACATTTTCAATAGTGAAATAATAAAATTACCAATATTTTACATAGAGTGGTATCTTATGAATTTTCAAATATTAAGATAATTTTAGATTCGGTAAGGCATTAAAAGGTTCAATATTTTTTTTTATAAAATTTGTATGTTAGTATTTGTTCGATATCTTCAATCTTTTCCATTTTAATCTGTAATTCCTCTGGAATAATTGGGTGCTGTACTCTTTCCAAGGGAAAGTCAAGGATTTTATTTCATATATTATGTTATTTTATTATGGTGGATGGTTTTTTTTTTTTTTTTTTGGAAATTCCATGTAAATTGTCGAATTCTTTTTATAATGTTATGGAATTGTGGTATTGGTTTTTTTTTATTTGCGGCCAGCAATATCAGATCTGGTTGTTTAATCTTTTCATTTTTTTGCTGATTCGGTGCCATGTTACATATATTGTATTATAGTTTACTTTATCCCTTTTTATAAGGGTTTTTGATAGTTACATCTTATTTTTCGTTCGAAGACCATAAACGAGGTTTTTTTTGAGCGTTTTTTGTTGGTATATTTATTATCTGAGCTATCTCTTACGCTTTCAATGATCGTTTTTTGTAGCGCATAATATTATACGACAAGATGAAGTTAGTGATTGAATAGTTTAGAGAGTTGTTTGATTTCAAGAAAAGAATTTATATGACGAATTCGTTATGTGTAATATTTTTCAGTATTTAACGTAGTGGTTGTGGTTGAGTCTTCAAATTCAATTGATAAATAATCTTCTATTATGTTTTCACTTGTTATTTTTAACTAATTTCCATTGTTTCAAGATTTCAAATTTATGAAAAAAATGTTTATGGCTTACGTATCATATCTATATTGATAATACAGTGTAAAATATAATCTTTAAATGCGTTATTATTTAGCAATATGTTATATCATTATGAGTTGATGTTTCTACCTATTTGAAAATGTGTGTAATAATTTCAGATAGTCATATATAGTCATCACAAGGTTTTGATCGTTTCATGTTCCCTCTCAAGAGATATACGTTTTTTTTGAAAGTTTTACTTTTTTTTCAAGGATTTTTTGAGGATTTAAATAGCACTATAATTACTAGATTTTTGTTCTGTTATTTGAATCAATCACTGAGTGTTTTCATATGTGTATCTTATATTCAAATTATACGTAATATTGCTAGTAGATACATTTACGTATGTAGAAGGGGGAAAATGTTTCCTTAAATTATTTACTTACGTATTTCATGTTATAGTGATATTATTATATTTTGAGTAGAGTTTATATTTCGTATTTAACTAAGTAACTCGTTATATTGGGAATCCTTGTGTAATAAATGATATTTGGTTTGAGTTTACCCAGTAAAGAATAGATAATTTTTTAATGTATGATTTTTTTTTGATACTATTGAAATCTATTTAACCATAACTTTGGATAATTTCTGACTTATCGCGATTTAAGGCGTCAATTCATTTTTCACGTTAATTTGTCGCAAAGGATATCCCGTTATTTCGATTTTTGTAATATATATATTTCGTACGATTGGTGATTTTATTTTTGCGTATTTCTGCAGTACCGTGTAAGTATTTTATTCGTGAAGGTGTTGATTGTAGGAAGTTTCTCAATGTATTTGTATTACTGGTGAATTTTTATTACGTGGTATTCGCTTCGTAATACAAGTTTCTAATGGATTTAAAGGATAGATTTATAATTCTTAAATAATTTGATTTACTATTTGATATAATTGTGTTGTTGTGGACATTATCATTTATCTTTATCGTTAGTAAGCAGCCAAGTAGCAGGTTGCACTCTAGAAGAGTTCACGGTAACGTGCTATGCTGCAATATACACTTTTGCAGTGTATACAATAACGTGTCACGCTGAAAGGTACATTCTTGCAGAGTGCATGATAGCGTGCCACTGCCCGGAAGTAACATTGGCAAAGTGCATAGTAGAGTGCCATACTTCGGGTAAGAGCTTATAAGCTCTCACTTGAGGGTGCACTCTCCGGATGCCTCTTCTCCCTTCCATCTATCTATCATTATCAATAAAAGCCTATCATCTACTTCTACCTTTATGTTAACGTATACGGTACAAATCTTACCGACAGTTGTGTAGTTGTTTATAACTTTTTATAACAAGCTGTTGCGTTTTTCATTCGTTTGGATACCAATCTCAATAATCTTTTTCATGAAAGCCAATCACGTAATCGTCACCATCATTAAAATCTCATAAATCAATTTTTAACAAGAGTTTGCCATTGACTTGAGAAGTTGTTTATCATTCGGGTTGTAAAAATACAATTTGTCAATACATATTAGATATATTGAATGTATTATATATACTCTTAGATGGTCAACATATAATTTTCTTCAGTCTAAGTATATGAAGTATTCGTCGTCTCGATTGGAATCGTATCTCAATTTTTTATCTTTATGAGACGTTCATTTCTCCTTTTGTTTTAGGGATTAATTTCCACCTTTATTGTTTTTTTCCAAGATTGTTTCTTGCATAATATCGGTTTTACTCGTAGTTATAACATTTTTTATTCTACGTGGTAATTTGCGATATATAACGTCGAAGTGTATAGAATTCATTTGGGTTATTCTTCCTATCGCCGTATTTTAATAGTATCGTTGTCTGAATTTGTATTCATTCAATAGTAGGAATATTTCTAGGTTTTTACAGGTGTTTAGGGTTTCTATTTGCGTTCGTATAAACTATTGTCGATAAATATGATTATTACGATGCATCTTGTAATTTTATCTAGTTTATTTCTTAGATCGTTTGTTTTTTGTTCCGTTCTTCAGGTTTTCTTCATTTATGTGAGGAATGAAAGTCGTGTTATTTCGTCTGAAGAAGATAAGAATTGATCTTAAGTTAGCTGCGTATTAAAGTTTGATTTTTGTTGTTTGAATCATAAGACTTGTTGTTCTGTAGTTCTTTTTTAGTTTGTGTTTCCAATAGCACTTTTCAATACTTTCTCGAAGTTATAAAACTTTGCCAACATTACTTCTGTATATGTATTAGTACCTTTGTCCTCGTTTTTTCAATGATTTTTGAGCGTAAGTTAGTCTCGAGTTGAAATGTTTTCTTCACCATAAAGTCCGATAAGTTCCATGTTGATGGTTTTTGAAACAAATTGTTTTTGATGATATAAAACTCGATGTGGCATCAAATGAGAAATTATTAAAGGATTTCTTTAATTTTGTAGAAGGAAGCAGTTTTAGTTTTTCAGGTTGAATATTGTTGAAGATAGGGTGATCGTACAATCTATTACTAGGTAAGGGTTATTAGTCTAATTGTATGAGTTGAGGACAAGTCGAGGGTGTCAATGTTTGAAATAATTGAAGGTTAAAAATCTATTTTGGACTTTATACTATTTAAATGTAAACTATGTTCACCCATATTAATATGATTTGTTAAAATGATAACTATATTTAATTCTTGTAAACATGAAGACGTTTTTTAATGGTTTTAGAATTAAATCGATAACAAAGATGAATGGTGAAAATTATATACAAATTACAAGTTGATTAATTAAAACTTGCAAAGTTATTTCGACTAGATAATAAGATTCACAGTTGAAGAGTTATATACTGGCTTAGATAGAGGGTAAAGTAGTAGTATAATGATCACATCAAATACTTTTGTGTAAATAGAACGTATTAAAGGGTTTGTATTATTAAATAAGTAGCAAAAATGAAAGGGGTAAAAAGTAAGATGACTTTATGTTAAGTAATTGAAGGTGATGAAGTTATTGAGAGTAAATATTTGTATTAATAATCAAAAGCCTATGTAATATTTAATGTAATTACTAATAAACGTGTTTTTATATATCTGGCTCTTTATTTTCATATCATTTTGACATATGAATACTCTTTTGTACTTATTTGTATGGAATAATATTCTTTGGTATTAGAATGGTATTACATGCAGTGCAGTAGATCAACTTTACTTAAAGTGGAGTTGACCGTACTGCAAGTGTATTGTTTTGTGAAGACTTACCGCATTGGGTGTAAGTCGAGTGCAGTACGCTGCTCTTTACTCTAGGGCACGAGCCAAGCAATTGGTCATACAAATTACAGTGCAGACCAGCTAGCGGTCTGCCAAACCAAAACAATACATCCACTATCTGACTACTGCAATACTACTGTTACTTCAAAAACCAATCGAATCGACAACTTTGTAACGTCTAAGGCCTACCAACACTGATCAGTGCTTGCTTGCTAGGTAAAGCATAGATAAGCTAAGTCAAAAAAGAAGCTACTTCCTGGTTACGCTTTACGTTAAACGGTGGTTAGGGTAGAGGAAAGATTCTTGCGAAGGGCCCTTATTACTGTATCAGTTTTTTCGGCAGTACGTAAGGAAGATATTTGGCCTGCGCCAGTCTTTACGGTAGATCAGAGATAGCGACGGTATCGCTACTTGAAAACCCTAAGAAATTTTCATTGATCCTTTTTGAAGAGCGTTGACATTGACCGCTAAAAGTCTTAAACGACAAGTTGGCAAACGGCTAAGTCAGTACTACTGCGGGTGTAACTACTGTAAAAACGACTAAGTCTCACGGTTTACAACAAATAACCTTCGCCCTCTACCTACAACCTTTACCACTAATAAAGACCTTCAACCTTACTCTCTACACCAAATCTCTGCCTATACTTTATTTTTTTCACTCTTTACGTTACTTTAATCGTTAAGTTCGCTGTTTTGAGCGAAAACACCGAGAATAGCTAAGTTACGCCGAGAAGGCCACGTCAAGTAACTCTACGTTCAATCGCCAAGTTCCCACGCGACTTTACGCTAAAACATCAAGTCTCTATATCTAAGATTATCAAGTCCCTCGCCTTATATAAGCTTAAACCTTAAGATAGAACCTACCCCAGAGACTTAAAGGGGAATTGACGCCTTGTGATTTATTTTTACGAAATATTACGATGAAAATATGTAGGGATAAGATGTCGATAAAAACTTTACGGAGAAGCATCTGGTTAATTATGTTGGCTACTACATCGTTAGGTAAAACAGCGGTTAAGAATTTGATCGCGGCGACCGCGCTTTTTGAAACTTTCGTAACATTTTTAACGACTAGACTTTTAACATGTGAAAGAAGATTTAAAAGAGTATCAAATTAAAATTGAGGGTTGGATTTAAACTCCGAGGGATCTACGTGCCCGAAAAGGGCTCTACTAAGTTGGCAGAAACCCTTTTCAACTTAACCTAATTGGAAGAACGTCTTTGAGACCCTAAACGTTAAGACATTAAAGGAAAAGGGAAAAGTTTTAAGAGTTTTTAAAGCCTACACACTCGTTTTAGAGGATCGCTAATTTACTTCAAGTTAAGTTAAGACTTTTTACGTGTTGATAATAAGGAACCTGTTAACCTTCTCGGTAGTTTAATACCTCCACGTAATAGGGTAGAGTATGCGCTTAGCGGTGATAGGGCACGTAAAGTAGTGGCCGCTAATGCGGTTAGAGGTATTAAATTTGGCTCTTTTCACAAATTAATTAAATAAGATCGTCAAACTTTCCAAAATCTTTAATCACTTATTGCCTATTAGTAACTCGGTTGCCAAACCATTTAAAACCTTTAAGAATCTTCCCCCTTTAAATTCGTTTACGCGTGAGAACCGACCACAGATTTTATATAGGATTTTACCCCTGGGGTTAGTTGATTGGTAATTACCTTTAACACCATATTTCGGAAGCCCTAAAGCTTAAATTATTAGGAAATACTATTTAGGGTTGAGTTGACTATTGCAACCTTCCTCCAAAACCTGTTAAAATAATTAATATTAATTACAAACTTATAACGGACTTTGATAAGATTTGGAGTGACATAAAGAAGTACAACGGGAAGCCTTACAACCTTTTCGACACTAAGATATTGCTTTTTCTGAATATTTGTAAGTGGATGGAGATATTATCTTTTTGTTTTTACTTACTGTTTTCTGGAATCCTTACAGGTTACGCCAAAGACTATTACTTAACCTTTTAGACGAGAGCCACCACGTTTTGCGAGATTAACGATAGCATAAACGGCTACTTCGAGTACGACGTCCACTTTACGTAATGCTATATAGAAGGTGGAATTACTAATAAATGTTTTTAATTAAATGCTTGATAAGCTGATAATATGTTAAAATGCAATGGGGAAAGCTTACTTTAGCGAAGCCACACTTTGCAAGTAGGTACTGGTAGTAGTTACGGGTGTTAGCGAGTTCGAATACACTTTATAACAGCTAAATACCACCTACGAAGGCTTTTTAAGCCAGTTATGTTCCTCTCTTACCATTGTAATGGCACGTATACCAAATTCTCTCGGTATGTATTTCTAAGCCGGCAACTTCTTTGAAGTCAATAAGGAAGACTTTATGGTGGTTAATTATGTAGACTGCAAGTACGGGCGCCCATAATACCTAAGGTTAGGCCTTTCAACCTTGGCTTTAAACTTGAAGTAGCATTTACGTTGGCGCTAATAAGATTTAGACGGATCTGATAACCGTAAGTACTATCGTCATAATAGTGGTAAGAGATGTTAGATCTGTGGCAAGGCTGGCTGTTAGTTGATTTGGCACCCTTCCGCCGAATGTAATAATAGGAAAGCAACGTATCACATTTATTACCCCATTGTTTCAGAATAAGATTACTTAGATTAAGTCGTAAACGTTAAACGCGAGAAGTTAATTAACGTTATTAACGCTTTTAAGCAGATTAAATGACACAAAGTTTTTTTTTTTAGTACTGCAGCCCAGTAATTAGCCAACTCTGCCTTTTTATACCGTTTAAGTGGTAAAGACCCTTATCTTTACCTTAACCATACCTTTGATCCCTTATATAGTGTTAAACTTTACGATAGTTACGCGGATTATACGTTGTGAGGTAT
Organism: Anisogramma anomala; assembly: GCA_038502455.1. Classification (NCBI taxonomy): domain Eukaryota; kingdom Fungi; phylum Ascomycota; class Sordariomycetes; order Diaporthales; family Gnomoniaceae; genus Anisogramma; species Anisogramma anomala. Next base: position 24,186,795 of record JASMMZ010000002.1, read on the forward strand.
TATTCCAGACATTTGGATGGTAAGGTATTTAATAAGAGCCTATTCGCAGTAAATACCATTATGAAGGGAAAGTATTATAGCCACTGAAATCAATAGTCACGATGTTGATAAGGTCAAAGTTGGCTTTAACTCAGGCGAACAGCTATCGTTATTAGGGATAACGATAGTTTAAACTGTTATAGAAACGATTACGTTCCATATCTTTAAATCCCTTACCCCTTTTTCACTTTATTTGGAAGATATAAAAAAATTCGGCGTGAACGTTGACGTTAACGTAGACGAACTAGTTAAAAATAGCCGGAGGTTTTTATTCGCCTTGAAGTGGAGCCACTTATAGCTTTATTTTTAAATCCTAGAAGTAATGGTATTAAACTTTATGGAGCCGTAGATATGTTAACTATACCGGCTCTTTAACTATCTAGCTGTTGACAAGCTATATAAAGTTCTAAAGTCTGTAGAGTATGACGATATGTAATACTTTACCCTCGAAGCTATTAAAAAGCTTCGTTACTATTGCTAAACGTATACCTAAGATCATTAAAAATTTAAATTTATATTAAAAAACGCTAAGGACTTTAATTACGAGGTTCTTATTAATATGTTTTCCTTGGATAATAAACCTGGTTTTTACGTTGTTAATTCCGCAGCATATTTTTAGTGGTTCAAGTTTTTAAAGTCCTTTTCAGCAAAGGATACGTGGGAAATGTTAAGGATACTATGGATTAACACGTACTTAGGTTTTCTTAACGTCGTCGTTTACGATATTAGTACCAATTTTACGGTAGTAAAGTTTTAGAACAAATGTCAAAATAATAGGTATTTAATGCAAATAGGTACCTAAAAAAGTTAACTAAAATATTAGGAAGGTTAAGAGGACATACGCTTTACTTCATTAAACGTATAATATTTTTACATTAAAGATTGGAAACTTTACGGATTCGGAGGCACGTTTATAAATGGTAGTAAAAGGCTTTAATGATATCGTAGTCCCTAACGGCTTAATATTAACGCTTTTAGTCTTTGGAGCGTACCTAAGTTTGACGAGTGAATCTCCGCTTTCGGCAAATACTTAGAAACATGTTATTGTCCATAGCAAATCTTTGAGGGAATTATGAAGGAAATCGATACGCCGACAGATTAATAACGCCTTTAATATTAGGAACGGTATTTTAACGATCAACGTATTTACTTTGACGTTGTAAAGAAAAGTCTTCATGTAGCAGGAGCTAAGTAGATGGAAAGGGATATATAAAATATGAAATATTATAAACTTTAAAGTAATTTTTAAAACTATTAACGGCTTTATATCCTTTTAAATTACCTAAGTTAAACTTTATATTAAGGGTATTAAGGATAAAAACCGTTAAGTCTCCCAGATAAAACGACCATACTAATACGAACCTCTTTTACCCTTTGTTAATAAGCAGATAAAACGTCGCCGGCGAGGGCGACCCTGGAAAAAAAATGGAACGTTAAAGAAAAGTAATATATACCAGGTCACATTTATAATATTGTTTAGTTAAGTAGGAAAAAAAGAATAACAAAGACTTAACAATAAATTTTAAGGTATAAGAGATTATTAAGACTTTCGGCAAACTTTATAAAGAAAGTGACAAGGTCGAGATTAACGGTTTACTAATTTGAAGTGTTATATAATTAATGTCGAAGACTGACTTTAACCTTTAAAACATAAACGTTACGATTTTTAAGTCGGGGATTATTTACGAGGTTAAGGGTAAAATTACGAGGCGGCTTTACAAAAAGTAACATTTAATAGTTTAGGGATACAGCGATGAAGGTAAGAACTGTATCTTTACGAAATTTTTACCAATTGAAAATATTAGTTAGAGTTTAGTGGCTACCTTCGTAATAAGTTTAATAATTAAAATTAAAAATAAGCTTATACGTAATAGTCGTAATATTACGTACGCTTATATAAAGTTAGCAACGAATTTATGAAGGATTATGCTATTAAAACTATCGTAAGGGCTATATATTATTTACCCTTTAAAAATGGTAATACAGTATATTAAATTGCTATATAAGTTATCTAAAATAGGAATTTACGAGTTCTTGAACCATAAGTTATATTTTTAATCCTGTTTAACGATAAAATCGTTAATATACGATCCGTATTCGCTAGTAACGTAAAAGAAGGACTTCAATACAATGAGTATGTAAATTAACAATACCTTTTTCATTGGAACGGCTGGTTCTATGGAGCTAAAATAGCAAACGATCGAAAATTTTAAGTTTCCAAATTACAAGCTGGTAACGAAGTTAACAGAAACTAACTAATTTAACTTTAATGGATTGTTAATCCATATACTTAGTATTAACGCCAGCTTAAACTTTCGTTAAAAGGGTTAAGGTATTGTTTTTACCATAACCGACGAAATTAATGAAGCCATGGTTTAAAAATACTCAAAATAATGTATATGGGGTAGTTATATTACAACTTTATATAAACCGGAGGCTTTTTACTATGTATTTATTACGGTACAAATATTAGTATAAACGGATAGAGATTTCAATGAGCTAAATAAAAAAAATTGGAGTGGCAAATACGGAATCTGGATCGTAAAATTAATATGATGTTAATCGATCTTTTAAAGGCTAAGTTAATAATTTTTACGGACGGACCTTTTATAAATAATACTGATTTATCTTTATAGGTAAGCTTTTTAATAACCTTTGTTTACCAAGATAGGCGGGAAGATTAATTTAGTATTATTGGTAACTTAATTCACTGGACCTTCGTTAAGTGTAAAAGGAATACAGGAAGCGTATTAATATCGGAAGATTATGACATAATATCGGGTTTCGATATAGGTATGGTATTATAAATGACCTTTATTTATATTACTAGGCAGCTACGGATCCCTCCTATCCCGGTAGTAATTTATATCGACTTAAGGAGCTTTTTTGAATACCCTTTAAAACTCGGAATCACAAGGGAAAAGCGTTTGATAATCGACGTGATATTACTTCGTAAAGCCTACTAAGGGAAGGAGATTGAGGAGCTCCGATAAATCGATAATAAAGATAACCTTATTGATGTTATAACGAAAAAATCGTTAAATGAAACCCTAAAAAGGGTTGTAGACAATAATAAGTCAATTATACGTATCGAAGAATATATGAAAAGACCGCCCGAAAATCCATGTGATGACGGACAGGGATTTGTTGGAAAATTGTAAGACTATTAGGGGATTGATAATGGTGATCTGATTAACTGGCACGGTTAAAACGGAGGCCTGTGAAGGTCTATAGCAAAAAAACTTTATATTGGAGTTAATAAACTCGGACCCCAGAACAAAGGAGTAGTTAAGGTTAAATGAGGTCAGATTGTATACAATTAGATTTAATCTAGTATGAGAGTCAATTGGAATTAATAGGGGTCTGACTAGTTGACGAGGAGGCAATTTAGTGGTAACTGGAAAAGATTGGTTAGCTACACTGGCGTACGCGTACAAACTAAAAAGCCGCCAGTGTTGGAATAGTATTACATGTAGTGTAGTAGGTCAACTTTATTTATAGTGGAGTTGACTGTACTGCAAGAATATTTCTTTGTACAGACTTACCGCATTAGTTGTAAGTCGAGTGCAGTACGCTACACTTCACTCTAGGGTATGAGCTAAGCAATTGTCCATACAAATTACAGTGCAGACCGGCTAGCGGTCTGCCAAACCTAGAATAATACATCCACCATCTGACTACAGTAATACTACTGTTACTTCGAAAACCAATCGAATCGACAACTTTGCAACGTTTAAAGCTTAACAATAGTTGGTGCTTTTTTCTATTTAATAATATTCGTTAGTATTTGTTATGTGTCAATAAGTATTCTTGATTTTTTGGTAACCAAAACTTTGAGGTATTAACATGAAATATTCATATAACCTCGCTTAATATATTGAACTTTAGACTTTAAAGTACTGAGCTATTTCATTGGACTATTCACTAACATCATGGCTTTTTACGTTATAAAATTATATATTTCATTATATGTTTTGTTCCAATAAGCTTTTAGAATCACTGTTTTTTCAAAGATTAATCCATTTTATCTTAAATTATACCTGCCTAATTATTCATATTTGGTGAAATCCCGAATCCTTGAATAATTAACTCGTCTTTTGTCTTGTTTCATTTGTTCAAAACAATATATATATACCTTAATTGTTTTCTCTTATTAAGCGTTATGGTTACAAACCTCTATAGGTTTTTTGTATCTATGAAGTGGTAGTTCGTAAAACGATATATTTTGTAAAAGTTTTGCATAGTGTATGAAAGGTAGTATTCCTTGCTACGATCCTCTTTTGTCAATGTTTATGGATCAATTTCCTTTGTTATGTTTTATTTCCCTGTTCTTGCTTCTAGTATCTTGGATAATAAACCAGTTTTTGCATTTTAATAACAGTATATTTGGATTAAAAGAGCAATGACTCGAAATAAAGACTCGCTTGAATTAATCATAGTATCGTTGATTTATATTTAAAAAACAAAACCGCTTTCTTGAACAGAAATATTGTAAGTCATTCAATGAAGATTATATTAGAACGAAAGATCATCGTATTAGTATAGAGGTTTATAAGGTGTTAATTGAGAAATTTAATGTTTAGGGAATCCATCTTTGATTTAAAAACTTTAATTCATATTTCATAGAAATTAAAAATATCTTTGTGAATTGGTTTAGGTTTCTCAATTTGTGTCATAATGATATTATAACGTTAATTAACAGTTATTAAGGTTTCTTACCTAGTTTAATGCGTTTTAATAATGATTATCACGTTTTTATTTACCAAAATTCTCTGTATTATCATGAAGTATATCCATAGTTCGTTTCATTTCGCATTTGAACTCGTAAGTTTCCAATATAAAATTTTTATTGAATTTACAAGTATTATGGGTTCTAAAAGTACGAGAAGAAAGACAGTGTATATTCTTATTATTAAATAGAATCATAATTTATTCAAGTTGCAATGGTATAATTCTTTCATCGTGTAGGTTATTATTCAAGTTTTATGGTTGAATGTTTGGTTGGAAAAGTTAGACCTTATTTCGTGTGTACGAATTGGTCACTTAATTTTCCCAAAATCTTCGTACTTGGCTATTTGAATTTTGATAAATTGAAGTTATTACTAGATTGTTCGTTGGATTTCCTCGAACTTTTTAGTTGTTCTGATTGTTTGAAGAGTATTAGCTCCTTATATTTTGTTGTGATAAACTTGAGGCTAGTATCCATTATTTATATAAAAAGTATACTTTTTTCCTCAACGCTTATTTATTGTGAAATATAAACTATATCAATTGTAAAAGTTCAATTAGTTATCTTGATATTAGTTAAGATAGTATTGGAGGTATTATTGAATAGTCTGATAATTAGTTGAGTTATTTCGTTTATTTATAGATAGTAATATATGTTTTTTTCTTTTCATTTTAGTGTTATTATCAGTGATGTTTTAGGAATTCGCGGTGAAATATACTTATTCCCCATAGGTTCCCGAAGTATATCGTAATATTCACTATCTTTATAAGAATCATATATGTAAGAGTTTCTGTTGGTAAGGTCTCAATCCTATAAGGTTCACGTGAACCAAGGTCTTTGAAGAGTAATCAGAATGATTGGTTTTTTAGTATAGTAGAAGATGATCCAAGAAGCATCCAGAGGTGTACGACACAGGTGAGGGCTTATAAGCCCTATACCCAAAGCGTATCACTCTAGAATACTCCTTCTAGACCGATCCACGCATTGCCGTTCGGTTTGGTATATTTATTCAAAACCGATCCATGCATTGCCATTCAGTCAGGTGTGGCTATTCCAAACCGATCGATGTAAAGAGAACTTTGCGTCTTATAGAAGTTCAGCTTGTAGTGTGATACGTTATCGTACACCCTGCAGAAGTACACCTTACAATATAATACACTGCTACTTACCCTACATATACTATCTATAAAGGTATATAGTAATTTCCTCACAGGTAATCTTTTCTTCTTTCCTTAGGTATTCCGTACCTATATCCAAGTAATGATAGTGTGGTTGTGGTTATAAAGGTTTAAATTAATAGATTTTTCAGTGACAGTGTTATTGTCGTATTAATTTTAAATGGTTTAAATTAGCAAATTTCCGTACCAATAATATTGTTATCGTATTAATTATAAAAAGTTTAAATTAGCAAGTTCGGCTGAGATTAGCAAAGTCTAGCCAAGGTGGTGTTTTAAGTTTGATTAAGATTAGCAAAGTCTGGCCGAAGTGGTCTTTATAATTTGGGCCTGGTTAGTATAGTTAAATAGAGGCACATAATAACTTCTTTCGTGGTTATTATCAGGGGTAAATACGTCGGGGTAATTACGTAGGGGTAATTGCGTAGGGGTGATTTCGTCATTACGTATCATCTTAGTATAAAAATATGTATCGCTATCGGTTGAGATAAAACTTTTTTTTCTTTTTTTTTAAAAAAAAAAACGCGTAATCTAAGCTGATATAAGTCCCTACCGCAACTTAGCCTTTATTTCCCACAATCAATCAAACCGCTCTAATAGGTAGGTTTTTAACCAAAATCCATATACTAACTTATTACTTAAACAGATACCGCGTAAAAATAGGACGGCAAAGCGCCGCTTGGCGCGAAAGCGTCGGCGTGTCGCTGCTACCGTAACCGTCGTAGCTGCCACCTCCAATACTATCACCACCAGCATTAACAGCCCGCCCTCATCGGGCACAATCTTTTTCATTGCCGCCACGCCGCCCGCTCCTATTACCCCGTTCGCCGCCACGTCGCCAAGTCCTGCCACCACCTCCGCCCCTTTCCCGCCGCCGTTATGCCCCCTTCCCCCCATTTCTCTCCCCCTTCCCTAGCTTTTAGAGGGAAGAGTAAAAGACCTTTAAAGTTATAAACTTCACTTTCTCCTTACGGGTAAATACTCTATTATCTGTAGGGGCCCCTTTACGCCATAAACGTAGCCTAGCTCAATTACGCCAAAATACGTATATCATAATCCTTTTGTATATAAGCTTTTAATCCTCTCTTTTTATAAATAAGGAATAGGAGGCGGATTTCCTCCGTCGTCTTAAACTCTATATAGTTAAGGTACATTATAAAGCTTTTTTAACGCGTTGAACGTTGAAACGGCGTACCTGGGTCCGTAGCCTTGAGCTGCTAATAGATACGTTTTAAGTATCGTATGTTTCGTTCGCAGCCGCAGGCAAATTTATTAACGATTATTACGAAAACAAGGGCCGTTCGACTCGTTACCACCGTTACGAGCGGACTAATAGCTCGTACGCCCCCGTTTCGATAGTATTAAAATTATAAGTCGAATCTATATTATGCGTCCACCGGCTTTTTAGTAAATTTTAATCGAATTCTAAAAACTTCCTTTAATAGAAATAAACAATTTAGGGTAAACCGAAGAAAAAATCGTCGCAAATAACTACAACAAACTGATAATAACTAGTAATAGACGCCAATCGGCGAATTGAGGAGACGATAACCGCTGTCACCGCCTAAAAACGGGGCCTACGTATATACTATGCAAACGAGTTCGACGACATTATCGTAAGTCGCCGCGAAAAAGGTAACCCCTCCCTTACATTTTGGCCTAAGGATATAACTAATAAAATAAAAAGCCATATTCTCGCTAACGTTAATAATATCATTAGTGGTAATAGCGGTAACGTTAATATAAAAAGGAAAAACGACGAAACGGATGGTAAGGACGCGACGAGGTCACGCTTTCCCTCTAATAGTAGATAAATACCTTTGGGCCGGGCCGGTATACTCAGCTATATTACAATACGTTACATAGTAATTTTATAACTCTTTACAAAACGATTATTTTAAGCAACAAATGTCATTTGGAGTACAAAAAGAAAATAGGTAATACGCGAAAACTAATACGATATCATAAAATTAAATAAAACGTATAAAAAAATCGTAAATCGATACGATTAGTCGTATCCAATAGAGGAAAAATCGGCGATCGGCGCGAATAGACCGTTTACATAAACATAAAACGTAGATAAACTCGAAAGGTGTCGATAGGCCTATCCGAATTGGCGAAATTTGATGTAACGGCCTATTAGGATCGGAAAACCTTTTTAATAACTGCGACAAACAACGTATTTGTTAATATAAGCGTTTCCAAAACACTGTTCGGTATAACCTTTGTTATTATATTTATTAGGCTTAACTTACCATTAATACATCTGGTCTCTTTAATTTCTCGTGGTTCGTACAATTTACGTAATACTAAAATATCGATCATCAACCATTTTTATTTATAATACCCAACTTAACCAGGTACTTATAAAATGAAAAGGAATTAGTATAAACGACAAAGGGAACAGGGCGTAAGTTAAAGTTGGAAACGATTATCCAGACCATTATTATTATAGTAATACCTGAATCGAAGCTTTTAATTATATTTTCAATGTCGAAAACCACAACTTTTCGCGTAACCCTTTTATATCTGGTAAAGCTTTAATAAATAATATTTCCTCAGAAGGTGAAGCCGTTTCGTGCCGGTATTTAGTTGCCGAAAACTAAAACGAAACCGATTTATAAATTGTAGTTATTATTATTAGCGAAGAAGGCGTTAGTAATAATAAATAACTTTATAATACGTATTTCTAGTAGTATAAATTACAATCACGTTTTAAATTTTATATTTGCTACGAAAAACGCTTTTTAAACACCTTATATATATCGTTCGTGAAGTCGGTTTTGCATTATATGGCGACAGAAAGGTTAAATGTTACCTTTGGTTATATTACAAAGGTAACCTAGGCGTCGCGTATACGTTAACAGTTGTATTCGTTGGCCTGTTCTACGTTGTTCAAACCGAAAAAGGTAACTTTATCCAGTTGCTCCTTTTACATAAGACTTGAACTACCATTCTAAAGGGTAATAATAACGTTATTAAAGTTAATTACATTATTTTTCGTTGGGTACGTTTTAGGTTTGGCTTTTAAGCCGGCCTTCAAAAGTTTCCTCTTTTTAGATACAGAAAACAAGAAATTATATAACGTTAAAGTGTTGTTCGTCTATATACCCGTTAATACAAAGCCTTTTAAACAGGTTGTTAATACTAATAAACACGGGTTAGAAGTAAAGTTAGATATTTTAAGTTGTTTTTTATAATGTTTTTAATACTTATTATATTAGTAAACACCGGCTTTAGCTAAGCCATAAAGTGGTTTTATAATACGTTTTATAATACGTAAAATCGTATTAGGTAGGTGGTATTACTTAAGTTTTTTGGTTATATTAGCGTAAATCCTTCGCTTTAACCGTTTTTAAAATTGGATATAAACCTACTTAATATCTAGGAACTTAATATATAGGTTATATGAGTCACTAAAAGAGGTAATGAGAGTAAAATTTAAACAATGATTAATCTTATGATAACGTAGGTAATTAGGTTATAATATCCTTTTTACCTTAGTCATTGTATCTTTTTACAATTAGGCGAGTCTTTTAGTAAAGTTTCCCGGTCTTATCCTTGATTTTGTAGATAAGGTGAGTTAGAAAAATCTTATGGGTACCGTAAATAATTAGGTTATAACGTTTAAAACGAAATACTCCCTAGTCGACTAAGGCTAAGATTTCCGTTTAGGTAAATTATACGAATGGAGTACCTAAGATAGTAATAATGCCTACGCAAAAAAGCTTTAAGTTAATCTCATAATTTGCTATTTACTTTTACGTAACGAAAAAATCTGTAGTAAAGTTTCTAGGACGTTTTTTGGTTTATAAACCGATAAGTCGCCTTTAGCGACGAGGTTTTAATGGGATCGGTATAAATAGGCTGTTTTTATCGTGTATGGTTGGGTTAAATTCGTGTTTTAAAGGTAAAATTAAAGTTAGGTTCGATTTAAATTCGTCGTTCTAAGTAATATTTCATAGGTAAATTTGATCGTCTTGCGGTTTCAGGCTGTCTTTCTCCACCCTTCTTTATATTCGCAAACTATTATTTAACGAAACGAACACTTCCAGTTTGGTAAATTAACAAATAAATTGTATTCTTCAAACCCTTTAATCCTTTAAAGGTCAATCCATCCATCTTTCGATTTAAACCCAAAACTCTAAATCATAATAGTAAATTCAAAATTGAAATTTTACGTAGGTCATTCCTTATAAACAACGACCTAAACACATCATTCTTTACTTGTAATAAATATAATGTTGCCATAGCCTTAGTTACAATATTAGCCCTTTATATTGTAAATGGTAATAGGACAGAGTTTATATATATCCTCGGATAGGTATTAAAGATAAAATTATGAGGATAAGCCTATTTAAGCCAAAAGTGTTATTCATGGCGCTAACCTACATTTAAAAGATAAAGTCTTTAAAGCTAATACCCTTTAGTGTTTTCGATAACATTATATACGTTTTTTATCAGTGGTTCGTAGTATTGCTTACACTTTACAATACCTTATGAGACTTTTACTCAAATATGTTCAAATTTGTTGCCGGTTATCTTTTCTTTCGTACGTCACTCGTTAAATCAAAAACCGTACCGGTGTCGTACGTAATTCAGTTGAAAGTCACAAGGTAAACGTTTAACTAATAGTTAACTCAAACGGTTTAACAATTTGGAGTAAAAGCGTTTCGTGTAAATTTAGCGGCTTAAAATGATATTAATGAATCGATAACGTGAAGGACTAGTTGACTGTTTAGTATATAATATAAATAATTACTTTGTAGTTAAAGTCTATATTGTTTTAAAAGAGGAATTTAAATCGATTTAGAGCCTATAAGTATAATTAATATTCATAATAAATTTTTCGATGGCTTTAAGTGTATCTTTCCCTATATCTTTATAGCCTACGACGTGAAGTAAACTTAAAAGACGTTTAATAACTAGGTGTCTGAATTTTTGGTGTAAAGTCTGTAATTTTGACCAAATTAAGTAAATAACCTTAATTATACTTACATTTAAAAAGAATTATAAGTAGCCGAACTTAAACTGAAGCGATACGAATTCGCTATTTAAGGCGCGGGCGAATCAATTGGTCGTATTCCGGACCTTTATTTCGAGTTTATTTATATTAGTTAATAGAAGCAGAAAAGGCGTTTTAAAATACATTACGTAAAACTTAATCGATTAGAAACGCGTATTGATTAATTACTTAGTATGTAACTGGTATTGCTAAGGAGGTCGGTTTATTTACATGTATATAACTAATTCTAGTAAGGCGATTAGTATAGATTATTAAAAATCGGATTAATCCCAACGAAGGGTTCCGAAAGTTGGTGGTTTTGACTTACGTAGCCCATTTCGTGATAGGACGCCCTTTAAAAAGGACCCGGGTTTCTCGTTTAAAGCGCTAATACAAGTTAGCGGTTAATGGAACAGAGATTTTTTTTTAATATTACTTTTGATTTTATAATCTTGTAACGCTTTGGGTTTCTCAGCATTCCCGCGTAATTCCACACTCCCGTATAGTTTTTATAAGTCGTAGTGTTAAAGCACAGGTAATTGAAACTGTTATAACATTCCGATGTAGGTATTTAACTTATATATGTTTCTTTTGTCTTTAGTTGTCTTTAATCGACCTAGTTAGCTATTAATTAGTGTTGATAAGATCTTAAGCTTATAAGGTTTACTTAAACTAAGGTCTTTAAAGATTAATGAGAATAATTGGTATTATAATACAGTAAAAGATAATCTAAGAAGAAGAATCCAGAGGTATACGCTACAGGTGAGTGCTTATAAACCCTCTACTCAAAGCGTATCACTCTAGTATACTCCTTTTAAACCGATCCACGCATTACCGTTCGGTCTGGTATAGTTATTCCAGACTGATCCATGTATTGCCGTTCGGTCTGGAATAGCCATTTCAGACCGATCCATTCATAGAGCACTTTGCATTTTGCAAGAGTGCAGCCTGCAGTGTGACACGTTATCGTGCACCCTATAGGAGTACACCTTCCAATACAATGTACTACTACTTTCCCTATGCATACTATCTATGAGGTTATATAGTAATATCCACAGTTTTTTTTATATTAGCCTTCACATAACTAACCAGGTATTTATATTTGGTAAGTTTACAAATAAATATGACAATTCTTGGAATAGTAGTCAATTTTAGTACCATCAACCTAACTATACTAACTGTAAGTTTTTTTTATGGCTTCAAGTTTATTGCATCGAATTCACGTCAGTTGCAGTGGAGTGCTCAATTCAATGTGGAGCGCGGGTCAAGCTGTTGCCTATAAAAACAAGTATATAACTAGCTAACAGTCTATCAAACTTGGAAAACACATCACCACTTTCAATTCAATACACCAGTTACTTCAACCAGAGATTTGAATCAACTAAAATTCAATGCTAACGTCCTAACAACATTGATCAATGCTTGTTAGGTTAAATTCAGATAATGAAGGTAGAAGAAGAAGTTAATTTCCTTTTTTTTTTTTTTTTTTTTTTTTTTTTTTCAATTGAGGAAGGTATAAGAAATACTTTTGCGAAGCGCCTCGGCTCCTATGTTATTTCTTACAGGTAATACGATCAATAACTTGTAAATAAGTTTCTGTTGATAGGAACTTCAAAGCGACGATGGTATTTTCAAATTATGAAAAAAAAAATGATTAAACCGGTCTTAAAACTAAGTATGGAGATTGTCCACCAAAATTCATAAAAACTATCAAAAAGAAATTACCAATTTGTTCAAAGCTTTGCGTTGGAAAATGGCCAAGTCACTATTAAAAACCGTTAAATCAAAACATTAAGCGGCAAAAAATCAAAACTTCACCTCCCCTGATATATCAATCTTTTTATTTACCATACAATTTTCAATCAAACAAGCAAGCAAATTCTAAAATAGCTACTAACAACGCTAAAATTCACATCGTCATCGACCCTATTGGGAAGGAAGTAAATAAGATCCTTGGAACCGCATTCTTTAAACACTTCGATAACATCATATGGTTCATTAAGGTTACCAAAAGTATTACCACCAAGTATATGACCAACGACATCAATTGTTGTATACAAGAATTATTTCATAAACCACAGAACTATAGTATCGAAGCTCTTGACGATATATGAAAGTTTTTTGGGAATTTATTTCTCAATATATGAAAGATAATGAAGATATCTGTGGGGATAAAATTGAAGGCTTACCTCCGTAAACGAGGGGTTTCATTACCAGAAAAACTGGGGAGGGAAAGTAATTTGACGAATTTTCTTTGCGAAGATTCCACTAATAAAAATAATCATTGGATACGTGAAGATAAGTCAAAGGCATCATTGGTGACAGCGCTTTTCAACGCCCTTATTCGCGTTCGCAAAGTCTTGCTAAAATATTAAGCTTAAATGAGTTCCTTAATCTATTCTGCTTAAGTTATCTAACGCGTCACTTATTTTAACAAAGATAACACCCTAACTGATTTGTACGTGGCAAATTCTCAAGTTTATTCAGCGATTAAATAATAACCTCAAAAATATAATTAAAAGTACCCCTAATACTATGAAGAACCCTACTAAAAATACCGTTAATACTAGTAAAACCTTACCAAATTTACGAAAATCTGCAAAAGATTCTTATTACGTTTAATTCTAATAAGTTCGTTATGAACATTGAACTCAATAATAAGGAAAGAGCGGCTTTATGCGAAAGCCTACAACAAATATTGACACTGACTTTTTTCCTCCATATTTTGCTAAAATTAATTACTTTATATATGAATTCTGCCAATTCAAAGACCTAAAAATACGTACAACTAGTATTTTTTCTTCTTCTCGAGTTGTGGCTATGGTGGATACGGATTTTATAACAATTACGACTTTTATGAAGATTTTGAGTAGTAAGGAGAAATATTAAAGTAAGTTGTACAACTTTATGGATATATAGTTGCGAACTTTTTTCAATATTTGCCGTTAGATAAGGATTCAATTACCAGAATGATACTTGATATTTTCCAGTATTCTTACTGGCTAAACTAAAAAGTATGATTTCGGTTACTTGACGAAATACATGTCGTTTGACGATATTTACAACGGGTTTAAAGGTAATTTCGTATACTATATTAACTTTGCCTCATACCATATAGGTTGAAATATTATAAGGTAGCTATATATATTGTGATATATCCAAAATTTAGAAACGATTATAAACCTCCTTAATTAGATATCAGATAGTCTAATGTTTTATCACTATATAATAGGAAATTGAGTACTTAGAAATTATATATTGCTCTAGTTAGTATTCTAACTTTTCTAAGGTACAAAAGGATCAAATGTATCGTATATTGACTTTATGCCACACATAAGGAATTTTTTACTAATGAAGCTTTTGGCTTGCGATTGTAATGGTATGGGTATCAATTTTAGTTGTTATATTCCCCTAAGCTTATGATCTCATTAATTAGGACCACGATGATGAATTCGTATTTGTATATTACATCGATTAGGAGTTTGATAGATTCCAAAAAGCCGTGGATTGGAGACCTAAGTTGTACGAAGCGTCAAGGAGAAATTTTGACTTCATCTGAAGTGAGTTACGCCAATTTACATATTGAAATAACGTGAAGAGATATTGGATTTATAGTAAATAAGTTTGCTAATCAATATGTTCCACTGTTACCAAGAATCAATCGAAGTAAGCAATGAACCATACTTGATACCCCTCTGCCACACATTGGGAATATATTAAACACGTTGCAGATTTTGATGTTACGGGGGCTAAACACAAGGAAAAATCATTTAAAACTATTTCTCAATACGAATATACAAGCTTTAGCCTTGAACCATTCTATTTACTGGCCTATTACGACGGTATGTATCGTTGAACATAGAAAGAACCATATTATTGTAATGATGATGAGGACTCTGTATCAATAAATTTATTTACCATTCGCGATTAATGCGTGGAGTCGAATTTTTCAAGGTATTATACTAAATATTAGGGAAGGATGATATGTAAAAAAAAATCTTTTTATAATATTTCGCATTAATAAGTGACATCAGTATTACTACAAAATGTAACTATATGAATACCAGCAAAACTAAACTTAGATTTATTTTTAGGAAGGAAATTCTCTTACTTGAGTACATAATTATCAGTATAATTGTTTAACCAGTCTTTTTTGTTTCATGTTTTGGAAGAATCTCACTCTTTTATCACTTATTTTGTTGATACAAAAAACCTCGGCGTTAAGTTTGATACCAAGACTCACAAACTGTTTAAAAATAACGGTTAAAGGTCTATAACTCGTTTGAAGTAATGATAATTTTAGTTTTACTTCCAAGGATCCGGGGTAATGGTATTAAATCCAATGGAATTGGAATTTTGTTGATTATACTAAACGCGTTATTATCCTATACCTGATACGTTTTATAAAATCTTTAACAAAGTATTTAATAAACATGTAAACTTATCTATATTGGAAGGGATTGAGAAACTTTGTTTTCACCTCCAAACAAATTCAAAAACGCCCCTTAAATTTAGATTTGCGTTGAAAAAAGATTGAAACTTTACTTTTGTAGTTTGTGTTAATAGACTTTCATTGGATAGTAAACCTATACTTTACATTATAAACGAAAGGATAAAGTGTTACGGTTCTTCGATTTTGAATATTATCACGAGGAAGAAATATAAGAAACTTGGTGAACGTTATTTATTAACATTTAGTCAGAATATTGAAAAGTTTTAGTCTATAATATCGATACGAACTTCGCTGAGATAAAGTTTTAGGATAATTTTAAATAGATGAGTGTTGAATGTAAACACGTTATAATTGAAATGTACTAGAGTATGAGTAAAATTATATATATATATATATATTAACTCAAATTTTACAATATTATTATATTGAAAACTGGCAATTTTACTGGTTAAAAAAAATAATGGGTGTAAAGAAAGTTTCTGAATGGTATTCATAATTTTAACGACTTAATATTATATCAATCAGTATTTAACGCGTATATATATATAAAATATAACTCACTGTTATTACCAAATACCTAAAATATGGTTGTGGCATGTAATGAAAATTTGAAGAACTTGAGGAAGAAATCCGTAAGGCGCTAGATTAACGATTCCATCAACACTAAAAACAGATCATTAGTAAGGGATATACTATATTTACTGGTTCAAGGTGAAGTTTTCACATAGATAGATCAAGAGTAATGATATGAGCCCTATAAGATTTTTAGTATTACGAATTTAAACGTGGTAGTTGACGCCGTTCACTTTCTTATTACCTTTAGTATTACATAATTCAAACCGCATAAAAAACTGATAAAATTGATCAAAATATTTAAGTCAAACGGATTATTATATACTATCGATTTGAACGAATCGTTGAAAAGTTTATAAAACAAAGATTATGTTGAAGATTACCAAAAATAAGGATACTACATAAAAAGAAGAATAGAGATAAAGATTAAAAACCTGGAATAGTATACACCACAGCCTAGGAATTGTAAAAAAATAAGTTTAGTATTGAATTAGTGGTTAAATTACATATTAATGATATTATTAGTACCTAAATGAAGCTATTTAACAAAATCGGTTGCATTGAGATTGACTGTTTTCTTACCTTTTACATAATTTAGCTTGCGTTACTAGCCTAGTTTAAGAAATAAGACGTGATGATTATGAGGCTGAAGATAGTTTACGAAGTTAAAGATACGACTATAGATCGACCGTATAAAAAGTTAAAATTAATCATTGAGGGATATAATAATAACAGTAAAACCTGGATCATTACCTCATCGCATACAATCCAAAAGATAAATTAACGCTGGATTGTTGTAGTTTCTGCCAGTTTATCTACTAGTATAAACTGTAAGTTCACTCTTGATGGTTGCAATATTTCTCAAGCATACACAAAATTTCTTATTTATTTTCAATATATTGTAATACTCTATTTTCCAAAAGAGTTATATGAATAAGTCCGTATAGGAAAGATTATAGGTGGAGGCTAACCCCAATACCTATCAGTTGAATCAGAATTTGATAGGTTTTTGATGTATTATAAATTTGTTAAAACTTCATTCAATATAAATATATTAGAGTTTTACTTATATTCACTGATTTTAACGGTAAAAAATCCGTTATTGTTGATATATGCACTAACCATACACTTTTTCTAGGTGTTACAAGATTTGTAACTTCGAGATAACGTACTATTAAGTATTTAAGCCTTTGATAGTATAAGTTAATCGAAATATGTGTTAAAGATATGTAACTGCATTTTGACCAATCGTTAATTCACATTCATAGTTTTAAAAGGAACTATAGCCTATACTTCATCATACACTAAGAGGGAGAAGCCTGCAGTTGAACAAAAAAATATAAAGGAGACAATAAAAAATAGTAACGTTATTTTCAATAAAATGTTCCAATAGCTTACATTACCAAGTTATGCAAACTGAAACATCCTACGATCTATTAGTTGCAGTATAATTTTAGAGTTTATAACATTAAAATTATAAAATTTTTAATAGGCGTTTATAATAATTAATGGATAATACAAATATAGATATTAATATAGTATCGGTGGATTTAGCGACGGTAAAGTTAATCATTCTTTCGAATAGTTCCTTTGTTAGCAACGTCGAGTTAACCATTCAGATCGGATTTCTTACAATATTTATCGATGAAGAAAAGTTTGATAGGTAATTTACGATGAAATGAAACCTTTGATACTGCAATATCTGTTCAATATAAACACGTAATACAAATCGTATTAACATTCGAAGTTTAAAGTATAATAGTAGGATTCGATATCGGTATAATAACCTCTGTAATATTCAGGATTGTTACGAAATTGTTGGGATTATACCGATATATATGGTTGTTTATATTGATTTTCAAGGTTTTTATTTGTTTTTATCAAAGTTCATACAGATGAAAAAAACGCGTTTGATAATAAATGTAAAAGAATTGAGAAAGGAATATGAAACTAAAATGATTAACTCCTTTAAGTATATCAATAGAGAAGATAACCCTATCAATATTATGATTCAGTTTACATTTAACGGCGCTTTAGAAAACTTCGTGAACAGTAATTAGTTGATTGTCCGTATTAAAAGAAACGTAAACTAGTCGAAACGTGACAAGAGGAAACGGAGATACCTTAACAAAATATGAGATAACTAGGGTAATATATATATATATAGATAGTATTCAAATATATTGGTAAAATCTATAGGATTGATATCGTATAAGTTTGTAACTCAGAACTTGAGTGAGGGAATAGAATAAATTAATGACTGGAATTATGGGATGAAGGATTGTAATTGGAGTTGATTTGTGTGTAAAACAGATTGGAATCAGTGGAGTAATGCCGATAGGAATAGAAGGGAATTCTGCTATTACTGTTGATTTTTAATATACCATATTAGCGCATACGCATCTACAAGAACAAAAAGTCGCCAATGTTTGAATAGTAGTCAATTGTAGTACACTGAAGTCAATTGTATTAGCTGTAAGTTGATTTCACTAACTTCCAGTTGATTGTATTAACTGCAAGTCATTTGTAGTGGAGTGCTCAATTCAATATGGAGCACAAGACAAGCAATTGCCTATACAAACTAGTATGCAGACCGGCTAGAGGTTTGTCAAACTTAGAAGTAATAACACCACTACTTGTGATGCAATATACTAGTTACTTAGACTACTATTCGAATCAACTACATTACAACTATAAAACCCTATCAATAATGATAAGTACTTATTAGTTTAAATATAGATACGTTAGTTAAAGAAGGAAATTACTTTCCAGTCTACCTTATATCAACGTTAAGGTAAAGGAAACAATTTTGCGAAGTGCCTCCACCTTTGCGTCTATTGTTTATACGTAGTAAAAAGGAGAGATTCCGCGTTGATTTGTCGTTTATAGGTATATGGAGGTGGTATGAGTATTGTTAAACTATGAAAAAAATTCATTGAACCAATATTTCAACACAAACTTGATGTGAAGACTAACTGTTCAAAGTTATGAGTTTTTCAATTTAAAAATCGATTAATAACTTATCAAGACTTTGAATGTTCATGAACGGCTCAATATTTACTAACAACCGCTTAAGCTTAAACACCTCTAAAGAAAAACAAATAGGAATACCAAACGATAAATAACTAAGATTTCATTTCTCCTCCTATAATCATGAAAATATTAGATAACAACTTTAATCACATTATAAAAAGATATAATCACATTTCACTGAATACTACAATAAAAATTTGTGTTATAAAAAAATTAACGCCGCCACTTCGAAATACCTGATAAATTCCATTGGAGAATTTATATAAAGATCAAATTTTTAATGGATAAATACCGTTTCCCACGCCTAGTATAAGTTTACTAAATACTTGAGGTATTGATTGTTACCAAATAAAAAAAAGGAGGTAAAAACGGCTAAGATAATCCAGAACAATAATATTTCCAATTAAAATATCTTCATTCTCAAAAATATATAAAAGGAAACAAATCTGGCCAATATTTTCATTAATACCTCACCATGAAAAAAACACCCAAAGACTTAATTATAAAGTGAAAACGTGTAGTTCGTGAAATCAATTACTGTCGTACTTTTTAAAGCCCGGCATTTTATAATATTTTTCATTGAAAATAAGATTCAAAATGAGTGGAGAACATTCTCAAAGTAAACATAAACTTTGACGATATGTTAGACTCTTCAATAAAATAATTACGATCTTGAAATTGCAGTTGGTTGACAAGAAAATCATAAATTAATGGAGTTAGAAGAAGATATTTCGTTTTATTGTTCTACTTGTAATTTATAAGAAGAATTATGGATTTCGGACATGATATTTACCACTTTTCCATTAGATAGGTTTAAAACTTATGATGAATATAATGTTTGAATCATTATTTCAAGACAATTAAAATGTAATTGGTCGGTCAAGTTTTATATTATATACCTAAAATAGATCAAGGTGATTTTAACCTTGTAATGACTTATAAGATAAATGATTAAGTTAATAAAAAAAACTTTTTATCTCTTCCTTATAGACTAACCTATTTTCAATGTGAAATGAAACCAGATAATTTTTTTATTAATTCACTAGTTTTTGAAAGACCGTTAAATCCTATGATGTTTAAGGTTGATATTTTTATTTTCTAAGTAAAAATTGTAAAGATCACACGGGAGCCAACTTTTTCATTATCGTCTTTATTATTAATGAGTTAAATGAAGTTCAGATTAAACATATCGGATAGAAATTGACCGAATTAGTTGAGACAAGGGCTACTAGCAGGATATGAGTTATGATTATTTTTATAAAACTATCCCTTTTTGTAAACCACTCAAGATCAATTAATACGGGACTCGGGGTAATCTAAATTATCATTAAGTATATATAAGGTATAACGACTTTCTTAAAAATAGATTAATCATATTTTTTCAACGTAGTGAAGCGAAGGTTTGGTCAGGTAATCGAGGAGGACAAGGGACGAATTGTTTTGGTAGTTGAAAACATTTTAATTGATATATTGATTGAAATGTAGTTTATGGATTTTTAGGTTGATAAGGTTGTCTCGAGGCTGATATTATTGAGGTTCATAATTGTATAAAGATAAAATAGATTGTACGGGCTAGACAGATAGTTTATGCGTATAATATGTGATATGGAGGGTATAAATTAATTGAAGAACTTTTAAACTTCGATTTTTTTTGTTCAATATGATTAGATATTTATTCTTTTTCATAATGATTTTTGAAAATATGAATCATTGAATCAATAATTACATTAAAATATTTTTCGAACTATTATTATATAACTCTTTTACTGATTTTTTTTTCTTTTTCCATAACAAAATTTAAAGTTACATAATACAGCGTTAAAAGTATTGAACTGGTAATTACCTATGATTTGTTGTGGAAAGAATGAAAAATAAATAGGATAAGATTTAATATGACGTAATTCCGAATTACAGAATTTCGATAATATTTTACGGGTTTTTTTTAAGGTTATGTATTTACGTATTATACACAATATTATTAAAAACTTCGTGGAAAGTATACTAACTTTGATTATGGAAAAACCTAGAAATGTGAGAAAATTTAAGGAAACTAACGAAAGAGCCGTTGAAGTTGAAAGTAAGGATATGTTGGTAGGTTTTTATCGTTCAAACGTAGTCGATTTGAATCCTTGGTTGAAGTAACTAGTGTTTTATTGAAATTAGTGTTGGGTTTCAAGTTTGGTGAATCTCTTGCTGATCTATCCACTAGTTTTTATAGGTAACTACCTTGATCGTTTAATGTACAGAATTGAGTATTGTACCATAATAGATATATGATTAAGATGGTTGATTTGTTAATATTGTAAAAAAAAAAATTGAAAAATAAATTGGCGATGTTTTGTTCCACACGTACGTTCCAGTATATTTTATGACGAATTGAGGTTAAAGACGAAAACTCTTTCTATTTTCAACGGGTATTTATCTAACAATACATATCCTTTTTTCACTTAAATTATACTCAAATTGCATGAATCTAATTCATAACTCCAAATATCTCCTTTTTCAGTTCCCATACCGAAGTTTTCTGTTATAAACCTGGGCGTATTTAAATATGTATCTTTACTAGTAGTTTTAAACGGATATTTTGTCCATATTACCATAGTAGGTTTCTAGTTTGTTAGGATATCCTTGTTTTTTCAAGCTATGTTCTGGTAGATTTACATATCCTTCCATGCAAACAGCGGACTTCTTACTATTCATAAACCTCGTTTTAGTATTATTAGGCGTGGTTTTGGTTGTAACGTCTGCGGGTTTTTTTCCTCGTTCATTTATTGAAATTTGTCGATTGTTGAAATTTCTCATGTTTATTTGACAACATTGTATTTATTATGAAATATGTCCATTTTTTATTTCTGGTTCAAAACGCTATTTTTAAAGGTCACGAAATTTAATATAAACCATTATTGATAATAGGGGAAATTTCAATTATTTGGTGGTAATTTTTCGTATATTCATTTTCATTATATCTATATTAAATTTTGATATTTTTCCGTAAACTTTGCGTATTAATATATTTATCATGAAGTGTTTCTATCCAATGGATATCAAATAAATAAGGGTTTCAATAACTGGAAATTGTTATAAAAATGTATTTTGGTAACGAATATTATGAGTAATCTGATATAGGAAATTCAATTGACGTTGTTATCAAAGTAACAGGGAATAAACATCATCAATTTCGCCTTCGTTAAATTTACTAGTATTATATTAATGCTATCATCCTGATTATCATTTTGATATTAGACGTATTTGTATAGCCTCTTCAAAGGTTAGGTTTTTTTTTTTTTTTTTTTTGTTTTCAATTTGTATCGTAATTGATAGATCGTAAGATGTTTTAGGTTGTTAGAGCGTTGATAAATAGGTTGTTTGAGTTTTTCATTTGTTTGAGGGATTGTTCACCTTTCGTATTATTGGTCTTATCGATTTTAAAAAAAACTATTGCTTCGCCTCTTCCATCGTAGATTCAAATACGTGTCTCAATCTTCATTGATACTAAAGACACAGATTAAAAATATATTAAAGTCCAGTTGTATACATTTCATTAGAGTTTTAAGGAGCTTACACTTTTCAAGGTCACATTTCTTAAAAATAGTTTACTTCTTCAAAATAATTTTATAATATCTAGTAAAATCGTATCTTTCATTTGTTTGTTCAATATACCGAACTCATCCAATGTTGTGGTTGATAAACAGGAATTGAAAGTTAATGCCTTCATTTTTAACCTGATTTTAAAATACGTTTAATACGTTAGAATCTAATGAATAACTAATTTACCTAATTTGTATAGACTTTTAACGCAATATATAGCTGTTTTCTTAGAAAACGTGTTCTATATATTTTGAGGTAACTCTAATATTATAATAGGTTGAATATACCCTTGCATAATATTTTAGTTATTCAAGATGGATACACTATATTTGTTATTAGTGAAATTAACAGTAATTAAAATGATTATATACTGGTTGATTTTCTAGATGTTAGGCTATAAATTGAAGATTAACCTTTTGTAATAGTCAGTGTATCTCTAAATGATCAACCTCGATTTGTGAAACTTTATATCCGTTATTCTGCCTTTAATATTATAGATTATGTTTGAATAAGAAGTCGCTACATTCTCTCCTTCAAATTATACCAGTTGTATAAGATTAATTACGCTTCGGAAAAGGACGTCTTTCATATTAACTAGATTGTTTTTATAACAAAAATTATCTCGCGAATGAAGGATGCTTTTGATACACAGTTCAACGACTAGCTTTCTATTATTATTCTACCTTAATAAAACTCATTCTGTAATGTATATCTGTTTCGATCTATAGTCTTTATCGCCGTCCTTGTCTTTATTATCTATATTCATTTTGAGTGATCATCCATAACGTTATTATTGTATTAGCCTGTTTATAATCGGTATAAAGTGGTTTTATGAATTAATTCGTTTAAATTGAGAAAATTTAGTTCAAGGATTTTTACTTTTAAAATCTCTTTCGTCCGATTTCACTTGAATTAAGGGAAAATAAATAAAATTTCAATGGCTAAACCTGGGTATTTAATTTTACAATACTTGATATTTATAGGGTTATCTCATATACCCTTTGTTTCAATGAAAACTATAATTTTTATCAGAAAAGATAGAACTTCTATTATTAACGGTATTTTTTCATGTTCAGGGCGTTATTAACCTAACGTTATCAATATCACTTTGTCAATTTCTTCAGGGTATTTCTTTATATCACGGCCTCTGCTAATTGCTTATTAATAACGGTAATTTATTCATTATATATATTTATACGCTGAAAACCAATAATATGTATTTAAATCTGTGAAATTGAATAGTATCATGACGGTATTATTTTTTTGATTTCAATTTTTCTCCAAATTCGTAAAACCTTCTATTTTCAACGTAAGAATATATTAATTTTTGTGTGAAACAATATGTATCTTCTTTCAATATTACCGATGGTTCGATTTAAATAATATTGTAAAGGAATGAAATTGAAGGTCTTAAGTACATATTAGTCTATAACGTAGGTGACGTATTCAGTTTTCTTTCGAGGTAACAATTTTAAAGAACTGAACTCTGTAAAACTCCTTTTTTTAAGGAGACTACATGAAATATAGAATTGTGGTTCAAGTATAATACGTGAGAGAAAACCTTAGGGTTAGAAGTTGGATTTTTTCAATACGAATTTAAATTTGAGGAGTGTTTTGAACCATGTTTTTTAGTAGTGACAGAGTTTTTCAATTCTTTCTAATGTACATGGATGCATAATCTCGTATCCAGATTCTTAAAATACTTTATGTAATTTATCAACCTCAAATTAGTTTAATCTCTAATGCATTTAATGAAGTTTCAATTCTTTCAAGTTCAATACCGTTGGCTCTAGTTTTTAACAGTAAAATCACAAATATCTTGACTTCAAACTTGGTGGAAATCATTGTCTATTACCTTGAACTAATTTCTTATTTAATATGTTGACGTTATAATTGAGTTTATAAATTTCTTTTAGGAAAAAATTGAATGGAGTAAGGGATTATAAAATATGGAAAACAACAAATCCTACTATTTTAATTACAATCGTCCAATAAAATTGAAAGAATTACTTTCTAAATAGAAGTCTAACTTAGTCTCTACAGGCATTAATTTAGCTAATATCCGTAATAGTATTATTATTCCTTCGCAATATAATTTACTGTAAACAAATTCTTGTTAATTATCACATTACAATAGATTTGGTGATAATATTACAGATGTTTCTATTTTCAAAATGATTTAGTCAAGTCAAAAGATCATTCAACTCGGGTTTAATATTTTTATAATGATAATAAGGATCTTTACGCGTTATGTGATATAGGAAATCATAGTCAACTACTTACTACAATATTTTAAAACGAACCGCAATATATTTGATTCTGCCGATAGTTTAGAACGCTTCTTTTTCATCACCTTTTATTTCTATACCCCCAAGGTACATAACACGTTCAATGTATTTGAAATCAAAATCAAAGAGTTATTCAACACGATATAGCTCCTGTTGCAATAAGTGTTTTTAAGAAATATAATGTATTTACTAGCAGTCTTACTTTTCATAAATCCCATACATTTTAGTGATATTATAAGAAGGAAAATTACGGGTTAACTTAAACTTAGTTCAAAGTATTCATCTTGCATATAATATTATGTAGGCTTTCAATTCACGGCTTTCTATTGACAGATTTTCTTAGGTTTACTATATTTACTATCGATATAGTAGATGATCGAGTGGTTTTCATCATCGTTCGAATTGAGAATTCTGTAAATTCCGGGGAATATATCAGTTAATCTTGGCAACCACTTAATTACAATCGTCTGTAAAAATCGTAATGAGCTAAAAAAAGCATTTAAAAATGGAATCAGGTTACTGTAAGGAATATTTGAACTTCTTATATGCCTCAACTATTTAAACAACTTTTTGATGTAATAAAGGTTTTTCAGGACCGGAACTCTCTATAGCTTATGGACAAAACATTCGCCCGTCCATAAAGGATTTCAGGACATCAATTTTTGTTTCCGATCAATTTTTGTGTTATAATATGTAAATTCACTTCATAATATAAAAAATCTATATAACACTCGATCAATTGCTATTGTACAAGGAATAAACTATAAGGGAAATATAAATTTCGCAAGCTTACCTAGAATTCATTAAATAACGAAATTCATCATTGTTTACCTAGCTAGTATAGATATTGGAAAAAAAAGAATAAAAATCTCGTGATTTAACCCTTATTTTACGATAAATATCAAATGATAATAATAACATGATATTGAATAGTTGATATAGATTAATTCTATAATTTTTCTTTTCAACTTATATATTAACTAAAGTTGTAATCGTGATGTAATTCGTATTCAATTTGGTCGTTTTCAAAGGTAGCAGTGTTGGAACAATATTGACTGTTATTTTTAGCAGGTCCATTGCAGTACAGTCAGTTGATTGCGGAGTGACCGATTCAGACTAGGGTATAAGTTAAGCAATTGTTCATACAACTTAGTGTGCAGATCTGCTCGCAGTCTACCAAACCTGAAATAATACATCTACCACTTGACCATTTTAATACTACTATTGCTTCGGCTAATTGAATCGACAACATTTCAACGTCTAAAAGCCTATTATAGGCAAGCCCTACCAATACTAATCAATACTTATTAGATTAAGCACATATAACCTAATTAGAAGAAGAAGCTATTTTCCGATTACGCTTTGTGAAAGATCAAGGTAGAGGAATGATTTTTGCGTAAGACCTTTACGAACTGCATCGGTTTTTACGGCAGTAAGTAGAGAAGACTTTGAGGTTTCATCGGTTTCTACGGCAGCTTAAAGGTAGCAATGATATCATTATTCGAAAATACCAATAAATCTTCATCGGATGCTTCTTAAAGAAAAGTGTTGAGATTAACCGCTAAAAATCTCAAAGTTCGTTAAGTTGGCAAATAGCTAAGTTAGTATGACTTTGGGTACTACTACTGCAAAAACAATTCAGTCACACGCCATTTAACCATTAATAAAAAACGACCTCCAATCCTACCACTTTTCTCGAACCTTTGACCTTGATATTAAGTTTTTCCCTTTACTTTACCTTTTCCCCTTCCCTTACATTACTTTTATCGTTAAAATCGCTGCCTCTAGCTAAATCGCTAAGTCGCGTTAAGAAAGCCATATTACGCGATTTAACGTCAAGTCGCTAAGTCACTACGCGATTTTACGCCAAAACACCAAGTCCCCTCGATCTTAAACTATTAAGTTGATTGCCTAAACCTGCTTACACTACCTAATATAACGCCAATTTTTCCAGCTAAAACGCTAAGATGGAAGCTGAAAACATAATGATGAAGGCTGTCGGGGCACTCGAACCTCTTTTTGCTAAGAGTTACGATGAAGATCTTTGGTTCAAAGATATTAATGCCGACTTAACGGAAGAGCACTTGACTGGCTACATCGGTAAATTTATATTCAACTTGAATCCTAGTAACCTCAATTGAAGAAACTGGGCTTTTTAAGACTTTTGTGATTACTTCATGTATTGTATTATTAGGATATAGAATAAGATTCTAAGAATAGTTAAAGTCAAGCTGAAAATAAACTTTTGAGATCATGAAGTTTTTATCCCAAATAGGAAAAAAGATGTGGTAGAGACTCTTTTTAATTTGGCTTAATTGTAAATATATCCTTAAAACTTTTTTAAGACGAAGACGAAGACTTTGCGGAAGACAAGAACGAAGACCTTTCAGAAGACGAAGATAAAGACCTTTCTGAGAACGAAGTATAATACCTTTAAAATCCTTAAAACCTGCCTTCTAGAAATTTCTTCAAAAGATGAGGTGTAGGTTCAATAGACGATATGGGCTCAGCCAGCTCAGCACTTTTAAAAGGCTAAGATATAGACGCTATAGGCTTAGCAAGTTTAAAAGGTTAAGGAATAAACGCTGTAGGCTTAGTAAGTTTAGTAGGCCAGAAAGACCTGGCAAACCCAGCTGGCTTAATAGGCGTCATAGGCCTAGCAAGTTTAAAAGGCTGAGCTATAGGTATAATAGACGTAATAGGCACGGTAAGCCTAGCAAACCCAATAGAGCCGGTGAGTCCGGTAAGTCCGTTAAGGTCAAAATTTACACTTTCAGAGCGTTGGATGATTAGTAAAACCACCTGGTAAGGCTAAATTACGTGACGCCAAATAAGGAGAGAAGTAAGGATACCCTGGGAAACTGTAAGACTACTAGGGAATTGAAGTTATGGAGATTGACTGGTATAGTTAAGTTGTAGGCCTATACAAGTCTGGCGAAATATTTGTGGACGGGAATTGATAAATTTAAGATTCGGAATTGTGGGGTAATTGAGGTCAATTCGGCTGTGGAATTCGCAGGGGTTTGACTGGTTGACGAGGAGGGTCTTCGGCAATAACCGGAAACAATTGGTCAACCATATTGACGTGTAAGCACAAAACAAAAAGCCTTCAGTGTTGGAATAATATTGACTGCTATTTTTAGCAGGTCAATTGCAGTGAAGTCAGTCAACTTTACTAATAGTAAAATTGACTATACTGACTATAATTCAGTTTATTGTGGAGTGCCTGATTCAGATTAGGGAACGAGCCAAATAATTGACCCTACAAATTAGTGTATCGACCCGCTAGTAGTCTACCAAACCTAAAACAATACATCCACCATTTAACCATTGTAATACTACTTCTACTTCAACCAGAACCTCGAATCGACAACTTTGCAACATCCAAAGCCCTACCAACAAGAAGAGTATTATAGTCATCGTACGAATTGTTTACGTCATAGTTTTTGCATCCTAAGTATAAGTAAATAATACCATTTACTTGGGTGAAGTTTAAATATAAACAAAGTAGTTGTGCTAACCTTAGAAACGTATGAAAATCCGTTTATTTATAAGTTAGTTTCATGAATCTCTAGCCAAAACCTCCGTCAACATTAAATACAAGAAAGGGCGTATTGAAAACTACATTTGTAAATTTATCACGGTTTTGGCGTTATTTGAATATTTTATAAGAAGACATTATAAGGTCATTTCTGAACCAATTAATCAATTTAATGGTTATTCGTCTCATTTTTGTTAATAGAAGCCTTTTTCCTACGATTTAAAAAATAGAGTGATATGTAACCTAGGAAATAGGGTTCAAAGAGTTTATCTATGTAGGAGTTAAGGTAGGGTTTCAGGAGAGGGTATAAGGTTATTAATAAATTCTGTTACCGTGGTTATTTTACCATTGTCCTGATTTATTTACTAAGAGTTTTTATCTATAGTATATTTGTAAATTTACGTGTATAAATGTGTCTTCATTTTCCAAATTTCCTGGAAGAAGAATTCCTGATTATTATTGGTCAGATTTCAAATTTACCCTAATGGTTTTATTTGGGTTTTCTTTTTCAAAGATTTAAAAACTTCTTTTCACAAATTTCGGTAAAGTCGTCAAAGGTATTAGGGTCGTAATAAAGCTTTTCGGGGGTTAGATCGAGGATAAATTGGTTTAATTTGAAACAGTAGTTAATCGCACTACAATCAGTCAACTATACTGTCAAGTAAGCTGACTGTATTATTTGTGGAATTGACTTTATTAACTGTAAGTAAAGTATAGTATGTTCCTACTTCAGACTAGGGTATATGCTAAGCAATTGTTCAAACAAATTAGTGTGTAGACCAGTTAGCGGTCTGTCAAACCTAAAATAATACATTCACTCCTTGACTATGAAATACTACTATTACTTCGACCCATTCGAATTAACAACGTCACAACGTTCAAAAGCCTATGAATAGGCTAGGCCTATCAAGATTAATTAGTACTTATTAAGTTAAGCACAGATTGACTAGGTAAAAAAAATAGAACTACTTTCCGATTACGCTTTGTAAAATACAAATGTCAAGGAAAAATTCTTACGAAAGGACTCAACTATTGCATCAGGCCACAAAGGAAGGAAATAGAGAAGCTTTTTAAATTGAGTTAGTTTACAACGGCAGTTTAGAGGTAACGATGATATAGTTATTAACAATACCAAGAAATCTTTAGTAAACCAATCTTGGGGAAAAAAGCGTTAAGATTGATCTCTTAAAAGTCTTGAGATCATGAAGTTATCAAAATGGGCAAAAGGCTAAGGTAATACTATAACGGTTATTAATACTAAAAAAATCAAATCTCAAAACCGACTAAATCTAAGCCCTAACAACAAACAATGACTTTAATAATAAAAAACCTTTAACTTTGCTCTTTACAACAAGTTTTTCCATTATAACAATCTTTTCTCTCCCCCTACACTATAAAACCATCAATCAGACACGTTATCAAATACTTCGAAGTCGCTACTCCAAGTGCAAACACCAAAAATCGTCAAGTTGCACCAATAACCCAGTCACACCAAACAACTATATCATACCGCTCTCAAACCACCAAATCCCAGCACTTCCAAAAATCTGCAAACCCACTTACTGAAGACATCAAGTTATGATAACGCCCAGCCCCAAATAAATGAGGTAAAATAAGGCTCTCGGATCCGTCTTTGTCAAGTATTACAATAACAATATTTAGAGAAGAGATATTAACGAAAACTTAACTAAAAAGCACCTAACTAATTTCGTTAGCCACTATATCTTCGACTAAGATAGCGATAAAAAGTTCAATTGCAACGCTTGTGCTTTTCAAAACTTTCGTAAGTTTTTCAACGATTAGTCAATTAATATGAAAAGAACGATCCAATAAGAGGTCAAGTACAAGTAAAAAAATAGAGGTTTGTCATGGAGGAATCTAAATGCCAGACAAAACTATAGTCCCCCTAACAAGAGTTTTTTTCGAACTATCTCAACTTAAAAACTACCCTCAAAATCCTCACCATCAAAATCTCCAACTTCAAAACCTAAAAGGAAAAGTTGAAGGGAAAAGTGTCAAAGACTACTAATGCCCTTATACACGTTCCAAGGGACCACTACCCCTTAATCTCTATTTAAGTCAAAATTACAATCCCGCTGGCACGAATACTTTATACGACAACGATAATAAATCTATTAATCTACTCGGTAGTCTAGCACCCGCTATCGATAATGCGAAATACATTCTTAGTGGAAGTAAAACGCGTAAAGAAAAGACTGCCAAAGGGATAAAGGAAATTGACGTCAATGCCATCGAACTATAAATTAAAAAAATCGTCAAATCCTTCAAATTCCTTAAGGTCAAACTTCCCACAGCAGGTACGCCTACATATGAAAACCCATCATAACTTCTACCACAAAACTTTATCCTTGGGTCAAAAGACAGATAATAACTCTTATTATCGCAACTATAAATATCTAAACCTTAAGTTAATAAAAAACATTATCGACGAAAAAGATAATTATCGTAATTGTTATAATCGAAGCTACGAAGGTAGACCAAGTAGGTGCCAAATGGTGTTAACAATTAAGGTACTATAGAAACTCGGAGAAGTTTGTAGTGGTTCTTCACGCAGAACTTATGTGTATAACTCGTCATGTGACTTTCCACATGACATCTGGGAACCGTGCCCGAATCGCGCCAAAACCGGGTGTTATATATGTACCTGTCATTATATGTATAGCTACGTAACATATAAATTTAATAGCTAATAATCTGAATTTATAAGATGCCCCCCCATTTTCATGAAATAATATGCTTTTATGTCGTGTACAAATCGTGTTCATGCTGGATACAAATAGGTTGCTACGCGGATGATGTTCCAAATTAATAATCGATTAATTATACACGTTTGTTCATTTCGTTGTTTCAAAACTTAAATATACACCGTACCCAGAACGGATGCGAATCAAGTGCAGGATATATAAGAATATAAATTAATTATACATGTATCGGTTGCGGACCGGGTCCGATATCTATAACGTTATAAATTAATGATATATACGTCAGTCGCGGATCGGCCGTACATAAAAGCGTTTTTAACGCCGCTTCTACCTTTCTAGACATTCCCTTTTTTTTAATTCGTCGTTTTTTAGCTTAACTTTTGTTACAAATTCTTTTAACAACTTCATTTTTGTTAGAATTTATCTTATTTGCCTTTGATTTATTCAATACTATGATGTATCAAATATTTTGAATAAAATCGGCATAAGTTACGCCACCGCTGATATATATAGTAATAGTGATCAACCTCTCCGTAAAGTAAATTATACATCCTTTTTTCCACCCCTTTGTCATTAACAATCCTATATAACCTCACCGTATTGTAAAGAATTTTTATGTTTTTAAAAAGTAGCGATAATGAAAAGAAGATCCCCCTGGCATTGACGTAGGATGTTTATACTTCGTATATGGACCTATTGCTAAAATTGGGTGTGCCTTTATTATACGCGCGGGTATACCGCGTATAGGGCTGCCGCGCTTATTGTAAAACGCATAATAAGGCAAGTTAAAAGTTTTTTATAGGGTCTTATCGAGATGTAAGTGCATATTAACCCCTTTGTAATACGTTTAGGAGATGTACTTTCTAGCGGATGCCCCAAGCTTACTCGATTTGTTATATTAGTTTATAAACACTCTTTAAAATAGCGTTTATATCCTTTTCTCAGCCCGAAAACGTAATAAAAACATCCTGGACCATCGGCCCATTTTTACAATTTCTTTTTCGAATTTAATAAATAAGTTTATCCTTTTATATGATATCGTTCGTATTTAAGGATTATTTATCATCGCGGCCATTGAGGCAACTACGTCTTAATTTATTCAACCGTGTGTTGCCCTTTTTTTATACACCTTCGTTATTTGTTATCTTACCATTCCTTTTTATCGCTGATCGCTCCTATACTTCTTTTTATAACCGAGTTTTGTTTTGGAACGAATTTAACTTGATTGCCGCCGGAGTACATTGCGGACCCGTTTATAGCCCCGCCTAAGGTAGCCAGGGTGATATCGCTGTATAAGCTCTCTTACTTATAGCAAATATTAGTTATGGCTTGTAAAGAATGGCGAAAAAAGTGTAAAAATTGACCGTAAGATACTACTACATTTGTTTGGGGTCTATCTGCAAACCTAATATAGGAGCGAGTTGATTGGATTGATTGCAAGCACATAAATAACCGCGTTAATATTGAGCGCATGATGTGGGCATAAATCGACGTATTACAGTCTCTTATAATCCGCTTAAAAAAACGTCTCTTCCGACTCATCACCTGTCGCCCCCGTCGTTCGATATCTTTTGAGATCTAGAAAAGGATTTAATAAAACTCATAACGCCGCCGGTACTCTCATTTTCTGAATAAAAAAAATGATTTAAAAGTATAATTTGTTAAAATTTGATGTAAATTATTAAGTTATTAGATTATTATTCGAAACTTCCGGACGTAGTATTGCTGGCCTTGCTTGTCGTATGGTAAAATAGTAAAAATATTCTTTCTTCTTTTAATTTTAGAATTAATATTGGTGAAGAGATGATAAAATTGGTATAAATTTAGTAGGTTGTGACTGAAGTAGACCCCGAGATGTTAGATGGTTACCAAATAACACGTAGTTCAATTTCGCTTAGAATTCATCTAAAACAGTAATATATTTGTATTTTTGTAATAAATTTTACCTAGGTTAACTATACGCTTTTGACTTAATTCATACCCAATACACGTTTTAATTTTGCGTTTTTTTTTCGTTACAATGTCGCAAATTATAAACTTTTCGTATAACTCTTTTCAACGTTGTTAATAGCGAGAATTAAATGTGGAGGGGTTTCGGATAAAGTTTACGGAAAAAAAGGGTATATAACACACTTTTGACTGAGCTCATATATAATATAAGATACTTACCCTAGATATTTAAAACGATATTTGATAAGCTCAATAATTTAATTACATGGTATGAATTATTAAGTTAATTGAATTTTCATCCGAACGATTCGTGCTTATATTATGTAAGTTGAGCTAAATCTGATCATTTTTTAGATATTGTTTCACCGGGTATCGCCGATAATTTACGGCTTTTTGTATTTAATATTAAATATATATCATAACAATTGAAACAAATATGAATCTTCATATAAATACACTAACAACGTAACGATTTACAAAACCTAATTAATTTTAAACTTCGTAACCTTCTATACTTGAGAAGTAAAATATTTTTCTAACACGTTAATTAATTAATTTATATTTAAACCGGTGATCGTTGATTTCCGGTCATTCAATACGAATTAATACATCGGGCGATGTATTACGTAGTTGAATTACAAATGGACGACGATAATCCGTAAGTATTTTCAGACTTTTTAATTCCCTCATTCAGTGCTATTGTTTGTTTAGAGGAGGTATATCGTTAATAAATAAATTTAACTTGTATTAACAAGTATAATGTCGTTTGTAAACATTCACTTCATCTGGGACGCGGTCGTCAATAATGAATATAAGGAATTTATGAAATCATTACTACATATTCCGAAAACATTTCGTAAATAAATTAACAGTTATAAAATGTTTTTTTTTTTCATAATGAGACAAATCTACAAGATCGGTTTGTAAGAATTAATAAATACTGCAAATCTTTATCGATAACAGATACATCTATTATAAAGGTAGTTGAAATATAAAATTAGTAACGGTTTGTGATAGGAAGAGGTTGGAGGAGTTTTTATCGAAAAGTATGACGATGTTTTGTATTATTATATTACATATAAATTCAAACCAATCGCCGAATATTAACAATTATTCCCTTCCAATAGTAACTTCTTTCATGAATATGGAATAAATCGTGTTTATCCAAAAGCCTTTTAATTAACGAACCACGATTTTATTATAAAACTTTCATTGTTAATAGTTTTAAACTCGGAAATTATAAAGGTTGAAGGTCGAGGAATATACCTTTCAAATCGTTATTACAATCAATAATTTACACTGAATATTCAATTTTAACCGGGAATTACCAAAAGCCTTCGGTAACTTCCAATAACCGGATTATTTATAATGGGTCGTTTATTACCTCCAAATCCTACAACTCCATCAAAACATCAAGCCTCAAAATGAAGTAATCTCTCGAATTTAAAGAAGTCGATGACGCGAACGCGGACCGGGCTAATTATGTTATCATAATAGTCGATGTATTATTGCTTTCTGATATACTTTGTAAGATCATCT
Source organism: Anisogramma anomala (assembly GCA_038502455.1). NCBI lineage: Eukaryota > Fungi > Ascomycota > Sordariomycetes > Diaporthales > Gnomoniaceae > Anisogramma > Anisogramma anomala. Next base: position 24,221,431 of record JASMMZ010000002.1, read on the forward strand.
TATCGAGATTTAATGGTTGATCCTTCGTCTTGACGAGTTTATTTATGTATTTTTCTCTAATATACGTTTCTATAACATTTAAATTTATGGTCATTATGTTCAACATAACTATAAAAACAGATTGAAACACCCGCATACAATATTTCTTAACTTCTAATTTGTTTTTAGTTTACGGATTAATTTATAGGGATTAACTTTCTAAGTTAATGACTGGTACCGTAAATGATATTAAAAAGTGAAAGTATCTTAGCTTAAATATCTTGACGTTCTGATATTAAATGGGAACAAAAATACTGTCATCCGTCTAAATTCAATGGAATAATAAAAGGAGAATGAATTTTACGCAATTCCGATAACTACGTCTTTAAAAAAAATATTATCGCGAGGAGCTTTTTGTCATAAATAATGTTATTACGTTTTACATCCGATGATTACCTATAATGGGAGGAAACCGGTTTGGGAGTACTGTCTTTATCCTTTTTCGAAAGGCAACCTCCCAAAGTTATTACCAAGCAATCGGTTTTCACTACCATTAGCCGGTAGGAGTTCTAATATATCAAAATCGAAGACGTAACGAAAGTTTGTTTTAAAATTTAAAATGGTTGTTTCTCGCGGTTAATCTAAGAATACTATGTTTTTTACTTGATACATTGAATTAAGCAATTAGTCAACTCAGAAACGTTGTTAACAAAATATTATTCAAAGTAAATAAACATTAAAAAACTCTTAACTTTTCAAATAGTACAGGAAAACTCTTATGTACGGAAGTCTGAAACTTTCTCGGGGTCGGCCAAAATATTTTACGTCTTCCGATATAATAAAACCGCAATACTTTATCTTTCTTACCACGAAGTTGCATTTTTTTAGGTTTCTATTTAGTCATGATTCACAAAGACGCTGTAAAGGTTCGAGAACCTTGGTAATATCATTTTATATAAAGTTGGAAAAACACTAAACTTTATCTAGGTAAACTATAATGAAATTATTGAAAATATATATCATTATATTATTAATGTAACATCAAAATTTAGTTGGCGTTTTTGTTAGATTAAATAGGGTCATTAATTATTCGAATCAACTTAAATAAATACGCAAAACTGTTAACTTTTCTTACTTAAATACGACCTAAATATAATAAAGCTTCACCCATATTTCTAGTTTCACTCATTAACTTAATTTAAATACCGCGTATGAAGTTTCTTCGATTAAGGATAATTGAAAACAATTCTACTTGTTAATTTTATTTTAATCTCGATAATCGATATAAAATCTTTATTTTCTTCCCGATTTAGAAATAAATAATATCAGCGCTGCGGATAATAAGAAACTTACCTTTATTTAAACCTAATCTATTCATTCGGTACCCTAATTTCAAAATTCAAAAAAGTGATTTCGTATTATCAAGTATAACAGCTTTAATGGTTTATTTGGTAAAGATATTCGAATAATATTACATTCAGTGCAGTAGGTCAACTTTATTTACAGTAAAGTTGACTGTACTACAAGTGTATTGCTCTATGGAAACTTACCTTATTGGGTGTAAGTCGAGTGCAGTACACTGCACTTCACTCTAGGGCATGGGCCAAGCAATTGGCCTTACAAATTACAGTGTAGACCGGCTAGTGTTCTGCCAAACCTAGAACAATACATACACCATCTGACTACTGCAATACTACTGTTACTTCGAAGACCAATCGAATCGACAAAGTAATAACGTCTAAGACCTACCAATACTGATCAGTACTTACTTGCTAGATTAAGCACAGATAAACTAAATAAAAAAAGAAGCTACTTTCCGGTTACGCTTTACGGCTACGGCAGCTAGGGTAAAAGAAAGATTTTTGCGAAAGACCTTTATTAGTATTGTGTTAGTCTTATAATAGCAGGAAAACAGAGAAGTCTTTTAGGTTGTATTGGTCTTATAACAGCAATTTGGAAGTTAGCAACGTTATCGCTATTTAAAAACACCAAAAAAAAATTATTAATTCTTTTTCAAGAAAAGAGTTAAGATTAACCGCTAAAAGTCTTATTCGGCATGTTGGCAAACGGCTAAGTTAGTACTACTACAGGTGCTACTATTACGAAAACGACTAAGTCCTTACGCCAAACAACCTTCGATCTTTATTATCACTAATAACCTCCGACGTTACCCTTTATACCAAAATTTTGCCTATACTTCCCTCTTTTTACTTCTTATGTTACTTTAATCGTCAAGTTCATTACTTTAAGCTAAAACACTAAGTTACGCTAAAAAAGCTACGTTATGCGACCTTACGCTAGTTATCAAGTTCAAACGCGACTTTACGCTAAAACACTAAGTCCCTACCCCTAAAGATTACTAAGTCCTTTACCCTACAAACCCTACCAAGTCTAATTCGCCGTAATCCTTAATATAATACCTACCCTAAAGATTCAAAAGGGAATTAACGCCCTTGGAACTGCCTTTACCAAGTTTTACAATGAAAATCTTTAGGCGTTATATATTAACGAAGAATTAACGGAAAAACACCTTACTAACTTTATCAGCTATTAAATCGTCAAACACAACAATATCGAAAACTCTAACTACGCCTTTAGTAACTTTTGTTACCTTTTTAGCGACTAAACCATTAATATTTAAAACTTAGTTCAAAAAGGGATTAAGCTAAAGGTTAAGGTAAAACTTAAACGTTAAGGGGTTTATATACTATTAAAGGGTATTACGAAGTTAATATAAAAACTTATCGACCTAGACCTACTTTGAAAACGCCTTTATGACTCTAATCCTCAAAACCTTTAAGGAAAATAGAAAGGTGTTAAGGGATTCCAACGCCCACATACATGTTTTAAAGGACCCCTAACTTATCCTTAGTTAAGTTAAGCCTCTTGATTTGCTGGCGATAAGGAACCTGTTAATCTATTCGATAGTTTAATACCATCACGTGACAATACGGAATACGCCTTTAGCAGCGGTAAAGCACGTGAAGTAGCGGCTACCAACGCGGCTAAAGGCATTAACGTTAGCATTTTACATTAGTTAATTAAATAAGATCGACAGGCCTTTCAGAACCTTTAAGTACTTATCGTTCCTCAGCAATTCAATCGCCAAAACCCTTAAAAATCTTCTCCCTTCATATTTGCCTACGCGCGCGAGCCTATTACAGGTCTTACTATTGGACTTTACCCTTCGGGTTAAGCGACTGTTAATTACCCTTAACACTGTGTTTAGGAAGCTTTAGGACTTAAACCAACAGGAAACACTATTTAAGGCTGTGATAATTATTGAGACTTTTCTCTTGGACTTATTGAGATAGTTAATATTAATTATAAACTTATGACAAACTTTACCAAGATTGAGGATAATATAAAAAAGTATGACGGGAAGCTTTATAACCTTTTCGACATTAAGATAATGCTTTTCCTAAATATCTATAAGTGGATGGAGGTTTCACCTTCTGGTTTTCACTTACTATTCCCCGAAATCCTTACAGGTCACGTTAAAGATTATTACTTAACCTTCCTAATGAGCGTCACCACATTTCGTGAGATTTACGATGGTATAAAGGACTATTTTAAACACGACCTCCACTTCATGTAATAATATATAGACTAGGCTACTATGCGCTGGATTCCAATAATAGTAAAAAAAAAGAGGAGGAATTACTAATCGATGTTTTTAATCAAATGTTTAATAAGCTTATAATATGCTAGAAGGTAATAGGAAAGGCCTACATTAGCTAAGCCACGTTTCGTAAGTAGGTACGAGCGGTAGTTACGGATGTTAACGAGTTCGAATACGCTTTACAACGCCTAAATGTTACCTGTGAAGGCTTTTTCAGCCACTTGCATTTTTCTTTTGCCACTGTAATGACACATATACCTAACTTTTTTTTATATATTTCCGAGCAGGTAACTTTCTAAACGTAAATAAAGAAGATTTTGCGATGGTTAATTACTTCGACCGTAAGTATAGGCGCTTATAATGCCTAAGGTTAGGCCTTTCAACGTCGGCTTTAGATTAAAGGTAGTATTTACGTTAACGTTAATAGGATTTAGACGGACTTGTTAACCGTAAGTATTATCGTTGTAATAGTGGTAAAAGATATTGAATTTGTGGTAAAACTAGCTATTAGATTATTCGGCACCCTTTCGCCGAACGTAATAATAGGAAAGCAGCGTACCACGTCCAGTACTTTATTACTTCGAAATAATATTACTTAAATTAAGTTACAGACGTTAAATGCGATAAGCTAAATAACGTCGTTAACGCTTTTAAGTAAATTAAATAAAAAGAGGATATTACTTTTGGTACGGCGGCCTAATAATTAGCCGACTATATCTTTTTATACTGCTTAAGTGGTAAAAACATTTACCTTTACCCTAATTATACCTCTAATCCCTTTAACACCTTTAACCTTCGAAATTTTTACGCGGATTACACATTTCAAAGTATTATATCAGATATTAGGGCGGTAAGGTACTTAACAAAAGGCTATTCGTAATATATAATACTACAAAGGGAGTATTATAACAACTAAGATTAATCGTTATGATGTTGGAAAAACCAAAGTAAGCTTTAGCTCAGGCGAACAACTATCGTTACTAAGGATAACAGTAGTTTAAACTATTGTAAAATCGATTACGTTCTATATCCTTAAGTTCCCTACCCTTTTCTTTTAGTTCAGAAGATATAAAAACTTTTAACGTCAATGTTAACATTAACGTAGACAAGCTGGTTAAGAATAGTTAAAGGTTTTTACTCGCTTTTAAGTAGGGGTATCTATGGTTTTATTTTTAAGGCCCGGAAGTAATGGTGTTAAACTTAACAAAGCCGGAAATACTTTAACTATACCAGCGTTTCAACCATTTAACTGTTAACAACTTATACAAAGTCTTAAAGTTCGTAGAACATAATGATATGGAATACTTCGCCCTCGAATCTATTAAAAGGCTATGCTACCACTGTTAAACATATACCTAACCCCCCCGGAAATTAAAGTTAACACTAAAAAACGACAAGAACTTTAATTACATAATCTTTGTCAATATATTTTACTTAAATAATAAACCTGTTTATTACGTCGTTAACTTCGTAACCTTCTGCTACGGAGTAAAATTTCCAAGGTTCCTTTCGACAAAGAATACGTAGGAATCGTTAAGGATATTATAAATTAATTTGTACTTAGGTTTATCTAACATCGTTGGTCACGATATTAACACCAACTTTACGGCGGCGGAATTTCAAAAAGATGTTAAGATAATAGGTATTTAATATAAATAGGTATCTATAAAAGCCTACTGAAGTATTAGAAATGTTAAAAGGGTATACACCTTACTTCGCTGAACGTATAATATCCTTATGTTAGAGATTGGAAGCTTTATACATCTGGAGTCACGCCTATAAATAGTAGTAAAAGGTCTTAATGACACCGTAGGCCCTGATGGATTAGTGTTAACGCTCCTAGTCTTTGGATTATACCCACGACTAACGAATGAATCTCCGCCCTCGACAATACTTAAAAACGTACTACGGCCTACAGAAAAGCTTAAAGGGAATTGAAAAGGAAATCGATACGCCACTAAATTAATAACGCCCTTAATACCAGAAACGGTCCCTTAACGATCAACTAACTTGTTTTACCGTTGTAAAGTAAAGTCTTTGTGTAACGGAAGCTAGGCAAAGGGAAAAGGTTATATAATATATGAAGTATTACAAACTTTAAAGTAGTTGTTAAAATTACTAACGGCCCTATATTCTTTCGAACTATTTAGGTTAAGCTTTACATTACAGGTACTAATGATAAAGACCCTCAAGCCTCCTAAGTAAAGCGATCGAGCCAACGCAAACCTCCTTCACCCGTTATTAATAAGCCGATGGAACGCCGTCGGCGTGGGCGACCCCTGAAGAAAAAAATGAAACATTAAATAGAAGGAATGTACACCGAGTCGTATCTATAAAACTACTTAAGTAAGTAGGAAAAAGAAAGATAACGAAGACTTGGCAATAAAACTTAGTGTATAAGGGTTTATTAAAACTTTCAGCAAACGTTATAAGGAAATCAATGTGATAAAGATAGACGGTCTATTAAGTCGAAGTGTTGTATAATTCATGCCGAAAACCGACTTTAACCTTTAAAACCCCAACGTCACGATTTTTAAATCGAGGATTATCCACGAGGTTAAAGGTAAAACTACAGGGCGGCCTTACGAAAAGTTACGGCTAATCACTTAAAAAATACAGCGATAAAAGCAAGGACATGATTTTCACGTAATTATTAACGATTTATAGAATTATCTAACGTTTGTTAATTTCCCTGGTAGTAGGTTTATTAGCCAGATTTAAAAGCAAATTTATACTAAATAACCATAATATTACATAAACCTATATACAGTTAATAACTGACTTATAAAAGATTATATTACTAAAACTGCCATAGGAGTTACGTATTATTTACCTTTTAGGAACGGTAATACGGTATATTGAAACATTGTATAAATTAGCTAAAATAGGTATTTACTGATTTATAACCTATTAGTCGTATTTTAAATTCCTTTTAGCGATAAAATCTTTAATATACGATCCGTTTCTATTGGTAACGTGAAAGAAGGATTTCGACATAATAGGTATATAAATTAAAGATACCCTTTTTATCGGAACGACTAACTTTATAACATTGAAATAGCAAATAATCAAGGACTTTAAGTTCTGGAATTATAAGCTGGCAACAACATAAACGAAAAATAATTAGTTTGACTTTAATAAATCGTTAATCCGTATATTTGATGTTAATACCGGCCTAAGTTTTCTCCAAAAGGGTTAGGGCGTTATTTTTGCTATAATCGACAAAACTAAAGAGGCTAGAGCTTAACGGTACTAGGAATAGCGTATATGGGGTAGCTATATTGCTACCTATGTTAACCGGATGCCTTTTACGATTTATTTATTACGGAATAAGTATAAATACCAACGGATAAAGACTTTGATCTATTGAATAGAAGGTTGGAGTGGTAAATACGGAATTTGGACCACAAGATTAATATAGTGTTAATCGATATTTTAAAAGCCAAGTTGATAATCTTTACGGATGGGTTTTTCTACAAATAATGCCAGCTTATCTTTATAAATCGGTTTTTTAATAATCCTCGTTAACTAAAATAAGCGGGAAAATCATTTTAGTATTATCAGCAATCTGATTTACTGGTTTTCCGTCAAATGCAAAAGGATTATATGAAGTGTGTTAGTATTGGAAGTTTATGATATAATGGCGGGCTTTTACATAAGTATGGTATTGTAGGAGACCTTTAACTACATTACTAGGCAGCTATGAATTCCTCTTATCCAAGTGGTAATTTGTATTAACTTAAGGGGCTTTTTCGAATGCCTTTCAAAGCTGGGAACCACTAGTAAAAAGCGCCTAATAATCGACGTAATGGCACTCCGCGAAGTATACAAATAGAGGGAGATCGACTAGTTCCGATAAATTAATAATAAAGATAACCTTACTAATGCCATAACGAAAGCATTGCTAAATAAAACCTTAAAAGGGTTTATAGATAATAACAGGCTAACTATACGAATCGAGGGTTACGTGGATAGGCCGCCGGAAAAACACAAGTCATGTAACAACGGATAGGGGTGTTCTAGCAAACTAGAAGACTGTTAGGGGATTAATGATGGTAATCTGTTTAAGTGGCACAATTGAAGTAAAGGTTTGCGAAAGTTTATAGCGGAAAAACTTTTTATAAGAGTTAATAAACTCGGACCTCGAGGAAACGGAGCAATCAAGGTCAAATGAGGTCAATTCTTATACAATTAGGTGTAATTAATTATGGGATTTAACTGGAATTGACAGGGGTTTAGCCAGTTAATGAGGAGGCAATTTAGTAACAACCGGAAAAAATTAGTTAGCCATACTAACGTACGCATACAAACTAAAAAGCCACTAATGTTGGAATAATATTACATGCAGTACAGTAGATTAACTTTACTTACATTAAAGTTGACTGAACTGCAAGTATATTACTTTGTGAAGACTTACTATATTAGGAATACGTTGAGTGCAGTATTCTATACTTCAGTCTAGGGTATGGGCTAAGCAATTAGCTATACAAATTACAGTGTAGACCGGCTAGAGGTCTTCTAAACCTAAAACAATACATCCACCATCTGACTACTGTAATACTACTGTTACTTCGAAGACCAATCGAATCGACAAAGTTGCAACATCTAAGGCCTACTAACAAAAGATTTATTTTCGTTCGCTTTTATATGAGTGTGGTAATTGAATTTCCCCCTATACAGGGGTACCACCATCCCATTATGCTTGTTAATTACATCTAGAAACTTTGTAAGTTTGGGGGAAAGGCGGAACTAATCCTTATTTTCCTTTGTGATTGTTGGTGTCTTTGACTATAAAATCCCTATCATCTTATAAAGGCTCGTAGCAAAAGCTAACTGCGACTAGTTCCTAGTAAGCCTACTTACCCATTAAGTTCGGGTTATAAGTCGAATAAAAATATATTTCATTACTTCCTGATCATACTTTGACATAAAGCGTATTATTATCTTATTGAATATTGATACTCCTTAACAGGTAATTTTTGAACGATTTTCGTCGGTATTCAAAGTTCTTTATGAATACTGTATCGATAACATACCTCAATTTATATCTTGAGTTACTCCGGGAATAATATATGTTAACATTTGGCTCGACTATTAATCAATATTTATATGAAATTTCGCTATATATATGATATTTATACTTTATTGTAACACTAATATTATACCTAAATTTCGGAAAATTAACAGCCGAATTTGTTTGAACCTTAACAGTTATTCCAAAATCATATTTATAATATAATACCAATTACAGTTGGAATTCACATGGATATTTAAAAAGTAAGTACTATATGAAAGTACAGGAATAAAATAGATACTCATGTTTATATGTTTTAGTTAAATTAAACTTCTTTTTATTCGATTTTATAATTACGTTGATAAGGCTACATAATTTGTAAATGAATTACGTCCAGGAGTAAAACTTCTTCCATCGCCGATAACGGGAAAATTATTTCAACCTTTTCCATTTGAACCGTATAAACTTACGTCGAGTGGTAACCAAACGAAACTTATAACTCCGTTAAAAGTAATCTAAAGGGTTATAGCGTAAGTAAAGCCCTTTAACTTGCCTGAATTAACTTATTTCTAGTGTGATCCATGTCGCTTAGCGTTTTTAGTCCCAATTTTAATGGTAAAAAGCCGGAGGTCAACCCTGAGTATAAACTAAACGAACTTATTAAAGTGGTTGACTGCAATCGACGCGGCTTTTTGTTAAGGATATTTAAATCAATTAAACCCCCGTTTTAATCGTATTCTTGTTCAGCTGCAATACCTGCGTGGAGCCTAATAACTAGTGTTTAGAACACTTTTTCAAATTCAAAAACTTTAATTAGTTAATGAGTTTGTAACATTTTGCCAAAGTAACGATTTAGTAAATACAGTTAACACCTGTTGTAATATATTTATCCCGGATACGTGGAAAAACGCAGAAACGAAGGTAATTGCATTTAACGGCCGATACCTAACGTAAACCACTTATTTATATTAGTAAAGTTTCGAATTTAATAGCAAACAACGCCCAAAGGTTTTTGTTACTTATAAGTAATCCCTCTAACTCAACTAAAGCCCTATTAGTACGATGAAGGTTACCAAGACAGCTTTAATATAATCGAAACATTTATACATAATATATATTCCTTCATAACCTCTAGTTTTATAGTAAACCGTAATACTTTGCTTAATAGCTGGATTGTAATATCGTGATACTTAAAAAAACATATGTTGTCTTTCCCCAATAGAAATTGTATTTACCGTTAATATACATTTGATCTTTTAATACGTCACTATCCAAGTAAAATTGGATTCGTCAAATTATAGTTAATCGTGTCGTTTCCGGCTTCTTTTAAATATGGTCAAATTGACTTAAGTAATCGCTAGTTGGTTTCGAATTGCTAAATCTTAATAACGATTTTAGCGAAATAGAATATGAAAATGTGCGAAGCAGCAAGGTTAAAAGCAAAATTTAGTTAAAACATTGGAAACGTAGACTACTATAAATGCTTTAATATGGATACTATATAATTTATAGCTTCCTAAAGACGAAATATATCGGCCCATATTGGATTCGGCGGGAGCAGGGGGAGCGGTAAAATATACATCCATAAAAGTTAAAAACTAGGTATTCGCCGACAGCCTATCCTCCCGAATAACGTGGAGATGTAATTCGAAATCATTAAAATCTGCTATCTATTCGTTCATTATAAAATATATCCCTTTAGAAAAATAAAAAAAAGTTCTTAATTGTATGTTATAGTTTAACTTACTAAGGTATGCCAAGTAGGTACGAAGTAGTATTAACAATTAAGGTATTATAAAAGACTATAAAATGTGTAGTGTTTTTTCACGCAAAAATTAGATGCACAACTCGTCACGTGAATTTCCTCATGATGCCTACGACCCGCACCCAAACCATGCCTGGATCGGCTGCTGCACATGTATTTTCTGTTACGTACATAGCCATATAACCTATAGACTCAATTTCTAATAGCCTGAGTCTATAACAGTAACCATTCTACAAAACCTATCAAAATAGTTAATATTAATTATAAGTTCCCTACGGACTTAGAAAAGATTTGAAATGATGTAAGGAAGTATAACACAAAACCTGAAAATTTACTTACTATGAATATAATATAATTTATTAACATTTTCAAGTAAATCGTGGTTTAAACTTCAAATTTCCACTTACTGTTCCTAGACATATTCACGGATTACACCAAAGACTATTATTTAACCTTCTTAATCAAAGCAAAAACCTGCTGTAAAATATTTCATAATATGAAAAGTTATTTCAAATACAAATTCTATAGAATAAAATACTATATAAATTGAGCTACAATAAGGTAAAAAACGATAATATTTAAAAAGAAGGGGGAGAAAATACTAATAAATATACTTGATTGGATATTCAATACGTTGATTTTATACTAGAAAGCTATAGGAAAAGAATACGTTAATAAAGCTATACTTCACGAATATATACACGGGGCTATTACGGGCGTTAACTAGTTTACACACGCCTTATAACTTTTGAACACCAATTATTAAATATTCTTTCATTAGTGACGGTCCCCGCTTATAACTATAATAGTATATAAGCCAAACTCAATTATTATATACCCCTAAACAAACAATTTCCGCGACTGGAGTAACGAAGACCTTTAGATTGAACACTACATCAACCACAAATACAGAAAACCTTAACGTTGAAAAAAAACATTAAAGCTCCTCAATTGGATGCTAAATGAGCGATAAAAATATGAGTAAAACTTAAACCAATCGACTAACTACAAAAACTGTTGTTATAATAATAATAAAAGATATTATATTTGTAACAAGTCCGGTTATTGATTAACTTGCCATCCTGTAATTGAGCGCCACAAATAACATGTAATATGTTACATCTGATACCATACTATTTATAATCAAAACTACTTGGATCGTATTGCGGACGAAAAGGATAAAGAGGCTATTAACGATGAAAATATGCTAAGAAAAGACACGTAGTAAAGAGATACTATTTTTAAAGCAATCTAGTAACTAGCCGATCACATATTAGTAGCCTATTTAACTGGCGAAAATCCCTACATTTACCATAAAACTTAAATACCTAACGTTTTACATATTTTTAATCTTAGCTATCGTTACTTGAAACACCCATTTCAAGGTATTATGCCAGATAAAATGGTATCAAAATACTTAATAAAAGGCTACTAGTAATATGAAACAGTACAACGCGAAAGTAGTATCATTAAAGAGATCAATCATCAAGATATTAGTAAGGCTAGAGTAAATTTTAGCTTAAACGAAGAATTATTATTATTGGACTCGATAACCATACAAACGTTTAATCAATATATTACATTTTATATCTTTAAGTCTTGTACCACATTCTTCCTTAACTTGAAAAATATAAAGTTTCTCAGTGTTAACATCGATGTCAACATTAAAAAGCTAGCTGAAAACGGCCGGAGGTTTCTCCTTGCCTTTAAATAGAGGCATCTTTGATTTCATTTTCAAGGGCCAGAGGAAGCGGTATTAAATCTAACAAAGTTAAAGATACCTTAATGATACAGACGTTTTGATCACCCCACTTTCGACAAACTATACAAAGTTTTTAAGTCTGTGAAGCATAAAAGTATAGAATATTCCGCTCTTAAAGCTATTGAAAATATCTATAATCATTTCTAAACACATACATAAATATCTAAAATGTTTGATTTTACGTTAAAACATAATAAAAAGTTCAATTGTAAAATCCTTATTAACGCATTCTACTTCGATAACGAGCCTGTTTTTCATGTCGTATATTTAGCAACCTCTTTTTACAACGTAATTTCTTTAAGTCTCGATTGAGAAGGAATAATTCGGAAACGTGGAGGATGTTATAAATTCACTTGTTCCTAAAGCCACCAAACTTTATTATCCACGATATTGGTACAAACTTTAGTACGGTAGAATTTCAAGCTAATATTAATATAGTGGGATTTTAATACAAGAAAGTACATATTGAAGTACACTGGAGTATTAGGAAGGTCGAAAGGATATACCCACTACTTTTTAAGGTGTATAAAATCTTTATATTAAATATTAAAAGCTTTACGATACAAGAGGTACGTTTTTAAATTTCGGTAAAGGGCTGAAATAGCATAGCTTACTAAAACTTCTTGATACTAATTTTACCGTATTTTAAAATATATTCTCGTTGAACGAATAAATCTCTATCATTAGCAAGAATCTAAAAAAGGGTTGCGGTATATAGCAAAACTTTAAAGGAATTGCGGAGGAAATCAGTAAGGTACCAAGTCAATAATACACATAATACTAATAATAGACCCACAACAATCGATATACTAACTTAATCATTGAAAAATGAAGTCCTCGTATAACGAAAGCCAAGAAAATAGAATCATCCATTCAAGATACTATGTATCGCCAACTCTAAAATAATTTTTAAAATTTCTAACAGTCCAGCCGCGTTTCGTATTACTCAGATTTAAACTTATATCCGTGCGATCAACAAAAACAATAATAAGAAATATTCTCAAACCAAACGAATTAGCCAACACAATTCTTCCTCTCGTGTGATTAACAAACCTATAAAACGACGACGACACGACCGATCACTAAAAAGAAGAAACATTAAGGAAAAGGAATACATGCCAGGACACATTTACAATATTATTTAAGTTAGTAGAGAATAAAATGATAATGAAGACTTATCCATCAAGCTTCGTGTACAAAAAATCATTAAGACTTCAGATAGACCCTTCAAAGAAAGCGATAGAGTTAAAATTAATGGACTTCTTATTCGAGGAGTTGTATAATTTTTACCCAAATGCGACTTCAACCTCTAAAACCCTGATATCACTATTATTAAGTCGAAGATTATTTACGAGGTTGCAAGCAAAATCACGGGTAAACCGTACCAAAAGTCATATTTAATCGCTTAAAGATATTGTGATAAAGACAAACTAAATCCTTACGTAATAGCTAACAATACTAAAGATCAGATAACGTATGATAGTCATATTAACAATAAGTTTATTGGTAAAAACGAATAAAAAATGCATCCTCAATAGTCATAATTATAGTTAAGTATAGACATAGTTATTGACTAATTTATAAAGTATCGTCTTATTAAAATTACCCTAAGAATTATGTAACAAATACATATTGGAAAAGGTTACACAATATGACGAACTACTGAATAAATTTACCGAAATATGTATCTATTAGTTAATAACCTGTTAATATCATTTTTAGTCAAGGCTGTGCCTAAAATCCCTCCTTAATACTATTATGTATTAATCACATGAAACAAAAACTTTGACATAATAAGTATATGAACTAATGATATTATTTTGTTTGAAATTACTAGCTTTAAAATATCAGAACTGTTGTTAGGGCTTTAGATATTGCAACGTTGTCGATTCAATTGGTCTAAGTAACAGTAGGATTGCATAGTCAAGTAGTAGATGTATTGTTCTAGGTTTAGCAGACCGCTAGCTATTCTGCACAGTAATTTGTATGGCCAATTGCTTAGCTCGTTCCTTAGTATGAAGTAGGCGTATACTGTACATGACTTACAACTAATACAATAGGCACACACAAAACAATATACTCAAATTGCAGCCAATATAGTCAACTTTACTACAAGTAAAGTTAACCTACTTCTTTTCAATTACTACTATTCTAATACTGGTGACTTTTTATTTTTGTACGCGCATGTTAGTATAGTCGACCAAACTTCTCCGATTGTCACCAAATTATATCCTCATTAACTGGCTGGACCACTGTTGATTCCAGTTGACTTTCACACAAAAATTGACCTTAATTACCTTTAATTGCCCTATGGCTTCGAGTCTTAACTTTATCTATTTCCACAAATAAGTCTTTTGCTATAAATTTGTATAAACTTCCAATTCAACCATGCTATTTAAACAAGTCTCTATTATCATTCCCCTAACAGTCTTCCAGTTTGCCAGCATATCCCTATCCGCTAGCACGTAATTTGGCGTTTTTATATGGTCTATTCGGTAGCCTTCAATGCTTATAGTTAGCCTATTGATATTTACAAACCTCTTTAAGGCTTTATTTAACGATAACTTCATCATAATGTCAGCAGCAAAATACTTCCCATCGATCCGTTAAAACTCTTCGATTTCCCTGTCTTTATAGCTTTTACGAAGTGCTATTACATCAATTATCAAGCGTTTTTCACAAGTGGTTTCAAGCTTTAAAAAGCATTCGAATAAGGTTTTCAAATCGGTACAAATTACTACCGGGATAAAAGAAATCTTGAGTTGTCTGGTAATAACGTTAAAAGTTTTTTTTATAAGGCTATACCTATATTAAAGCGAGAGTTTATGCTGTAGACCTTTAAAGCCAACACGTTTCGTATAATCCTTTTACATTTGATGGAGATTGAGTGAATTAAGTTGTCGATAATGCTAATCTGATCCTCCCACCTATCTTTATTAACCAAATTTATTGAAAAAGAGATTGGTAATTACAAGTTAGTATTATTCAGAAAGGAACCATCGGTAAAAAAAATAATTTAGCTTTCGAAAAATAATCGAAACTATATCAATTCATTAGTTTAAGTTCTGCATCTTCTATTTAAGCCTTTTATTTAGCCGGTTAAAGTTTTTATATATTTTGTTTTATACTAAAGCTGTAATCTATAGGTCGTAAAAGGTTTTCAGTTGACATAGGGTAGTAATATAATTACTACAGGCGCATTAATTCAAGTACCATCAAGCCTTAGCTACGTTAGTCTTATCAATTATAGCTAAATCGGCGCCTTGACCCTTTTAGAGAAAACTAAAGCCAATATTAATATCAAGCATATGGATTGAAAATCAATTGAAGTTAATTTAATTACCCCGCTAAAGTTGCAATCGGCTTGCAATTACAAAACTTAAAGTCCTTCATTAATCGTTATTCCGATACCACAAAACCTTAAGTCCTTAATCAATTGTTATTCCAATACCACAAAACCAACAATTCCGATGAAAGAGTTATCGTCAGTTTACTTACCTACTGAGACGAAATCTTTTTTACGTTACCAGTAAACATAAGTTGTATATTAGAAGCTTTATGACTAGCCGTGGCTTAAATTACGACTAATAAGTTAAAATCTAATAGACTCCCGCTTAATCTCGTTCGTATAGTAACTTAATACACCGCATTACCGTACCCCAATGGTAAGTAATCCGTAGTTCCTATAGTAACTTTAATAAAGTAATCTCTTGTTAATCAGCTATTAATAAGATATATACTTACGTTATATCCCGGATATTGAATAGAAACATACCTTTCATTTTAATTAGTAAACTCGTTACTCAAGCGACTACCAAACGTTAACTAATCTTTTAAATCATTAGCGATTATATAAGAATCCAGTTTTTGTTTTCATTACTACATTCTTAAGCAATTAGTCGTAACTTCTCGTTTAGTTGTCCCGTCGGTTTATCCTTAACCTCATGTATGATATTCGATCTGAAAATCGTGATATTCGGATCTTGAAAATTAAAGTCGGTTTTAGGTACGAATTTTGCGACTCCTAGTATCAGGAGGCCGTTAATCTCGACCCTGTTACTCTATTCAAAGGGTTTGCCAGAGGTTTTGATAATAAATTATACCCGTAGCTTTAATACCAAGTCTTCGTTGTTCTTCTCTTTTTCATTTACCGAAACAGTATTGTAGATATGACTCGGTGTATATTCCTCCTTTTTAGCGTTCCTTTTTTTTTGGTAGTCGTTTGTGCTGGCGGCGTTTTATCAGTTTATCCAATACAGTTAAAGGAGTGTCGTATTGGCTTAATCATTCAGTTTAAGGGTCTCTTTTATTAGTCATCTTAATATAGTGATTAATTTACATAATATGAAACGTCATGAGGCCGTTAATAATTCTAACAACTACTTCAAATTTAGCGATATTTAAGGTTTCATATAGGCTATTGAATTTGCCTGGCTCTCGTCATACAAGAACTTTACTTTTTAATGGTAAAGAAAGTGCATCGATTATCGTAGAGTCGTTTCAGATGTTACGGGTATTAACGACTTAATGCTATGTTAATTTCTCTTGTAACTTTTTTAATGCCTTACCGTAAGCTATTGATTTCTTTTAGGTACTTGCTAATATTGGAGATTCATTCATCAAGCGTGGATACACCCCAAAAACTAACAACGTTGGTATTAAGCCATCAGAGCCTATAATGTTGTTTAGGCATGTTACCGCTTTTTGAAAGCGTGCTTTTAAGTCCATAAAACTTTTAATTTCTAATATAAATATATCGTTCGTTCGGCGAAGTAGTAAGCGTATCTTTTTGATATTTTTAATGTTTTAGTAGGCCTTTCTAAGCATCCATTTACACTGGATCGCCATTATTTTTGCGTTTTCCTAAAATTCCATCGTTGCAAAGTTGGTACTAGTAACATGAACAACAATGTTAGATAGGCCTAAATACTTTGTAATTTACAACATCTTGAATGTTTTTCACATATTATTTATAGACAGGAACTTTAAAAACTTGGCTTAGTGAAATAATGTTACAGATTTAATAACGTAAAAATTAAGCTTATAATTTAAGTATAATATATTAATAAAAACCTTGTAAATAGAGTCTTTGTTGTTTTTTTAGTATAAATTGAAATATTCTAGGGGCCTAGTTATTCTTTTGGTAGTAATAGTAAATATTTTTAATGACTTTTAGGATAGAGTATTTTACATTTTTATACCTTACAGTGTTCATGACTTTATATAGCCTATTAACAACAATGTCGTTAAAGCGTGAGTGTAGTTAACGTATCTCTAACTAAGTTAGGTTTAACATCGATATTTTTGGATTTTGAAGATAAAATTATAAATATTCTTATTTAGAAGGGAGGGGAACCCTTTGGTTGTTTTTGAATAGTTCATTAGCGTTTACGTTAACGTTGATGCCTAATATTCTGATATCTTCAAAGTATAAAAGGAGAGGGGTAGGAGTTTTGAGGATATGGAATTTAATAGACTTAACAATAGTTTAAATTGCCTTTGTCCTTAGTATAGATAGTTATTCGTTTGTGCCGAAGCCTATTTTGGTTTTGCTAGCATTTGAACGATTAATTTCAGTAGTAGTAGTGTTTTCTCTCCATATTAATACGTATTGCGAATGGCCTCCTGTTGAATAACTTGTTGCTTTTGTGTTTGGTATAATACTCTAAAACATGTACTTCGTATAACAATCGCGAAAGTTAAACGTATATAAGGGGTTAATAATTTAGTTAAGGTAAAGATAAGGGTTTTTACCAATTAAGCGGCTTAGGAAATCGTAGTCAGCTAATTATTGAACTAAGTTAAGAGTAGTATCTTGATTCTATTTGATGTGCTTAAGGGAATCGTCGCCGTTAACAGTTTCTTTACTTTCGATGGTTACGCTATGCTTCAAATAGTCTTACCTAGAAGTAATAGGATACTAGGTATGGTATATTACTTATTTTCTATTTCGCTCGATAAAAGGATATGCAGTTAACTAATAACCGGACTTTTTAAAAATCCAATATCTCTTACTACAATCATGATGATATTTCATTCGGTTAATATATTCGTTTAAGTTTCGCTCTCGTTAGAACTAGTATAGCTATAGCTTTCAGTTTGATATTACTAAACTAGAATTTGAGCGTTAAGGACGCCTATAGCTATATTTACGATCGATATAATGTACCAACGCGTGGTTTTCTTTATCTACATCTCGAAATTTAGCAACTTGGGGGTATATATCAAGTGAGTTTGGTATACACGTTATCAGGGTCACGAACGAGGAACGTAACTAACTAAAATAGTCGTCTCAAGTGATATTGTGGTGATATAGGGCATATTTAAACTCTCCAACGCCTGTAAAAGCTACCCGTACCTATCTCGAACCGAAGCTTCGCTAGAGTGGGCTTTTTACATCGCTTATTGGCAAATTATAAGCTTGTTAAACATCTGATTTAATATATCCGTCGGTATTTCCCTTTCCTTTTTCTTCTCTATTATCATCGTTTACTTTATATTAGCTTAATATGTATAATATTGTACAATATAGACGTCTTATTCGAAGTAACTTTTAATATTATCATAAATTTTACGGAATATTATGACTTTTATTAAAATTGTTATATAATATTCTCTTATATGCTTTATGAGGATTTCGGAAAATAATAAGTTAAAACTAAAAAAAGAAACTTCCATCTACTTCAATATGTTTAAAAAGGGAATTATCTTTATGCTAAAAATGTTGGAAGGTTCTCCGTCATAATTTTTTACGTTATTTCAGATTTTGACGAAGGTCATAAAAAGCTTTCTATTAATATTTATTATTTTGACAGGTTCAAGAGGAAGGTTTCAATAATCGTTCTAGTTTTCGTTGGTGTTTCCTAACAGTTTAAACCTTCAATCCTACTAGTCGCGGTATTAAGAGTAATTTCCAGTCGCATAGTCTGAAGGGTAAAATCATGTAATAAAACCTGTAGTGATTTCGCGCGTATAGACATACCTATTGTAGGAAGCTTCACCTTAAAGGACTTGACGATTTTCAGTGAAGAATTAAGTGGTAGTAGGAGCGTATTTGTAGGGAGAATTTGAGGAAACTTGTCGATTTTGCTCAATTAATCATATAGCGTCAATATTAATACCTTTTGCCGTATTATCAGCTATTACCTCCCGCACTCTGCCATCACTAAGAGTGTATTCCACGCTATTACTTGGACTTGTTAGGTTATTAAGCAAATTAACAGGTTTTTTATCGTTAGCGCATAAACAGGTTTAAATTAGCCTTAACCTTGCTTAGGATTATGTTTTACATGTGAAATGTTTAGTAATTGAATAATTTACGAAAGTTTTGGAAGGAGCAGGCGTTATAGTCATAGTTTTCGCCGAAATACGCGTCCAAGATATAATAGCTAAAGTAATTGGTTAGGTAAGCCTTAATTAAGATTTAGTCAATATCCGTAAGCTAAAGCTATTCATTGTAGTGGTTGACGAAAACCGTTTCTAAGGCTTTGATTGCCTCTTTTTAAGCTAGGTCAGTAATAACATGAAAATAAGAATTTTCGGTAGCTATCTTGACGTTTTCGATTATATAGAGCTTAGTGGCATAACATAAAGTGAACTTGCCAATTTGGGAGCGTAGAGATATGGTATTTTGATGTGAAGTCATATAGGGACTTAGCGACTTAGAGTTTGATTGCGTAACGTGGCTTTCTTGGCGAAATTTGGTATTTTCGCTCAAAGTAGCGGTCTTGATAATTGAAGTGGCGTAGGGAAGTGGAAAAGAGTAAATTAAAGGGAAAAATTTGGTATTAAGAGTGAAAGATATGTAAAGGGTAAAGTTGGAGGTTGTTTATTATTAGTGGTTGTTTGACGTATGACTTGTTATTTTTTTCAGTATTAATACCCATAGTATTAGTAACTTACCCGTTTGTTAATTGAATGAAATTTAAGACTTTTAGCGTTTAATCTTAAAGATTTTCTTTAAAAAGAATCCGTAATAATCTCTTAATGTTTTTGATAATGATACCGTTGTTACCTCTAAGCTTCCATAAAAACAGACGTAACCTAGAAGCATTTTATACTTACTACCGTGAAAACCAATGCAATAGTAGAAGCTCTTGGCAAAAATATTTCCTCGGCCTTGGTCTTTTATAAAGCGTAACTGGAAAGTAGCTTCTTCTTCTACTTAGCTTATCTATGCTTCATCTAATAAGCACTTATCAGTATTAGTAAGTTTTTAGACGTTACAACGTTGTCGATTCGATTGGTTGAAGCAATGGTAGTATTATGTAATCAAGTAGTAGATGTATTGTTCTAGGTTTGGCAGACTACTAGCCAGTCTACGAAGTAATTTGTATAGTCAATTGCTTGGTTGTGCTCTAGTGTAAAGTAGGCGTATACTGTACTTGACCTGCAGCCAATACAATAGGCCCACAAAAAACAATATACTCAACTTGCAGTCAGTATATTCAATTGAATCTAAGTAAATTTGATCTACTGCCCTGAAATTATAATTATTTCAACAATAACAATGTATAATAAGGACTCAAAATTTTGGAATTGATAGCCTGTTGCAACTTTGGCGGAAAGAAAACACCCAAACTTCAACAAATCATTGATCCGAAAACATGGTATTAAGAAGATTAACATTAACTTTAGTTTTCGCTAAAAAAAACAAGTAATTCACCTAGTCAAAATTAACAAAATTAACGTGTTAAAGGCTTAATACTTGCAATAACTTATCTGTACCAGTTACATCACAACCCTATACAAACCGGAGTTATCGTACGATTTTTGTGTTATTATACAAGCTTGAAACCAAATTGATAACAATTACAATCGATTAAACAAAAGTCTGGACCGTCAAGTGAGAAATAAAAGCCAGGAAATTAAAATGATCATTATTATTCTATTGATAATCAAATTGATAATTTTTATGGATTAATCCTTCGTTAGTAATACTAACCTATCATAACAAATCGGATTTTTTTGTAATCATTATTAATAAGGATAAATCATAGTAGGAGTGATTTGTAATCACAAAAAAACTAATTCACTCAACCTTTGTTGAATATAAAAGGTTTAAACTAAACGTACTGGCTTCGGAAAATTAAAGCATGATATCTGGTTTTGACGTAGGCATAACTATATGGGAACCCTTTGATATCGTCACCAGGAAGC
The DNA here is from genome assembly GCA_038502455.1 of Anisogramma anomala. Lineage (NCBI taxonomy): Eukaryota > Fungi > Ascomycota > Sordariomycetes > Diaporthales > Gnomoniaceae > Anisogramma > Anisogramma anomala. The sequence goes on from JASMMZ010000002.1 coordinate 24,242,732, forward strand.
TGAATATTCCACCTATCCCGGTTGTTATTTGTACCAACTCAAAAAGCCTATTTGAATACCTTTCAAAGTTAAGGACAACTAATGAAAAACGCTTGATAATAGATGTGATAACACTTTGTGAAGCTTAAAAGAATAGGGATATCGAGAAATTCAATTAAATTGATAAGGGAAAAAATTCAGGGAATGCTATAACAAAATCGGCACCCAATAAAGCCCTAGAAAGGTTTATAAACAGCAACAAACTGACTCTATTCATCGATGGCTACGTTAAAAGGCTACCTAACAAGGTTAGTGCACGTAGAGACAAGCAGTAAAGAAAACAGGGGTATCGTGACAAACCGAATGACTGTCAGAAAATTCGAATTTGAACCGATGACTTGACTAATTGGCACGATTGAGTTCGATAATTGAATGACATGACTGGATGTAAGGTATACATATATCTATAACAAAAGGCTTCTATACGGAAATTAATGAAGTTTGAACTCGAAACTGTGGGGTGAAAAGAGTTAATTGAAGTTCATTTGGATACGGAACGCACTCAAATTAATAGGGGTCTAGCAGGCGAATAAGAACAGACTTCAAAGGCTACTACAAAGGAGTGATTAGCTACACTAGCGCGCGTACAAAAAAAAATCAGCCGATATTGAAACAGTAGTTAATTACAATATAGTCAGTCAACTATACTATTATGTAATTTGACTATACTGACTGCAAGTTCACTATATTATTTATGAGATTAACTGTATTAACTGTAAATTAAGTATAGTATGTGCCCACTTCAGACTAGGGTATGGGCCAAACAATTCATCATACAAATTAGTGTGCAGACCGGCTAGTGGTCTGCCAAACCTAGAACAATATATCCACCACTTGACTACACAATATTACTATTACTTCGACCGATTCGAATCAACAATATTGCAATGTCTAAAGGCCTATCAATAGGTAATGCCTATCGATAGGCAAGGCCTATCAACATTTTATGTAATTATTAAGATGTTTTTCACAGAAGGGTTTGTTGATGTTTATGAATTATAGGTTATTATTAAAATGTTTAACAAACATAATACTAAGTGTTTAGATAGCCCCCTTTTAACAATATTGGTAACGATGTCTATTTTCGGGTTATTGGTAGCTATTTTAACAGTTACGTGCTCGCGTATTTCATTGTAGATTTTAATGTGAAGGAAAAGAATAATAAAAGATAGGAGGTTAATGTTGTAGTTTATTGCTAGCGAGGTTTATGACTTGGCGGTTTTTAAAATTTATCGATTTTTAGATATAGCGATTGTTCCATTCACCCACTTTAAGTGTATCAAAGATCAAGTAATAACTTTTGGACGATAATACATAGGCCTTTACTAGTTGAGCGTTGAACTCGATAAAAAAAGCTTTGAATATCTGCATACGTTTATTATAAAATTTGCTTTTAAATAAATACTTGAACCCGAATTTGTTAAGTAAGTTACATTACACTATTTTACGTCTAAAGCATTTAATCACTTTCCCTAAAACTTTTCAAACGTCCGTTATGTTTACAAGATCTTTTATTAGTTTAGTGTAAAGATACAAATTACAGAAATGATTAATTTTTGATTTAAGATTACGAACGTGATATCCGATTGTATTTCAACTGATTTTAGTGCTAATAACTCTACATTTTTATAACCAGCTACCTAGGACATTGGATTGAATAATATAAAAGTTAATAATACGCGTTTCTGTTATTTAAAAATTTGCTTTTTGGTTTGTAAAGTTGCCTATTTTTGAAGTTGTCGATTCTTTATTCATTATACTCTTTCCTCACTAGATTTATGATTACCCATTCATATAGTCTCTTTGGATAAATACTTAAACCGTTTTTCAATAGTAAAAAAATGTCGAAATATTTTATCTGTTGGTAACATCTTTTGATCAATGAAAAATCCCTTTTAAGACTGGACTGACTTGATAGTATAATGAAAAAAACTCTCGGTTTATACTTTCATAGGCATAAATTCTCAATAACACGTTACTCCGCTACCGCTATAAAATGAAAAAAATGGAACTCTCTTCCCTTTTTATATATTACAAAATCAATCATCAGATACGTTAGCAAATACATCAAGGTCGCTACTTTAAGCAAAAACTTAGCGGTTAGGCCGTTTACCAACTTTAAGTTTTTTAATAATTAAGTAATAGTTTTTTGACAATAGATTTTCTATTGAAGACTTTGATGGATTAAATTGAAAAATATAGTTTATAAATTAGATTAATCAATATATTTCCATGATATGTCAACTTCGCTATTTTCGAGCGGCCGAAAAAGCTAATACTATTCAAAAGCTCTCTTTGCTTGCTACCGTAGAAAAAAAAGTTTGTAAAGATACTTCCCAATGACCTTCTCTTTAACTTATGTAACTACACATTGTAAGCGTAAAATGGATCTTTTTATTTACCTCATTTGTATTTCACTTAATAAGCATAATTAATATTGGTAGGATTTTATTGTTATATAGTCGTCTATTCGAATCTCTGGTTGAACTAATTCGTATTGTATTGAAAGTGGTGATGTATTTAAAGTTTGTCAGACTGCTAGCCAGTTTGTATACTAGTTTGTATAGTTAATTGCTTAGCTCGTAACCTATGCAAAATTAAATACTGCACTGTAATAAATATATAGGCAATACAGTTGTCTTGGTTATATTGCAATTGACTTTATTTCAATAGTAAGATAAAGTAATTATAACTCGTATTTAATTATTTGAACTGTTACAATTGAAAATCAAGACATATGAGTTATAGCTTAGCTATATTCTTACTTTATTGTTTAATTGAAAATGGTTTTGGTGATTTAGTAATAACAGGAGGGTATTAATACATTCGTACAGATTTTGCCGATCTTGATTAATCAAGTATTCAGTTATAATTTTAAACCTCAAAATCTAGGATGTGATAATATAATCATTAATGATGGATTTAAGAACTAATATGATTGGAGTTTATTACGGTGAATAAAGCGGTAGCAATGTAAAATTTTGAATTAATTATTTAGGTACTAAGGGTAAATTAGCATACTGGAAATAAATGACATTGACGAACGTCTCAAATTTCTTCCTCATAGAAAGTTTAGTTTTAAAAGCCGAAGCGATGATGAAGTGAGCGGCGGCAGTGGTGGCGCCAACGATAGAAGTTTTTTTCAAACACTATGAAGGTAAAAAAAAAGAAAAATCGTATATTGAAGTAGAAATTAATAGAATCGCAGGATTTGTAGTGCTTTTAGAGATAGATATTGATTAGTTAAATGTTGATACAATATTTCATTACAATTTTCATGATTTTTCAGGTTACTTAGATTATATTCACGAAAGAATATCAATGAAAAATTAGTAAAAAGATACAAATGAGACATCAGATATAAAAGAAGAATTAAGATTTGTTTTTCGATGATTTCAATAATTACATGTTGAAATAGTGAAATTAATGAATATATAACTATTAGCAAAAGAAGTTAAAGTAAATACTACATATTAAGGACAGAAAAGTTTGTATTAATAGTAGTAAGCCAATCCGCAAATGTGTAGGTCTATAGTACGTATTGAATTTGTAATAATTACGTGATATATTTAATTATACCGGTTGAACATCTAGTATATAAATCATAAACTCATAATTTTAATTCCTTATGATGAGAATTCAATATATAGTTTTCAATCATGCTAAAACAATATATAACGTAAAATATGGCCAATGAAATATAATTAATATAACATTAACTAATTACATTATTAGTATTATTCACTATGTTGCTACTCATTAAATCTAAAATTCCACTGGCTTTTTGAATATGTCGATATTGATTTTGAAGAAACCCAAACAACTAGCCTTAAATAATAAGCTTACACAAAAATAGTATCTATGTATATGATAACAAATATTAACAATTAAAGATAATGAACCAAAAAAAAGACACAGAAGAAAGTATTATAAATAACGTTAGCAAAATAAAATTAGTGTTATATACTAACGTTACGTGTTAATATCATATATTTTATTAGATACTATTAAAAGCTGATTAATACTAATAAGTAAAAGGTGGAAATTTAAACAAAAGTAACTCTATACGAATGAAAATAGCTTCACAAGCTATTCACCATTAAAATACACAAATATATCGACTGTATTCACCTATATCAAAAGTCGTTTCAATATGTGTTAAAAGTTGTTGCCTAAATTTATGATATATGAATTTATGACGAATTTTTTTTTTAAAAAAAAAAATTAGGGCATCATATGATTCTTAAAATTTAAGATTTTGTATTTATAATAGAACATTTTATTGCTAGTTGAGAAAAATATCTCAAACATTATATCTTGTAAGTTTTTCCCTTTAAACGATAATTTTTACAAATTGTTTATTTCAAAGATTCAATAAATACTCCAAAAATTATAAGGTAAATTAATTTGGTAAAAAGTTTGTTGGCAATACTTTTGATTGCAGTACGCGCATACAAAAAATGTGGACCCCCATTTAATATAGAGCTCGAGCCAAACTTTGGCCTATAGTAACAGAAGTATATACTAGCTAATAATATGCTAAATTTAAAAATAATATCTACTTTCAATCAACGTAATACCATTTATTACTTTTACCACAATTCTGATCAATAACCATTGCGATGAGTGAAGACCATACAGGAAAGATGAAATTATCAAGTTCTTTTAATAAAAATATTCAAAACTTGAAACTATTAACAAATCAATAATTAAATTCGAAAAGAATTAAGTAAGATAGTAAATTTTAATATAGATTCTCACGAATATTTTTTGTACTTATTTATAACAATGTTGACAAAATATCGAGACCTCAATTCTTCTATATAGAGATTTATTAAGTCAATTCTATAATCTATTATATAATAGATTGATTAAACCATACTAATGGAGTTGTAAAATTTTACGGTACGTACGGATTTTTATTACATTTAAATCGTTATAGCAGTCATATAATAGTATTCACTTACCTATGATAGATGATAAACCAATTTTACTGATAAAAACTACCATGAGTTTATACAAATCTACCTTGAAGTAATTTTCATTGTTTATATTTTCTGGTTCACAGCAATTACGAAATATAATTCATGATTAGTTTTGGGAGTTCTAGGAATTATATTATAGTAAGTATATGTTTATAATGTATCATTACATGATAGAATTAATCCCAATTAGACGGAATTTATGTGATCTTAAAAATACTATTTGTAGGTTGTAAGGCTAGAAACCCAACCATTTCTGTCGAGATCAAACACGTTCCGCAAGGTTGATTGGACACTCTCAACGATATCTCGACTGGTTTGTTTATGCTCTAGTAGTTGCACTGAAAAAGTAAATTCATTGGTTCAGTAGTTCAGTAGATACAGGTATTTGTGGGTGGGGTGTTTTTTGGTGTTAAAACGGGGAAAGGTGGGTGCACCACGGTATGCCCCTATCCAATATCAAAACCCTCCCATCAGCCTGCTCTCAGTTGCTTCGTGGGTTACCAATACCTGTCCCAGTGGGGAGCTCTCCCGGTCCAGAGCCACGTGGGCTAGAAGAATTGTTTCCGCACGGGCGGGATGGAGGGACGGGCGCATGGCCCCTCATAATGAAACCCAGCAGCATGGGATTGGCAGCAGGCCAGGCATGTTAGCGGACGGGTGACTCGGGCCGACCTGGGAGTGAAGCCATCGTCAGCCTCCACCACGCAACAGCACAGAGAATTGGGAGCGGTGCTCTGTCGCCCTCATTGGCAGCAAGTCCTGTTCTCATGGCAACAACAGCCACCACTGTCCGAGGCTGGCTGTCTCTTGCCATGGCCCTCGGTTGTCTTCCCGCTGTTTTACGGGCTCACCTGGTTCTCCCCACGGGGCCATCCTGTCCACGTTGGGCAGCAACAGGATCCGTCAGTAGCGGAACAGGACACACGCCGGGGAGGGGCAAGGGGGTGAGCGGGATGGACCTTGAAGCACGAAGAATTCGAGCACTTGCTCTGCGGATAGTTCTGACCACCTCTCCCGAGCACAACCGTGATTCGCACCATCACCTGCCGTGGTCCACCACAGCAACCTTTGAACGCGGGCGCGTGAGTGGATTACAGAAGCATTCTGGCAGGCCTAGCCGGCAGGCCTAGCCGGCACCGCCGATATTGCACTGGGGCCACTATGCACTGCCCTTGGCCCACGAGGCCATCCGTTCACTATTTATAGGTAATATGTAGCATTCGTAGGACAGACCAAGCAGTCTGTTCTCTCTCAAATGAATAAGACATGGCCGACCTGCCCCACACGGTGGGTCGTATCAGGCCTTCACACAGTGTGCCATTACACGGATAAGTGCATATGAGCATAGTAGCGAGTATATTCGGCAACGCCGGTACCGTGTGCAGCCCGACGGCACGCTGCCTTCTTCCACTCTACCTACGACCGCCGGGCCTGTCATTCGGACGAAGGCTTTTGGACAGCTCATCTGCCGTGGCGTCTGGCTGAGCAGTCACGGGCGGCCCAGGAGGCTCGCTCGGGTCTCGGGCTTCCCAGCATTGTGGTAGAGGTCGTCAGCCCCAAGCCCAAACGGCGCATGGGCTGAGACGCGGCGGCGCCCCCCAGTGAGTGGGACGCAAGGGAGGCTCGGGCGACTGCGGCCATCGTCTACGGGGCATGTGTGTGTGTGTGTGGTATGCTAGGCATGCTGACCTGCGGCCGAGCAGAGCTCTCGCTTCTACGATCGAAAAGGCTGGGGGGGGGCGCTGTGAGCTGTCACTTGCCCGCCCTTGCATGGCTTGGTATCTGCGAATGTCACTTCTCCGAACAAGGAAATTCGGCCGATGGCCATGGGCGCATGACGGGTCCGAATCGAGGGCAGCAGGCGACTCTGGCGATGCGGGGTGGGTTTCAGGCCCGGGTAGTGGGTGGTTGGTGTGGTTGGTTTGATCTGCTTCTGCAACTCCCCGCAACGCGGTCAAGCACCGGCCGTATCTGCACCGTTTTCTCTTCCATGCGGCTGTGTCGACGAGGCAACCAAGACAGGACCATGTGATCAGTGCGTGCCGTACTTTGCTTGGCTCGGCTCTGCTGACAGGAGGGACGGCGACGGCCCATGCAAATGCAGGGCGGCAAGCCAGAATTAACGATGTGGAGTAAGGCCCTAACAAGCAGGTAGACTTCATGGAAGCGATCTAGGCCCTGGGTAGGACAAAGCAAGCAGGCAACCAGGTGACACCAGGTGACAATATGTTTGTCACCGCCAGACCGATGCAACCAGCCTCATGCATGGGCCACAAGATCAGCTGCCTATCGTGGATTCTTCGCGGTCAGGTCGCATCAGGTGATGATGGTGCATGAAGGATCGCGATGTGCATACTAGTATCTGAAAGCTAAGCGAGACCAAGGATGAATAGGCACAAGCAATGAGCAATGAATCCCAGTTCGACGGACATGAGCATCGTCAAAGTTACCGTTGTGCGATCCATTAGCTATTGCGGCTCCAGGTCCAGCCATGCCTGATACAGGTACTGCGTGCAGTCCATGTTTGAAGCCTTCAGTCAGTGATTGCTCTGTGATCCAGTAATGGGGCCGGCAAACAGACACTGTCTCGTTATTTTTGGGATCTCAGATGAACGATGCATGATGATGTAGACGAGATGGGCCTGATGCTGTTCGCACCGCCCACCACGTTGCTTCATCCTTGCTGCACATGGCCAGCCATCAAGACCCTTGCAAGTGATCCGATCTGAATGGCATCTCCGCATGGAACAGATCGAGCCGGCCAACCGTGCCGCGCCGTAGTAGCCGACTGCGAGCAAGCCCTGCCTACCTGCCATTTCACCCTGCTGAAGAGTCGCAGGCAAGGAAGGCTTCTGTGTGCTTCTTCAGTGTGTTGTCCGTACACCATCTTGCTTGGTGGGGCGTGGAGATTGGCCGTCTCGGGTCGACCTCGTCCTGTCCACGGCGGTTTGGATCGTCGGATTTGCTGAATCCCAGGAAGCAGCAGTCTAGCCACTGTCGTCCGATACCTTTCTGCGCTTGGGATACTTTCGCTTCCACAAGTCATCGTCGCCCTCAAGGCCTGCAGGTGCGTGCGAAGCAGCGTGCCGTCCCTTTTCCTTGTCCAGACCCCCATCCGCATCGTCCTCGACGCCCTCGGTGAAGACCAGATCCCCATTGCGCCCCAGACTATGCCGCGCAGCCTCTTCAAGCAGGATCCCAAACGCCAGCAGCGCGGTCTCATCCATGCTGCGCTCATCCACGCGCGCGCCGGCGGCGGCGCGGCCGCTGGTTGAATCACGTTGCCCGCCGTGCGCCTCATAGAAATGGCTCGCGTAGCCGTGCAAGGCCTTCAGCATGTCGCTCTCGGGCAGCACGGCGCGGCCGCCGTCGGGCAGGTCCTCGTGCGCAAAGTAGATGTCATTCTCAGCGTACCGCTGCGGTGCGTTCTTGCGCGCGAAGAGGACCTCTTCGGGGGCCAGGACCGGGTCGGCGAGCTGGTGGTGACCGGACTGGGTTTTGCGGCTGCCGCTTGGCGCGGCATCTTTTGGGTGCGTTAGGGAAACACGGCCTGACGACCGCCGGTTAGTGACATTGGTTCCTAGAGCAGATGAAAATAAGACATAAATTTACCCGCTACGGCGTCGTAAACGCTGGCGTGTCTCCGTTTAGCTGCGTCATGGTTCGTGTCCGCGTCGGTGCTGGCGTCGGCCTGGGGATGGGTGCCTTTTTGGTCACTTTTCGAACTCATTTTCAAGATGTCGGAAATGTCACCGAGGTGGCTGTTGGTCGTGGCAGAATCCAAGGATAGAAACAGACCACATAATTAATCGATGAGTGGTGAGGCGGACTATGGGCAGACTTCTAGGATTATTCTAGGATTGAAGACCCCGGGCCCCTCCCCTGTTGACTCCCCTGTAGACTCCCCTGTTCCTGATTGCGCCGCGACCCCCAAAAGCCGCCCTATTGGCTGCCTGCCTGCCCTGACAATCACGAGAGGGTCGCGGCGCAGTGACTTGGAGTTTTGACGTCAGCCATCGTCTTTGTCATCCTCCCTCGCCTCCCTCGCCTCGACCATGTCCATTTACCACACACCGTCCCATTTGCAGCAAAGGCCTGATTCCCCCGGATTCGGGATGGAATCAAGTTTCACCATGATTTGTACTTATGGATCGCTATATGTTTGATCGGGAGCTGGGAAAACTTGGCCACAACCATTTTGCAAGGCAAGTTGCAACAAAGCTCCTGCGATCGTTCCGACCAGCGCCGCAACATCGATTCGACGGCGGGCACAAAGGCTCTGTAGCTGTAACATCGGGAACTGGTGCTGGAACTGGTGCTGGAACTGGTGCTGGAACTGGTGCTGGAACTGGTGCTGGAACTGGTGGAAGAGGCTCGACTGACACCCAGGTCAATCAAAATGCGAGAGTAGACCTGTGGGCGCATCAGGCAGGAGTGCAAGCTCTGGCGCTTGAACGCTTCGATGGCAGGATGTAGGACGCCTTTTGTTGCCATTTCCCAAGACTGCAGCTGACAGCTTTACTTCACCTCAGATTGCTATCAGGCGGTGCCGATGCCACTATCAAAATATGGGATCTCGAGCAATGCAGCAATTCAAACTACCCTCACACGTACAAGCCTATCGGAACTATCAACCGCTCTGCAGATGGCACCCACGCACACAAGTTCGGCATCACACAGCTTTCCTTCTTCCCCGTCGACCCCGATGCCTTCCTCTCGAGCTCCTACGATCAAACACTCAAGTTATGGGCAACACAAGGCGCGCAACTCTCCGGCAGCTGGAATCTAGGCTCCAAGATGTACACCCACGCCGTCTCGCTCATCGCAGACCACCTGCTCGTAGCCTGCGGCCTCGCGCACCCCGCCGTCCGCCTCGTCGACCTGCGCTCCAACGCCGCCGTCAAGACGCTCGTAGCCCCCGGCGCCATCTCCAGCGGCGGCGGCGCCGTCCTCGCTCTTGCCTGGCACCCGACCCGGGCGCACATCCTCGCCAGCGGCACGCTCGACGGCGCCGTGCGCATCTGGGACATCCGCCGCGCCAGCACGCTCGTGGGGCTCCTCGACCACGAGGACAGCATCGGCGTCTTCTCGCGCGCCGGCGATGCCGCCGCCGCCGCCGCCGCCGCCCCCGGCGCCGAGGGCCCCTGGAGCCGTGGCTACCGCCTCGCGGCCAAGGCACACGCCGGGCCCGTCAACGGCCTCGCGTGGTCCGACGACGGCGCCCACATCGTCTCGGCCGGCCACGATCGCCGCATCCGTGTGTGGGACGCCGTCACGGGCGCCAACACGCTCGCGAGCTTCGGGCCGACGATCCGCAACGGCCAGCTGGCGAACGTGCCCATGTTCGTCACGCCGGTTGGGCTGACGCCCCCGAAGAAGGAGCTGCTGTTCTGGCCGAATGAGACGGAGATCCTGGTCATGGAGCTGCATGAGGGCACCATTATCACCCGCCTGCGAAGCCCCGGGTCTCAGATCGCGGGCGTCAGGGCGAACCGGGCAGGGGAGAGGTCGGTTCACAACCGCATCACGAGTCTCGTGTGGCGGGGCTCTGGTGGTCATGGTGGCAATGGGTCCATAGGCCCCATTCCCGGTGGTACGTCTGCATCAGGTGGTATCTACACGGGTCAGATGGACGGTCAGATCCGGGCGTGGATGCCCTTTGTTCTGGAGGATGACGGAGAAAATGATACAAATGTTCCGGAGAGTTCCGAGACACCGAAGAGGAAGGCGACCGCAATAATTGACGCCATGAGAACCATGGCAGGACAGAAAATCACCTTTACTGATGCCCGATAATCAGCTTTGTATATTACCATCCCACCAAGTCTCGACGTGGTACAGTGGAATGGCGCACGTGGCTGGGAGGATAAGCATCCAGACATCCAGCGCAATGTTGACGCCAGCATGCGCACCGGCCACGGCCCGCATGTTTGCGCAGGAGCCCTCATGCTCGCCGTCCCAATTGCTCCAGTTGTAGCTCAACGGGGTGGGGTGCATTGGAAGGTGACAACAAATAAACCCTCGACAGCAGCCATGTTCAGGTAGCTAGGGTTCGGTCCAGAGGCGACAACATTTGCGACCTTGGGGTACCCAAAAAAGATCTCAATAAGGCTTGCTTTTCTACAGACTGCGATGCTACGAGAAAACGATACTGCAATTAAAAATGAGCGCAATTAGAATAGAGCGCAATGAAAAGCTGTCTCAACACCGACTAACGCGGGGTAAGAAGGTTGAGTTCGGAAACCTCAGGCTCAATCGAGATTCAGAGAATCGAAAATTCAAACAAAAACATCGAAAAAGCTGGAAAGTTGAAGAGAGGAGGAGAGAGAGTGTGAGAACAACTGTTGGTCAGCTACCGTATGTCACCCGCCTTTGCATTCCCATACCTTTCTTTGCACGCTTTTTGCCACACAAATTGAGTGTGTTTGAACGCCTACGATAAACGCAGTAATTGAACTAAGATAAAATAATAACCTGGAAATTATTCATAAATTTAAATACTGTATTCTTCCGCATACAAGACAGAGCAAGTAATGAGAATAAAATTATTAGGTGAATAAAGTTGTGTTACAATGGGTTAACATAACTATTTTTAACTATATAAAGTTTATGTTGGTAGGACTTTAGACGTTGCAACGTTGTCGATTCGATTGGTCGAAGTAACAGTAGTATTGCGTGATCAAGTGGTGGATGTATTATTCTAGGTTTGGCAGACCACTAGTCGGTCTGTACAGTAATTTGTATGGCCAATTGCTTGGCTCGTGCATTAGTGTAAAGTAGGCGTATATTGCATTTGCTTTGCAGCTAATACAATAGGCACATAAAAAACAATATATTTAACTTGCAACTAGTATAGTTAACTTTAGTGTAAGTAAAGTCGACCTATTATATTGTAAATACTACTATTTTAATACTGACGGCTTTTTAGTTTGTACGCGCACGCTAATATAGTTAACTAATTTTTTCCGGTAAGCGTTAAATTATAATCTCGTTAATCAGCCAGACCCCTATTAATTACAATTAATCTTTACATCGAATTGGGTCTATTTACATTTAAATTAACCTTAATTGCTGTTAATTATCTTACGGCCCCGTAATCCGACTTTTTTAACTCCTATAAAAAGTTCTTTCGTTGTAAATGCATATAAGCTTTTACTTTTGGTCGTATTAATGAAATAAGTCGCTATTATTAATCCCCTAGCAGTCTTTCCATTCGCCAGTATATCTTTAACCGCCGCCACGTAATTTGGCCTTACCGGACGGCTTATTAACGTAGTCCTCAATATATATAGTTAATCTGTTATTATTTACAAACTTCTTTAGGGGCTTTTTTAGTGATGTCTTCGTTATAGCGTTAGTAGGATTATCTTTCCCGTTAATTTACCGGAATTCTTTAATTTCTTTCTCTTTATAGACTTTGTAGAGTATTATTACGTTGATTATCAGACGTTTTTCGTTGGTAGTTCCAAGCTTAAAAAGGTATTTAAATAGGTTCCTCGAATCGGTATAAATTACCACCGAAATAGGAGGAATTTTTAACTACCTAGTAATAACGTTAAGGATTTCCTATAGTATTATATCTACATCAAAGCTTACTATGATTGTTAGAATAGTAGTAATTGCAGTGCAATAGGTCAACTTTACTTACAGTAAAGTTGACTATACTAACTGCAAGTTAAGTGTATTGTTTTGTGTAAGCTCACTGTATTAGCTGCAAGTCAAGTATAGTATGCACCCACTTCATACTAGCGCACGAGCCAAGCAATTAGCTATACAAATTACTATACAGATAGGCTAGCAGTCTGCCAAACCTAGAACAATACATTCTCCAATTAACCACATAATACTACTGTTACTTCGACTAATCGAATCAACAACATTATAATATCTAAGCCCTACCAACACTGATCAGTGCTTATTAAGTTAAGTACAAATAAGCTAAGTAAAATAAAAGGCTACTTTCTGGTTATACTCTAAGTTAATAACAGCGGCTAGGGTAAAGGAAAGATTTTTACAAGGGGCCTTTATGAGTACTACGCCAGTCCACAATAGCAAGAAAACAAAGAAGACTTTTAGGTTGCGTTAGTTTACAACAGCAATCCGGAAGTAAACGACGGTATCGTTACTTAAAAACATAAAAAAATCTTTAGAAGATTCTTTTGAAAAAAGTGTTGAAATTGACAATTGAAAGTTTCAAATTAACAAGTTGGCAAACAATCAAGTCAATACTACTACGGGTGCTACTACTGCAAAAACGACTAAGTCACACGCTTTATAACTTTCAACCTTCGCCCTTTACCAACAACAACCGACTTTCGACCTTACCTTTTACACTAAATCGTTACCTTTACTTCATATTGTTCACTTTTTCTACGCCAATTTAATCGCTAAGTTTGTTGTTTTAAGCTAAAACACTAAAAATTATCAAGTCGCACTAAAAAAAGCTACTTTGCGCGTTTCAACGCCAAATCGCTAAGTTCTTACGCGACTTCACGCTAAAACACTAAGTTTCTACGCCCCAAATCATCAAGCCCTTCGCCTACCAAGATTTACGTAAGCTAAAGTTTCAAAATAACTACCGCCAATACTTACTTTAAAGCCATTAATAACCCCGCTAAGAAAGAAGTAATTAAAGCCTTCGGACCCTTTTTCTCCAAACATTACGATAAATAACTTTAAGGGTACGATATTAACGAAGATTTAACGGAAAGATATTTAATCAACTTCGTAAATTTTTATATTATCGACTACAATAAAAGTGAAAGCCTTAATCACGATAGTTGTGCTTTTTACAAATACCGCAAATTCTTTTAACAACTAGACTATTAATATGTAAAACCGTGTCTAACAGAGTATTAAGTCAAAATTTAAGGGAAAACTTCAACTACGAGGGATTGAAATATCAAAAAAAAAGCTTTGCTAAGCTGGTAAAAACCATTTATAATTTAGTCTACATTAAAAAATACCCTTAAAAACAACGTTCTAAAAGGAAATGTGTTAATAAACCTTATCGCATCTATACGTGTTTTAGGGGACCTCCCCTTTATCCTTAGCGAAATTACGCCTTTTTACGTGCTAACGATAAGAAACCTATTGACCTGCTTGTCAGTTTAGCACCTTTACGTAACAACGTAGTGTAAGTCTTTAACAGAGGCAAAACGTGCGAAGAAGCGGCTGCAAAAGCGGTAAAAAGTAATAACGGCGATGCTTTACACCAGTTAATTAAGAAAAATCATCAAGTCTCTTAAAACTTTCAAGCCTCTACTACCTCTTGACCTTTTAATTAGGATCACTAAGTCTTTTAAAAGTCTTTCTACAACAAGTTTACTTACACGCGCAAGCCTATAACAAATCCTACTATAGGATTTTACCTCTCAGGCTACGCGACTAGAAATTTCCCTAAGTATTGTACTTAAAAAGCTTTAAAGCTTAAACTGCTAGAAAATACTAATAACAACAAGGATAATTATCACGACCTATCCCTAATACCTATTAAAATAATTATCATTAATTATAAGCTCTTTATAAATATCCCTGAAATCTGAAACGATATAAACAAATATAACGGAAAGCTATATAAACTTTTCGATACGAAGATAATGCTCTTTTTAAAAATTTACAAATGAATAGATGTTCCCCTTTTTGGTTTTCACTTACTATTTCCCGAAATCCTTATAAAACACGCTAGGTATTATTATCTAAACTTTTGAATCCGAGTAATTACCTTTTATGAAGTTTACGATAGTATAAAAAGCTATTTCAAATGCGAAATCCACCTTGCCCAATACTATATATATTAGCTTCTTATGGGGTGGACTATGATAATAACGGAGAACAAAGAGGAGGAAACGCCAATTGATGTGTTAAAACATATGCTTGATAAGTTAATGTTATGCTAATAAGTAATAGGGAAATCGTACGCTAACGAAGCTACATTTCGCAAACGGATATGGGTAGCTATTACGGGTATTAGCGAGTTTAAATACGCCTTATAACATCCAAATATCACCTATAGAACCTTTGTTAATTAGTTGCGTTTTTCGCTTAAGATTGTGATAACACGTATACTATACTCGCTTGATATATACCCTAAGCTGGCAATTTCCTTGACGTGGATGAAAAAGACCTTACAGTAGTTAATTACGTCAACCGTAAATACGGTTACGGGTGCCTTTAACGCCTAAAGTTTGGCTTATTGATACCAAATTAAAGGTAATAGCCATGTTGGCACTAATAAGGTTAAGATTGAAACGGATATATTAATCGTAAAAACAATTTTCATAATAGTGGTAAAAGATATTGGATTTATAGTAAGTTTCACTATTGATTAACTCGCTCCCCTCCCCCCCCCCTCTAAGCCAAGTAGAATAATAAAAAGGTAATATAAAATATCCAATACCTTACTATTCTTAAATAGGATCACTTAAATTAAATCGTAGATTTTAAAGGCAAGGATGTTGGAATAGTATTACATGCAGTGCAGTAGGTCAACTTTACTTACAGTAAAGTTGACCGTACTGCAAGTGTATTGCTTTGTACGGACTTATCGCAATGTATGTAAGTCGAGTGCAGTATGCTGCACTTCATTCTAGAGCACGGGCCAAGCACTTGGCCATATAAATTACAGTGCAGACCGGCTAACAGTCTGCCAAAACTAGAACAATACATCCACCATCTGACCATGCAATACTACTGTTACTTCGACTAATCGAATCAATAACGCTGCAACGTCTAAGGTCTACCACCACTGATCAGTGTGCTTACCTGTTAGGTTAAGCACAAATTAGTTAATTAGAAGAAGAAGCTCTTTTCCGGTTGTTATGCTTTGTGGCTACGGCTGCTAGGGTAGAGGAAAGATTCTTGTGAAGGGCCTCTATTAGTACTGCGTCAGTCCTTAACGGCAGGAAAATAGAGAAGAATTTTTGGGTTGCGTCAGTCCTCAATAGCAGTCTGGAATTAGGCAACGGTATTGCTATTTGAAAACACTAAGAAATCTTCAGTGATCTTTCTTGAAGAAGAGCGTTGAAATTGACCACCAAAAGTCTTAAAGTTCGGCAAGTTGGTAGACAGCTAATTCAGTACTACTTCGGGTGCTACTACTGCAAGAAAAATAACTAAGTCCTTACGCCAAATAACCTCAACCACCAAACGACCTTCGTTTTTACTTTCAACACCAAATTTTTGCCTTTACTTTACTTTTTTTTACTCCTTACATCAATTCAATCATTAAGTTCGCTGCTTTAAGCGAAAACACCGAGAAATACCAAGTCACGTTAATAAAGCCACGTCACGCAACTTTATACTAAATCGCCAAGTTCATACGCAACTTTACGTCAAATCACCAAGTCTTTACGCCCAAAGATTACTAAGTCCCACGCCCTATATACCTATTAAGATATTTTCCTCCAACGCTTACCTTAAATCAATTACCGAATTCGCCCCGGAAAAAAGAAATTAAAGCCCTTGGATACGCTTTTACTAATTTTTACGACGAAGACCTTGAGGCGCTGGATATTGACGAAGAATTTATTGAAAAAAATCTTACTAACTTCATTAAAAGCTTTATGGTTAAATACACTGTTAGCTACAACACCGACCGCACTTTTAGCAAATATCGCGAGTTCTTTAACGATTATATAATTAAAATGTAGAAAGTAATTTAAAAAGGGGTTAAGTTAAAACTTAGATCCGAATTAGAGGAACGAGGGATCTTTATTTAATTATAAGGTGTTATAACGTTAGCCTAATCACTTTTTGACATAACTTAACTTAACGAATACTTTTAAGACCTATAGCCTAAAGAACAAAGTGTTAAAGCATCTTAACGCCCATATACGTGATTTAAAGAACCTTCCCTTTAAATTTAACCAAGTTAAGCCTCTTTATGCGCTAACGATAAGGAACTTGTTAATTTGTTCAGCGGTTTAGTACCATCACGTA
The DNA here is from genome assembly GCA_038502455.1 of Anisogramma anomala. Taxonomy (NCBI): domain Eukaryota; kingdom Fungi; phylum Ascomycota; class Sordariomycetes; order Diaporthales; family Gnomoniaceae; genus Anisogramma; species Anisogramma anomala. Next base: position 24,259,696 of record JASMMZ010000002.1, read on the forward strand.
ATAATGTGGAGTACGCACTTAGCAGCAAAAGAGTATACGAAGTAAGGGCTGCTAATGCGGTCAGAGGTATTAACGTTGGTGTTTTACACCAGTTAATTAAATAAGATCGTGAAGCCTTTCAAAACCTACAAGGCTTTATTGATCCTTAGCATTATAATCAACAAGCACTTTAAAAACTATTTCCCTTTAGACTTACCTACGTACGAAAGCTAACCACAGGTTTTACCATAAGACTTTACCTATTGGGCCAGAGGATTGATAATTACCTTTAATACCATGCCTCTAAACCCTTAAAATTTAAATCGCCAAAAAAACACTAACTAAGCCTAAGATAACTATTGTGACCTCCTTTGAAAACTTTTGGGGATAGTTAATATTAACTAGAAACTAATAATAAACTTCGTTAACATTTGTGATAATAAAAAAAAAATATAACGGAAAGCTTTATAACTTTTTTGATACTAAAATAATGCTATTTTTAAATATTTATAAGTAGATAAAAGTTTTACCTTCTAATTTTCACTTACTATTCCCCGGAATCCTTACAGGTTATGCCAAAAACTATTACCTGACCTTTCTAACGAACGCTACCACGTTTCGCAATATTTACTATAGCATAAAGAGCCACTTCGAACACGATATCCACCTCGCCCAATATTATATGGATTAGGCCACTACGCGGTAAATGATAATAATGGCAAAGAAAAAAAAAGAGGAATTACTAATAGATATTTTTGATCAGATATTTGACAAATTAATAATATGCTAAAAGGCAATGGGAAAGGCTTACATTAGCGAAGCCACACTTCGCAAATAGGTACGGGTAACAGTCACAGACGTAGATAAATTCGAATACGTACTACAATAACTAGATGCTACCTATAAAGGCTTTTTTAGCCAATTACGTTCCTCACTTGCCATCGTAATAGTACGTATACCAAACTTGATTAGTATGTATCCTTAAGCCAGTAATTTACTTAACGTAGATGAAGAAAACTTTACGGTAGTTAATTATGTCGACCGTAAATACGGATACCTATAACGCCTAAAGCCTGACCTATCGACTTCGACTTCGGCCCCAGACTAGAAGTAACACCCATGCTAACGCTAACAAGATATATGCGGAACTATTAACCGCTAATATTATCGTTATAATAGTGGCAAAGAATATTAAATCTGTAGTAAAACTGGTTATTAGTTAACTCAGCACCCCCCTACCAAGCGAAATATTAAAAAGGTAATATATTATATCCAATACCCCGCCACTTTTTAATAGGAATACTTAAACTAGGTTATAAACTTCGAAAGGGATAAGTTTATTAATGGTAATACCCCTAAGTAAATCAAGTAACAAGAAGATAATACTTTTGGTACGGTAGTCTAATAACTAGCCGACCATGTTTTTTTATACCGTTTAGGTAATAAAGACCTTTACCTTTACCTTAACTATACCCTTAATCCCTTATATACCTTTAACCTCCGTAATCGTTACGCGAATCATACGTTTTAAGGTATTATGTCAAATACAGAGATAATAAGATACTTAATAAAAGGCTATTTATAATAAGTAATATTACGGAAGGAAAGTATTATAGCTACTAAGATTGATCGTTAATATAATAGTAAATCCAAAGTAAGTTTTAACTCAGGCTAATAACTACCATTACTAAGAATAACAGTAGTTTAAACTATTATAAAAGCAATTATATTTTACATCTTTAAATCCCTTACCTCTTTCCTAATTTACTTAAAAAATGTAAAGACCTTTGGCATTAAAGTATACGTTAACGTAAACTAATTGGTTAAAAACGGCTAAAGGTTTTTACTTGACCTTAAATAGGGGTACTTATAGTTTTATTTTTAAGGTCTGAAGGTGGTGATATTAAATCTGACGGAACTGAGGATACGTTAATTACACCTACGTTTTAACCACTTAATTGTTAAAAGACTATACAAAGTCCTAAAGACCGTAAGGTATAACGATGTGAAATATCTTGCCCTAAAAGCTATTGAAAGTCTTTGCCACTACTACCAAACGTATACTTAGGTCCCTCGAAAATTTAAATTTATATTAAAAGACAATGAGGATTTTAATTGTAAGATTTTTATTAATCTATTGTTGGTAGGCCTTGGACGTTACAGCGTTGTCGATTCGAATGGTCTTTGAAGTAACAGTAGTATTACAGTAGTCAGATGATAGATGTATTGTTCTAGGTTTGGTAGACCGCTAGCCGGTCTGCACTATAATTTATATAGCCAAATGCGTGGCCCGTACCCTAAACCGAATCGGGCACTCTATAATTAACAAACTTGCAGTCAGTACAGTCAACTTTACTTACAGTAAAGTTGACTAACTGCACTGCAATTAACCTGCTAAAAATCACAGCCAATATTGTTCCAACACTGGCGACTTTTTGTTTCGTACCTATGCACGCCAGTGTGGCCTGCCACCAATTAGTGGCAACCTGTGAAATCCCTCCTCAATCTGCATTCCAAATCCCTGTCACTTCCAGTTAATTTGTACTGGAAACAACCTCAATTACGGCCCCTTATAGCTCCTTTACTCCACCTCTCCGAAGCCTCCATTCCTCAAATACCGTGTACAGATCCTTCGCCACAAACCTGCAAAAATCAAGTACGCCACCACTTACGTACCTTTTTCTAGTAGTTTAAACTGCTGCCATCGTCAACATTACCCTGGCGGTCTTCCGGTTTGCCAGGGAAATCTTTAACGTCACGTACTGGGCGATCCACGTATCCCTCAATTCGTATAGTCAGTATATTACTATCCATAAACCTTTTTAGGGTGTTATTAAGCGTGGCCTTGGTTATAATATCGGTATGGTTATCTTTGCCGTTAATTTACCAGAACTTATCAATTTCCCGAGCTTCGTATGCCTCCCTTAACGCTATTATATTTATTATCAGGTGTTTTTCATTAGTCGTACCTAGTTTTAATAGGCACTCTTAGAGGCTCCGGAAATCGGTATATACCATTATAGGTATCGGTAGTAAACCTAGCTATTTGTTAATAATCATTAATATACCGTTAGTTACCATACCGATGTTAAAGCCTGTTATTATACCGTAGACTTTAAAGGCTAACACGCTCTGAGTTACACGCTTACACTTGACAAATGTCCAGTATATAAGGTTCCCGGTGATTGTAAATTGCCCTTCAGACCTATCCTCGTTAACGAGTATTATTAAAAAGCCGATTTTCGATATAAGGCTAGTATTTTTGGCAAATAACCCGTTCGTAAAGATTATTAGCTTCACCTTCGTTAAATTTACAAAGACTATATTAATTCCTTTTTCCAAGTGGTCTATTTACTACTAAATCCACTTAGTTAACTTGTCAAAGTCTTCGTTTTACGGATCCTACACTTTTGTCGTAATAAAAAGGTCGTACAATATTTCCGGTTAACATAATATAGCAATGTAAGCTGTACGGGCCCTCTACTTCAGGTATCTCTATACCCTTACCTCGTCAACCTTGTCGATAATCTTAAGGCTTATGGTTTGCCCCTTTTAGCATAAGCTAATGTAAATATCACTTTTAACATTAATACCATATATATGGAGTGAAGATCCATTAAAGTTAAGTTATATACATTTAGCCAACGTTTCGACTAGCTTACACTTTTAAAGGCTTAACTTTTAAATAGAACGTTATTTCGCCACTTTAATTCCAGAAGCTCCGAGGAAAAAAGTATCATTAGTTTACATACCTACGATACCAAAGTCTTTAGCTTCTATAATTATTAAATACGAGTTAAATGTTAAAGTCTTTATGTTTAGCCTATTTTTGAAGTATGCTTGGTACGTTAAGAACCAGTGAACGCTAGCTTTAGTCAGTCCGTATAAAAGCTTGATATAATACATTATCGTACCAGCCGAAAACTTGTCCTTTAGTTCTTATAATAATTTCAACTATATCATCCGCTAAAAATCGGTAGTGGATTGCGTATACGCTTGCATAATGTCCTGTCCATTCATTGTAAATTAACATTTTGCGTTAGCAGTCAAACTGGAAGCAATAGCAACGATTAAACGCTGGCTAATCTTTCGGATTGTAGATGATTAAGTAAGGATCTAGTCCTTAACTTTATCACCGTATCCTTGGACAATCAACCGTAACTTTTCGTACGGTCGGTTCGTAGTCTTAACTTTAACCTTGTAAACTATCCTCTACTTAAAGATAATGACATATTAGCCTTTAAATTACGTTAACAGCACAAATTATATAACTTCACATAATAAGAAGCCGTCAATTTCCACTTGATCACTTTCCTCAAAAGGCTTGCCCGGTGTATTGATAATGCCTTCGACGCGCAACTTAACGGCAAGTTCTCCGTCAAACTTTTCCTTTTAAGATATCCACGCCGTTTTATATGCCCTAACAGGCTTATAATCTCTATCTTCTTCCTTTTCAGTATGTATCCTCCTTTTAGGTGATCTTCTACGCCGTCGGCGTTCCATTGGCTTATCAATAGTCGGCTCAAAATGGTTATATTAACTAATTCATTCGGCTCAAAGGTCGTCAACATTAGGATTTTTATCAAACTTAAGGGTTTTTTTATACGGCTTGACTTATATAACTCAGAAAGTTACAGGGCCGTTAATAGTTTTAACCATTACGTTTAAACTGGTAATACTCAAAATATTATACGCCCTATCCTATTTTCCTGATCTACGCCACGTAAGGACTTTACTTTAAAGGGGAAGTAAAAATACGTTTGTTATTAAAAGTCAGTTTCTAGTATTAAAGACATCGTTAACCTAGAGACGTGCCGATTCCTTCCTTAATTCCTTTAGTGCTTTGCTATATACTATAACACGATTTTAGGTACTTAACGAGGATGAAGACTTAATTATTATACGTGGATAAGTTCCAAATACCAGCAAAGTTAATACAAGTCCGTTAGGGCTAACAATATTATTAAGACCTGTCACCGCCATTTAAAGTCGTACCTTTTAACTTATAAAGCTTTCGATTTCCAATATAAGGATATCGTAGACCTTTCGCAAGAGTACATATACCTTTTTAACCTTACTAATACCCCAGTAAGCTTTTATAAAAACCTTTTTATACTAAATCCCCATTAACTTTGCATTAGCTTAAAACTCCATCGCAACAAAGTTGGTACCGGCATGGTAAACTAACACATTTAGTAAGTCAAGGTACGTATTAATCCAGAAAGTACGTAGTAATTTTCATATTTCCTTCGCCATAATAGTTTTAAGGAACTTGGCGTTGTAAAAAGTTGTAATGTAGTCAATAACGTATAGTATTAGCTTTCCATCCAAATAAAACACGTTTACGAAGATTTTCGAGTTAAAGTCTTAATTTTCTTTTAACGTCAACTTGAACCTTAAAGGGGCTTAGAAGTATATTTAACAGTGGTAATAAAGGAATTTAACTACCTTTAATACTGGCAGATCCACATCTTCGTAGCTAGCTGCCTTTAAGACTTTGTAAAGCCTGTTAGTTACTGTATGATTAAACCTACGATATAATTGACGAAGTTCTGCTTCCGTCAAGTTTAACACCATTACCTTTGGTTCTTAAAGATGAAACTAAAGATACCCCTATTTAAGGTTAAGTAGGAACCTTTTGACGGCCTTAATATATATCAGCTTATAAATTTAAACATCAACGTTAATACCGAGGTTATTTATATTTTTAAGGCAAAAGGGAAAAGAGGTAGGAGATTCCAAAATTTAGAAAATAATAAGGCTAATAACAATCTTCACTATCGTCGATCCTAATAAAGATATCTATTTACCAAAGTTAAAACCAACTCTAACTTTGTCAACATCCGCGTAGTTAAGTTCTGTAATAATATCTGTATCCCTCCGCAACGTGATGTACTTCGAATAGTCTTCTGTTAAGTACTGTGCTGCCTCCGTATCCGATATAATACCCTAAAAAACTTTCTCCGCGTACTGGTTTTAAATAGTAAAAAAGTATATAAAGCTAAGGCTTTTATATTTATGACGGTGGTAGGGGTCTTCACCTGTAAAGCGGTACGGGAATACGTGGTCGGTTAGTTATTACGTGGCTTCCGGGCTAATACCGGTGTCAGTGCCAGTATTTTCGTATCAGCCGATAACTTTCGACTTATTTTCCTCTTCTTTAACTTCACTTCCTTTAAACTACATGATACGCTCCATATAGTCCCATTCTAAAGTAAAGGGGTACTACTTGTAATACATCTTCTATTTTCCGTTACACTTAACGCCAGTATGACGTGTTAACCAGTAGCCCTGTTTACTGCAAATTCAATATCTCTTAAAGTTTGAGTTAAACTTACTTAGCTGACTTAAAGATCTTAAGGAGGATAAATACCCTCCTCTGTAGGTAAAGGTCCAAACCCTCTGTTAACCACACTTACTGAGTCGTTTATACCGTCGATTAATGTAATACGAACTGAAAGGATCTTCTTTGTTACTGAATTCCGGAGCTTATAGATATATACCAGTTGAGACGAAGACTCGAGTAGTCACGGTCGCCAACGAGGAACGGGGTTAGCTAAAAAAAAATCTTCGCAGGTGGTATTAAGGTATTATAAGGCGTATTCTAACTCTTTATAACCCGTAACTACTTGCCGGACTTATTGACGTAAGGTACTTTCGCCAACTCCCACATTCCTTATTAACTATTGGCAAAACATAAACTTATCAAACATTTAATTTAAAAGGTCCATTTTACTTTCCGACTCTTTCTTGTAATCTAATATGTAGAACCACTTAATAATATTCCAATCCGTATAATACGAGGCAAGGTTGATATCTTATTCAAAATAACCCTTTATATTATCGTAAATTTCGCGAAAAGAAGTACAAATCGTAAGGTATCGGAGGTAGTAATCCTTAACTTGGCCGGTAAAGATACTGGGAAATAACAAGTGAAAGCTTAATAACTTAACTTTTATTTAGCGGAAAATGTTAAAAAATAGGCATAACTTGACGTTGAGGAGGTTATACGGCTTACTATTATACTTATTTTTACCTCCCCAAATCTTAACAAACGTGGTGATTGCCGTACAATCCGTATCCTTTATAGGGATACGCCGAAGGAGAAGTGTAATGTATTAGTCGTAGTTTTCACCTAGCTAGGAAAAAGACTAATGATGTTATTAGTGCTGGTAGGCAAGATAATTACCTTTAGCCGAATTTGAAGGGGAAAAGCCAGTAGTCGTACCCACAGTCGTCTCACATGTAAATCCAGTCCTTCCTTAACTTGGCTATTAAAACTGAATGTGCTAAGGAGCGTGTAGGAAATAAGTCTGGTATTATTTGCCGTAGAAAGATTAGAGATAATCCTCTTAGTATTAAGGGGTTCAGCGAGGCTCATACTTAATAGATTGGTAGATATAAGGGTTTAAGGGGTGTAAATCCACTAATTCCTTTTAGACAGATCCTTATGAACGTGTGTATAGTTGCTATAGGTTACTATTACTAACAACCTCTTTACCCTTAACCGTGATCCATTAAGGGTATTCATTCGTAGCGCATTCGTAAATTAGTTTGGCTAAGCTACCTTCCTTCCCTCTCTTCGCCTGAAGTTTAATACCTCGATCTACTAGGTTAATTCTTAACCTTATTTTTACCTGCTTTTCCGCCCTTTTCCACATATCTAAATTCCAGTCTCGGAACCATTCTTGAAAATCGTTAAGGGCTAGGGGTATAATATAGGTTCTAATGGTGTTTGTATTGAGAATAAATTGGTCGATAACGTTGGTCAAGTGCTTTGGGGTAAATTCTTTGGTAGTTTTGGTGAACCAAAGCTTTTCGTCGTAGTGCTTTTCGAAAATGATGCCGAGGGCCCTAATTACTTCCTTTCTGATAAAATTGGTAACAACTTCCAACTAGGCGTTAGTGAAAGCCATCTTAGCGTTTTAGCTAGTAAAAGGTTTGGTGGTGGTAAACATAGTGATCTTGAGTATAAAGACTTGGTAATTCAAGGCGCGTAGACTTGATGTTTTAACGTGGAGTCATGAGATGTAGCTTTCTTGGCGTAACTTAGTGATTTAGCTCGGATCAACGATTTTGACGATTGAATTAAGGTAAAAAGAGTATATAAAAAAAAGTGAAGTATGGGCAGAGATTTGGTACAGATAATGCGGTCGGAGATCGTTATTGATAGTAGAGGTTGTTTAGCGTAGGGACTTAGTCGTTTTTCTTACGATTTTCAGTAATAGTACCTACAATAACAATTGATTTAGCCATTTGCCAGCTTATTGTTTGAAACTTTTAGCGGTTAATCTCAATTCCTTTAAAAGGTATTAATAAAGATTTCTTGGTGTTTTCAATTAGCAATACCGTCGCTTACTTATAGACTGCCGCAAACAACTACATAGCCTATAAGTCTTCCCTATTTACTGTCGCAAACAATTGCAAAGCGTATAAGAGCCCTTCGCAAAAACCTTTCCTTTACCTTACCTAATAAAGAGTAACCGGAAAGCAACTTTCTTCTTTTGCTTAGCTAATCTATGCTTAATCTAATAAGCACTAACTAGTATTGATAGGCCTTAGACGTTACAACATTGTCGATTCGAATAGTCTTCTTCGAAGTAACAGTAGTATTATAGTAGTCAAATGGTGGATGTATTGTTCTAGGTTTGGCAGACTGCTAGCCGGTCTGCACTGTAATTTGTATGGCCAAGTGCTTGGCCCGTGCCCTAGACCGAATCTGGTACTCCACAATCAACAGACTTACAGTCAGTACAGTCAACTTTACTTACAGTAAAGTTGACTGACTGCACTGCAATTGACCTGCTAAAAATAGTAGCTAATATTGTTCCAGCAGTATTTTATTTAAATAATAAACCTATTTTTCACGTCATCAACTCCATAACCTCTTTTTAAGGAGCTAAATTCCTAAAATCATTTTTGGTAAAGGATACGTGGAGAAAGTTAAGGATATTATAAATTAACACGTACCTGTGTTTATCTAATGTCGTTGTTTACAATACCGGTACCAACTTTACAGCGGTGGAGTTTTAGGAAAATACTAGGATAATGGGTATTTAGTATAAACAGGTACCTGTAAAAGCCTACTAAAGTATTGGGAAAATTAAAAGGGCATACGCCCTACTCCGCCGAACGTATAATATCTTTACGTTAAAAATTGGAAGTTTTACGGATCTAGAGGTACTTTTATAAATAATAGTAAAAGGTTTAAACGATATTGTGAGCCCTAATAGCCTGGTACTAACGATGCTGGTCTTTGGAGTATACCCATGTCTGACGAGTGAATCTCTGCTTTCGGTAAGTATTTAGAAACTTATTACGTCTTATAACAAAGCTTTAAGGGGATTTCGAAGGGAATCGGCACGCCTCCAAGTAAAAAAAGCCCTTAATACTATAAATAGGCCTATAATAATCGACGTGTTTGTTTTGCCACTATAAAGTGAAGTCCTAATATGGCGAAAACCGGAAAAATGAAAGGGACCGTATAAAATAGGAAGTATTGTAAACTTTAAAGTAGTTATTAAAACTATTGACAGCATTTTATCCTTTCGAAATACTTAGGTTAAGCTTTATATTAAGGGGATTAAAAATAAATACTCTAAAGCTCTATAAGTAAATTGAATGAGTAAATACGACCCTCCTCCACCCGTTGTTAACAAGCCGATAAAGCGCAGCCGACGCAAACGATCTCTGAAGAAAAAGGAAAACGTTAAAGAGGAAGAATATATACCGAGCCAGATCTATAATATTACTTGGGTAAATGAAAAATAAAAAGATAACAGAAGTTTATTAATAAAGCTTAGGGCACAAGGGATTATAAAAACTTCCAGAAAACCTTTTAATAAGAACGATAAGGTCGAAATCGACAGCCTACTAACTCGAGGTATAATATAATTTATGCTGAAAACTAACTTTAGACTCTAAAACCCAAACATCAAGATTTTTAAGTCGAGGATTATCCACGAAGTTAAGGGTAAGACCACGGGGCGGCCTTATAAAAAACCACGACTAGTCGCTTAAAAATACGACAATAAAGGTAAGAACTAAATCCTTACGTAGTCGCTAACGATTTAAAAGATTAATTAGCGTCTGGTGGTTACCCTGTTAGTAATTTTACTAACTAAAACTAAGGGTAAATTTATATTTGATAACCGTAACATTACGTCAGTCTATATATAGTTAACAACGAATTTAAAACAAATTGTACTATGGGAACTGATACAAAAAATTCGTGTTATTTACCTATTATAAACGGTAATACGGTATGTTAAACTATTATATAAATTAGTTAAATCAGGATTTTACTGGTTCTTAACCGATTAATCGTACTTTAAGTTTCGGCTAACGATAAAGTCTTTAATATACGACCCGTGCTTATTGGTTACGTAAAATAAAAAAATCGGTATAATAGGCATATAAACTAACGATACGCTTTTTATCGGAACGGCTGACTTCATAACATTAAAATAACAAACGATTGAAGAATTTAAATTTTAAAATTATAAGTTGGTAATAATATTAATAGAAAATAACAAACTTAATTTTAATAGATTGTTAATCCGTATGTTTAGTATTAATACCGGCTTAAGCTATCGTTAAAAAAGTTAGGGTTCTATTCTTGCTATAATCGACAAAATTGATAAGGCTAGGGCTTCACAGTACTTAAAATGACGTATATGGTGTAATTATATTACTACCTTATACCAACCGGAAATTTTATACGATTTATCCATTGCGACATAAATACAAATACCGACGGATAAAGACTTCAATCGGCTAAAAAAAAAGGTTGGATTAGTAAATACAAAACCTGGACCGTAAAATTAATATGATATTGATCGACTTTTTAAAATCTAAGCTAATAATTTTTACAAACGGGTCTTTCACAAACAACACCAACTTGTCTTTATAGATCGGCTTTCTAATAACCCTCGTTAACGAATATAGGCGGGAAAACCTGTTAAATATTATCGGCAATTTGATTTATTAGACCTCCGTTAAATATAAGAATATTACACGAAACGTACTGGTTTTGAAGGTTAACGGCATTATAACGGGCTTTAATATAGGCATAGCATTATAGGAAACACTTAACCTTATTACCAGACAGCTAAAGATTTCCTTTATCCTGGTGGTAATCTGTACCAACTCGAGGAGTCTCTTCGAATACCTAGTAAAGCTTGGAACCACTAGCGAAAAGCGCCTGATAATCAACGTAATGACACTCTATAAAGCCTACAAAGGAAGGGAGATTAAGGAGTTCCGATAAATCGATGGCAAAGATAATCCTATAAATGTCATAACGAAAGCAACACCAAATAAAACCCTAAAAAGGTTTATAAACAGTAATAAGTTAACTATACTTATCGAGGGCTACGTATATAGGCCACTTGGAAAGCCCAAATCACGTAACGGCGCATAAGGATGTACTAGAAAACTGGAAGAATTCCAGGGGATTAATGGTGGTGATTTGTTTAAGTGGTACAATTGAAGTTGCAAAAGGCTACGAAGGGCTGTGGCGGAAGAACTTTTTGTAGGAGTTAATAAACTCGGAACTCGGAGCGGCGGAGCAATTAAGGTTAAATAAGGTCAATTTGTATATAATTAGGTGTAATTCAGTATAGAAATCAATTGGAATTAATAGGAGGTACGAGGCCGCTGTTTAGCGCTAACCGGAAAAGATTGGTTAGCTACACTAGCGTGCGCGTACAAACTAAAAAGCTGCTAGTGTTGGAATAGTATTACATATAATGTAGTAAGTTAACTTTACTGACAGTAAAGTTAACCGTACAACAAATTTATTGCTTTGTGCAGACTTACCGTATTAGATGTAAGTCAAATGTAGTACGTTACACCTTACTCTAGAGCACAGGCCAAGCACTTGGCCATACAAGTTACAGTGCAGACCGGCTAGCAGTCTGCTAAACCTAAAACAAAACATCCACCATCTGACCGCGCAATACTACTGTTACTTCGACCAATCGAATCGACAACGTTGTAACGTCTAAGGCCTACCAACAAAGGAGTTAGTTAACGGTAATAATAACGTTTGGTAAATTAAATAACATGAAGATACAGCTTCCAACACGGTTTAGTAACTGTAAATATTACTATATACCCCTACAGTGAGTATACATAGGCCAAGTAGTAGTGCACTATACTGCAAGGTAGATTTCTGCAGAGTGCACGATAACGTATCACGCTATAAGCTGCACTCTTGCAAGGTGCAAGGTGCATCATGCGTGGCACAGTCTAGAAGGGGTATTCCAGAGCGCATGACAAAAGAGTCACTGCCCAGATGAGGTTTATAACCTCCCATCCGTGGCATGCACTGTCTGAAATACTTCTTTCTAACCTATCATATATTTTTACTACAATATCAATCTTACAATTATTCTTCATTTAAATTTACGTGAATAGAGACCTTACTAACAGTAACTAGCCAACCACGCTTTTTTATACCGTTTATGCAGTGAAAACCCTTACACTTACCCTAATTAAGCTTCTGACCCCTTATATACCTTTAGCCTTCATAATCGTTACGCGGATTATACGTTTTAAGGTATTATGCCAAATATAGGAATAATAAGTTACTTAACAAAAGGCTATTCGTAATATGTAATATTACGAAGGGAAAGCACCATGGCTAGCTAATAAGATTAATCGTTACGATATTAATAAGGTTAAAATTGGTTTCTGACTGGGCGAGTAATTATCTTTATAAAAAATAATGGTAATTTAAGTTGTTATTAAATCGATTATGTTACATATCCTTGAAATCCTTACAATTTCCTTTTTTACATAAAGGATATAAAGACCCTCAGCGTTAACGTTAACGTTAATGCAGATGATCTAGTTAAAAAAGGCTAAAGGTTTCCCCTCGCTTTTAAGTAGGGGTACTTATAATTTTATCTTTAAAGCCTAAAAGTAATAATATTGAACCTGATGAAATTAGAAATACTTTAATTATATCGTCGCTTTAACTAATTAGTTATTGATAAGTTATATAAAATCCTGAAGTTTACGGGGTATAAAACAGTCCAATACTTTGCTTTAAAAGCTATCGAAAAGCTTTACTAACAGTGTGAAATATATACTTAAGCCAATTGAAAATGAAAATTCATATTAAAAACAATAAAGATTTAAACTATGCGATATTTTTTGATGTATTTTACTCAGATAATAAGCCTATCCTTCATGTCGTTGGTATTGTAACTCATTTTTATGAAACCAAGTTTCCAAAACCCTTTCGGCAATAGATACATATGAAACATTAACGATATTATAAATCAATATATAATTAGGCCCACTTAATATCGTTGTTCACAATAATGATACTAATGCTACGGAGGTGGGGTTTCAAAAAGATATCGAAATAATAGGTATATAGTATAAACAAGTGTTTATAAAAGCTTACTAAAGTATTGGAAAGGTTAAAAAGGTATATGTACTGCTTCGCCCAACATATAATATCTTTAAGTTGGAGATTGAAAGTTCTAAAAATCTAGAAACACACCTTTAAATAGCAGTGAAAAGCCTAAACAATATTATAAGCTTTAATGGCTTAATTACAACGCTTCTAGTTTTCGGAGCTTACCTACGCCTAGCGAGTAAATCTCTGCTATTAATAAATACATAAAAGCGAACTATAATATACGATAAAAAACTAAAAAAAACTAAGGGAAAAATCGATACAATGCTAGGTTAACGATACTCTTAATATCGGGAACGGTCCTATGATAATTGATGTGCTTTTTTTACTGTTACAAAATGAAGTCCTCGTATAACGGGAGCCGGGTAAATGGAAGGACTTATACAAAACCTTAAGTATCGTTAACTTTAAAGTAGTTATTAAAACTACTAACGGTTCTGTTACGTGTTGTACCACCCAGGTTAAGTCTTATATTAGGACTATTAATGATAAAGACCCTTAAACCAAACGACCGAACCAATACGAACCTTTTTTACCCGATATCGATAAACCAATAAAACAACGTCGGCGCGGACGACCCCTGAAGAAAAATAAAATTAAAGAAAAGGAATACACATTGGGCTGTATCTATAATATTACTTAAATAAGCAGGGGAAAAAAGGATATTAAAGAGTTGGTACTAAAGCTTCGAGTATAAAATATTATCAAACCCTCTGGTAAACCCTTTAATAAAAACAATCGGGTTAAAATCAACGGCCTATTAATTTAAAAAGTCGTATAATTCGTGTTGAAGGATGACTTGAACCTTTAAGATTCAAATGTTACGATTTTTAAGTCGAGGATTATCTACGAGGTTAAAGGCAAAACCACGGGGTAACTATACGAAAAATCACGCCTAATTACTTAAGGATATGGCAATAAAGGTAAAATCTGAATAATTACGTAATTATTAACGATTTAAGACATCAAGTATAACTTAGTGATCGTTTTAACAATAAGTTTATTAGTTAAAACTAAATCAAAGTTTATACTCTATAGCTAAAATATAACGTAAATATATACATAGTTAATAATCGAATTACAAAGGATCGTATTACTAAAATTGTTATAGTAATTACGTGGTATTTAACCTTTAAGAACGGTGATACGATATATTAAGCCTTTATATGAATTATCCGAAGTAGGCATCTATTAATTCTTAACTTACCAATTATACTTTAAATCAAAACTAGGTATAAAGTCATTAACATACAACCAGTGCCTACTAATAGCGTAAAAGGAAGACTTCATCCTGGTAGGTATATAAATTAATGATACATTTTTTATCAAAACGACTGGCTTTATAATATCGAAACAATATGTAATTAAAGACTTTAAGTTCTAAAACTGTAAGCTGGTTACAATGCTAGCAAAAGGCAACCAACTTAATTTTAACGGATCGTTAATCCATATGCTTGATGTTAATACTAGCCTTAACTTTCGTTATAAGAGCTAAGCCACTAACTTGGCTATAATCGATAAAATTAACATACTAAGGCTTAATAGTACCTGAAATAATGTACCTGTAACAGTTATATTATTACTGTATATTAACTGGAGGATTTTTATATACTGTTTATCGTGGTAAAAGCACAAGGCTAAATAGATAACGACTTTAACCGGTGAAATTAAAAGCTTAAATGACAGATATAAAACCTACGCCAAAAGATTAATATAGTTTCAATCGACTTATGGAGATCCAAATTAATAATCTTTATATATAGATACCTCGTAAATAATACCGATCTGTTTTAACAAATCGGTTTTTTTATAACCCTCGTTAATAAAGAAAAGCGAAAGGATTAGTTTAGTATTATCGATAACCTAATTTACTAGATCTTGGTTAAATATAAGAGGATTACGCTAAGCATACTAACTTGAAAGATCTACGGCATGATTGCAAGCTTTAATATAGTTATAAAGTAATGGAAAACTTTTAACTTTATTACTAGACGGCTCAAGATTTCTCTTTTTCCGGTGGTAATTTATATCGACTCGAAAAGCTTATTCAAATTCCTTTTAAAACTCGGAACCACCAGCGAAAAACACCTAATAATCAACTTAATAGTATTCTGCGAAGCCTATAAAGGAAGGAAGATTAAGGAGATTCGGTAAATTAACGGAAATAACAATTTTACTGATATTATAACGAAGATGTTACCGAATGAAAACTTAAAAATATTTGGAAATAGCAATGGTCCAATTATTTACATTGAGGGCTATTTTAATAAGCCCCCCAGAAAGCTTAAATTATGTAACGGCAGTTAGGGGTATGTTAACGAATGAAAAGATTACCACAGGATTAACGATAACGACTTATTTAATTGGTATAGCTAAAGTGAAGGATTACATGGGTTTGTAGCAGAGGAACTTTTTATAGGATTTAATAAAGTCAGACTTTAGAGTCGTAGGGTGTTATAGTCCAACCTACGATGGTAAGCCAAGTAGATGCCAAATAGGATTTACTATTGAGGGGCAGAGGAAGACTAGAAGAAGCTACCGTGGCCCAATGTATAGGGCCCTTGGGTAGGGTTAATGCCCAGACCATTACATGTCCTTATACGTATCGTATACGGATCGTATCCGGCTTGTACCTAGACCGTACCTTATCCGCGCCCGGGCTGGGCCTAAGCCGAGAGTTATCCATTCCATTATATGTATAGTTACGTAACTTATAAGCTTAATAGCCAACGGCCCAAGTTTATAACATACCCCCTTTTCTTCGGATGTTATAAGAGCTACGGCGCCCTTATAAATAAATACCGGAGGCGGGCTGTATTTTTCTAGTACGCGGGTCGAACGTATTCTAGTAATATTACATTTAATATATCATATAACGTTTCAGTTAGCCCACCTTATATCATCAACGACGCATAACGTACCCGTTGACGCACCGTATAAGGCATTCTTTTTACCGCCGGCGCCGTATAACGTACCCGTTAACGCGCCGTATAAAATAATTTTTTTGTTGTCGGCGCTGTATGACGTACCCGTTGACTCGTCAAATAAGGTATCCTTTTTGCCACCGGTGTTATATAATGTACCTTTTGACTTATTATGTAAAGTTACGTTTTTACCTTTAATACCGAGTAACGTACCCCGTATAACACGTAACTTTTACCGAATCCAGTCCGCTAATCCCTATAAATACGAACAACTTTATATAATCTCTAGAACTTTCTCTTTTTTTTTTACACCATCTCCCCCCCTTTTGTTAGCCACCCCCGTTATAAACTTTTTAACTTTCCTTTATATATACTAGGCAACTATTCGCGTTAATATATTTTAGCCTTTTTTCTTAACTTATTATTATAACCGATGTATATAACGGTTTTAACTTAAGTTACATTGATGTCAGCACTCCCGGAGGAGATGACGAGCTTTCTCGTAAGATATATTACATTATTATATACTAATACTTTATTACTTATAACCTATCGTAGCCCTTTCGCATTATAAGAGATTTTATCGTCTTTGGAAATAGTAAAGACGAAAATAAACTTTACCCATTATAGGTTAAACCTGCCTATATATTGTATATTCACCGCTTTTTAAACTTTAACGTTCCTTCATTTTACGTTTAAATTTATCGGGTATAAGGGTCGTGCGTATATCGAAAGGTTTATGATAAGTTAAATTAACAGATAACCTTTACAAAAGGCCTAACCGCTAATTAACTCCTTTTCATAATATTTTTAAAAAATCAAATCATTTACGGCCTTACCGAGTTTACGTGCTCTTTTACGCTAATTGGTTATTACGGTAAAAGAAAGGGGTTATATCCTATTTCATACGCGTAAGCGTTAGAGATATATCTTAAGTTATCGACCTATTTTTTCCCCGACCTTTTTTAAGCTAATTAATTAGTTTACCCGGCTCCGTAATATCGTTTAAACGTAAGGAGTTTTTACTATACCAGTAGTATAAGCCGCTACCCCTTTAGCTATATATTTACGTCGCCCTTTTTTTTCGGACCCGCTTTTACCCTGAACCCCTTTATAACCTTTTATTATATCGTTTATTTATAAAAACAGTATGCCTTCGGCTGACTAAGTTTTAACGCGTAACGTTTTCGCCCCGACCTCTTTTAACTACCACCGTATACACTTTCGTAATTTTATCCTAAAGGTCCAAAATAATATAATTACTTAGGTTATATATTTTATAATTAATATAGACTACGGCTTATGAAATATTACCAGCGACGTTTAAAGCTTAACTATAAGATTTCCGATTTAAGTCATATCCTATTTAATAACTTTAAATAAAAACGAGTTAATTAGGCCGACCGCAAACGGGCGTAAAATTGTACCCAGGTTAATCGCGTTACCCAAGCCTAAATTAACGTATTAAAATTTTTAATAACCCGTTTAAAGGGTTATTTCCCCCGCTCCGCCCCCTATAATATTTCTCGTTAGCTATTATTGTCGGCTTTTTTTAACGTTCGTCCTTTTTAACTTTATCTTTTATCATCGGCCTTCCTTAACATTCGTCCCTCCTAGTATTATCTGCTATCGGCTTTTTTTAATGCCCTCCCTTCCTCGCGTCATCCGCCTTCCTTAACGTCGCTTTATATTTATCCCGCCTCTTATTAGCTCCCCTCCTTGGCGTCCACCATTTTTCGCTATGTTTTTTATCGTCCCCTTACCCTAATATCGCCTAATGTTCGAATTTAGTCGTAATAAGGCCCTTAAAGTTAATAACACCGGTATTTGTTAGACTTAAATAAGTATAATAATAATAAATAGGTGAATTTTTGTTAAAATATAGTAAAAGTTGTTTTACGGTTAAATACGTATTCGAAATAATCGGTTAATATTTACTTCGCCTTACATACGGTATTATAACCTCGTTTAATAATAAATTCTCTTCCTTATTTACAAGTAAGGTGTTATTTTGGGGGGTATAGGCGGTTAGCCTCGCGTTCATTATTTAGTATAAGTTTAACACTGTCGTCGAAATATCGGGTAATCTTAAACTCGAATATCTTCTTATTTCGCTTTAAACTTATTGAAAGTTATAATATATTAACAATTCTTCAACAATTTTCATTCGGATTTATTATAGCGTTTTTATCTAACTAATACGTAACGAACCCCGCTTTTTCCCTTTTTTATCGCGAGGATATTTTATATTTTATATTTCTCATATTTACCATTCCTTATATCGTTCATTATTATAATTGATTTCGGGCGAATATTGGATAAAATTTACAAAGGAAAAGGGTACAAAGCCGTACGTTTAATTAAGTTTATATAAAATATCGAATATTTACCAAGTATATTTAACACGATATTAAACGGGTTCAAAATATCCATTACCCGGTAGTAATTATAAAGTTAATCGAGATTGTGACTTAGGCGATTAGTCTTAATATTACGAAAGCTTAGGTAAATCTAGTCCTCCACTTTATATTTATTTGTCTGACGTCATTTATAATTCGTTGTTGTTTTTATTTACTATGAAATATAAGCTATTACCGCTTAGGATAATTCCGTCCCCTTGTATAAATAAATCAAAAATGTAGTAATTCGCTCTGTTAAACTGGTTAACAACCTCATATCCCCATTTACTTTTAAAATAAGTAATATTTCGTATATATTTATTAAACGGTTCGTATTAAACCCAGTAACTGTTGACTTCTGGTTATTCAACGTAAATTAATGAAAAGATAAATATAAAGTTTAACAGTATTCCGAAAAGACGATAACGATATGTAAGTACTTTTACACATTTTAATTCACCTGTTAAATATCGTTATTTGTTTATAAATAATACGTCGTAAACAAAAGGTATTCAACTTTTACTAGGGAATAGAGTGTCGTTTAAAATACGTTTACCTAATCCGAACTTTAATTACTAATGATAAAAGTTAAAACCCTATAAAATCTTTATTATATATCCTAGAAGCGCCCTGCATACATATAGGCAGTAATACACTATATAACCTTTAATAAGATAAACTTGGAAAAGCGATCCGTAATAATTAACAAATATCGAAGGCCGTTATTAATAGCTAATAGGTATATTATAGGGTTAATCGAAATATACGTTCAATATCGGTCATAAATAGAGAGAGGTTAAAAGAGGCCTTATTGTAGGGTACGATGAGGTTTTGTCCCGTTATACTACGTGTATATTCGGTAGAAACGTTAAATATTTATGACTAGCCCCTTTTAATAATAATCTCGTTGAAAAACGCGGAATAAAATGTTTTTATCTCAATAACCTATAATAAGCGAGTTATAGGTTTATTATAGTATCATTATTATTAATAGTTTATAGTTCGGTAATTATAAACAACTACGGTAACATAATGCCTTCGCGAGTTATACCCGTATTTTATAATTTATATTTATTATCCTATTTTAGGCAGAAAACGTTCAATGCTTTCGGAAACCATTAAAAGGTAAATTTCATATAACGGGTTTTTCGCTATTCTTTAATCCTATAATTCCACTAACGTAACTAGGTCGAAAATAAGGAAATTATTCGGTGTTAACGATATCAACAAGCTTAACACGAGTTGGGATTACGGCGGTACCGCCGGTATCGCCGTATTAAAACCCCTTAATGTTATCCCCGATAACGACCTAGGTACGGGCCGGATTCAGGGCGATACCGCTTTTAATAGCCTTTTAAAAAAACCTTGACCCACCTTTAGGATACATGTCATCGTAATCCAGTAACCAGGCCTCCGTTTCGCCAAACTCATTTACCTAATTCGTCGTAATTTATATCCCTTTAATATATAAGTCTATTAATACTAAGTTTAACATTGTAATAAAAATAGGCTAAAAGACCCGCGTGCGGCGTTCCTTAACCTCGGATTCATCGTATAGTTTACGGATTAACATATCCAGACGAGCGCACTTAGTTATAGGTTTATACCGCAAGTAATATTAAAAAAGGGAAAGGACTTCGACCTATCTAGCTTAATGTTCCGAAATCAATCGTAATAAAGAAAAATATTCCAATTTTTTATAATCCTTCAAAATCGTAAACGGTATACGGAAATTACGTATTTCGAAAAAACACGCCCTTAAATAGGATACTACCGCGAGAAGTTCCTTATCGTAGATAATATAGTTATGTTTGGTATTCTTTAATAGTATGGAGTAGTAAGCTATTAGCTTTAAAATATTATTCTTGTCCTGTTACAATAAATACCCTTTTAACGTAGTTTTTGAATAATTAGTTTTGACTATTATTAACCAAGTTGAATCCTAATATACTAAAATTGAATCTGTAACAAAGGAATATTTTAAGGTTTAAAATACATATTCCTTGCGTTCCGTCTAAGCCTAACGAATAATTTACTTCGTTAGGCGAATGAGATAATTCTCCAGATTTTAAAAAATTACTAATAAAATCGCGATAAAAGTTGGCCAAACTTAGAAAACTTTGAACCTTCCTGACCGTATGTGGTAACTCCTACTCACGGATTGCCCGGACTTTTTCGGAGTTGGCCTGGATACCTACTTTAACCGTTATAATAAAGCCTAAGTATTTTACCTCTTTAACCACGAAGTTGCCCTTTTTTAAATCCAGATTAAGCCCCGTATTACTAAAACGTCCTAAAACCACGCAAACTTTTGCTCTATAATCCTACTTAATATTTTTTAAAAAAAAATTGAAAGGTCGTTGAGTACGTTAAAATAAAATCATTTAAGATATTCGCCATTAATTAATTAATATATCTCTAAAACGACGTTGACGTTCCCGATAATCCAAAGGGGGTAACCATTTATTTATATAACCCGAATCGCGTACGAAATGCCGTCAATTTCTTCTATCTGGATGCTATTTGAATACTGTAAAAGGCCGTTCGAATATCCAATTTCGTAAGCTATATCGACTTCGATAAAGTATGTAGGGTCTTCTTGATTAAAGGTAAAGAAAAACGGTTTTACTTTATAATTTTATTTAACATCCGATAATCGATTTAAAACGGCCCCCCCCCCTTAAGCTTATGTATAAATAATACTAACGTTACCGCTAATACAAATTGTGCCTAAATTTAACCCTTATTTAATATCTCTGTAACTTGTTTTCGAAATTGAAAAAGTTAATTAAATAATATTGAGTATAACGACCTCCAAAGTCGTTTTAATAAAAATATATTCTCGTTCAATTTAATATAAATATGGTAATCGAATTTTCCCCTATGTAAAGGTAAAGTTATAACTTTTTTTTATCCAATAGGTCGCGAAATACATCCAATTCCGGTAAAAAAACATAACTAATCCTTTTTCTCCTTAACTGTAATTATCGCTGTTATTTATAAAATCCGTGTTATTTCGCTAAAGCTTATAAAATAAGTTATTTGGGACGGGTCCCCTATACGTTGTATCTTTTGGTATTAGCTTTACGTTAATCCGAGGAAATCCGAATCTATTACGTTTTATATTTCTTTCGTTTTGAGATGTATCGATACTATATCGATAACCAAACCTTCTTAACTTTAGATTACCAAATAACTACCATTCGCGTTGAAGGTTACTTGTTCATATTGTATCGAAGGCATTCCAAAAATTATATCCCGCGTTATTCCGGGAATAATATATACTAATATCGGGCTCAACTATTTATTAATATCTATACGAAATTTGGCTATTTTGGTAATACGCTCATTTTTCCGTCACCTTAATATCGTACGGATATTTGCGAATATAATAGCTGGATTTACTTTATCTTTAACCGCTATACTAAAGTTTCGTTTATACGTATTTCAATTAAATTAAATTTTGTTGAACTAGAGTTTTTAATTATGTTTTTAAGGTTATATAACCCTTAAACGAAACTATATCCAAAAGTTAGGCTTCCCCCGTTACCGTTAATAGAAAAACTTTTTTTTCCTTTTCGACTTAGGCCGTATATACCTACATAAAAGGTAATATTGGGTGGAAATCATAATTATATTAATAATCATTCGGTAAGTTATAATGTACGTAAAGTTTTGAAATAAACCTAACCTCAATTTTTTTATTATCGTTTATGTCACCTTACGTCCCTGGTTTTAAACGCGTACCGAACGATTTCATTAAGATAATTAACAGTAATATTGAGATAATTAGTCGCAATTATTACGGCACTTTAACGAAGGCGTTTAAAAGGCATAGACTTTCGTTATAACCATATTACTATCCGATCATTAAGCTTAATCAGGTCCCGTTAGTTAAAGACTAAAATGCTGTTTTAAATTTAAAGACTTTAATTCGTTGGCAAGTTCATAGTACTTTTTTAAAGCTACCATATAGTTTACCTGATTAATATTTACCGTAATAAACTTGTCGCGAATATATAACGGTATATGAGAGCATAAATAGTTATACTTTATAGTTAAACGCTAATTTAGGCCTCTTATTTAAGTTAAAAGTGTTTTTAACCTAATAAAGAATAGTAACTATAAGTCCTTATTATTTATAACTAAACCTTAGAATTCAACTAATATTTTATTCGCGTGGTAAAGGTCATCGAAAACCGTTTCGATATAATCGAAAAACTTCCTTATATTCTACCTACCTTTGTGTCGTCCGGTTTCGTAGTAAGCTGTAACCTCTTACTCTACCGCTTTCATACAATATCCCTATACGTAAAAAAACGCGTACCAACCTTTTCCGATTTATATTTTATTTACCTTTAGTATAAATTCCATCATTTAACGTGTCGTTACCTACGTAAAAGCAAATCCGCTAGATTACGGTTGGTTATATCATTTTCGTCCGTCATAAACCAATGGAAACCCAACGCGAGTCGCGACTCATTCGGCTTCGAATTACTAAATCTTTGCAACGACTTAAACGAAGTCGGACGTAAAGTCGATGGTAAAACTCGATTAACACGGTTATTATAGTTATTTGATAACCGACGCGATATAGATTACGGTATCTTATAAACGAAAAATATCGGCTTCAATCAGCTTCGAAATGGCTGGGGGTATATTCATAAAGGTAGAAAATTAGGTATTCGCTGACGGTCCATCTTTTCCGATAACGTTAAAGTATAACACCAAATTATTAACGCGTATTATAGATTTATTTATTATAAGTAATATTCCTTCGGAAAAATAAAAAAAAGCTACTGTAGCTTAACATATAGGGCCCTTAGGCAGGACTAATACCCGGTCCGTCACGTGCCCTTATACGTATCGTACACGAACCATGTCCATCCTGTACCTAGACCGTGCCCTATCCCCGCCCAAGCTAGGCCCAGGCCGAGAGTTACCTATCCCATTACGTACACAGTCACGTAACCTATAGGTTCAATGGCTAACGGCCTGAGTCCATGATATAGGGCAACTGATGGCAATTAGTGATAATTTGAGTATAAATTGGTGTAATTCGATACGAAAGTCAATTAAAATTAAAAAGTTTTATCTAGTTTATAAGGTCGCAATTTAACGCTTACCGGAAAAGATTGCTTAACTATATTGACGTATGTATACAAACCAAAAAGCTGCTAGTGTTAGAATAGTAGTAATTGAAATGCAGTAGGTCAACTTTACTTACAATAAAGTTAACTATACTAACTGAAAGTTAAGTGTATTGTTTTGTGTAGGTCTACTATATTGGGCATAAATGAAGTACAATATGCGCCTACTTAATATTAGAGAACGGGCCAAGTAATTGACCATACAAATTACTGTATAAACCGGCTAGCGATCTGCTAAACCTAGAACAATACATCCACCACTTAACTACGCAATACCACTGTTACTTCGACCAATTGAATCGATTAGGTTGTAACGTCTAAAGCCTTACCACCAATTATATTACAAACTTTTAAAGCTAATATACTTCGTATAATTCTTTTATATTTAGCAAAGGTTTCTTAAATTAGGCTATCAATAATATTAAACAAATCATCTCGTTTATCCTTATGGAAGAGGTTTATTAAGAAGCCTATCTATCAAAATAGGTCGGTATTGTTTGCGAAGAATCTATCCGTAAAGATCATTAACTTAATCGTTGATGAGTCGATTAAAACTATATTAATCCTTCGGTTTAGGTTTCGTATTTACTATTTAAACCTCTTATTTATCCGGTTAAAATCGTTATCTGTTAGATCCTATACTTGTATCGCGATGGATAAGTTGTAAGAGGTCTCCGGTTGTCATAATGTGGTAATGTAGTTGCCATGGGTACGCTGTTTTGGATACTGTTAAGCCTTAACTACGTTAGTTTTATCGATTATAGCTAAATTATTACCCTAACCCTTTTAGAGAAAAGTAGAGCCGGTATTAATATTAAATATACGAATTAACGATTTATCAAAGTTAAATTAACTACCTTTTACTAACGTTATAACCGGCTTACAATTTTATAATTTAAAGTCTTTAATCGCC
The DNA here is from genome assembly GCA_038502455.1 of Anisogramma anomala. NCBI lineage: Eukaryota > Fungi > Ascomycota > Sordariomycetes > Diaporthales > Gnomoniaceae > Anisogramma > Anisogramma anomala. The sequence goes on from JASMMZ010000002.1 coordinate 24,284,493, forward strand.
TGCTTTTTTGATGCCACAAAGTTAGCAGTTCCAACGAAAATCATATTGTTAATTTATATACCCATTTCACCAAAGTTTTGCTTTTACGGCACCAAATGGTACGAATCTTATATCAAAGACTTTATATGTAGTAGTAATTTCGATTTTGATAAGTATATTATAAACTAATAAAAGTTTATTTTAGCTAAACCGTATAAAGATTTTATATATTGTATAATTGTTTTGAAAGTATAAACGGTCCACAATCCCTATATAAATTTCATAAATGAAATTCGCTATAGATTTGTCGTTAATTGCGTGGAATTTCACGTTTTATGTACGCTATTCAACGTAAAATTGTTTTTGATCGTAATCAACAAACTTATTACTAAAACAACTATTAAGAGTTAGCTTATTTTTTAAATCGTTGTCGATTATGTAAGGATTTAATTTTTGCTTTTATTATCGTATTCCTCAGCGATTAAACGTAATGTTTCGTATAAACGCCTCATAGTTTTACCTTTAACTTCTTAAATAATTTTCGATTCAAAAATTGTGACCTTTAGGTTTCAAAGGTTAAAGTAGGTTTTCGATACGAATTATACGACTCCTCGCGTTAATAAGCCGTTAATTTCGACCTTGTCACTTTTTTCAAATAGTTTACCAGAGATTTTAATAATACCTTGTATTCGAAGCTTTAATATAAAGTCTTCGTTATCCTTCTCTTTTTTACTTAACCAAGTAATATTATAAATACAATCTGATATATATTTTTCCTCTCTAATGTTTCTCCTTTTCTGGTGTTTTTCATGTTGTCGGCGTTTTATCGGCTTATTAATTATAGGTAAATGGGGCTTATATTAGTTTGGTTACTAGGTTTAAGGGTCTTTATTGTTATTAATCCTGATATAAAACTTAACTTATGTGGTACGAAAAGTTGTAAGGCCGTTAGTAATTTTGATAATTACTTTAAATTTAGCGTTATTTAAGATGTTTTATAGTCCATACTATTTTCCCGGCTCTCGCTATACGTGGATTTCACTTTGCAATGATAAAACGAGCACGTCGATAATTATAGAACCATTCCTAATATTAAGGGCGTCGTTAACTTGGAGGCTTCCGATTTCTTCCGTAGTTCTTTTACTGCTTTGCTGTAGGCCGCGGCTCGTTTCGAGGTACTTTCTAATGGCAAAGATTTATTCGTTAGGTGTGTGTACGTTCTAAAGCCTAGTAGCGTTCACATTGGGCCATTAAGGTTTATAGTATCGTTTAGGCTTCCATTTAAAGGCGTGCTTTTAAATTTGTAAAACTTCCAATTTCTAGCCCAAAAATATTATACGTTCGTCGAAGTAATACATATAACCTCTTAACTTTTTCGATATTACAGTAGGCCTTTATAAATACCCATTTGTATGAAATACCTATTATTTTGGTATTTTCTTAAAATCTCGCCATTGTCGCGTTGGTACCGGCGTTTTAAATAACGATATCAGGTAAAACCAAATACGTATTAATAAATAATATCTATAATGTCTCTTATGCATTCTTTACCGTAAAAGACTGCAAAAACTTAGCTTTGTAAAAACAGGTTACTGCGTTAACAACGTAAAGGATAAGCTTGTTATTAAAGTAAAACATATTGTTAAAAACCTGATAGTTAAAGAATTTATCGTTCTTTAATATAACCTTAAGTTTTCGGGGGGTTCAGGCATATATTACACAGTAGTAATAAAGATTTTCGATAGATTTTCAAGTAGAGCATTTTATATTTTTATCCCCTATAGATTATAGGACTTTATATAGCCTTTTAATGGCTTTGTAGTAAAAAAGTCGGTGTAGTTTAAGTATTTATAACTTCATTACGTTTAATACCGTTGCTTTTAAGTTATACAAATGAAATAATAGGTTCTCCTACTTAAAAGCGAGGGGAAACCATTGGCTATTTTTAACTAGTTCGTTGGATTTAATGTTAATGTTAATGCTGAGGGTCTTTATATCCTTGAAGTAAAAAATGGGTGTAAAGGAATTGAGAATATGAAACTTAATCGACCTAATAATAGTTTAAATTATCGTTATTCACAATAACGATAGTTGCTCGCTAGGGTTGAAGCTAATTTTAGCTTTTCTAGTATCGTAATGATTAATCTTAATAGCTATAGTATTTTTCTTCTATAATGCTACATATTGCGAATAACCTCCTATTAAATACCTTATTGTCATTATGTCTGGTATAATACTTTAAAACGTGTAATCCGCGTGATAATTACGAAGTTGAAAGTTATGTAAAGGGTTAAAGGCTTAGTTAGGGCAAAGGTAAGGGTTTTAACCACCTACATCGTATAGACAAGTATAGTCAACTAATTACCAAGCCGCGCCAGAAGCTATATTTTTATGTTATTTCATTTTCTTGGGAATATCGTTTCCATTCATTGTCTTGTCACCTTTATTGTTTTTAATTTGGGTTAAGTAGTTTTGTTTAAAGGAGGTGCAGTACTAAATATAATATATTACCTTTTTATTATTTCTCTCAGCAAGGGGGTGGCGAGTTGAATAATAGCTCGACTTACTTCAAATCGAATATTTTTTACAATTATTACGATGATAGTTTATACGATTAACGTGTCCGCTTCAATATTAACCTTATTTATGCCAAAGTAGCCTTTTACTTTAGTTTAGGGTTGATAAGTCAAAGCTTAGGTGTTAAAGGCGCCCATAACTGTACTTATGGTCGACGAAATTAATTACTGTAAAATCCTTTTTATTTACGTAAGTGAAGCTATCGGCTTAGATGTATATACAAAACAAGTTTGGTATACGTGTTATTACGGTTACGAACGAGAAAAATAAATGGCCAAAAGAGTCTTAGTAAGGGGTATCTGAGCGTTATAAGGCGTATTCGAACTCTCTAACACGTATAACGATTACCTGTACCTGCTTGCGAAGTATAGCTTTGCCAATATGGACTTTTCCCATTTCCTATTAAAATGATATTAGCTTATTAAAGATCTGGTTTAGCATATTTATTAGTATTTTTTTTTAATTTTTTATCAATATAGTCTATTTCGTAGTAATCCAGTTTATATAGTATGAGGAAAATTGAACGTCGTATTCGAAGTATATTTTTATATTATTATAGATTTCTCTAAAGGTGGTTATTTGGGTAAGAATAGTTAGGCTGTAATCCCTGGCGTATCCTGTAAGGATTGTAGGAAAAAGTAGGTAAAAACTAAAAAGAGGAACTCATATTTACTTATTAATATTTAGAAGATGTTGGGATAGTACTACATGCAGTGCAGTAGGTCAACTTTCATTACAGTAATGTTGACTGTACTGCAAGTTGAGTGTATTGTTTGTGTGGACTTACCGCATTGAGTATAAGTTGAGTGCAATATGCTGCACTTCGCACTAGGGTATGGGTCAAGTAATTGGCCATACAAATTACAGTGCAGACCGGCTAGCGTTCTGCTAAGCCTAGAATAATACATCCACCACTTGACCAATGCAATACTACTGTTACTTAGACCACAATTAAATCAACAACGTTGCAACGTCTAAAGACCTATTAGGCAAGACCTACCAATACTGATCAGTGCTTATTAGATTAAGTATAGATTAGCTAAGTAGAAGAAGAGTCTACTTTCTGGTTACGCTCTATATTAACAACGGCGGCTAGAGTATAGGAAAGATTCTTACGAAAGGCCTTTAATACTATATCAGTCTTTACGGAAGTATGTAAAGAAGACCTTTTGATTGCGCCAGTCTCTATAGCAGACCAGAGGTAGCGACGGTATCGCTATTGAAAACACCAAAAAATCTTCTTATATCTTTTTTAAAGATATTGAGATTGACTGTTAGAAGTCTTAAATTTCGGCAAGTTGGCAATCGGTTAAGTTAGTAATACTGCAGATGTTACTACTGCAAAAACGACTAAGTCCTACGGCGAAACAACCACAACAAACAACCTTCAACCTTACCCTCTACATCAAATATTTTCCTCTCCTTCACTCTTTTCACTTCCCTACGCCAATTCAATCGTTAAGTTCGCTTCTATAAGCGAAAACACCTAAGAATCACCAAGTCGTACTAAGAAAAACAAGTTACGCGACTCTACGCTGAATCGCCAAGTTTTTTTGCGACTCTACGTCGAAACACCAAGTTCCTACGCTCAAGATCACCAAGTCTCTCGCCTTATACGCCTTATACGTCTTACACAAGCCTAAATCTCAAGATGACGCTTATCTCAGAGATTTAAAAGGGAATTAACGCCTTTAGATTCATCTTTATAAAATATTACGATGAAAACCTGTGGAAACAAAATATCGACGAAAACTTAACTGAAAAGCATTTAATTCGTTACATCGGCCACTATATCATCAAATAAAACATCAGCGAAAAACTTAACCGCAGCGACTCCGCCTTCCGAAACTTTCGTAACCTCTTCGGCAACTGGACTATTAATATGTAAAAGAGGATTCAAAAAGGTATTGAATCCAAATTAAGGGTTAAATTTAAACGCCAAGAAATTTATGTGTTGAAAAAAAGCCTTACTAAACAGGTAAAAACACTTTTCGACCTAACTCAATTAAAGAAATTCCCTTAAGATCCCCATCCTTAAAAAAGGATTAAGGAACCTTATCGCCCTTATATGCGATTTAGGGGACCTCCCCTTGACTTTCAGCTGAGTTAAGCCTTATTATATGTTACTATAAAACAAACTATTAATTTGTTCGGTAGCCTAACACCCCTATGTAATAGGGCGGAGTATTCTATAAATAGTGGTAAAACGCGTAAATCGAGGGCTATTAACGCAGTTAGAGGTATTAATATTAACGCTTTACACTAATTAATTAAATAAAATCGTTAATCCCCCTAAAACCTTTAATTACCTATTTCTCCCTAAAAATTCAATCGACAAGCCCTTTAAAAACTTTCCCCCTTTAAGTATGCTTATTTACGTAAGCCTATCATAGGTCCTATTACAGGACTTTATCTCTCGGGCTAACCGACTGGTAATTACCCTTAACACCGTGCCTCGGAAGCTTTAAGGTTTAAATTGCTAAAAAAACACTATTTAAGACTGGGATACCTATCGCAACCTTCTCCAAAAACCTGTTAAAATAGTTAATATTAATTAGAAGCCTTTAACGGACTTCACCAAAATTTGGAACAACGTAAAAAAGTATAACAGAAAGCTTTAAAATTTCTTCAAAACCAAGATAATACCTTTTTTAAACATATATAAGTGGATTTAAATTCCTCCTTAAAGTTTTTACTTACTATTTCCTTAAATCCTTATAAAATACGCCAAGAACTACTACCTGACCTTCCTAACTAAATCTATCACGTTCCGCGAAATTTACGATGGCATAAAAAGTCACTTCGAACACGATATTTACCTCGCCCAATACCATATATATAAGGCCATTATACGGTGGACTACAATAATAACAAAGGGAAAAAAGGAAAAAATACTAATGGATATCCTTAATTAAATGCTTGAAAAATTAATGTTATACTATAAAGTAATGGGAAAAACCTACGTTGGCAAATCTATACTTCGCGAGTAGGTACGGGTAGCAGTTACGGGTATTAACGTATTCAAATACGCTTTATAACGTTTAAATAATTTTTGCGAAGGCTTTTTTAACTAGTTTCGTTTTTTACTTGCTACTATAATGACGCGTATACTAAACTTGCTTGGTATCTATCCTTAAGCCGATAACTTTCCTGACGTGGATTAAAAAAACCTTATGGTAATTCATTACATCGACTATAAGTTTGGTTACGTGTGCTTATAACGTCTAAGGTCTGGCCCACCAGCTATATACTAGGGGTAGCAATTATGTTAACGCTGATAAGGTCAAGATTTAGGTGGACTTATTAACCGTACGCACTATCGTTATAATAGTGGTAAAAGATATTAGATTGGTAACAAGTTTAGCTATTAGTAAACTCGGTACCCCTTTCCAAGTGTAATAACAGGAAGGTAATATATTACACTTAATACCCCATTACTTTTAAATGGGATTACTTGGATTTAATCGTAAACTTCGAAGGTGATGAGTTAATTAACGGCGTTAATACCCCTAAGCAAATTGAGTAATACGAAGATAATACTCCTAATACAGCTCAGTAATTATCCGACTACGCCTTTTCGTACCGTTTAAGTAGTAAAAACCCTTACCTTTACCCTAAATAAGCTCCTAACCCCTTATATACTTTGAATTTTTGGAACCGTTACGCGAATTATACGTTTAAGGTATTATGTTCAACAGAAGAGCAATAATCTATTAAAAAGAAGTTTATTCGTAATACGAAGTACTACGGTGGGAAAATATTCTAACTACTAAAATTAATGGTTATGATGTTGGTAAAGTTAAAGTTAGCTTTAAACTAAGTAATTCTCGTTATTGGGGATAACGGTAGTTTGAATTATTGTGGAAATAATTAAGTCTTATATCCTTCAATCCACTATCCCTTTCTTTTTTTAAAAAAAATATATATATAAAGACCTTTGGTATTAACGTCGACGTTAACATAAATAAACTGGTTAAAAACGGCTACAAGTTTCCCATCACTTTTAAGTTAGGGCAACTATAGTTTCATCTATAACTTCCGGAGGAAGTGGTGTCAAACATAACAAAGCCGGAAATATATTAATTACACTGGAGTTATGACCATTTAACAATTAACAGGTTATAAAAATTTCTAAAGTCTGTAGGGTATAAAAATATGAAATACTTTACCTTAAAAGCCATTAAAAAACTTTATTACCATTGTCAAACGTATATCCAACTTCCCTGAAGATTTGAATTTATATTAAAAAACAAAAAGATTTCAATCACAAGATTTTTGTTAATATGTTTTACTTGGATAATAAGCCTGTTTTCTACGTCGTCAATTCCGAAACTTCCTTTAACGGGGCTAAGTTTCTAAAAATCCCTTTCAGCAAAGAATAAGTAGGAAACGTCAGAAATATTGTGGATTAATACGTACCTGAGCCCACCTAACATTGTTGTTTATGATACTGGTACTAACTTTACGGCGGAAAAGTTTTAAAAATATACTAAAATAATAAAAATTTAGTATAAATAGGTACTTGAAAAAGCCTATTAAAATATTGAAAATGTTAAAAGGGTATACACTTTACATCACCGAACGTATAATATCTTTATGATGGAAATTAAAAGTTTTACGGATTTGGAGGCAAGTTTATAAATAGCGGTAAAAGGCTTAAATGACACCGTAAACCTTAATAGATTGGTGCTAACGTTACTAGTCCTTAAAGCGTACCCGCGCCTGATAAGTAAATCCCTGCCTTCAATGGGTTCTCAGAAACGTATTGAGGCCTACGGTAATGTCTTAAGGGAATTACGAAGAGAATCGGCACGCCGCCAAGTTAATAACTCCCTTAATACCATGAATGGACTTTTAATAATCAACGTGCTTATTTTGCCGATGTAAAGTGAAGTCTACGAGTAAAGGGAGCCGGGTAAATCAAAAGGCCCATATAAAATATCAAGCATCGAGAACTGCGAAATGGTTATTAAAACTATTAACGGTTTGTATTTTTCTGAATAATTTAGGTCAAGTATTATATTTGGGTTAGTAACGATGAAAACCATTAAGTTAAGCGATCGAACTAATATAAACCTCCGTTACCCTTTATTGATAAGCCGATAACACTCCGCCGGTATGGAAAACCCCCGAATAAAAAGAAACGTTAGAAAGAAAAAAAATATACACCAGGCCGTATTTACAATATTACTTGGGTAAATATAAAAAAATAGAATAACGAAAACTTAGCATTAAAGCGTCAAATACAAAGGATTATTAAAACTTTTAGCAAACCTTTGAAAAAAAGAGATAAGGTTAAGATTAGAATCTTATTAATTCGAAGGGTTATATAATTTGTGTGGAAAACTGATTTCTATCTTTAAAACCCAAACGTTACGATTTTCAAGTCAACGATTATTTACGAGGTTAAAGGTAAAACTACAGGGCGACTGCAAGAAAATTTACGTCCAATCGCTTAAAGATATAGCGATAAAGGCAAAGACTGGATCTTTACGTAGTCGCTAATGATTTAGAAGATTAGCTAGCACTTAGCGGTTGTTTTAATAATAAATTTAATACTTAAAGCTAAAGGTAAGTTTACGTTTAATAGCCGTAATATAACGTAATCTTACATATAATTAATAACGGATTTATAGCGGGTTATATTATTAGAATTTCTACAGTAATTACATGTTATTTACCCTTTAAAAACGATAATACGATATATTAAACCACTATAAGAAGTGGCTAAAGCAGGCTTTTTCTTTTTTTTTAACTCACCAATCACACTTCAAATCACGTTTAACGATAAAAATTTTAACGTACAACCCGTGTTAACTGGTAATGTAAGAGGAGGAATTCGGCGTAATGGGAATGTAAATTAACGATATTCTCTTTATAGAAACGGCTAGTTCTATAGTATTGGAATAGTAGGCGATTAAGAACTTTAAATTCTAGAATTGTAAGCCTATAAAAACGTTGACGGACGGCAGCTAACCTGATTTTAATAAATCATCAATCTGTATGCTTAGTATTAATACTGGATTTAATTTCAACTTAAAGGACTACGGCATTGTTTTATCTATAATATATAAAATTAACGTAGACAAGCCTGAATAATATCTTAAATAACGTACCCATAGTAGCTATATCGCTACTTTATACTAACTGGAGGTATTATACAACCTATTTATCGTCGCACAAATATAAAAGCTAACGGATAAGGATTTGAAATAGTAAAATAAAATGTTCGAGTGTTAAATTCGAAACCTAGACTGTGGGATTTATATAATTCTAATCGACCTATCGAAATCTAAGTTAATAATATTTATGAACAGGTTCTTGGTAAATAATACCGAATTATCTTTATAGATAGGCTTTCTAGTAACCTTCGTTAACGAAGACAAGCAGGACGACTAGTTTGATATTATTGGCAACCTAATTTCCTAGACCTCCGTTAAGTATAAGAAAATTATACGAAACGTATTAGCTTCGGAGGTATACGGTATAATAACGGGTTTTAACGTAGGCATAATACTATAGAAAACCTTAAAATCATTACCAAGAAGTCAAGATTCTTGTTATTCCGGTGGTAATTTGTATCGACTCGAAAAACCTTTTCGAATACCTCTCAAAACTCGAAACCACTAGCGAAAAACGCTTGATAATCGACGTAATAGCACTTAGTAAAGCCTACGAAGGGAGAGAGATTAAGGAATTCCGGTGAATTAACAGAAAAAACAATCCTGTAGATGCTATAACGAAGGCAGTGCTAAATAAGGCTTTGGAAAGGTTTGCGAATAGAAATAGGCTAACTATACGTATCGAGGGCTACGTTTATAGGCTGCCCAGAAAGCCTAGATCACATGACGGCGGTTATGGATGTAGTGGAAGATTGGAAGACTGTCGGGGAGTAAACGATGCAGACCTATTCGATTGGTATGGTTGAAGTGGAGGCCTGCAAAGGCCTATGGCGGAAGAACTTTTTGTGGGAGTTGATAAACTCGAACCTCGAAACGACGGAGCAATTAAGGTCGAATAGGGTTAATTTGCATGTAATTAGGTTCAATTTAGTATAAAAGTCAACTGGAATTAATAGAGGTCTGACTAGTTAACGAATAGGCAATTTAGTGGTAATCGGAAAAGATTAGTCAACTATACTGGCGTGCGCGCACAAACTAAAAAGCCGCAAGTACTGGAATAGTACTATATGCAATGCAGTAGGTCAACTTTATTTACAGTAAAGTTAACTATACTGCAAGTTAAGTGTATTATTTGTTTGGAATTACCGCATTGTATGTAAGTCGAATGCAATACGCTGCACTTCACACTAGGGCACGAGCCAAGCAATTGGCCATACAAATTATAGTACAGACCGGCTAGCGGTCTGCCAAACCTAGAACAATACATCCACCACTTAACCAATGCAATACTACTGTTACTTCAACTACAATCAAATCGACAGCGTTGCAACGTCTAAAGATTTATTAGGCAAGGCCTACCAACAGAAGAGGTATTAGTTTTATGTCGAGGAGGTTATAAAACTTTTTTTTATACCTTTTTATATCGTTTTAGAATTTGGTCAAATTTGTACGGATATTATAATTCATATTAAACATTTTAATAGGTTCTAGAATGAGGTTGCGGTAATCATTCCCGTTTTTCGCAATAGTATTTTCTAATAATTTAAGCGTAAAGATTTCGAAATACGGTATTAAAGTTAATTACCAGTCTCATAATCTAAAGGGTGAAGTCCTACGGTAAGATTTATAGTAAGATAACGCGTATATATAAACCTGTCGTAGAAAGGTTTTTAAGGGTTTAGAGATTTAAATTAAAGTGTTAAACAATAATAAAGTCTTGGAGATTTTAAATAATTTGACGATTTTGTTGGATTTACTAGTGTAAAGCGCTGATATTGATACCTTTTACTGCGTTAATAGCTGTTATTTCGCGCGCTTTACCATCGTTAAAATCGTACTTCGTGTTATCACGTAAAATGGCTAGATTGCTGAGCAGATTTGTAGGTTCCTTATTGTTAGCGTGTAAAGAGGCTTAACTTAGTTAAGGGTGAAGGAGGAGTCCCTTAAATCACGTGTGAAATCGTTAAAGTTTTTTAACGCCTTTGCATTCTTTTGGGGGTTTTAAGAATTAAGATTTTAAAAGGGGTATTTTCGTTTAGCCAATTTTAAAAAAGGTTTGAGGTAATTTTAACGGTTTTTTAGCAATGTAAATTATATGGTGGGTAACGTTTCTCAACTTAGCCTTAACTGTACATTAAATTATCTTTTACATATTGAAATTTTGATAATTGAAAAACTTTCAGAAATTGTAAAAGGTGCGGGCACTGCAGCCGTAGTAGTTATCAAGGTCCGCATCGATAATATATTGGTTAAAGTAATTGGGTATGTAAGCTTCAATCGAGATCTTGGTAATATATGTAATTTAAAGCTATTTGTTATGATAATTAATGAAAACAGTTTCGTGAGCTTTCATTTTTTCATATATTCTTCACTTGATGCCATCGTAAATTTTTGACTTATAAAGGACGTGTAAGGCGAAGGACTTGGTTTTTTGAAACGTAGGAATTTGATATTTTCATGTTAAGTCTCGTGAGAACTTCACGACTTGTCGTTAGATTACGCGATTTAGGTTTCTTAACGTGTTTTGGCGATTCTCGGTATTTCCGCTTGAAGTATCGATCATAACGATTAAATTGAGTTAAAAAAGTAAAAATGGTAAAGTGAAGGGGGAAATTAGTATTCTAAATAAAGGTTTGATATAATGAGTAACGTTCAATATCTTTATTATAGGTAAAGATCGAGAGTTGTTTATTGTTTTAGCTATAGGACTTAATCGTCTTTATAGTAATATTAGCCGCAGTAGTATTAACGTAGCCGTTTGCTAATTTTCCGAATTTCAAGAGTTATAACAGTTAAATTTAACGGATTTCTTCGAAAAGAATCAGTAAGAATATTTTAGTATTGTTAATAACGATACCGTTGTTACCTTTAAGCCGTTGTAGAAACCGACACAGCCTAAAAATACTTTTTACTTATTGTAGCGAAAGCAAACGTAATGATAGAGGCCTTCGCAAAAGTCTTTCCTTTACCTTAGACTTTTACAACACGTAACGAAACAATAGCTTCTTCTTTTACTTAGCTTATTTATGTTTAACCTAATAAGCACTAATCAGTATTAGTAGGACTTTAGATGTTATAACGTTATCGATTCAATTGGTCGAAGTAACAGTATTATTGGGTGGTTAAGTGGTGGATATATTGTTTTTGGTTTGGCAAACCGCTAGCCAATCTGCGTAGTAATTTATATAGCTAATTTCTTCGTTCATGCCTTAGTATGAAATAGGCGTATACTATACTTTCTTTTCATCCAATACATTAGGCCCACACAAATTAATACACTCAACTTGCAGTCAATATAGTTAACTTTACTGTAAGTAAAGTTAACCTACTTCACTGCAAATACCACTATTCCAACAGTTTAGTATATCCTTTAAAATCGAGTTTAGTTACTAGTTTACAACACTACTTTATACCACTTTTTATTTCTATTAAAATAAAGGTAATTATCAAACAATACATATTTTATCATATTTTGTTTAAAAGAATGAAATTAGGTAATATGTTATTATAACAGTCAATTGCAGTACATTCAAGTTGACTATATTGACCGTAAGTTGATCGTATTGTCTGCAAGTTAATTGCTATGTAGTACTCAATTTAATTTAGGTCATGAGCTAAGCAGTTTCCTATATAAACTAATGTGTAGACTAGCTAGCATTTTGCCAAACTTAAAACCAATACATTCACCGTCTAATATTTGTAATATTACTTGTTACTTCGATTATAATTCGAATCGAAAACTCATTACAAAGTCGAAAAACCTATCAATACTGATTGGGGTTTGATGGTAAGCTAAGTATAGATGAGCTAGGTAAATAAAGAATCGCTTCTTTTTAAAGAAAATTTGCAGTAGCGGAAATAATAATACAAAGAGCTCTAATGAATTGCGTTTGTTTTCACTGTAATAAGTAAATATTATTTTTAAATTACTTCCATTTTCATTGTGTTTGGGAAGCGCGACAGTATCAATTAAATATTAAAATATCTTGTTTAAACTTGTTTTTAAGAAATAGGTGATATTAATAGTTAAAAGTAGCAAAAACACAAAGCAAACAACCTCAAAATTAACAAATCACTTGATAATTGGGTTCAAATTACTACTTAATCCCAAGCATCAAATCGACAATTTGTAATAAACAACAGATATATTCATCATTTATGAAATATTGTTCGGTTACAATAAACAGGTCACAATCGTTCCTTAGCTTTATATAAAAAACCATTAAGTTGTAACAAATTATAAATACACTAAACCTACACAAGAGATTGATAAGTTATGGTAAACAAGTTAAGAATACGCCAAATAGGTAAATCGATAGTTTAGGACAAAATTCAAGTCACGTTACTTCATATCACGAAATCTTCGTCTCATATATGAAATTAACGTTGAATTATAAATTGAAATATCAATATGACAGTCAATAACAAGAGATCAAGAGAAATTAAGGTGTTAAAGTCCCTTTTCACTAAAGAAAAACATATGGTTTAGCGAAATCGTTGATACAAATTCCACAAAATAGTAATTGATTAATTATATCAGCTAATATATTTATGAATTGAATATAAGTGAAGATCTTAGCCGTAATGCCACTATTTTGACATTTTTTACTGAGTTTTTGAACGATTTCTTCATTAATATATGGAGGAAAACACCAAAAACAATGAAAGTAAAATTAAAGAAACAAGCTAATACACATAGAATCTACAGTTTCAATAAAATTATAGATAACTTGGCAAGTAACTTTTTCAATTACACGTATATAGAAAAATGCTCCAAAACCCTTAACCTCAACCCTAAGATTCTTAATATCCGTTGGATAAATATAAAAGCATTGTTGGTAATAGTTAACATTTTTATACGAATTCTAAAAGTATGCCTACCAATAATTAAATAGGTTAAGTTTCTAACCTCCTAGGTGCCGATTTCCTATCATGTGGCGATAGGTAGAAACTTATTACTCTGTTGGGCAGTCCAATTCTAGATAAAGACAGCGATGAATACATGTTTGAGAGAAGACTAGCATGTGAAAAAGTTGTTGATAACGCGGCTCTAGGAACTAACCTCAGCAGGACCCAGAATTTAGTTGAGTAAGATGGCCAAGATTATCAAAGCAGTTGCTAATATTGTCAAAGTAGTTGTTGAGATCGTTAATATAGTCAAGGAACCTGAGGTATAACTATATAAACCCCTTAAAACCTGTAAAATGATTATAGATTTGAGAAAACACACGCTTACATACGAAAGCCCATTATAGGTTTTATCATAAACCTTTATCTACTACGCTAATCTATTTGAAATTACTTCGGTTATCAATATTCAACAGGACTTAGACTTAGTTTGATTTTCATAAATACTAACGACAATTGAGACGATTACTGCAACCAGCCTACCGAACTAGTTAAACTACCTCGCTGTTGAATGTTATAAATAATGGTTCATGTATTGTACTCAATACCTTATTAATTTTAAAAAGAATTTTTTGAAATACATTGTAAAATACAAAAGGAAAGATACATTAAACAATGGAAATAACATGTTAAAGCAAGTTTCATGGCATAAAGATACTGTTCCCACAGTAATTTAGTAACTATGTAATTACGATTTTCGGTATCTTTCGATGGATAAAGACTAATATTACTGTTAGAACAATCAAAATTTCAATATTTTACGTTTACTTAGCCTTTTCGATTTTTACGAGGAATATATGTTTTAAGATGTTATATTAGACACGAGGGCACCAAGATACTAGTTAAGAAGCTATTTTTAATATGTTATGTCGTGATGTGAAAGTAATACTGTTACAGAAATTGATTGATGGGATGCCAAGAAATCTAAGGTCAATTTTGATTTACGTGAGAAATTATCGTTACTTGGATTATCAATTATGGTTATAGTTTTTAAACATATTTCTATTTACATTTCAACTGTTTTGGCCACCCTCTTTCCTCTTTCTTATCTGTTCTTTGTAAAATAAAAAGACCTTTGGCGTTAATATTGATATTAATGTTGATAAGTTGGCTGAGTATATCTAAATTTTTCCATTTATACTTAAATAGAAACACTTGTGATTTTACTCTTAAAGTTAAAAAAAAACGTTAATAAACTTGAATAGGTTCAAAATGAGTTATTTTCATAGGATATTGAATTATCCAATTATTCATATATTAAATAAAGTCTTTGAATGAGCAGAGAATAAAGATATGGAATATTAAGCATTAGAAAATATAGAACAGTTCTATTATTATTACCAAACTAATACCTAAGTACCCCAAAATTTTGAGTTTGTTTTGAAAACCGACAAGGAATTTAATTACAAGATGTAGGATAACGTCTTTTTTTTAATAATAAATCTTTTTTATATGTTATAAACTCAGAAAGCTCCCTTTACAGCGTTAAATTTTTCAAATTTCTAACGGATTTCTTTTTAGAAAGTATAAATGTGGATATTATTCAATATCTCTATAGTTAGTAAGCAGCTACGCTATAAGTTGTACCCTTACAGAAGTGCACGGTAATGTGTCACTTCGTAGGATACACTCTTGACGAATGCATGATAGCGTTCCACTACCTAGAAGTGGTATTGGCAAAATGTACAGTGGAGTGCCACTATCTAGAAGGGAGATTAGCAGAGTATATAGTAAAGTTCCACTGTTTGAGTGAAAGGTTATAAGCTCTTACCTGTGGCATACACTCTCTGGATGCCTTTTTTCTCTTCCATCTTACTATCTACTTCAATACAAACACTAATTTTGATCATTACTTTTCTAACGTATCTGGTACAATTGAGACTTTACCTAAAATTAATGATATTATGAAATCATACATATCTAGGTCTGTTAGATTTTTTTTACAATAAAAACACTATATTGACTGTAAAAAGAGTTTCAGTTAATATTGATATGATAGGAATTTTGTATAAGTAAATTTATATCGATGCTTACCAAACTATCTAGGAAGTTAAAGAAATGTATACATTCTTTAGTAAATCGTATAATTTTTTACCCTAAATATCGGAAGTTTTATGAACCAAAAAACACGCCTTGAAATTGAGATAAAGAGTTTGAATTATATTATTGTCACTGACGGTCTATTGTCAACCATGTTTACTTTTCGAATATATTTTCAGTTGTCGAACAAACTTCTTATGTTAGAAAATATTTGTGCAAGAGCTACAGTTTCTGGTAAGGTTTTAGGTCATTTCACATATAATACTCGAAAGTTTAAATTAACGATACTTTTAATGTTAAGAATGATCTATCGCCAATCAACGTGTTAACTTTGCCACTATAAATCAAAGTTTTTATTTGTCATATACCAGGTAAATATGATAGCCTATCTCAGATCTGAATTATCGTAGACTTAAAATTTGTAGGTAAAATTGTAACCAGTTTTTTGATATTTCATAAAACTTGGTTCAAACCTTATATTAGCAGTACTACAAATAAATATTTTAAGCCAAATATATTAACTAGTACAACTTAATTCCGTTAGTAATGAATAAGTTAAAATAGTAACAACGACATATTAGACTGCTTGGAAGAAATAATTGTAAGGAAGATGATGAGGAATATAAGTTTGGAAGATTATATATATATATATATATATATATATATTTGGGTTAGTAAGAAGGAGAATTATGACCGAGTCCTAGTTCTTACGTTGCGTATGTGAGGAATTATTAAGACCCAAGGTAAACCTTTTAATGACAACGATAGAATTGAGATTGATGTTTTTTTAGTACTAGTAATTGTTGAGATTTATTCCCAAAAGAAACTATAACATGAGAGACTGTAAAGAGAAAATATTCCAGTTTATAATATTATATAAAGTTGAGAAGAATACTACAGATATGAAGAACTGAAAGTATAGATACATCTCTTAAATATATGGTAATGAAGGCAAAGAATGTATCTTTACGTCTTCTCCAACTATCTAAAAGATTAATTAACGGCTGATGG
Organism: Anisogramma anomala; assembly: GCA_038502455.1. Lineage (NCBI taxonomy): Eukaryota > Fungi > Ascomycota > Sordariomycetes > Diaporthales > Gnomoniaceae > Anisogramma > Anisogramma anomala. Next base: position 24,301,130 of record JASMMZ010000002.1, read on the forward strand.
TTTTGTTAGCAACGAGTTTAGTGGCAGGTACTGATGTAAATTCCATATTGAATAGCTGTTTTTCTCGTAATTATATATATCATTTGTCATTAACTTGTAAAAGATCATTTTACTAGTGTTTTTTGTAGAAACTTGTGATAGTTAACGATTAGAAACGGTTATGCGATACATTAAACTACTCTATAGATTAGTTAAATCTAATATCTATTGGTTCCTAATAAATGGGTCGTTTTTAAGTTTCGAATGTGAAAAAGATTCTTATAATATGGATCGAATTTATTTATCATGTTAATGGGTAATGAATCTTTTGTTATGATTGAAATAAAAATTGTCTATATATTTTTGTTAAGTTTATGGCTTTATGAAAGGAGAGGGATATATGATCAAGAGTTCAAAATTCTAGGATCTGAAATTGATGGAAACTTTGGTTAAAAGTAAATACTTAGGTTTTAATATATCTTTAATCCGTTTGTATAATGCTCATGATATTAATACCAGACATCTTAAATTTCGTTAAAAAAGGTAGGTATCTGGTTTTATTAAAATCAATAATATCGAAATCGTTAAAGTTTAACAATATCTTTGGTAATATACTTATAGCAATTATATTGCGAACATATACTAGCCGAGAACATTCTACGATTTATTCACTGTGGCAAAAATTCAAAGTCTATTTAATGAAAATTACGATCCTATAAGTACGTGTCTGGAATAAAAGATGAATAATTTGGATTGGAGAATTATTATTTTTCCTGTCGATTCATTTATCTATGAATCAATGGTTTCTATAAACAAATTCTTTTTCAATAACTTCAACTAATCTTCGTAAATCGGATTTCTTATAATGATTGTCAATAAAGATGGATTCCAATATAGTTAATTATTTATGATTTGAAACCGTATTTATGTAACGTTTGTCAAATGTAACTTGGTCATACAAAGTTTATTGGTTTCCAAAATTTATAGTATAATGTTGGTCTTCAATATAAGTAACTTTATTTGTGATACCCTTAGTATCGTTAATGAACAATTAAAGATTCCATCAATTTCTCATTTTATCTACTCTTATTTACGAAGCCTATTCAAATGTTTTTCCAAACTAGTCAAAATTAATAATTAAGGCTTAATGATAAACTCTATAGCTCTTTGTAAAGCGTATATTGGAAGAAATATTGAAGAGCTTCTATAAATCAATAGGAAGAATTAAAAGACTGACGTTATAACTAAAACTATATAAAATAAGGTTTTCAAAAGGTTTTTTATTAGTAATGAGCTAATCATCACGATGCAATGCTACGTAGAAAATCTATCAAATTAGGTCGATACACGTAACAATGAATTAAATAATAATGAAAGAATGCTTGGCAAACTAAAAGATTTTCAGGTTGATAATATTAATTTTATTGATGGGTATACTTCAGTTTAAGTATTTTAGGAGGCCTATAAGTGTATAAGTAATAAGTTATTTGTTTCTGGGAGTGCAAGTGATAAGTATTGGGAGTGATATATAAATATTATGGTAAAAACAGGTGGAAGTACATTCTTTACCTGTTTATTGTTTTTTGAGACGTACTAGCACTACGAAAACAAAACGTTGCTAATGTAGGAACAGAAGTTAACTGTAGTAGAGTAAAGTTGACTATATCTATTGTAAGTTAATTGCATAGTTTGAAAGTAAATTTCAATTCGGTTCCCAATATAAAGTGAGATACGAACTAATATATAGATCGTCTGGCGTTTTGTAGAGCTTAGGACAATATATCCACCACGTAACCTTTGTAATACTACCTGTTACCTCAACTATAATTCGATTCAACAAATATTTGTAATATTAAAAGACCTATAACAATATTGGTAAAAATGAAATTTTATATTGATGGGATTTTAATAATATAAATATCATAGAGTTTAATAGAGTTTGATATATAGTGTATATCATTACCCTGATTAAAATTTACAATTTTTAATTTCATATACTAATTATGAACAACTATCTTTTGGCTTCATCTAATATAAAAGCTATACTCGCAGATGAAAATGGCTCTTGCATGGTAAAATTTCATGGTATTATATAAAAAACAGCATCTCTGTTAGTTTAATATTTTGTGCTTCTATATTAGAAATGAAATTAAATTTAGTCCAGTACAAATGTTATTAGCCAAAACACTTAGTGGTTACCACAAATTTTACATATCATTACTATAACATAAAGATGTCAGTATTATGCCAAATAATAAAAATTCACTTATTCAGTACTTATAAAAATAATTTCTCAAATAAAAACTAATATAAGTTCTAATTCTTTTATATAAAGCTGTTTATACAACGGAGTAAATTTCTCAATACATGTAAACAAATGGCGGCAGTATATTTTATAGTTCGATATATGAAGCTTTCAATTCGTTTTAGTTGTATTTTCAAAGGCTGGAATGTAAATAAATTATGAATGATGCATTTTTAAAAAATACAAATAATACGGTGTTTTTCTACGTTAAGATTGTGGTTTTTATTAGAACTTCAATAACGATATTTTCATAATTTGTTGTATTTGAATTTTGTTTCATAGTTATTTGAAATGGGTTTTTTCATTGTACAATCACTGGGAAGTGTCTGCCACGAGGTATTATACAAGCTAATACGAAATATATCTGTAGATACTGGCGGTAGGGATTGTAACGCGGGGCCTCAAAGCCTGCAGGGGCCACTTTACCCCCCGCCATCCCCCCAATTAAGACCTAAGAGTTCCTCTCAATTTAGAGACCTGTAAGCATATAAACTTCAACCTTGGTCAATCTGTAATATACGGCCGTTTTAGTTCATTCACGGAGTTTAATCGCGCCTGTTATATGAATGTTTAGAACCTATAAAAGGGGAGGGTTTCGTAAAGTTAAAAGAGCGAGGTAGAAACCCATATAAGAGGTAAAAGTGAAACGCTTGTATAGTAACACATAGGTATCGCAGGGTGTGTTGCAATAACAAAGGGCTCCCTATATACGCGCGATAATTTGTAAGTTGCTACCCAATATAAAAGGGGCCCCTTATTAGTATAACTCCTTAACTTGAACCTTCCCTTAAATGAATAATAACGTAAAAAGAAACCGCTACTACATAATATAATACGCTTTTACTTATTGGTTAATGTACTCATCTTAACTAATAATAGTAGTACCATTACATAAAAGACATGCTTTATACGCGCGAGTCTGGTGTACTCGAGCTTATAAACCATTAGTTTCTCAATGTGCCTAACGCGCCCCGGACACAACCCCTGCCCCTGCCTCCTCGACCCACCCCTCCCTCACCTTTCTAACCTATACAACCAACCTCCTCCCCACCTTTAATGATAAGGAATATTCTTATACGGGTCGCGTATAGTTTTAATTATCAAGAGTTAGTAATACTACCTATACTAGTGAAGGGGAGGGCGTAAAATACGCCCGTTATGTGTATACGAATCCCAAAAACCCCAAGTGTAAGAGATTAGTCCAAATGAAAAGTGGCAGTAACAAAGTGTGAAAACGGGTGTATTTCCGTCGTTACCAACTTCTCTAATCCGTTGACAGCTTATCGCGCCGCCGTTGCGGCGAAAACGCTTTTTAAACGTCTAACCATTTTACAATCACCCCATCTTGATGTTGTAAAAACGGCGGAAGGCGACGCGATATAAGCCAATATAACAGCCTTGCTGAAGTAACGAGGCCTTATTATTAGGGGGATCGGGGTAAATGTAGGCGACTTTGATAATGAGACTAATAGTAGGGGGAAAACAGGTTTTATTTCTGATTAGCCCGTTACTTCCTCCTGCGTTGCCACCTTTATCGCCTCCTGTACCGCCGTCTCCACCATTACCGCTAGGTTTTCTCCAAGACTAATAACCTCTTTCTAGGAGGAACAAGCCCACAGGGCAGCAACTATTAAGGTTTTAGTAATGATTATAGTGGAGTAGGTAAAAGGATAAGTTCTTTAATTTATCGGTCATGATATCGTAAGAGTGATAATGTGTATATATGTAAGTGTCGCCGGGTATTACATTGAAACAGCGGTGGGCGTAAAGCATATTTTTTACCTGTGAGCGAAAAACGAGGCTTTGTAGGGTTGTAATTTAACTTCGTTTATCATTCGAAAGAAAATCTGTAACGCGGGAAAAAACCTGGAAAAATCCAGGGTCTAAAAATATCTCTTTTATTTAAGTATCGCGTATCTATCCATTTAAAGTTTTCGTAAAAAGCTGAAGCCAAAGCTTGTAAAATTTTACCGAAACCTGGTAATAAACTAAGTAAATGATGCTACGTTCGTTATCGTATCAAAGATAATACTTGTCCGCTTTAAAAATTCGAAATTTCCTGAAATATAGCGTGAAATCCCTGTACCCGAATTTCATCATTAAAATTCTATATAAAGGAGGCCGGGACAATGGGGTTGAAAGTAGAAAGGTATCTGATTTAGAAGATTTGCCGAATTTAAACCCAGGTTTAATCTAGTATATAAAACCTTAGCGCTTATATTATAGGTATAATTTAAACTATTTCAAGTATATTACTTCTTTTAAATATCATTCAGTTAGGACCGGAATAAAGATTTTACGTTATGGGTAAAAAGTTGGTTGTTTTTTTAACAAGAGGTGGGAAACCTGGCGCCAAAATTTGCGAGCTTATCCGCTATTTACTTCCTATCGATACTTATTTGCCTCATATTTTATTCAACCGTAATAAGTATCGAGTAAAATTAGATTACAGCCTAGAAGATCCAGGAAACCTATTAAGAAAAAATGGCGGTATTTTTGGTCAAGCTTAATATTACAGTGGTTCTATTAATGTATACCGTTAATTTACATAATGTAGTACTTACAAACGTCTTGAAGCCTCAGAACAAACCCATAACCTTTATATCGAAGATGTATGTATTAGGTTATGAACTTTAGAATCCTTTCATAACCATATGTCTATTATAATAAACTATGTATCTGTACCGAATATAACGGCATCCATTGAAACTTTATTCGAATTCGTTGGCAAAATTGATAATATGATATTAATTAAGGTTTGAATACCAGGCTTCAAAGGTTAAGGAAGCGTCTTCCTTAATTTACCCGCCTGTAGAAGGGTTGAAAAACGTAGGAAGAAATCGTAAGACAAATAAAATGTACCATAAAAAGTTAAAAAACTTATCGTTAAGTTTAAGTAAACGTGAAAGCGTTTTGACCGGTTTAATCCGGCGACATAACAAGTTGAAGCTTCTGAGGTTAATAGGAAAGTTTTGTATTATATTTATTTAAAACTGTATAAAACCACAGGGCATTATAATAGCACAAAAAGCTTTTTGTTTATATAATAAACTCTGCCTTAATACGTTATATAAAAGGGTAACCGGAATCAAGGGTTATTATTCGAATGGCAAAACGAAGCCGTTATTATTCAAAAGCGACTTTATAGGAGGGTAGACTGAAGTTTCTAAAGTTAATAACGTTAATCGATTTCCTGTATAACGGAGTAACCTCCCTTATTGTAGCGACTAACGGGGCCTTAACCTCTTTTTAAATCCTTTTTATGTATAACCTAAGTATTAACTCTCGGAATAATATATGAGTATAGGAACAACTGCAGAGGTAGCGGCTATGCGTAAAAGATGTAGTAAGGGCTCGTATCTCGTACACGAAAGTTCTTTATAATAACAGGAGACTTTTAAAGCCCTCGTTACATGTTTTCCAACGTATAACCCTTCTAATAGAGAACGATTGAAACAAAACCTTGGCCACTGTATATCAAAAAACTTAATATTAGGGAAAAGGTTTATGACCTAATAAATCGGTTTTATAGCGAAAGAAACGAGAAGGTTTCCTCATTTCTTAATATCGGTTAGACTTTGGCAGCTAATAAAATATAAATATTTTAGTTTCTTTAACGAAAAAACGAATCTATTATGAGTCGCTCATATATTTGCCTTCTGTAATTCAACATCAAACCCTTAAATATTTTGCTTGAATAAATTCTAGTTTGTTATAAAAAGAACGTTGTCGATGTAAATGAAAACGCAGCTACAATAGTGTGTGGCGAAATTTGACTTATAAATTATTGAGTAGATTGAAGGAATAAAATAGTTATATAAGGTACCTTAATTAAGGTCGGAAAACCCAGTGGTTGCCGATTAGTATCGAACCCTTATTACCCAATGAGTTAAAAAGATTTTAAAAAGGGTAAGTAAACTATGATAAAACCTTAGGCATTTGATCTTTCGAATTAGGCGATGGTGGAATAAGGTATCGAATACCCTTTAGACGTTTCGAGATAATATTGATATGATTTTATTGTTAGTGAAGGCGAATTCAATATCATAGTTAAAAAATATAACGATATTTGGGCAAATCATTTAAATGAACACCTTTTATATAAGGTGATAATAAGGCTTCTGATGACAAAAAAACTAAGATATCCACCGGATCATAATACGCTTTATCCCTTTAAATCACACTGTGATTAAAGAGATCGGCTTTAATAAACGTAGTTATGATAAGTCTCAATCGCCCAAATTTAGTATTATAAAAACTTTCGATTGTCGTTACATTTGTTGGAATACCCCTAAGCGTAGGTATTCATTGTAAAAAACGAAAAATGACCCTGAAATAAAGGCTTAATGAGCCTTAAATAGGCGTATTATTATAACTTTAGATAAAGAAGACGTATTACGAATAACGATGGTATTAAATCGGATTTTTGTTGTTGAAAATATCGGATCCTCACGAGACAATATACTCAGAACCATCCGAATTATTCAAAGTGTTGTCGTGGATATCGTTGGTAATTTAAAACGTGTTAAAATTATCTTTTCGAAGAATTTAACCTTCTTAATTAACGTTAAAAACAAAGTGTTCCCTTACTTTGAGTGAAGGGGCCCGTAGTAGTAATGGAAACTTATATTAGAAAATTATGCCATATACAATTTCGAAGTGGATGGCTTAGTGATACTTATTCTTTTATAAGCCGATACATGTCCGTTATACTTAAAATAAAAAATTCCTACGTTTTATAAACCTTGACATATATAGCTGAGCCTTGATAACTTTTTTTATGTAATAACGAAGCCAATTCAATTTAGGGGTTTATTGTTTCGCAGGCTTAACTTACATTATAACGGGATTTAAACCGCGTATAAGGTGTTAAAGTATAATTAAGTAATAGCCTCCGCCTATTTGTATACCATAACTTCGTCCTCAATAGCAGAGAAGCATAACAAAAAAGTTATTCTTATGGCAATTAGATTTTTAAACCTCAGTAAATTAGTTTTCGGTATGGTAATCCGCGGAATCGAAGGGGAGTATGACCCGCGCTCCAGGAAACTCGTTAATAAAACCTTATAATTAGACTCATTAATGAACATGAGTCGGATTATTGTAATATCCCTGGCGATATTAGTAAAATTAAGGTCGAGAACATATCCCAAACGATACGTAAAAACTTTCACGTCGTAATTAAAGTATATATTAATTAAAGAGGCACAAATATTTAAAGCATGACCTCTGCTTACATTACTTAAAGTCAGCTTCATCCAGTTATATACGAGGTCAAAGTTCCTGCCGTTGATATTTTAAAATGCGGGCAATTATTTTATAAATTTTAGTTAAAATTTCATTTATAAACCCATCCCTGTATATATCAATAATATTAATCCCGTTAAAGCGTAATAAAGAAAATTTTCTTTCTGAATATGTCTTGAAATATAGAGTAGTAAAGGAAGCTCCTTTTCGAACATATGTAAATACCCAAGGCCGAGTTGTTGAAATTGATTCGCATTGACCTTCCCATGTAAAGGCGAAACCCCTCTAGTTTCAAACTAGTAAAAATAAATCGTATACCGGGTAATATTGTATAAAGTTCTGACCGTTATACTTTCTGCCGTATTATGGTTACTATATATTAATATTCTCAACACCTTCATCCGTACAGTTTATAAGTAAAGCCCTATGTTCGATATTAGTTTTACTTACATTTAAATAGATAATCGTGAGTTTCGTACTTTATTTCGGCGTTTATTAACGCCTAATCTTCTTTGTTATGTATACAACTAGTATATTTAATATTCTGAAACATTGAAGTTATTTAAACCCGAACGAGTAGTAAGGCTATTATCCGATATATTTTCTATTTCGTCAAACTCGTCGGGTTTACTTATATTCAGATAGCATGAGGTAACGGCGAAAATAGGGATACAGACGCGAACTAAACGGAATTTAATATTATAAGACTGTTGAAATATACAATAGGTACAGTCAAACAGTACACAACTTAACACTAGGGCTATCAGGGCCAACAGGACCAGTCAGTACTTGGTGTAAACTTCAAGTACTAAATTCCTCAACATTAAAAGATGAGGAATTCACTGGAGTTGAAGATATTTCCACCAGAACTAGTGTTTTACTAGTGCAAGTACTAGTATTTACTAGTATAAAGAATTAGCATAGATATGTTGCCTGAGCTAGTATTTACTAGTACGGAGGAACTAGTATTTACTAGTATACACTAGTATGGACTCGTAAAGGAGTTTCCATCCAGATCAAGATTCTTATAAGGATATACTTGACTATATATCAAGTTTTCTATGAGGATTCTAAAATACCTAAATCTATAAGCCTATATAATATCTTTTTGTGTAGTACCTTTAACATACTATTAGTACGATTTTATATTACTTCTTATTCAATAAGTTACTTCCTTTAACATAAATCAAAATATCTACTTTTTTGGATTATCTGATACTTTTGAGGATTTCCTTTTAGCATCCCCAAAACGTGGCTTGTTTTCCCTACTAGGGCTATCTTACGGTAGTACTAGTGATGATGGTCCTTATTTATAGAGGATTGTTATTGTTTCCGGTACTTTCGCTTCAGTTGAATCACCATCCTTTCGTTTCCTACGTTCTAGGGTTACTCCCATTGTTTCAGGAGCATTTGACTTTAAAGCTCAGTTAAAAAAGGGAAGAAAAGAAGCTTGTAATACCTGTAGGGCTAGAGTTGAGTAAGACATTTTAGTTATTAATGCTAATGATCTTGTTAATGAGGAAAGAGAATCTAGAGCTAGAATTACTAGTTTTTTTATAATTAGTACGTCTTAAGTTATAAGTCTATTTATACGAAAAGCTATTAACTGAGTTCTGGGAACGCCTTAGAAAATCAGAATAAACCAAATCGATAGGCACTATTATACAAGTAAAGAGGGAGGAGAGAAATATTAAAACCCCTTTTTTATCGTTGAAGAAAGGAAACAAATCACAAAACCTAAGTTTATAATTACTAAAAGACTTTGAAAAGTTGTCCTCAACAAATATTAAAATTTGGCTAATAGCAATTAAAGACCGTACTGTTAGCAATAACTGTTTTGAAATTTTGAAGAGTATCTTTAAGATTAAGATAAAGATGGTCTTTATTTACAAGGATTACATTCACTTATTTACGCTTATATATTACAGTTTTATAAAAACTTTAAAAACTATGCGTATCTGTACTCAAGCTTATAAGATAATTACTTTTTCTATTACTTTAGACCTTTCAGCTGTTATAGTGTGTATTGAGGATTTGTATAAGGACTCATTGAAGTTTATTGGAATATTTAAAGGCATTAGACCGATCTATTATTAAGAACGTTTTGAAAAAAATCTTTTTCTTCACTTTTTACACTATTTAGCTTTAGATTTCTTTGTGGGAGCGTTTGAAAACACTAGGAGCTTAATCTAATAAGGCCATCAGGTTGAAGATATTAAGTATTTTTTTACTGTTTTTGACCTGTACTAAGCTCTAGTTTCTAGTCTGGATAGTTCGTATGCTAAGTAAATGAAGTAAAGCCATTACTTTATTACTATATAAATTGTAATTAGACTTCTAAAACGAAAACCGGCTTTAATGAGGAAAATAAACATTAAATTCTATCATTTTAAAAATATTGAAGAACAAACCACCTGTTTAACGTAATTAACGTATCAGTTAGGTTAAGAAAAACTGCCTTGTAAGCTCTTACAAGAGCCATTCAGCATATGCTTATTAGGTATTATATTCAAATTTACGGCTATCCAATGTTAGTTAATCTATTATTAAGGAAGGAAAAGCCGACGCTGTCATTATTTACAATGATAAAGTAAAAGCCCTTCGTAACTTGTAGTATTATAACTTTACAGTGCTGCCACAATCAATTGCGCAGTTAATTACGTAAGACTTTATATAGGGTCCTGTATTAGAGAATTTTGGCTAATTAGAGGCCGTATCTTATACTGGTGTATTCATTTTAAGGTATCTACTTTTAACGTTAAGGGACCCACTTTTTATGTCAATCTACTAAAACGACTAATTAGAGGCCGTATTAGATGCAGGTATTGTCGTAACTTAGGACCCATTTTTAGCGTTAAGTCTTGAGTTTCTTTTTCTTTTTTTTACATTAAAATATTGTTTTTTAATTGATAAAATCTAATTTCGAGACTCTATTATAGCTGATTTGAGCCTATTTTTCCAAATTTTCAATAAAGAGAAATAGTTCTTATATTTCGAGATGTAAGACGAAACCTACCCCGAATTAAGAATTAGGGGAGGTGTTGTTTAGTCTATTAATAAAGGAATAATTTAAATATTGGGTAAGTTTGAAAAACTTATAGTTTTAATACTCTTACTTTCTATGACTGTTTTTATTACCCTAAGTTTATTATAAACCTGATTATTCTATGAGAGCTTTATAACTTAGGCATTAAAGTTGGATAATTATCGTTAGTAAATTTTAAAACTAAGGAAATAGTTGCTATTATGATTAGCGGTTACACTATCATTTAGGCCTCGTAATAGTTTCATTGTAATACAATTGCTATAGATTTTACTATATCTTTCGATACTTTCCTTTGACATATTAGGTTTGGTTACCCCACCTAAAGTTAGTAGAGGAATTATATTAGTTGTGAGACTGCCCGAAGAAGGACTAGGAAATGGAGCGTTTTGAATTTATTTGTACCCCTTATGAACTTTTTTAAAGTACTCGTTGGCGACTAAGTTTCCAATATAGTACCCTAAAAAAGGAGGGTTTATTTGGACCATTAACAGCTTCCTGAAAAAAATTGTTAGGCCAAGGGGCGAATGTCGTAGGTTGATAGCTTTAGAGGTCAAATATAGTTATAGAGTTTGTGATACAGGTATTATATCTTCTATTAAAGAATTAAAAGCTGTTTTTCGTATATTGAACGAAATAATTAAACGTATAGGGTGTATAATGGTTTTTTGATTTTAGTTAGTGGTAATAAGCATGTGGATTATTTAGTTATGATAATGGTTACAGACTACGTTTTTATTCTTAGGAATTTTGAACTATATACCCCTGATGGAAACGGAATTTTTGAACGTTTTAATAGTGTAGTTTTGGAAAAGATATGGACTTGAATTGTTGCTAGAAAAGTGATACATCACTCTCGACTTTACTTGTTTCAAGTATCCGTTGTTATAACCAATTTAACGGTTAACAATAGGAGCAGGATCTAGTATGCTACGGATTATAATGGTCTTCAGGATAAAATGAAAAGATATAGGGGTTATAGATTCAATGTTTAGTTTGCCTTTACGCCCGTCTTTGCTGTTATCGTTTATATTCCCTTTATATGACGAGCAAAAGGTTAAAAGAATAATTTAACAAGAGAAAGGGGAATCTTCTTTGTGGTGGTTTTCTGATATTACTTAGCCTTGGTATATCTTCAAGGTTTTTTACTAGATTGGCTAGGGAACTCGAAGAGAAAGATTATTAGTACTTTTAGCTTAAAGGTTTTTGAAATAATAATTATGGGTCCTCGTAAAGTAGTTGTGAGGAAAGATAACAAATTTGTCAAGGTTAGTATCCCTTATGATATTTTAACGGCAGTTCCAAATTTTAAGACGAGAAGAAGGATTCTCCAAGAAGTATGGAAAATAGTAAATAGCTTGCCGGAAAGTTTTTTAACAGATTCTGTTGTTGATGAAGACATGGTTTAGTTTGTGTTTTTAGTTGGCAAACTATTTAAATAGCTAAATATAAAGGAAGAATTGGAGGGTTTGGATTTATAATACTAAAAAAAATGCTCTTTACAGTGAAATATAGAGTTTGTTGTCACTTAAGGGTTTTAAGATGATTAAGAGGGATGTTATACGTTATGTCCTGACTGTAAAAGAAGTAACTAAGGTTAAGATTGATTTTAAAAGTTAGATGGAAAGGTATAAGGTTATAATTGTGATTCGAAAATTTGAGAAAAGGTATGATATTAACTATATTGAATCCTTTACTGCTATAGTAAAGTTTTGTACATGAAGGATCCTTATTATACTTATTGTTTTTTACAGATAGGATATCGACCAAATTACCATCCATTCAGTTTTCTTTAATGGGGAACTTAAAAAATCGGTATTAATAGAGATCCCGGATATCATAATAGACTTTTTCTTGGAGTATCCAAATAAAAATATTGTGGATTTTAATCCTATAGTCGATTAAATATTTCAGTTACTTACTTTACTTTACAGGCTTAAATAGTCTTTGAGACAATGGTCAAAAAGACTTAGTAAAGAATTTGATACCTTTAAGTTTAAAAGACTAAGCTTTAATAACATGGTATACATTAATTATCGCTTTTAACTTATTATATGTATGTACGTTTATGGTATTCCAATAATAGGCCCTGAATTAAATGTTATTTGGACCTTTAAGATAGATATTAGAAATCACTTAAAATATAAGGACCTGGGTAGGTAGAGTACTTCCTAGCGGTGCGTATTTTGAGGAATAGGAACGTACGTACAATTATTTTGGTATAAGATGCGTATATCTAACGGGTATTAGATTGAAAGATAGAGGAACTGAGTAGACTTCCAGCCTATATCGTTATTGTAACCGGATTCCTCATTTATACCATGCCATATAAAGATTAAGCTAATATTTTACGGACTAAAAAGTATTAATTAGATGTAGGGGCTTTTGGTTATATAATTTGCCAAACCAAGCCATATATTGCCTTTTTCATGTTATTACTTTCACAGTTTCTTCTATTATCTTTTACATAAAAACATTATACTTGTTATTAATACCTTTAAATACTTTAGATAGTATAAAAATTATAGATTATAAATAGGTGGTAAAGCACTTTGAGTAAGTTTGTATTAAAACGTTGAAGGCTTTAGCCAAGACTACCATTAAGATATATGAAGACTTTATATTAACGGCTGTTGCGATTTTAATTGATAGGGGGATAAGGTTACTGGAAATTTTACCTATGGATAGATAGTTCAGATCTTTAATAGCACGGTTAACTGGGTATCTAAAAAAAGATTCAGAGTATGCCTTTTTCTATGGATGCTGAAAGTGTAGAAGTGATAAGGGATACTTAAAACGCCTTTTAGATGAGGAACTTGTTTACAGACCTACGTGTTCCTATTATCGTTACGATATACTGTGATAATGAAGGAGCTGTTAAGTTGTTTAAGAATCTATAGAATTACTAACAGATTTAGCACATATTCTTTGAAAAATACTTTATAAGTGATGAAGTGGAGCGTGGTATTATATAAATTAAGTGAGGTTTTATTGATAAACAACTGGCTGATAGATTAACAAAGCCATTGTTAAGGGTAAAATACGAAGTAATTATTTAACGGCTTAGCTTAGTTGGTATGAGTTTAGATTGAATGAATGGTTTATGAAGCTTTGTGCTTTAAGTTACTTTATAGTATTGTAGATATAGAATGGTGGAGTAGTTTTGAGGTAAACTTGGAATATTGACGAAAAGGATACTGAAAATATTATCGGTTTAAATTGGACTATACAGGTCTTTTTGATTTTCGAATTAATAAATTTTCCTTTTTCTGCATTAACTTTCCTTTACTTTACTCTTGACCTTTTTTTAAAAAAACTTTTTTTTTGGAGTAGAAGATGCCTTTTAAGAGGTTGTGTTGAAGTATACACTAGGTACAGTTATAAAGTACACAACTTGATAAAAAAGTCAATAGGGCTAATAGGGCTAGTCAGTATTTAGTACATAATTTAAGTACTAAATACCTTAATCTAAAAAGATGAAGAATTTACCGGAGTTGTAGATATATCTACCAGTATTAGTATTTTACTAGTTCGAGTATTAGTATAGACTAGTACGGAAGATTAGTACGGAGATGCTGCCGGAGCTTGTATTTACTAGTATAGAAGAACTAGTATTTAATAGTAAAGGAGTCTCGATCCTAATGGAGACTTCTACAAGGATATACTTGATTATATATCGAGTTGTCCTTCTAGATTATACAATACTTGAATATATAAGCCTATACAGTATCTTCTAGTGTAGTACCTTCAATGGAGGCTCTTATTATATATGGTTTTAATTACGACTGTTAAAATATATTGTGTGCTACTTATGAAGGGCTTAGCAATTATAAAATTAGTTTTCATAATTTTCTAGGCCCTGTGCCCAATCGTATTCGATCTAGGCTTCGTTGCCGATCTACCTGTAAAGCGGGGTTTATGTTGAGCCGATATAAAGGATTCTTTGTACATTTTAGAAACCGTAATTCCTGGAACAAAAAGTGTGGGGTTTCTATTCTTAAAGTCTTATATAACGACTCCTTCTGGGACTGCGATAATCCCGGCCTCCTTCCACAAAATAGGGTTAAAAAAGGGAGGTTACATAACGGCATCAAGTTAATAGAAAAAGTTATATGACCCTTGGCTACGGAAAAAAAATGATTACGGGTCGCGTCACATCCTTACCAAAAAAGTATTATCATATACTAATTTAATAAGGTTCCGTCTCCCTACTATTTTTTTGTTGGACGGGTAATCGTCTCCATACGCCTAAAAACGAAGAAGACGTCCTTTGCTAAGGTTTCCGTCACCTCCTTTATATTATACAGGGTTTTACCGAGAAATTTTATTGTTTTCACCGTTGTTTCTACAGGGAAAAATATTTCATGCCCTTTTATTTAAGGGTCACCAGGAAATTATCGTAAGTAAAGTGAAATGCTCTGTAATATTCATAATATTATAACTTCATTAATTATACCCTAAAAACGTAATCCCTTACCAAGAAAGAGTAGTTAGGGTAACGGACTAGGCGAATGTAACGGGTATTGATACATTATAACAAGCATCCGTCGTCATAAAACTAAAGCCAATACCGCTTATTTACCATCCGAAATACATCGCGAATGTTAAAAAGTCGAAAATAACTAACAAGATTAAGGGGGGAAATAATCCAAATCGTTAAACCCATATAAACTTCATACCCGTATACCAATAGATAAACGTTAATTGACGCGATTCTAACTTAAATAATAATCTCCTCTTCTATCACTTCAGTAATTTCAATTGATATTTTTCAAAAAGGGGTATAAATAATATTAGGGATCCTTTCAATCGCATATATATACTAAGTTTAGGATAATATAACAGAGGTTCGTTTAAATAACTAAAGAAAAATAGGCGTTATTTTCCCGAAAAAGGTTTGTTTTTGTTATCGATATTAACGTAATATATAACAAATCTTATAGAGATCCTATCCACCAACTTAATAACAAACGAATTCAATTACATTCGTTTAACGAATACGTACCGGAAGGAAACCCTTTGACGTCTCGTTTTGAACCTATGAAAACCCTAACAAAAACCCGCAAAACCTCATTTCCCGACGCTTTCTAAAATATAATACATTATACAAAGTAGTGTTTCAAGTAACCGTACACGAAGCCCTAACGACTTTTCATTTACGTAAAGGCTTCTCGCGAAACTACAAAAACCGTCGTTCTATTATAGCTTATTACCGTAACTTATGTGATAATTGGATTCGATATAATAAAGGGTTGAAAACACTTATCTGCTGAAGCCGCCGGTAAAATTAAAGTCATCGTATAAACTAAAAGGAAAAACGTACGAAACGTTTCTCGGGGAGTTTCTGGCGCCTAATCAATTTATGTAAAAGAGGTAGAAAGTGGTTACGTTGGCCTATTTACAAGCACAGTTACAAACCCTCTTATTTATATCCCTATATCCTCATTTACAAAGTCGTTAGTAATATACACCGCGATAAAAAATGCCAACGTTCGGTATTCAATAAAGCCGGGTCCGATGAAACATCTGACAAAGGCATTAATAACCAATTCGTAGGCCCTATAAACGAATTAGGAAATTTGGAAATCGCGCCTCTACGCGTCGAACACCTTATGGAGGAACTCGGTGTTAGAACGTTAATTACGGTACGAAACAAGGTCTTTTTCTGCCAGGGGCTGTCTAATTACCTGGAGCTTGTGCTAAGGCCCCCAAATATTTTTGAAATATCGGGCTGCTTTTGCAGGCGCTTTAAGAGTACGTGAGGTCGGTTTGGCGCCTTTAGCGTTAATCATAGAGGGGGCCATTAAAATTTTTTCGCTGGCAATATTATAGTATTATATGTATA
Source organism: Anisogramma anomala (assembly GCA_038502455.1). Lineage (NCBI taxonomy): Eukaryota > Fungi > Ascomycota > Sordariomycetes > Diaporthales > Gnomoniaceae > Anisogramma > Anisogramma anomala. Next base: position 24,317,549 of record JASMMZ010000002.1, read on the forward strand.
TTTGGTGCCAGTACTAACAAATTCGAGGGCTACCTATGAATGTATCAGGAAGAATGTTGAAATGAGTTTTGTGGATGAGCTTATTATTATTATGGTTATTCACATCAAAAGTTTTTAAATAATCAGAGTAATCGATTAAATAGTCTATAATTAATATTGAAGTACCAGTATTGAACTTTCTATTAACCTCGAAGTATTTTTAAATTGATGACATTTAAATAATTAGGAACAATTATCGACGTATTCAAGTTACGTTCAAAAGATAAAAATGGAATTATATTTGAATTATTAAACATTGATGATATAATTGCTGTGATATCTTTTGGGAAATGATTGACGTTTAGATATTATCGATAATAATGATGTAATTATGTTGAAGGAATCAGTTTTTTGAGGTTAGGGAACGCTAGTTATACTACTAATTAATTAACGTATTTTTCATATATTATTTCTTTCATTGAGAGTTGGAGTTACTTCGTATATGAACGAAGTTTTAAGTTCTTATTTGTAAAAGATAATGCTATGAAATATAAAATAATGGGTAAGTTTTAAAACTTTCGTGAACGTGGTATTCAAATGATTCAATGGCTGTTTTTCATCCTAATCTGAGTCTCATCAAGTCCGTTGGGCGTAATAAAAACAATTCGAAATGAAATTATGATCAAGTTTTTCAAAAATCATTTGCAATATTTTAAGGGATAGAACACGAGAGGTACAAGATATTATTCAGAATTTATACCTAGAGGATTTATTATAGTTAAAGTTACAAAATTGGAAAAATATTATAATCATTGATCAGATGTATATTATATAGTAATAGTCTGATTGAATTAATTTTATAGTGATATTGGAAACATATTATGATGGGTGAAATTTGTATTTTTACAAATATAGTGTACGGATCTAATATCTGATAACGATGTTATTATTTACCCCTATCACTATATTTGTATTTGTTTTGGAACAGAAGTCAATTGCATTATACTCGAATAAGATGTATTAACTGCAAGATAATTGAAGTGAGGTGCTCAATTTAATTTGAAGCAACGGCTAAGTAGTTGAACATACATACTAATATGCATACCAGCAAGTGGTGGGCCTAACTTAAAAAAAAAACGCCAATTTTAATATGATATAACAATTATTCCGACTGGATATTCGAATTGATAATTTTGCAGCGATTAAGGCTTACTAACACTAATTGATGTATATTGGGTGAAGTATATATAATTTGATTAGAAAAATATCAGCTTTCTGGTCGTTATATTTAATTAAATTGTTAAAGTAAAACAAGGACTTTTCCCCAATTACCCAGATATTACGTTGTTGTTTACAATTAGTAGAAGCAAAATTTAATAGGTGCGTTACTATTTACATATATCGAGAAGTGGTAACGATATCGTTCAACTACATGAATAGTTTTATTAAACCTGTTTTGAAACATAATCGTTAAGATTAACCGAAAAGTCGTTCGTTAAGCTAAGAATAGGTTACTGAAGTTATTAAGATACAAAAGTTAATTAACAGCTCAATCGCTACTGAAGGCCGCTAGATTTAAAATCTGTTAAGAGATTAACAACTTTTTCAATATAACTTAAACGATATGATGGCTAAAAAAAAATATTAAAAACTTGTTCAAAATCCCTAAGCCTATTAATCTCAAATATTTGAACGATATACCATGATATCAAATATTGATATATGAGTTAATAGAGAAATTTGTAACAAACTACATCGGAAAATATATTCTAGAATTTGACTTTAATAAGCAAGTTTTGGTTCCTTAACGTTTACCTTCTCCATTATAAATATTTCGGTAATTGATTGTTGGTTGTATGGTCGCAAACTAAGAAAGAAAATAAAGTAAGGTTGAAGATTGATTTTTGTAAGCATGACATTTTCGTTCCTGACAAGCGAAGTTTCTTTACCGATTTCTTTACCATTACATAGGTAAAAAGATAATTTGAAACATATAAATGAATATAAGGGTACTAGGATCGCGAGCGACGGTGTTTTCCAACTACTCTATACCTAATTGTAAGGTTTTGTTTAAGATCTAGTCTAAATAAGTTCTTTAAACTTTACTAACGCAGTTCCTAACGCGTTAATACCTCAAAAAATAAAGAAGAGGCTTTCATTAACTTAGATGTAGCGAATTCTTAAGTTCAATAATCGGTAGAAAATGAATTTTGGTAGTCTCTCTAAAGAAATTCTCAATATAAGTCAGAACCCTAGTAAGTTTATCAAGGAAATCTTTCACAATAAGCTTTTCGGTATATTCAAATGAAATGAAGTTGTTAATATCAATACCAATACATTTTCCAGAGAATTAGAGAAATTATATTCAAATTTACGATGGGTATAACTATTGGCTTTTCACCATTAAATTTTCAGTTAAGTAACTATCCTATCCATTGACACTTTCGATCTAAAAAATTAAATAAGTTTCAGAATTGGTATGCAATTTTCCCCCTTGAGATATTTGAATGGTGGATTCGGATTGCGTAGCGATGAGTATTTTTGTAAAGATCTAGGGTGATAAGAAAAAAAAAGTTGAGCTTTATTACTTTCTAGTTATAGAATTGAGACAATTTGCTAATATTTACTATAAAATGAGAAATAATTTAATAGTTTTTTACTCTTTGATTCCTATTATCCTTATCGGATTAGCTAATTATTATTATCTCTTTTACTTGACTAATTCTATATCGTTTCTCGAAATTGACGTCTGTTTTAAAAGTTATTTCAAATGAAATATTAACTTTACCTATCATTATATAGATTCTAATAGTATTGAGTGATTATATTTGCTGTAGTATCAAAAAAAAAAAAAAAATCGGAAAAAAAGATTGACTTCCTTGTCTTTATGATTTATAAGTTAATATTTGGTTAACAGGTTGTAGAAATGTCCACATTATAGAAAGTATATTGTGCTAATAAGTTCACTAGGATATTACGTTTTATCATGTCCCGACTTCATCTGTAAGAGCCTTTTTCGGTTAATTAAGCTTTTTGAGCTATTGTAATAGTATGGATGCTAAATTTAGTTGTTATATCTCCCTTGATATACAATGTTGTTGATTAGTAAAAACATTATAACCTCTTACTTGTTTATTATATAAATCATTCATTTGGTATACCTATATAACTAGGGTGATAAATATACGTAGATTTGATGTATGACTAGTAGCCCATATAGGGATAATATCCCAAGTTCATTTCCAATTAGTTTCGTGAGTTTCATTAAAATAATGTGAAAAAGTTCTGAATTTATAGCAAGTTAAGATGTTTGTTAATACGATAATAAATCGTTCAACGTCAATCGAAGTCGTTAATGTGTTATATTTGATATCTATCTATATTCAACTGGGAATATCTTCAATGCGTTACAAAATTAAAGGTACAAAAGTAGAAGATACGGAAGGGAAATCTAGAACAATTGGATGGTATAAAGATGTCTGGTTTAGAGTGTCACGGTTATCAGTCGGTTACAATTTTTATATCGTTCAATATATGAAGACATATATTATTATTAAAATGATAAAGACACTAAGTTCATTCATTTGTTTATTCTTTTTAATTTTACGCTTAATATTTTTAAGTAATGATGCCTGATATCGAGGTAACACTTTAATTCAAAGGAGATTATTTTTCATGCGTTATATTATGAAGGGAACTTAATATTACAACGAATATTCATTCTTAAAAATAAGGTAAAGTTAAAGTTTGATTTGGTTTTGTACAATATGTTTCTTTACTTAGGTACACAATTATAGTTATAATTGTCGAACCTTATGTTTTCCACATTTTGGAATCCTCAACTCCCATTTTTCTTTTCGTGAAGCACATAAAGAATCTTATTTCAATATTAACGTTTAAGTGAAAGAATTAGGTAAAGGTAGTGGTTAAAGGTTTTCATTTAATTCAAAACTAGAATATTTATTGTTTCACCTTTCAAAGCTTGAGGTTAAGGTATTGAATTTGATAAAGTCGAAATTTCGTTGATTAAATCGAAGGATTAAATACCTAGAGGTTAATAGGTTAAATATGGTCATTGAAGTTATTAGCTATAAGTATATATAATTTTTCATAGAAAAAGAAATATCAAAACACCGTTATTTAAATTCAATGTATTTATAAACACCTTTTGGATTTAATTTTACTTTTATAGAAAACAAAGACTTGAATTTTAATATTCTTGTTCTCGTATTTTAATTCAATAATAAGTCAGTATTTTACGTTATCGACTTGGTAACGACGCTTTAACGCGTTCAATTTTTTGAAATAATTACAGCGAAGGAAATATAGGAAATATTGAATATGTTGTTGATTAACGCCTATATATAACCTCTAAATGTGCTAGTTTTTGATGTTGCTACCAATTTAGCTGCGGAGAATTTTCAAGTTGATATCAAATAGATAATGATTTAGGGTAAATAGGTACCCGCTAGAGCTTAATGGAGCATTGGAAAGGTTAAAATAGCACACGCGATTTTGCGTAGAGTTTATGATATCTTAACATTGGAAATCGGCAATTTTACAAATTTAGAAGCAAGAATATAAATAGTAATAAAGACTTCAATAATACTATCAATCTTAACGGTTAATCATCAACTTTATTGGTCTTTAGCGTGTACCTACATATAACAAATAAAACACTTTATTATCAAACACTTACAAAAGGGTCATGATGCATAGCAAAGTTTTAAAGGAGTTGAGGAAGAAATTAGTCAGGTGCTAGATTAACGATTTTTTCAATTCCAGAAACAGACTGTTTTTTTTTAATCAGCGGGCAGTGTCAGCTGGAAAGTTTCACATTAGCTGCTAAAAAATAATCCTGTTAACACCGGCGGAATGGATTATTACGCGAGGCCGCCGGAGCCTATATGGTTTGTCGAGGCTCCTCGCTATCACTCTAGTTAAAACCTTAGGGTACCCTATAGTTTAGAAGCCCGAAGATGTGTAAACTGTATCCATAGTCAGGCTATGAAACGCAGTCATCTTATTCCCTGCCCGGCGTGTGTTCGCGCTATGGATATGAATATATAGGTTTATTAAGTAAAAATGGCCCCATAAACAAAAGATATAAGATAGAAACCGGTGTAAAAGTTGCAAATAAAATACGTATATAGTGGTGCATGGTGTGGTAAGGTGTATTATAATTGTTGTTTATATAATTTTGAACGTGTAAGATAGCTTGTGCATTGCATTTTGAAGACAAATAAAAGTTACACATAATTAATATAACCTTTAACCTTAAACCTTCCTTTATATGATAGCAGAACGTGATTTAAAATAATAAATACCTTTATATATTTTTGTAGCTTCACATTTTTTAACTGAGATACCTATATTAATAAAAACAATGGAGTTATTATATACACACCAAGATATTTATACGAGTGTTCGATGCGTTCGAACTCGTATACGAAAACCCCTGGTTTTTGAATGGGTAAAACGTATCCCCAACAACCCCCCCCCCCCCAATATCCTTTGCCATTTCTTCTCTACCCTCCCCAAACCGTATAATTCCCATTTACCTTATTAATAATAATTGGAGGCAATCTTGTATGAGTTACGTATGGCTTCTGTATGTAGGGATCAATGACAGGGCTTGCATTTGTAGGGAGAAACCGAACGTCAAATACGTTCACTATACGTATTCGGGCCTTAATATTCTCGGTAAATTTTAGATAAAGGGATCCAGTGCTGACAAGTGGTAGTTATCAAGCGTAAAGGCGGGTGTATCTACGTTGTTACCAGCATCACCAGGCAGTTGGCTGCCTATCGCGCCGTCATCGCGATGAAGGCGCTCTTCGGGCGTTTAACCATCTTGCGACGGCCCCTCCGCATCGCCGTTAAGGAATTAGAGGGTGCCGCAGCCCAGGCCGCAGCCGCGGCCTTGTTGGCGCGGCGTGGTACCGCCACTGGCAGAGCCGGAGCCAGCTAAGACGGTGACGACGACGATGCTAGAAGTGGTGGAGACAGGGGCTTCATCTATAACTGGCTCGCATAGAGAATAGACAGTTAGTAACAAAGGTGTTATTTTTGTCGTTATGAAGTACAGGTTTCATTTGGAGGAGACTAAGCAGATAGAATAAACCTTGTAATATTTCAAGTGTTAGTAATTGAAACATAGTGTTTAAAACTGCCAACGGTTTTTCTATTTTCCTCATTACATAGATTGAAGCGTATCAAGAATCTCTGAAGATAAAAATACTAAAATTAAAGACCCTGAAACTGGACAGATAAAACAATATATTTTGGTTTTATTTAATTTGAAAAAGCATATAATGTGGCAGTGATACGGAAAACTGTTCAAAAGACGAATATAGAAACAAAAAAAGAAAAAAAAGGTTACAGAGCTAAACAAACATACATTTGAATATATGTATTGTAAAACGGGAAATTTGATAACTGATAATCCGTTAAACTACATGTTAAAAGCGTGATAAATATACTAGGCAAGTTATTTAAAGAAAGTAACCGAGTTGAGATTATATTTCCTTACGTGTAGCGTGATTAAACTAATTTTATTAGTATAGTTGGAAGGCGAAACGTATTCCTTTTTCAGTTAAAGATAGTTCATATAATTAATATCAAAAAATGAATCAATCGTACGAAAATTTAAAGTTAATCGTTTCACTAGATGATTATAAGGATCAAGATCACATTATTATTTAATCGCCTATGATGCAAAATACCAGTAATCGTTTAATTGTTGCAACAATTATTAGTTTAATTAGTAGCGTATTCAGCGACTAGATTTTAAATTGCTTCGGTATTCAGTAAATGTATAATTAATTCACTGCCAATATTTGGAGGATTATGTTATCAGAGTTTATAAAAGAGTTTCAGCATAATTTTCCTACTGAAACATTTGTAAGTTGGGTAAAGATTCTTTACGTATTGGTTGATATAGGTGTTGATTCGTATAGGAAGTACTGAATATACTTGAAAACTAAGTTAAATATGATACCATTAATGTTTAATCCGTGTTTGATGATTATGAGCAGTAAAAACTTTGGTATGATTGATATACAAACTAATGATACTCTTTTTTTAGGTACCATGAACTTTTTTGTAAGGAAGCAACACGTAATTCAAGATTTAGGTCTTTGAAAGTGTAAGCTGATTGAAACATTTATTAAAGGAACGTAATTAGATTTTAACGAATCGTCAATCTGTATTTATGGTATTGATGATGATTGCGATATATAATTATCTATATATTGAAAGTAACAGGTTATTAGTTTGGCGAAGTTCGATAAAATCAACAACGTAAAATTACCACTTCATTTAAAATAAAAGGTTCAAGTAGATTATATAGTAATGTTTTTTCAACCTGAGGTATCAAACGATTCATTAGTTATGGTATAAATTCAAAATTCGTAGGCTGAAGATTTTGACAGGTTCAATGATCGTATTTTCTATTCAATAATCAATTTGGATCAATGTATTACTACGATGTTAATGTATTTAACTACGGTAAAGTTAACAATATTTACGAACGGGCTTTTTAGTAAAAATATTAACTTAACCTTTTGAATTGATTTTTTATAATATTCATTAACGAAGATAAATTCTTTAAGCAGTTTATTCTTATTGGTGGCCTCTTTTACTTGATTTTCACGAAATATAATCGTATAACACGAAGCGTATGTAAATTTGAAGTTTACGATAAAATTGTAAGATTTGATATCAATATAGTAATCGATGGTATAATTAATATCATTATGAAATAAATTGGATTAGGTTTTGTTTTCATATTTTTTTGTAATATGTCCTCAATCCTTTATAAATTCCTATTTAAATTCGAAAAGAGTAATGAAAAGAATTTAATAATAAATATAATGGCGTTCAGAAAAGCAAACGCAATACAAAATTCAATAAATTGAGATGAATGAACAGTGAGGATAATTTCGCCAGAGTTATGAAAAAAGCTACAATTAATACCGCTTCGAAAGGATTTGTAGATAGAAATACATTGATTATTAGTATCGAGGGATATAAAACCCAGTTCGCGTGTGATTTAAACGTATATAAATTCTTTGGAATATTAGAATATTATCAGAATGATCATATTTATAGGAAGTGATGGTAGGCCTTAGACGTTGCAACATTGTCGATTCGATTGGTCTTTGAAGTAACAGTAGTATTGCAGTAGTCAGATGGTGGATGTATTGTTCTAGGTTTGGCAGACCGCTAGCCGGTCTGCACTGTAATTTGTATAGTTAATTGCTTGTCCCGTACCCTAGTGTGAAGTGCAGCGTACTGCACTCATCTTATACACAATGCGGTAAGTCCGCATAAAGCAATACACTTGTATTACAGTTAACTTTACTGACAGTAAAGTTAACCTATTTCACTGCATGCAATACTATTTCAACACTAGCGGCTTTTTAGTTTGTGCGTATACGCCAGTGTAGCTGACTAATCTTTTTTGGTTACCACTGAATTACCTCTTTATACACTAGCCAGACCCCTATTAATTCCAGTCGACTTTCATACTGCATTACACCCAATTGCATGCAAATTAACCCTATTTAACTTCAATTGCTTCGTTTCCCCGAGTTCTGAGTTCCTTAACTCCTACAAAAATTTCTTTCACTATAAATCTTTACAAGTCTCCACTTTAACCGTGCCATTTAAATAAGCTATTATCAATCCCCTGACAATCTTTCAGTTTGGAAGCACATCTTCATTCTCCGTTACGTGATCCGGACTATCTGGGAATTCTATTAACGTAGCCCTCGATTCGTATGGTTAGCCTGTTACTATCCACAAACCTTTCCAAGGCTTTGTTTGGTAATGCTTTCGTTATAGCGTTAGCGGGGTTATATTTGCCATCGATTTATCGTAATTCCTTAATCTCTCTTCCTTTGCAGGCTTTATGGAGTACCATTACGTCAATTATTAAGCGCTTTTCACTAGTGGTTCCGAGTTTTAAAGGTATTTGAAAAGGCTTTTTAAGTTGGTATAAATTACTATTGGGATAAGACGAATCCGTAGCTGCCCGATAATGTAGTTAAGGATCTTCCACAGCGCTATATCTACATCGAAACCCGTTATTATACTATGGACTTCCGATGTCAGCACGTTTCGTATAATCTTTTCACACTTAACGAAGGTCTAGTAAATTAGATTACTGATAATTTTTAACTAATCTTACCGCTTATTTTCGTTAACGAGGGTTATGAGAAAGCCGATTTGTAAAGATAAATCGGTGTTATTTGTAAGAGAACCGTTCGTAAAGATTATTAACTTGGCCTTTAAAAGGTTTATTGGCACCATATTGATTTCGCGGTCTAGGTTCCGCATTTTTCACTCCAACCTCTTATGTAATCAATGAAAATCTTTATTCGTTGGTATTTGTATTTGTATCGTAATAGAGAAATCGTAGGAGGTTTCCGGTTAACATAAGGTGGTAATATAGCTATCTCGTATATACTATTTTCAATACCGTTAAAATTTAGCCTTATTAGTCTTGTCGATTGTAATGAAAACAACGCCGTAACCCTTTTGGCACAAATTTAAACCGGTATTAATACTAAATATACGAATTGACGATTAATTAAAGTTAAATTAATTATTTTCTATTAACGTCGTTACCGGATTGTAATTGTAGAACTTAAAGTCCTCAATCGTTTGTTATTTTAATATTATAAAGCTAGCCATTCATATGAAAGAGGTATTATTAGTTTATATACCCATTATACCGAAGTCTTTCTTTTACGTTACTAATAAGTAAGAATCGTATATTAATGAATTTATAGCTAAACGGGATTTAAAATACGACTAATAAGTTAGGAACTAGTAAACACTTATTTTAGCTAACCTATACAATGGTTTAACACACTGTATTACCGTTTCTAAAGGGTAAAAGACACGTAGCTTTTATGGAAGTTGTAACAATATAATCTTTTGCAAATTCGTTGCTAACTATATATAAGCTTATGTAATATTACGGCTATTAAATGTAAACTTGCCTTTAATCTTGGTTGGTAAACTTATTGTTAAGGTAACTATTAATCGTTATTTAATTTTCTAACTCGTTAACAACTATGTAAGGATTCAATCCTTACCTTTATCGTTGTATCCTCAAGTCATTAGTCGTAACTTTCCGTACGACCTCCCCGTGGTCTTACCCTTAACCTCGTGGATAATCCTCGACTTGAAAATAATAATATTTAGGTTTTAAAGGTTAAAGTCAGTTTTCGACCTAAATTATATAACTCCTCGAATTAGTAGGCCGTTAATCTCAACCTTATTGCTTTCTTTAAAGGGTTTTCCGAAAGTCTTAATAATCCCTTATACTTTAAACTTCATTGCCAGGTCTTCATTATCCTTTTTTTTCCTGTTTACCTAAGCAGTATTATAGATGCGACCCGGTGTGTATTTCTCTTCTTTAACGTTTCTATTTTTCTTTTGGGGTCGCTCTCACTGGCAGCGTTTTATCGGCTTTTCAACAACGGGTGGAGGAGGTTCGTATTGGCTCGGTCCCTTTGCTTAGGAGGCTTGCGGGTCTTTATTTTCAGTACCCCTGATGTAAGGCTTGACCGAGGGTGGAGATTTACTCGTCAGGCGTAGGTACGCTCTAAAGACTAGGAGTGTTGGCATTAAGACGTCAGGGTTCACGATGTTATTAAGGCCTTTCACTGCAATCTGTAGGCGTGTCTCCAGATCCGTAAAGCTTCCAATCTCCAACGTGAGGATATTGTACGTTCGGCGAAGTAGGGCGTATGCCTTCTCAACCTTCCCAATGCTTTAGTGAGCTTCCACAAGTACCTGTTTGTACTGGATACCTATTATCTTAGCATTCTTTTAGAACTCTACCGTCATAAAGTTGGTATTAACATCGTGAACGACAACGTTAAGTGGACTTAGGTACGTGTTAATCTATAGCATTTTTAACGTTTTCTACGTATTTTTTGCCGAAAAGGATTTCAGAAACTTAGCTCCGTAAAAAGAGGTTACGAAGTCAACGATGTGAAAAACAGGATTGTTATCTAAATAAAACATATTAATCAAGATCTCATAATTAAAATTCTTATCGTTTTCAGTATAAGCTTAAATCTCCGGTGAGCTTAGGTATACATTTGGCAATATTAACAAAGTCTTTTAATGGCTTTTAGGGTAAATTATTCCACATCGTTATACCCAACAGACTTTCAAACTTTGTATAGTTTATTAATAGTTAGTTGGTTAAAACTCCGGTATAATTAACGTATCTCCAGCTTTATTAGGTTTAATATCACTGCTTCCAGACTTTGAAAATGAAACTATAAGTGCCCCTACTTAAAATCGAGTAGAAAACTTTAGTCTTTTTTATCCAAATCGTTTAAATTAACGTCCAAGTTAACGCTAAGAGTCTTTATATTCTTTAAACAAAGTAGGAAAGGAGTAGGGGACTTAAGGATATGAAACGCTATTACTTTTACAATAATTAAATTACCGTTATCCCTAATAACAATAGTTATTCGCCTAAGACAATGTCAACTTTAGTTTTTCCCAAATCCTAACGATTAATCTGAGTAGCTGTAGTGCTTTTCCTCTGTAATGTTACGTACTACGAATAGCCTTCTGTTAAGTAACTTATTATCCTTATATCTGATATAATACCCTAAAACGTATGATTTACGCAATGATCGCAAAGGTTAAACATATGTAAGGAATCAGGGGTATAGTTAGAGCAAAAGTAAGGGTTTTTATTATCCAAATGGTATAAAAAGGCATAATCGACAAATTATTAGACTTCTGTATTAAAATAAGTATTTTAATACCACTTAATTTACTTAGGGGTATTGCTATTAATAGGCTTATCCCCTTCGAATTTTATGGCCTGGTTTAAGTATTCCTATTAAAAGTGGTAGGGTATTGAATGTAATACATTACTTTTTTGTTATTTCGTTCGTTATGGCGGTGCCGAGTTTACTAGTTATTAATTTTTCCACAAATCCAATATATTTTACCACTATTACAACGATAGTGCTGGCGGTCAATAGATTCACCTGTATCTTATTAACCCTAATGTGGGTGCTTCTTTTAATTTGTGACCAAGGTCGATAGGCTCAACCTTAGGTGTTTTAAGCGTTTGTACTTGCGGTTAATGTAATTAATTACCGTAGAGTCTTTTTTATTTACGTTCAATAAGTTTCCAGTTAAGGGGTATATACCAAAAGAATTTGGTTTACGTGCCATTACGGTAGTAAGTAAGGAATGTAACTGGTTAAAAAAGCCTTCGTAAATAGTATTTAAGCGTTATAAGGTATATTCGAACTCGCTAATACCTGTGATTACTACCTGTACCTGTTCGAGAAGTGTAGCTTCGCCAACATAGGCCCTTCCTTTTACTTTTTAACACATTATTAACTTTTGAGGCATTTAATTTAAAATATCTATTAGTAGTTCCTTCTTTTTTTCTTTACTATTATTATAGTTTACCTTATGGTAGTTTAATTTGTATAATATTACGCGAGGTGAACGTCATATTCAAAGTGAACCTTTATACCATTATAGATTTTTCGAAACGTGGTAGCGCTCGTTAAAAAGGTTAAGTAATAGTTTTTCACGTAACCTGTAAGGATTTCGGAAAATAGTAGGTAGAAACCAGAAGGTAGGATATCTATTTATTTGCAAATATTTAGGAAAAATATTATCTTAATATTGAAAAGGTTATAAGACTTTTTGGCATACCTTTTTATATCATTTAAAATTTATAACGAAGTTCGTTATAAATTTGTAATTAATATTAACTATTTTGATAGTTTTTCAAAAGTTCCGGATAGTTATCTTTATTTCAAATAGAATTTCCTCATAATTTAAGCTTTAGGGTTTTCCAAGTACGGTATTTGGGGTAATTACTAGTCGCCTAACCCGAAGGTCAAAATCTTGTGGTAGGACCTGTGGTAGGTTCACGCGCGTAGGCGAATTGAAAGGCAAAAAGTTTTTAAGGTGTTTAATAATTGTAGTGTTAAAGGTCGATGGGTATTTAAGGATTTTAGGAGGCTTAACGATCTTATTTAATTAACTGGTGTAAAGCGTTAACGTTAATACCTTTGGCCGCATTGGCAGCCTTCGCTTCGCATATTCTTCCGTCGTTAAAGGCTCACTCCTTATTGTTATGTAGTGGTATTGAATTTCCGAGAAGGTTAATAAATTTCTTATTGCTAACGTGTAAAAAGTCTTAACTTAGTTAATAGTAGGTTGTGAGTCCTTTAAAACGTTTATATGGGTGTTGAAATTCCTGAACTCCATTTCCCCCTCTTAAATACCCTAAGGATTAGGATTTTAAAGGTAGTTTTTCTATTGAGCCATTTTAAAAAAAGGTTTCGCTGATTTCACAGGTGTTTTATTAGAAATGTAAATACCACGACGGATAGCCTCCTTTTTCAATTTAACCTTAACCGCACACTGGATTATCTTTTATATATCAGGAGTCTAGTGGTTAAAGAACTCGCGAAAGTCTTAGAAAACGTGGGCGCCGCAACCAAACTTTTCCCCAGCGTTAGTTTCGAGGATGTACTAGCTGACGTAGTTGGTTAGGTAAGCTTTATTAAAGGTCTCGTTAACATCTATGGTCTAGAGTTGTTCGTCGTCAAACTTAGTAGAAATAGTTTCGAACGCTTTAATTGTTTTTTTCTAATGCGGCTGGTAATAACCGTAAACTAAGCGTTGGGGGCAGACATCTTAATAGGCGTGTAGGTCGAAAAACTTAGTAATCTTGGGCGTAGAGACTTGGTGTTTTAGCGTAGAGTCGCGTGGGAACTTGACGACTTGGCGAAAGATCGCGTAACGTGGCTTTCTTACCGTGGCTTCGTGTTTTCGTTTAGAGTAGCGAACTTGACGATTGAGGTAGCGTAGGGAGTGAAAAAAGTAAAGTAGGGTAAAGGTTTGGTATAGAGGGTAATATCGGAGGTCGTTTGTTGGCGTAGATTAAAGGTGAAAGATGGTGGTAAAAGGCGAAAGTTGTTTATTGTAGTCCGTGGGACTTAGTCTTTTTTCTGCAGTAGTAGTACCCATAGTGGTACTAACTTAGCCGTTTGCTAACTTGTCGTTTAAAACTTTTGATAGTTAATCTCAACGTCTTTAATAAAAATTAATAAAGATTTCTTGGTATTTTCGATAGCGATACCGTCGCTAACTTTTAGATTGCCATTGGAAGACTGACGCAACCCAAAAGCCTTTTTTGTTTTCCTGATGTTGGAAGACTATTATAGTATTAATAGAGGCCTTTCGTAAGAACCTTTCTTTTATCCTAGCGGTTGTTTAACTTAGAGCGTAACTGGAAAGTAGCTTTTTCTTTTACTTAGCTTATATGTGCTTAACCTAGCAAGCAAGCACTATTAGTGTTGGTAGACCTTAGACGTTGCAATGTTGTCGATTCGATTGGTCGAAGTAACAGTAGTATTGCATGGTTAAATGGTAGATGTATTGTTTTAGGTTTGACAGACTGCTAGCCGGTATGCACTGTAATTTGTATGGTTAATTGCTTGGCCCGTGCCCTAGTGTGAAGTGCAGCGTACTGCACTCGACTTACACTCAATGCGGTAAGTCCGTACAAAGCAATACACTTGCAGTATGATCAACTTTACTGACGGTAAAGTTGACCTACTGCACTGCATGCAATACTATTCCAACACCCAGATTTTAATTCCAGTCATTTCCCTGTACTTTTTCAATTTATTTATTATTTTAAATATTTCTCATAGTAGCGGTTAACATGCTAAACTCTTTAAGTTACAGGTATTCAACCGCTGTGAATTAGGTTAATATCGATTTTTAAAACAATAATATTTGAATCATTATTGAAATTGCGCCCATTTTAAATAAAGAGTTTGCAACTCCATCCAATGGTTGAAACGCGGTATTTCCTTTACAACCAAAATCAAAACAATATAGCAACTAAATGCAAAAGTGTAAATACTAGTATAAGTGTTTGAAAGTAAAGGATAAAAAAAGACACTACTAAAATAACTTATAGATATTTATTTATATTATTATAATAAGGCATTTTTAGAACAGCAATAAACTGAAGTACAGTCAAGTTAATTGTATTGACTTTAAATTGATCCAACAGCAAGTTAACTATATTGAATTCAAGTCACGTGCCTAATTCAATGTGAGCCATAGGCCAAGCAGTTACCTATATATATGAGTATGTAAACTGGAAAGAGTTGAGCGAAACTTAAAAGAAATATATTACCATTTTCGATGTAGTACATCAGTTACTGCAACCACAATTCGAATAGATTACATTGTAACGATAAAGTTGTGCCAATACTTACTAGTATTTCTTAGGTTAGGTATAGGTAATCTAAAGAAAAGAAGAGTCTATTTTAGCATCACACTTTGCAATTACGCAAAGTAGAGGAATTATTTTTACAAAGTACCTCCATAAGCTATATAATTATTCGCAGTAGTAAATAGTGAGAGTGTATGGATTGTATAGTTGTTAGCGGTGATTTATAAGTGGCGATGGTATCACCAGATTATCAGGATACCTTGATTGACCTTATCTCGAAAAACAAGCGTTGAGATTAACTATTACAAGTTTTAAAGATTTTCAAGCTAAGAAGCGATTACCTACTTTTCAAGACCTTTAATGTTAGCAAATGACTAGATTGGTATTACAAATTGAAAATCGTAAACCATAAATTCCCAAAACCCATTCAACGGTAAATAACAACTTTAGCGGCAAATAATCAAATTCACACCTTTTATTACACTTCCTATTGATAGGCCTTGCCTGATAGGTCTTTAGACGTTTCAACGTTGTTGAATCTAATCGATCGAAGTAACAGTAGTATTTATTGATTAAGTGGTGGATGTATTTTTATAGGTTTAGCAGACCGCTAGCTAGTTTATACACTAATTTGTATGATCAATTGCTTAACTCGTGCACTAGTCTGAATTGGGCACAAACTATACTTGACTTTACAATTAGTACAGTGAACCCACAAACAATACACTCAACTTTCAGTCAGTATAGTTAATTTACTTAAAAATATAGTTGAGTAACTGCACTGTTATTACCACTGTTTTAACACTGTCGGCTTTTTTTTGTATGCGCGTGCCAATGTGGTCAACCATTTATTTCCGGTAGCTACCAAATTGCCTCCTTATCTACCTTCCAGACCCCTATCAATTCCATACTTAAATTGACTCCAATTACTTTCCGTCTCCCCACAACTCGAGTTCCAACTTCATTAACTCCTGTACATAAGTCTTTCTCTATAAACTTATGTAGATTTTTAATTTAACCGTACCACTTAATTAGAAAACTCAGTCATGCTAGTTCATTACATCAACTTTAATTCCCTAGTAATCTTCTAGTTTACCGGGGTGCCCCTAATTCCTTCCCTACTTATAGTCATATACTTTGGCCTTGCCAGGTGATCCTTCAACGTAGTCCTCGATATGTATGGTCAATTTGTTATTGTGTACAAACCTTTTTAGAGCCTTTTTCTGTACCGATTTCGTTATAGCATCCGAAGGGTTATCTTTGTCGTCAATTTATCTGAACTTCTCGATTTCAATGTTTTCTAGGGTTTGTAGAGTGTTATTACGTCAATTATAAGGCTTTTTTCACTGGTTCCTTCCTAGTTTCGAAATATATTCAATCAGATTTTTTTTTTGAGTCGGTACAAATTATAACCAGGATAGATGAAATTTTCAGCTCTCTAGTAACGATATTAAGGGCTTTCCACATTGTTATATCTGTATTAAAGCCATCCATTATGATGAAGACCTTCAAAGTTAATATGTTTCACGTGATCCTCCAATATTTGAGGAAGATTTAATAAATTAGGTTTCCTATAATGTTAAACCAATCTCTTTATCATTTAAACTCGTTGAAGATTATAATAAAAAAAGAACAATTTATAACTACAAGTTAATATTTTTTGTAAAGAAGCCTTTTATGAATATTATTAACTTAGCCTTCGATAGGTCAATCGGAACTATATTAATTCCACGATCCATGTTTTTTATCTTCTAATTCAACCCTTCATTTAGTCGATCATAATCGCTATCTATTGGGTTTAAGTTTGTACTGTAATCGAAAAGTTTTAAATGCTTTCATTTAATATAAGGTCGCGATATACCTCTTATAAACGCATTACTTTATATACTTTGAACCTTGGCTACGTTAATCTTGTTAACTATAACCAGCTTAGCGTTTTGAACCTCTTAATGAAAACTAAGTTAAATATTGATATCGTTAACATTATGTTTACGAATCAAAGATCCGTTAAAACCTAGGTGTTTGCCCTCTACTAAGGTTATAATCGACTTTTAGTTTCAAAACTTTAAGTTATAAATTGCATGTTATTCCGATACCATAAATCTAATAGTTTCAAATAAACGGTTATCTTCAATTTTTATATCTACCAAGCTTAAACATTCATTTTATGTGATTAGAAAACATAGGTTGTAGATTAAAGATTTTATACCTAACCTCGATTTAAAGAACTTTTAATAGTTTAGGAACCAATAGATGACTACTATAACCAGTCTTTATAATATTTAAACTTACTATATAACCGTTTCTATTAAGTATTTATCACTTAATTCTTGTGCTAATAACATAAAAACAATTCTTCATAGATTAGTTGTTAAATACGTGTATATTAAGGTAATATCACAGCTATTAAAGCTTAACTTCCAATTCGTTTTACCTAGTAAACTCACTATTAATACATTTATAAAACGTTGGTTGATTTTTCAAATTGCTTGTTCTTACATAAATATTTAATCTTTACCTTGATTACCGTATCCTTAGACGATTAGATGTAATTTTTTATATGGATTCCCTATGGCTTTACCCTCCATCGCATAAATAATCTTTAACTTGCAGATCGCGATATTTGGTTTTTAGTGGTTGAAGTCGTATTCATGTATAAATTGTACAACTTCCCGAGTAAGTGGTCCATTAATCTCAACCTTACCGCTCTTATTTAAAACTCTGCCTAAAGGTTTAATAATTATTTATACGTATAGTTTAATAACTCAGTTTTAATTATCTTTTTTCTTTTTAACGTAAACAATATTATAAATTCAGCCTAGTATATATTTATTATTCTTTGTCTTCATTATTCTTAATGGTTGGCATGACTGTCAACGTTTTATTCCATTATTGATTACTGAAGTAGAAGAATTTTATTATCTAAGTCGCTTGACTTGAGTATTTTCTCATTATCGTTATTATTATTAATAATAATAGTTCTAATGTAGGGTTTAATCTGAGTTCTGCGAAGCGTCGTAGTTTGGTTAGCAGTTTTAATAAATACTTTAGTGTTGTTAATTTTTAAAAGCTTCAATAGTTTATTCTATATACATAGATTTCAATACACAAGGACTTCGTTTTGTACCAGCAAAGAAAGTACGTCGATTACCGTGAGGTTGTTTTTAATATTGATAGAATTGTTGACTTGACGCCTTTCTGACTTTTTCCACAATTCTTTAAGGTTTAACAGTATATTATAACCCTTTTGGGTACTTGCTAATAACTACTATTTACTTGTTAGACTATAATATACTTTGTAGACTATAAACGTTAACAATTAGCCGTTAAGGCCCACAATGTCGTTCAGGTACTTTACCGCTTTCTAAAAGCGTGTTTACTGGTACGTGAAGCTTTTTATCTCTAGCATAAAGATGTTACACACCCTTCAAAGTAATACGTATACCTTTTCGACCTTTTAAATACTTTAATAGGCTTTAACAGATACTTGCTAACACTAGATCATGATAATTTGAGTATTTTCTTGGAACTCCACCGCTGCAAAGTTAGCACCAATATCGTTGACAACGATATCTGGTGGACCCAAATACGTTTTAATCCATAACATTTTTAATATTTTCCATGTTGTTTTCGTTGATAGTATTTGAAAAACTTAATATGTAAAAACCAGTTTCTGGAGTATACGATATAAAGAATAAACTTATTATCTAAGTAAAACGCGTGAACGAAAATCTCGTAATGAAAATCCTTATTATTTTCTAGTATAAATCATTTTTTTTTGGGGGGGGGGGGTTAGGTATACGTTTTTCAATGATAATCAAGTTTTTTAATACCTTTCAAAATCATGTATTACATATTTTTATGGCTTGCGGATTTAAAAATTTTATATAAGTTGTCAACAATTGAGTAATTAACAAAACGGTTTAATTAGTGTATTTACAGCTTTTTTAGGATAAATACCGTTACTTCTATATCTTCAAGGTAAAATGAAAATTTACTTTACATGAAGGAAAAAGGAAAACTTCAGCTGTTTTTAACTAATTTGATAATGTTGATATCGACATTGCTACTGAGGATGTTTATATCTTTAAAGTAAAGGAAAAATGGGGTAGGGGACTTGAGGATATTGAATGTAATCGTCTTAATAACTCTTTTTATAGTTATCAAATTTATTAACGATAGTTAAACACCGAAGCTGAAGCTAACTTTGGGGTTTCCAGTATTTTAATAATTAATTTCCGTGGTAATAGTGCTTTTCCATCGTAATACCACATACTGGATGTATTATTCTAGGTTTGATAGACCGCTAACCGGTCTGCAAATCAATTTTTATAGCTAATTGCTTGACTCGTACCTTAGTGTGACTTGTGCACATACTGTATTTGACTTTACAGTTAGTATAGTCAATCCACAAACAATACACTCAACTTGCAGTCAGTACAGTTAACTTACTTATCAATACAGTTGACTAACTACACTGTAATTACTACTATTCCAACACTTCCTACATTAATATTTCCTTATATTACGAAATCTTTAATTGAATACGTTATTAAACCGTCAAATAGCTACCAATAAAACCCGAATAGATATCGTTTCGGACCTCATTAAGAATTAAGTAATTAAAAACCTCTGTATTATATTCGTTAAATATTTCAATAATCATCTGCGGTTAGAAGAATCTAGCAAAACCTTTACTCTATAACATTTGATGAATTACACCAAACACGTTATCCTTAAGTTGGACCCCACAGAAACCATGTAAAAAAAATTACCCTTATCTATTTTCACAAATAGTTTAACAAATGGACCTTGTATATATAAAAAGAAAGTAGATGAAAAGGAAGACAAGGTTAAAGACGAAACTGTACGACTCAGATATCAATCTTTCAGTGGATAAAAGGAAGGGAGACAAATTATCCAACATACTTTACGAATGCGTTATAGATTAAAACCCTCAATTGTTACGTGAAATTGAAGGTAAAGACATTATTAGCAATAGCGTTCCTTAATGCCTACAAATACGTTTGCAAGGATCTACTTTGAAATTTTCCTAGATAAATTCATTAAATTCTTCTGCTTAAGCACCTCAACTCGTTACTGATATCATTAATGACAATAACTCAATTGATTTGGATGTTGCTAACCTTTAATTCTATTCATTGATGAAGAATAAATCCTACTGAAGAGCCTTTTACTATTAGAAAAAATATTATTAAATGTACGGAAATTCTTGATAAGATCCTGGGCACCATTAATACCTTACTTAATAAGTTTAGTTTCTACAAGTTAGCCAGAAGCAACAGACATAACAATAGGAAAGAAGAGGCTTTATTCGCGAATTTAAGGTGGGTACAAACACTGTTTTTTTTTTCGAAACTATGCGAAAGGTAACTAACTTGATTACCAAAACTAATATACTCAATTCAGAAACTCAAATGGCACGTACGACTAGTTTATATCTCTTCCCCCTAGAGATATTGCTATAATAGATACTAACCATGCAACAATCTCACCTGTTGTAAATATCTGGTATAGAACAAAAAAGTAGAATGGTAAGCCGTATAAAATTTTGAGCATTAAGTAACAACCGTTTTTAACAATTGCTGTCAGATTAAAATCAAATTACCAGGTTTCCACTCATTGTTTCCTGATATTCTTACCGGCAAAGCCAAGAATTATTACCATTGTTACTTTACTAATTTCGTATCATTTTATAACATTTAAATTAGTCTTAGGTTATTTAGAATACTTTATCAACCTTGCTTGCTACTATATAGATTGGAATATTATGAATTAGTCGTATATATTGTAATTGAAAAAAAAAGTCAGGGAGACAATGGACTATCTCAATAAAACTCTCCACCAATTAATATTTCAATAATAAGAAATGAAGAATATGGGATTTAGACAAAACAAATTACGCTAGTAAGTTCACAAACTTTTAACAGAGTAGAAAAAGTTCGAATACACCTTACAATATCTTAACGCCATCTGTAAAGAAGTATTTAGCGAACTACGTTCCTTATTTACGATTATAACGGCACGAGTACCTAACTCGGCTGATATATACCCCTAAACTGACATAGGCTAAGTGTCTGCCTAGTTTTTATCAAAGAGCTAGCCTTAGCATATTTTCTCCACTACTCGTCTCATACATGTTACCGGATTTGTCTTTGTTCGCAAGTATATACTACATTCATCTATACTTGAGAGATACATAGCTCGTTATATATATACTATTTGTACTTATAATTTCTCCGCAGCGAAAAACCTCCCCTTTTCTTCTCTCTTTATCAAGGATAATAAATGGGATTTGACCTCCTTAAATAATATTCTCAGCTTCATCACTATATTTATAATTATCTATTTCTTGTCCAAAAATGTCGAGATTGTTTTTAAACGGCTTTAGCCTTTGAAGATGTCTTTTTTTATCTATAATTTCAACTTGAAATCCCAAATTTTAAAATAGTTCTTTAATGCGCGTATTTAAAAACAACTTGAGAATCACATCAAAAATACCCTTGCTACGTAATAGAGAGTATTAAATAACCAACAGAAGCAATTTATAAAACATATATAAGCCGAATTAATAAACAGAAATAAATCATTCGAAAATAAGATATAGGTACATAATAATACAATGCTGATATGTTAATTACGTTTATAGATATAATAAAACAATCAATACTTTTTATCCACACATTTACGGCATGGGTAATCATATTATTGAGGGGTTTGGACGAA
Organism: Anisogramma anomala; assembly: GCA_038502455.1. Classification (NCBI taxonomy): domain Eukaryota; kingdom Fungi; phylum Ascomycota; class Sordariomycetes; order Diaporthales; family Gnomoniaceae; genus Anisogramma; species Anisogramma anomala. The sequence goes on from JASMMZ010000002.1 coordinate 24,339,540, forward strand.
TAAGGACCCGTTTGTATGGGAGTTGCAAACACGCGGCTTACATGTAATTCTGACATTGAAAATAACAATAATACAACTCCTATTGAACTCCCTATTAAATGTCGCTTCTGGTTATCTTACAAAGATAAAGATTATATATTCCTCATATTTGGAATACGATTTTAATGATTCATTAATAGGTTTTAACTGTTGATGAATCAAATATAAATCTTGAAACTGATTAATAAGTTTTTATACGATGATCATCTTTTTTTATAAGGGATTTAATCAAAATAAAAATAATTTTAACGCTATTTTGAACAATTTGGAGAAACTGTCAAGATCGTTATGGTCAGTTATTACTTTAGCAGTAACGATAATGGTAATAGTTTTTTTAATGCTTTTATAATTATACTTCTTGTTAATTATGACAACCTGAATACGGTATAAGCCGTTATCATTAAGCTTACAATTGTAAAATGGAACGTTCGAAAGCGTTTTTATATCTTTTTGTTGAAACCGTAGTAATTTCAGTGCATTCAGTCAACTGTTCTTGTTGGTTACAGCGGAGGGGGTCAGTCATGTTTAGTACATGCCCGCTGTCTCGCACCTTCTTCTCACAAGACAACCTACTCATGAGGATACCTTCTTATGAGAAGTTCTTCTCATAAGGTACTTATTGTTACTATGCTCTGGTAGATTCCTACCTTTAACTTAGTTTTTAACTTCAAATATAAACCGGAATATCACCATACGTTCGTACATAAATATAGCATAATAAATGGTAGCTATAAGCTGAGATTTTACTTAGCACCAGATTAATTGATTATTGTAAATCAATTAAAACGTTGCTAACATGGACATAAAACCATACAGCTTTAATGCTAACTTTTTTCAAACTCCTTTTTCCTTTACTTCTTTTTACTTGCCAGCTTTTATTTTACGAATCTTTGATTTTAACATATAAACTAACCAAAGTTGTAAACATTAGTTATTATACTAAATAATCCCTAAACCCTTCGCCGTATACGTTAGAAAACGCGTATATAAAAACTTTAAAAGAAATTTATACCTGTTACGCTAAAGTTAACTGTTATTTTCCCTTTATTTCTACTAAAAGTCACACTTTCGCCTATGCGTATACCTTTTTCTACAGTATCTTTGCTTACAACCTTATGTTGTTATACCCTTTTAGCTTATTTTCTATTTATAAATTTTATTACTAGAAAATTAGGAAAAGTATTCTCGGTAGCTAGCTCCGCTGGCAACGTTAAGGCTATAAAACTCATGGTAAACCTACGCCGCGAGTTTGAGGAACGCGATGCTGCGAGACGTGCGAAGCATAACGCCGTTATAAGGCGCGTCGACAGCTTGGTTTTTAAACGTCGCCGTTTTCGTTTTCGTTCTCGTCGCCATCGCTAAGCCTCTCCTATTTCCATAACCTAATCAAATGCTTTTAAGGGTATCTGTTATCGCTCTCTTTACAAAGGGAAGGAATGCTAGCCGTCTCGCGACCGCCGCGAGCTTTCTTGCGACTGCCGAGAGCCTTATCGATGCCATCACGATCCTTCCCAAACCCCTAATACGATAACTACCCAATACCCACCCGGCGGTACTCGCCGCCCAAAGCGTAAAAAAATTGAATTATTTAACTCCGATTATCCTAATCTTTAGGATAAGTGTATTATTATAATACGAAAAAATATAGTTTTTACTAATGTGTAAAGCTTTTGGCAAAGATTGAATACCTTCGTGGACATCTTTTTAATATTCAAAAGTTAAATCATAAAAACATTTTCTACTTTACTATAGAGATTGACTATATATTAGTAGAATATCAAGGTTATTTTTTACAAACACCGTAAAATATTTCGTCGCGGTTTTACCTATATTATGGATATTTTCGTCGATCGTTTTTCCATAAACCTCGAACAAGTTACTATAAAGTTAAATTAGATTGAATTCTCGTTATACGATTTGCTAAACGATGAAAATGGGTTACGCAAATATATCTAGACAAAAATACAATACGTAAAAGCTATAGGTATACTAAATCTCTACAATAACAATTAGTATGACATTATAATTGACATCTAGTTTGTATTAAACCTAAGTATTTAATGATACCTACCGTCTCCATATCGTAAGTAAACCATAAAAAATATTTAACTAAAGTCGAAAAGTTAAAAACTATATTGTTAGTAATGAAAATACAGCGTTATTCCAATTACCAGCCTTCTTTAAAAGACATACGCGAAAGGTATACATCGCGGTATTTTTGTAAGAACGAGTACCAACCTCTTAAGGACGAGTATTAGTCCTATAAACCCGAAAATGAAAGGTACGAAAAACGCCTCTTGTAGGAATACAATCGTAAGCAATATGATTACCTCCCTCACGAGCATGCTGACCGAAACCGTGGTCGGGATAAGCGATAACGTAATCTAAACAAACGAAAACATAAAGGAACCAGTCTTCGTGACAATCTAAACCGCGATCGCGATCGCAATTACAAGTATAAGGCCAACAATATATAATTTGAGGCAAGCGATATTAATCATTCAAATCAGGACTATTCTAATTATTTACGAGCGCCCTTATAAGTAAGTTTTTACTATTTAAGTAGTAAGGTAGGTTATTTAATAAAGCTTACCTTTACGCCTTCTAGTCAACATACTTGTAAATTTTGTAGCGAGAATTGAAACTCACGTAATACTTTATTCAAGTATTTAAAGGCTTGTACCTAGATAAATAAGCTTTTTTCTCATGATATAGGAAGTCATATACTTTCATTGGACCGTATATAACCCGCAATCAGCCTAAATAATATTATAAAAAATACGGACAAACTTAACATTATTATATATACGCTTATTAATGAGGAGGTAACATTCGGTATAAATAGATATCGTTACCTACAAATTTCAATACGAACAAGTCTTATAAACAAAAATTATATACTTTGTCTCGATATAGGTATTAATGAAAACCTCGTATTTAAATTGAAACTAAACATAAACTTTCCTAATTATATTACAATAAATATGTTTGTAGTCGAACGAGAAACAATTAGTAGAGTAATAGGTTCTTTTATCCGCCTTATTATTCAAACGCGTTAGACCTTTTATACTCTTAGGTGTAAGTTTAAAGGTACTTTTACTTTATTATAGGAAATAGCTAAAGCCTGGATTACTTATCTCCTGAATGTTAGCGTTTTTTTGACAAATCACTATATAAATACTCGTAGCAAAAATATACTAATATCGAGGAATATAGTTCAATTTAAAAACAACCACTTCAAAATTCCTTTTTTTAGTATATGAAGTAGCTATACAACCCTTCGTTCGCAAAGTTACTTTTAACTTTATTAAACAATATACGTTGCGGTTAAATAAATTTCCCTTCCTAAGGGCAAATCCTCTATGGTTATAGCCCAGCATCCATATGTTTTCAATGCTTTGATCGAAACCATTACTCCTTATATAATATAACTTTACAGCCTCACTGCCGAGGGAGTACGTCTTATTAAGCATACGCGTTTGGAAATTATTACCGAATGTAAAGATAATATTTACTTTTAGGCGGATTGGATGGGAATTATACGATCCCTTACATACGTTATAAACGTTAGTAACGTATTTTTTATAGTAATATAATCTACCAAAATGAATATGGAGAATTATCGAGTTTTTTTTTTTTTTACTAAAGTTTTAGACAAATTTACCCCTATTCCGGCAATTAATACTAAATTTAAATTAGATTTTCCAATTCTTCGTATTGCTGTCGCACCAGTAAATACGCCCCTTTTGACTACCGTACTTGTTAAATTTCATTTAACCACCCCTTCTTTAAATATAGTAACGTATTTTATTTAAGAATCTAGGGTTTTTAAGGTGGTAAACTATAAACCTCGCGACAAGTTAAGTTACAGAAATGGCTTATTAGGTATGAAGACATCTGATAGTATGTCTATAGTGAAAACTATACACAGTACTCATATTAACACGACTAAACCTATATAATTGGTTTAATTAAAACGAATTTGCGAACGATATCCAGCCGTTTAAAAAGATGTCGGTCTAATTAAAATGTTTATAAATAAAGAGAGAAATGTTTTACTAATTAACGGTTAGCAATATACCAAGTTTAACCATTATCTTTATCTTATATCTAAACGAAACGGAATGATCCTCGATTAATAATTCGACATTTTGTATAAGTAGCAACGTATAGAATTTTCTAACGACATTTCGCTATTTGAATTACCGGTATTCGTAGTATAGAAAACAGTATAAGGAGTGAACAACGGTTCAGTAGTGGTAGATTTACGACTATTTAATAAATAGGCCGTTGAAGATTCCTATCTATTGCCTTTATAAAAAGATATTATTAAATCTATTCGCGCTAAAAATAGATTACTATTATAAATGCTACTAAGTTTTTCTTTTAATCTTTGGTAGATTTAGATTTCCGCAACCGATTTACTTTCGTTAGTTATTACGAACTCGAATGAAATAAATTTATTAATATAGGTTTTCGTAATTAGTTATCCTACTTTTAACGTTTTATAGATCGAATATTAAATGAATTTCGACTTTTTTGTCGTGTTTTTATTGACGACATTTTTTTTTCTAGTACGTTCGAAAAACACCTTACTTATTTAAAGGTAATGTTTAAGTTTTTTATTGACAAATGCATCGCTTTGTAGCCGAACAAATCTTATATTAGCTTTTAACTAGCGGAATGTTTGGTATTTTACATTAACGTCTTCGGACTTATAACTATTAAAGAGAAAACCTAAGGTTTTGGGAATCTTTCCTTCCCTCGTAACTTAAAAAATTCGAAATTTACTTTGGAGTAGTAAAGTTTTCAAGGTCAATAATACTCTATTACGCCTAATTGTTAGGTCTATTTTAGGAATTCAAAATAAACTTATTAGTATAATAAAAGAAATAAAGATCATTCGAAATCGGTAATCGAGGAAAAAAATTGTATTATACGCAGTTTACTTTTATTTATCCTATGTAAAAATAATAGCGGTTTTTTAAAGTTATATAAACATATTTATAAAAACAACTTAAATTATATTACTTAGATATAATAAGCTAAATTTTTCTTTAAATTGAGGAAAGTCTTCAACGCGGATTTGGTGTTATACTTTTTCACTTAAAACAAGGCTATTTTTAGCAACGGGGGTAACTTATTTTAGAAATTGTTATCGAACCAGGAATTTCTTTCAATCACCGCTTAATTCGATCTAAACCTAATTATAGTCCTTTAAAAATAAGGTTACGTGTTATATATAAGCATATAAACGCCTATGTATAACCTTGGTTGGCAACCTTTTATCAACTATTATTCTTATCGACTATAAATTTACGCGAGGTATTATAAACCTAACTTCACTAAATATAACATTTATAAACAAGAAAAACCAACAACTAGTTAATGCGTTAATTTACCTTAATTTAGTACCACATACTCTTAGTCATTTATCCTTCAATGAGGACCGACAACCTTATAAGGCTGGTGTACTAGTGTTGGATTCAATTTTTGATAATTTACTGATAGTATATTATTAAGTAATATATTATTAGATAATATATCTCGTTAAGGCGTAAATACCCGATAATATACGACTTTATTTTTGAACCGGTTATTATAAGGATATTATTTCAGGTAGAATTTTGTAAAATCTCGTAGGTAATAAAAACGATAATAATATGCCTTTTCATTTTTTTTAGTTTAAACACCTATTTCGATTGGTAAATCTTTTATTATATAATCGCGATACGAATAGTTGTAAAAGATTTTTGGTTTTTACAATACTTGTATAGGAACTTTTCGCCGAAGTATATGATAAAAAACATTATTTCGAACCCAAGAAAATAATGGTCACCTTGGATGGAGTACATTTTCGCTAAAAACGTAAGCTTGTAAAAGCATACGTTAGAAATTTCATGTATAACAGAGAACTTCATAATAACAGCCAAAAACTACTTGGTCGCCTTAAACCTATTTAAGCACTTAAGAAACCAATATATACAATTTATATAGATTTTGTAGTCGTACTAACAATATTGTTTTTTAAAGGTATACTTTATATGCTACCTAGCAGGGAATCTTTCGAGGTTATAATGCCTATTATATGCAAAACTTCCAAGCGAATACTTCTAATTTCTAGCTATATAACGAATACGGTAAAAGATTTGACAGCTATTTTAGTTCGATAATTTTTGTTCTACGAATAACCTTATTTACAATAAATCATCTTAGATAAAAATTTTATGTTCGTATCTACTTTTTGGTAAAGTTTATAAAAAGGATTTGAAACGTATTTAATAATAATAACGGCTTATTTTTCACAAGCTAATAGACAAATAAAGCAAAATAATCAGTAAGTTAAATTAACTTTACTTTACTTTATCGTAAAGTATCCTAAATAATATTAGGTTAATGTTATACCATCCTTATAATAGACTTTTAATAATATGTACTTATGTACCTTAGAGGCTAATCCTTATAAGTATTTATTAGGATTTAAATTTACGGTATCAGTAGATGTTTTAACAATAATTTTACCTTGTCAATAAGCTGAAATTCGTTTTATACGGGAATACCTGCGAAGACACGTATAATTTATAATGAATATTATTACTATTGATTCAAAGAAACGATGCTACGAAAACCATCGCTAATATAAATTTATTATGGGTAATAAGGTGTAGATAAAGCTTGGAAAAGCCTTTAAACCGCTTTATAAAAAAGAAAATTATTACCACCGCGTATAGCATCATACACAATTGTGAAAAAGGTGAATAATTTAACTATTACTTTGGATTTCCTACCAAACTTACGAATTTACCCAATTATTAGCATTACTTATTTGCTACCTTATCAGGACCTAACAAACGACCCATTTAACAGAGTTTCTCTATCGCTTAAGCCGGTTAAATACAATGATGATGTATTGGATGTTGAAAATTAGAAAGTAAAACGTATATTAACCACACGAGTGGATCAACGCCGTTACAAAGAGGATTAAATTTAATATATTTTTGGATAAAAAGGCTTTACAACTCGTAACGATTAGTGGATACTGGTATCAAAATTAAATTACCCCGAATTGATTAAAGCCTTTAAGAGGAACAATGTAATTAAATAATAAAGACATTATTGTTTCTTTTTGCCCCCAGTATTTGTTGGTCACAGCGGAGGGGGTTAGTCATGTTTGGTATATGCCCGCTATCTCGTGCCTTCTTCTCACGAGATAGCCTACTCACGAGTGCACCTTCTCATAAGAAGTTCTTCTCATGGGAAGTTCTTCTTAGAAGGTACTTATTATTATTATGCTCTGGTGGATTCCTACTTTTTTCTTAGTCTTTAACTTCAAATATATACCAGAATACTACTATATGTTCGTATATACATACAGCACAACAGTTCTGTAAAGTAAGTTAACTGTACTGACTGCAAATTGAGTGTATTGTTTGTGGATTGACTGTATTGACTATAAAGTCAAGTATAGTATGTGCCAAATTCAGACTAGAGCACGGGCCAAGCAATTGGCCATAGAAATTAGTGTGCAAACCATCTAGTGGTCTACCAAACCTAGAACAATACATTCACCACTTGATCACGCAACACTACTGCTACTTCAACCCAATTAGAATCGATAACGTTGCAACACCTAAAGGCCTATCATTGGCAAGTCCTATCAATAATGATTAAAGGTAATTAGTTTAAATATAGATTGGTTAGGTAGAAGAAAAGGCTATTTTCCAGTTACGCTTTATGTCAACAGCCAAGTCATGCCAAAAAAAGCCACGTTACGCAACTTCACGTCAAACCGTCAAATATTCACGCTCCCAAATCGACAAGTCCCCTTGCTTAAAACACTAAGTTCACTCGCTCAAACCACCATATCGAAATAGCACCTAGTTAGGAACGGATAAGAGTAATTAAGGCCTTTGGACCTGGATTTTTTCCCCCCAAGTATTACAATAAAAATCTTTAGATTGAGGATGTAAACAAGTTTATAATTGCAAAACATTTGATTAATGTTAATAGTATAATCCGTTAGAAATCCGTTATTAACTACGTGTAAGCCTACATTATATTACGGCTATTCAGCATAAATATGGCTTTGATTTTAGTCAATAAACTTACTACTAAAGCAATTAATAAGCGTTAGCTAATTTTCTAAATCGTTAGCGAATACGTAAGTATTTAGTCTTTGTTTTTATCGCCGTATCTATAAGCGATTGGACGTGACTTTTCATACAGCTGGCCCGTAGTTTTGCCTTTATCCTTGTATATAATCCTCGGCTTAAAGATCGTAATATTCAGGTTTTAAAGTTTGAAATTGGCCTTTGGTATAAATTATATAATCTCTTTAGTTAACAAGCTGTTTGTCTCGATCCTATCACTTCCATTAAAAGGTTTACCGGAGGTTTTAATAATTCCTTATACTCGAAGCTTTAGTACTAAGTCATTGTTATCTTTTTATTTTTTATTTACCCAAGCAGTATTGTAAATACGACCCGGTGTATATTTCTCCTCTTTAACGTTCCTTTTTTCGGGGGTTGTCTGTGTCCGCGACTTTCTATCAGCTTATCGATATTGGGTAAAAAATGTTCGTATTAACTTAGTCGTTTTGATTAAGGGTTTTTATCGTTGATGGCCTTAATATAAGGCTTAATCTGGGTAATTAAAAATGATATAAAACCGTTAGTAATTTTAACAATTATTTTAGCTCTTACAATACTTAAAATCTTATATAAGTCCTTCTATTTACTTGGCTCCCGCTATATGAGGACATTACTTTGTAACGTTGAAGTAAGTATATCGATTGTTATAGGGCCGTTGCTGCTGTTAGAGGCGTTATTAATCTAACGATGTGCCGATTCCCTTTATAATTTCCTTAAAGCTTTGTCGTAGGCCATAACAATTTTTTAGGTATTCGCCGATGTCATAGATTTACTTGCTAGGAGTAGGTACGTTTCAAAGACTAGCAGCATTGGCATTATTCTATCAAAACCTATAATATCGTTTAAACCTTTTACCGCCATTTAAAGGCGTGCCTCCAAATCCATAAAGTTTACAATTTACAGCGTAAGGATATTATACGTTTGGCGAAGTAAGGCGTATTCCCTTTTAACCTTTCCAATACTCTAGTAGGCCTCTAAAGGCACTTATTTGTATTAAATTCCTATTATTTTGTCATTTTCCTGAAAATTCGCAACTGCAAAGTTGATATCAGTATTATAGACGACAATGTTAAGTAAATCTAGGTACGTGTTAGTCTATAGCATCCTTAGTATTTTTTCACGTATCTTTTACCGAAAGGGACTTTAAAAACTTTACTTTGTAAAAAAAAGTTGCGGAGTTAACAATGTAAAAAACAGGCTTATTATTTAAATGAAATATATTAATGAAGACTTCGTAATTAAAGTTCTTTTCGTCTTTCAATGTAAACTTAAATTTTTGGAGAACTTAGGTACACGTTTGATAGTAATAATATAGTTTTTAATAACTTTTAGGGCAAAATATTCCACATTTTTATACCTTACAGACTTTAGGACTTTATATATTCTGTTAATGGCTATGTAGTTAAGACACTGGAGTAATTAACGTATCTTTGGCTCCGTCAGGTTTAATACCACTATTTTATGACCCTAAAGATTAAATTATAAGTACCCCCACTTAAAAGCAAGCTGAAACCTTTAGTTGTCTTTAATTGGATTATAGGCATTAATATTGACTTTGACGTTAAGGGTCTTTATATTTTCCAAGTCAAAAAGGAAATGAGTGAAGGAATTAAGTATATAAAAGTTAATTACTCTTACAACAGTTTAAAGTACTGTTATCCTTAGTAACGAAAGTTATTCTCCTAGTTTAAACTCAAATTTTTCCTTGTTAATATCGTTATAATTGATCTTAGTAGCCGTAGTGCTTTCTCTTCGCAATGCTACATACTGTGAATAACCTCCTGTTAAATACTTTATTGCCCCTATATCTGGTATAATACCTTAAAATGTGTGGTCCACGTAGCTATCGCGAAGGTTAAAGATATATAAGGGATTATAGGCTTGGTTAAGGTTAAGGTATGGGTCTTTACCACCTAAACGATATAGAAAGTCGTGGTCAGCTAGTTATTAAGCCGCGTTAGGAATAATATCTTTATACCACTTAATTTGTTTGGGAGCATTATCTCTGTTAATAAACTCGTCGCTTTTGAAGTTTACGATTTAGTTTAATGAATCTCATTTGAAAGTAATTGGATACTAAATATAGTATATCATCTTTTTGTTATTTTGCTCGACTTGGGGGTACCGAGTTAACCAACAGCCAAACTTACTATAAATTCAATATCTTTTACCACTATTACGACTATAGTACTTATGGTTAACAGGTTCCTTTATTTCTTGGCTTTTATTAACGTCAACGTAGTTACAGCCTTGAATTTGTAATCGATAGGTCAGATTTTAGGTATTAAGGGCGCCCATAGCCATATGTACGGTCGACGTAATTAATTATCGTAAGGTCTTTTTTATCGAAGTTAGGTAGATTACCGGCTTAAGGGTATATATCAAGCGAATTTGGTATACGTGTTATAAAAATGGCAAACAAGGAATGTAACTAGTTAAAGAAGCTTTCGTAGGTGGTATCTAGGTATTATAAGGCGTATTTAAACTTATTAACGCCCGTAACTACTGCCTGTACCTCCTCACGGAGCGTGGCTTCGCTAACGTGATCCTTAAATATTGCTTTTTAACATAATATCAACTTTTCAATTATATAGTTAAGTATATCTATTGGTGTTTCCTCCTTTTTCTTTTTAATTATTATTGTCGCCCACCTAGTAGTGGTTCGGTCTGTATAATATTGCGTAGGATAGACTTTGTATTCGAAGTAACCCTTTATAACGGTGTAAATCTCGCGAAAAGTGGTAGTTTGGGTTAGGAATATTAGGTATTAATTCCTAACGTGCTTTGTAAGTATTCTAGGGAATAATAAGTGAAAATTAAAGGAAGAACCTCCATCTACTTGTAAATGTTTAAAAAGGGTATTATCTTTATATCGAAAAGGTTGTAAAGCTTCCTATTATATTTCTTGGTATCGTTTCAGATCTTAACGAAGTCTGTAAAAAGCTTGTATTTAATATTAACTATCTTTACAAGTCTTAGTGGCAAGTTACGATGATTATTCCAGTCTTTACTAGTATTTCCTGATAATTTAAATTTTAAAGTTTGCGAAGTACGGTGTTGAGGGTAATTACCGGTCGCCTAGATCGAGTGGTATAGTTCTATAGTATGACATATAGTAGGCTTTTGCGTGTAGGCAAACCTACTATAGGACGGCTTATAAGAAACTTAACGATTTTAATTGAAGTGTTATGAGTTAAAATAGATCTGATGGTTTTGAAAGGATTAACGATTTTATTTAATTAACTAGTGTAAAACTCTAACGTCGATTCTTTTAACCGTATTAACGGCTATTACTTTAAGTGTTTTGCCGCCGCTAAAAACGAACTTCGCGTTATCACTTAAAGGTATTAGATTACCGAACAGGTTAATAGGTTCTTTATCTCTAACACGTAAAGAAGTTTATCTTATTTAAAGGTAAAAGGAAAGTCCCCTAAATTATATATAAGGGCGTTAGAGTTTTTAAAACCCTTTTTTTTAGGTTGTGGGTTTTAAGGACATTCTTTAAGTTGAGCCAGCTTAAAAAGTGGTTACGCTAGCCTAGTAAAGCTTTCCTTTGGCACGTAAATTCCTCGGTGTTTAAGTTTAACCTTTAGTTTAAATTTGATGATTTTTAGGTTATATTTTACATGTGAATTATCTACTCGTTAAAAAACTCACGATATTTACAAAAAGAGAGGTTATAGTTTTTACGGCCGTTATATTTTAATATAAAGTAGCTGAAGAAGTTGGTTAGGTATTTTTCGGTTAAGTTTGTATTAACGTCGTATCTCTAAAAATCGTGGTTGTAGTGTTTGGCAAAGAGGTAACCGAGGTCCTTAATTTCTTTTTTACCAACGGGGTCGGTAATAACTTTAAAGTTTACGTTAACGTTAGCCATTTTTAACGTTTTGGCTTATGTAATAAGTATAGGATGCATAGGGCGAAGGACTTGGTAATTTTGGCGTAGAGACTTAATGTTTTAACATAAAGTCACATAGAGACTTGGCGATTTAGCGTAGAGTCGCGTTACGTGGCTTTTTCGATGCCAATTGGCAATATTTAGTATTTTGGACCAAGGTAGCGATCTTAGCGATTAAATTAACGTAGGGGAAGTGAAAAAAGTAAAGTAGGGGCAAAGGTTTAGTGTAAAGGTTGAGGTCGAAAGTCGTTTATTATTATTAATAAAGGTCAAAAGTTATTTATTATTTTAGCTGTAAAAATTAGTCGTTTTTCCTTATAGTAGTAACACTCATAGTAGTACTAACTTAGCTGTTTACTAATTCGCCGAACTTCGAGATTTCTTAGTATTTTCGAATAGCGATACCGTCGCCATCTCTAAGCTGCCGTAAAAACCAACGTAGACTATATGTCTTCTCTACTTACAGCCGTAAAATCCGACGCAGCAGTAGGGGCCCTTCGCAAAAATCTTTCCTATACCCTAACCGCCGTTATTAACATAAAGAGTAACCAGAAAGTAAATTTTTCTTTTACTCAGCCAGTCTATGCTTAACCTAATAAATACTGATTGGTTTTGGTAAAGCTTTAGACGTTTCAACGTTGTCAATTAGATTAGTCGAAGTAACAGTAGTATTGCGTGGTTAAGTGGTGGATGTATTGTTCTAGGTTTGGCAGACTGCTAATCGGTCTGTACTGTAATTTGTATGGCCAATTGCTTGGCCCATACCCTATTATGAATTGTAGCCTACTTTACTCGACTTACACCTAATACAGTAAGCCCGCATAAAACAATACACTCTACTTGCAGTTCAGTATAGTCAACTTTACTGTAAGTAAAGTTGACCTACTACACTGCATATAGTATTATTATAACAGAGGTTGATATATATATATATATATTGGAAATTATCTTCAATATATAGAAACGACAAGTCAATTTTTAAGTATGGAATTTAATAATTTTCAGATTTATTCATAACGATATTGGTAGAAACCTAGTGGAAATCTCGTAGTTCAATCTTGATTCGATTATAAATATTGATAAAAAATTATAATTTAATATTTTAAAGGTTTCACAACTTACCGCTATACTTCTTTTAATTATTGTGGATTTTGATAAAAGTTATAATAGTTGTGTAATTCGTATTTACTATGATAATATTTCGAGGGGGAAAAGTATTGTGTTAATTTTATAAATACTTCACTTTTTGAAACTGAAATTTACAGGGGTATTAGTAGTATTGGTGGGTATAGAAGTTACTTTTATCAAAACTTAAAGGTCAAATAATCATAGTTGATTTTATAATAGCTTTGCTTATAAAACCGGTTTTTGTGATTAGCTTTAGTATTGTTAAGGAACTTATTGAAATTATACATGTTAAAGTACTTGAAAATTATCGTGAATTTAGTGATACTTTTATTAATGTAAACGTTTTTTTGTACCTTTCTTTTACTTAATCAACTCGTAAACTAGAAAGTATGTTATATTTAGATGTATTAAATAATTCTTGTTGTTAATAATGTAAACGCGTCATGGTTCTTAGATAAAAGAATTTGAGAAATTTATTTAACTTTAGACGTAACTTTATGAACATATATAATGGTATAGAGGGATGCTGTCACCAACAATATTTCTACTTTTTCCCTTTTTTACGTATATATTAAGTATCTTTATTCATGTTATAGTCGTAAAATACCCTTTTTAGGTTATCTTATTTTTCAATTTTTTGGTAATATGTTTTTTTTGTTTCGGTGAGTTAATTTTCAGTTTTACTTTTAACCGATCTCCTTGTTTCCTTTCATATTTCCAAGGTTCAATATTTGAAAAACTCGGTAAAATTTATAAGTACTTCGATGTCGTAGTTCTGATCGTCTTAATTTATGTTGGAGACAAATTAGCGGATATAGTTCATTAGGTGTTTGAAGAGAGTTTCCATCAACGTTTGTTTGTTATAAATCATTATTAAACTATTTAATAAATGTAAATATTAACCTTTATTTTTTTTTCTTAAAAGATTCGTTGATAATGTCGATTTTGGCGTTTTCAGTAGCTATTTTATAGATTACGCGCTTAATGAACTGGTGGAAAGAAAGATTAAGATAGCGTAAGGGAAATAATTAATGTAGGAGGGTAAGTTATAGGTTATTTGCTACTTTAGGTGTTATTTGCTATTAAGGGAGTAATAAAACTTAACCGTTTGTAATTTGTGATGTACTGTACTTGTAGTAGTAGTAGTAGTAGTAGTAGTAGTAGTAGTAGTAGTAGTAGTAGTAGTAGTAGTAGTAGTAGTAGTAGTAGTAGTAGTAGTAGTAGTAGCGATTTAGTTGTTTGATGACTTTAGTGATTGAATAACTGTAGCGGTCTCTTTTTAACTTAAAAACTTGGTAATTTTAGTAATTTAAAATGTTTTCACGGTTAATATCAACGATTTCCTTTTTAAACTAGTTTCATGAGGATTTTTTCGTGTTTTTTTTTGCGATACCATCTCTACTTATATACTACCGCGAATAAGCTTTCCCCACTTTTTGCCGCGAATAACTATACAACTTATAGGTGAAATTCGGAAGAATATTTCCTTTACCTCGGTTAATTGTAAAGCGTAATCAGAAAGTAGTTTGTTAGTTTTACTAGTTTATTTGTTTTCAATCTAATAAGGACTAATTAGTATTAATAGACTATTATTATTGCAAAGTGGTCAATTAGAATCGTGGTTAAAGTAACTGGTATTACATTAAAATTGATAATATAGTTGATTTTAAGTTTGGAAGACGACTATCTAGTCTTTAAAGTAATCTATATGGGCAACTGATTTGCTTGTGTACCAGTTTGAATTAGGCAGTCTCTGTATTCAACTTGCAATCAATATAGTCAACTTGCAGTCAGTTCAATCAATTTAAAGTTAGTATAGTTAAATTAGCTATACTACAATCAACTACTATTACAACATTCAATTTAAAAAGGTAAAGATAGCACGTTTATTATATATGGGTCGTTTTTGGTATTAAAGGTTTTATCGATATACTTGTGTGCGGATTCCTTCCTCAGTTATTTCAAGGCCTTAGTTTGTATCATAACCCTCTTTTGTATGTTAGTTAATAGACGCGATTTAGTAGTTATAAATATATATGCGCTAAATACTAAAAAAGTTAATTCTAACCTGTTAAAACCAATAATATCGTTGAAAGATTTTACAACTATTTGTAATTTTGTGTAATGACCACACTCAATACCTTTGAGTATATAGAAAGTGTCGGAGGGTTTATGATATCAGGAAGGTAGTAGAGGTGCTGAGTGAACAATATCGCAACCGTGCAAGTAATGATCAAAAGCCGTGAGGCTATTCAGAATATACTGAGACTGAATACTTAGATTGACAACTGAAGAGTTATGAAGAAAATGCTATCTATGTGGTGATAACCGTATACTTTTATCCTATAGCCTTCATACTATCTTTAGTACTGGATCGTTTGGATCGCTTTGCTATCCTAGAGATCCATCGGCTAGCCCTAACCCTGGGTTGCTTACATAAGAGATGTTCTCCGCTTAATGTGTTGGACATCAGACTCTTAATGGCGCAGCCGACCGCTGGCTTGTTTCATGACCTGCAGTTGGTTCTTGTGTCATAACATTTTGTTTCCGAGCTTGTAAAATTGTAAATCTTCAATATAAAGATATTTTAAGCTTCGCATAACAACGCGTTTTCCTCTTTAACTTTAACTATACTCTAGTAAACTATAATAAAGAATTATTTATATTGATAACTGTTTGTAATTTTGTTTCCTACCTTGTAAAATTCTTAATCTTCAATATAAAAATGTTGTAAGCTTTGCATAAAAACACGTTTGCATCTTTAACTTTATCGATACCCTGGTAAACTTTAATAAAGAATTATTTATATTGAATCCCTATTGATTTGTGATTAATTCAAAATTCCATAGAAATAAATTTAATACCAACACTGTAAATTAATATATATAGAGACCTTATTTACGTGTTAATACACAACATATATAACACCTACTGTGAATATTTTTCCGCAATGGTTTTAAGGATTTTGGTGTTATAGAACGTTGTTGCGAAGTTGACAACATCAAATACAGGTTTACCTTTTGAGTAAAATATATCAAAGAGAACTTCAAATTTAAAGTTTTAATCTTTTTAACGTAAACTTAAACCTAAAGGGAGTTTAAAAATGCGTTTGGTAATAGTGGAAAAGCTTTTAATCCCTGTTAAAACAAATAAGTCCGTATTTTGGTAATTAGCTGGTTTAAAAACTTTGAATAACTTATTAATCACGAAGTGATTCAATTCCAGTATAATGAACAAAATTACAAATTCCTAAATTTGATATCATTTTCTCCTCATTTTGAATATAAAACCATAAGTATCTTTGTTTCAAATTGAATGAAGACTTTTAGCCGTTTGTTTCAATTCATTTGTTGGTTTAAATATCGACGTTAACGCCGAAATTTTTCATGCTTTTCAAGCAAAAAAAGAAGGGAGTATGTGGTTTTAGGATGTGGAAAATAATAGGTTCAATGACTGTAATCACAATCGTCTACCTAAGTAAGAAGATTTTTTTTCTTAGGGCTAAATTCAACTTTGGCCTTACTGGTATTCGAATGGTTAAATTTCGTAATAATATTTGTATCACTCTACAATATAACTTATTACGAATAATATTCTGTTAAATATTATGTTATCCTAGTGTTTGGTATAATACCTTAAAATACCTACTCTGCGTAACAATGGTAAATAGTAAATAGATGCCTAGGTTCAGAATTATTATTGTTATAACTATAGTAAGGGTCTTTATCTATTATATAATATTAAAAAGCGTGGTTAGCTAGTTATTATATTGTTTTGGGATTAGTTGTAATGATCACACTAAATACCCGTGAGTATATAGAAGGTGTCAGAGGGTTTATGTTAGCAGTAAGGTAGCAGAGGTAACAAAAGGTGCAATATCAAGACTGTGTTCGTGCGAGTGATGATCAGAAGCCGTGAGGCTATTCAGGGTAGACTGAATACTTAGATTGACAACTGAAGAGCTATGAAGGAAATACTATCTGTGTGGTGCTGACCGTGTCCTTATATCCTCAATCCTTCATACGTCTTCAGTACTGTATAATGTGGATAGCTTGGATAACCTCCGATCCAACATATCCAACATATCCTTGGCATTGACCCTAACCCTGGGTCTGCTGACATAAGAGATGTTCCCCGCCTGATGTGTTAGACTTCAGGCGTCTCAGTGGCGCAGTTTCCTTGCTGGCCTGTTTTCCTGACCTAACCGCTGTCTGGATCATGACATTAGTGCTAATATTTTATATCAATTCATAGCTTGAGGCGCTGTTTTTATCTTCTACCTCTGGACCTTTGAAGTTTCGAACGCGTTTAATGTATTCCAAATTGAAATAAATGGGTAATAAATATAATGCATTATTTTCTTCGATTGGTATTTGATAATAATATGACATATTAACTTACAACTTCATTTACTATAAATTTAATACCTTTTAACGTTATTTTCATTAGGAAACTTGTGTGGCTAATTTCAACTTAAGTTAGAGTATCATTTTTTTAACGTTTGTTGTTGTTTAGGCTTTTCATTCAAGGTTTTTTATTAATCAAAGTATTTAGGTTTACTATTCTTATAGTCAATGTAAAGAATATACTTAAGATTTTCATTGTCGTTATTAAATTCATAAGTTTAGGAGTATACAACAACCGAATTTTGCACTTGTATTATTATGGTCATAAACGAGAAACATAATGAACTTAAAAAGCCTTCATAGATAACGTTAGAGCACTATAAAACGTATTGAAATTTATTATACTTTGTAATAATCCAGAAAATTTAAAGTTTTACATTTGCCTTTATTTGATGATAAAATATTAGTTTATTGAGTATTCAATTGAGTAAATTCATCTTGGTTTCTAACTTTTTTTTTATGTTCAAACATATACGACTATTGAATAATATTTCAATTTATATGATATTAGGCGAAAATAACATTGTGTTCGAAATAACTTTTAAAACTATCCTAAATTTCCTGAAACAACAAATAGTTCGTCAAGTAGCGGTGATAATAATCCTCGACTTAACCGGTGAAGATATTGGAAAACAGCGAATGAAAGCCTAGTAACTTAATCCTTATAGAACGGCAAATTCTGGAAAATAGTTGTAATTTAATACGCAAGACGTTATACCACTCACTGTTATACTTTTCCTCATTACCTTCAATCTTTACAAAAGTTGTAATTGTTAAGCAATCCATATTTACCATAGCAACATTTCGAGGGGGAAAAGTGCTATACTGGTCGTACGTTCCCTTTGGATCCTTTAATTGGGGGTGTTGATATTAATGGGCAGAGTAGTTACCTTTAGCAAAGTTTGACGGGAAAAAGCCAAGAATCGTACCCACGATAGGTTCACGTGTAAAACCGCTCCTTCCTTATAGTTGGTGCTGCCAATGAATTTGTTGGAACTAAACATGTTGGAAAAAGTGCTAAGGAACGTAATGAAAATTACCGTAAACTTGGTGATAATCCTATTGTTGGAACAGCAGTCAATTGCAGTACATCTAAGTCAACCGTACTGACTGTAAGTTGATTGCACTAACTGCAAGTTGACTGTATTGATTGCAAGTTAACTGGATTGACTGCAAGTCAAGTATAGTGGAGTGCCCAATTCAATGTGGGGCACGGGCCAAGCAGTTGTCCATACAGATTAGTACGCAGACCGGCTAGCGGTCTGCCAAACTTAGAAGAAGACACACACCACTTTCAACGCAAACAACAGTTACTTCACTTCGACCAGGGATTCGAATCGACTACTTTGCAACGATAAAGGCCTACCAACACAAGTATTTAAGTATCTAGATAGGCCGCTTCATAAGCTTCCGGTTAGCATACACCTAATGAAACGAGACAACAGGACTAGTACCGAAAATATATCTCAGTACACAATCAGCCGTGGGCCTGACCAACAGAAATCCTTTTGGGATCCATAGTAAAATACATCTGTATACCTCGGGAGTCTCCATACGCATGTGTGCACTTTAAGGGCCTGCAAAGTGACGTTCCCCTTGGCATGATGCTGGTTTTGGACACTTGCTGAAAGTGAGCAGATACAGTAAGTAATACTGGTATGTGGCTCGTACGTCTCCATACAAATCAACGAGATCAGGATCAATGGCTAGTGTACCGATTTAACCTCTTTCTCTTGTGCAACCACGAAGCCAATACTGGGCATGCCGCGGAAGCTACCTATTACATCATTTTCAATATTGAAACCGGTTTGGGGGGGAAAAATGGTACCCTGGCCGCTCCATAAAGCTGGTGCTCTGACTCGTATTCATGAGCTCAGCCCAATCGGCGGCGCTGCTGAGGTGCTCACAGGATGCAGAAGTCAGGAAAATCAAGCAAGACTTGTTTGTTATACTGCGCCGCTCAGGCACGGTTCTAAGTATCTGCAGAAGGCCACACAATGAACCGTACAACAGATGGATCACAACCCACAAACTAACTATTCACCAGCGCATTCCCTTCCTCGTTGACGGCCAAGAGGGGCCTCGGGCCCCTGGTACTCCGCCCTCATCCCGGTCTGTTCCACGCAAGGGGAGTTTGAAGGCAAGTACACTGCATGCGCAGCTGGTTGGTCCTGCACCCAGCGTAACTGTAATTTGTGTCTGGAGTGTACAACGGGTGAAGTTGATGAGAAAGGGGTGTGCAATGAGTTGGGCAAGTTGACAAATTTCTATAATTCACTCTTGACTACGTGGGCAGCTCGAACTTTCTCGCGGGGATCGATTGCAAAGGGAATTGTCGCGGCGCCGTGTTTGACACTGGTCGTCATGGTTCTCGAAAGGGCATTCTGGGAAGTTCGGCCCCAGCATGCCTCCCTCACAAATGTCTTAACGAAGGCAGGTTGGGTCCCGCTCCATCGACCCGTAGCGCTCTTCACGCCTCTAATAGGCAGTCGCCGCGATATTGTAACTTGTCCTAGTTGCTCTTGGAGAAGGAAGAAACAGATGCCCATGTACCTAGGTGCTCATAGTAGGTGCAAGTCAAAACGGCCATCAGCCACTTCCAGATTGGGGTTCGGTAAACCCTGGCCATGCCGGTAGCTCGCACCAGGCTGTTACATATTGCTTGATTCCTCCCAATCATAAGAAGGTCGGATGCGGTGCAAACTGCAAAGGAAGCAACTTCGACCCTCCACAAGTCTTGATAAAGGCACAAAGCACAGTCCACAGCAGTATAAGCCGGGCGACGACCAGCCCACCAAGCGGAGGCGCCGGAAAAGCAGCCGAGCGTGTAGCCGCCGACGGTGATGCCCTGGACGTTGGATGCCTGGGACGGGGTGTAGCCCAGGGACGGGTCCTCCGTGTCGACTTGCGGAAAGTAGTACAGGAAAGAGGGCAGGGTCAGGATACCACCCATCACGCCCTGGCAAGGGGGAAACGGGTTAGTGATCTATTCGACGGGTTGCGGCTGGTAGGAATCACGGGACACCTTGAGAAGCAGGACATCATTAGCGCCGGTTTGACGTGCTAATCGTCTTTCGAGATAGAGGTCCACAAAATGAAGGGCACTTCGCTTGGGAGACGTACGCTGGACTGGACTGTGCATCCCTTTGGCACATGACTGCCACCGTCAGAGAAGCATGCGAGGTTTCGTTGCTAGGAGAGTTCCCAGCCATGATTGCGCAACAGCACAAACTTGGACTATGTTTCATTACTCTTATACAGTCTGTAGGCGTACGAAGAGGGCCACTTACATATTTGATACCCACTAAGAATATTTATTGGAGGTGCTACCCGGCGAAGGCAACCGTGAACAGTCACACGAGGTATTCAAAAGGGTCGGCCAAAACCCTTGAGAACAGCCACAAGGATCTTGTTAACAGTTATGGTCACGAAGAAAGAAAGTTAGACTGAAGTTTACACTGTGACCTCTACTGACCCAATCGGATTCCAAGTAAGCCATTTCAAGCGCTGAAGGGAGTGCTTGCCATCCCTGCTTTGTCAGCAAGGTCGTGGTATGGGTAATAAAAACCGTCCATGTCATGTGTACATGGTCCGTGCAGCCACCTGAACAGGGATGCATTTTCCCCTGTCGGTACTGGATAGGGGGGCATTCTAATCAGTACGGTACCATAGTAACTAGGTTTTTGGGAGCTGATACGTTTCGGCCCCCTGAACTAGGAACTCTTGGAAACGGATTGTTGCGATGCATTTGACAAAGGGAAGGCCGTTGGCATCGCAGGTCAGTACGTATTGGATATCTAGGTCGCCATCTTCGCAATCCTATGTTTTTCGCAAGAGTCACGAAAAAAAAAAAAAACAGGCTTCCAGAAAATGTTTACCTACAAACCTTTCCTAGAACACAGCATCCACACCGTACTATTCTTTAGTGTTCAGAACCTGCGTCACAATGATTGTGGTTTGAGCTATTTATTTACTATACTGCTTTGACTGGAATATCCGCAATTTCGATCAGGATTCTAGTGATGACACCATCTTCTCCACTCAGGAGCGAATACCGGATTGCCCAAAGTAATACGCCGCAGATCCCCGGCCTGGTTGTGGCGCGAGGGGTGGCAATTGTGGCAATCTGGCCTTGCTTGATCGACACCGTTGTTGTTGCAAGGTTGATCGAAGCTCACCACACACACCATCCTGCCCAAGTCTTTCGCAACTCCGCTTCCAACTTCCGGATGTCCATCTTCGTACCATGTCTCACGTGGGACCGATCTACAACGCGTATGACCCAGATATCGTCATTGGCGTGTCAGCTCCTTCATGAGGCGACTTCGGGATGGGAGCTTCGACCTGCGTGACGCCAGCCTTTCTCGTGTGGTTTTTCGAAGTGTCCCAAAAGTTGGAAATAGCTTGGCCCACTGGCCACTGCCACATGTACACAGCATACACCGGAGCAGAGTGCTCATGAAGGTCAAGGGTACTTCCCAGGAACTAAGTAGGCACATACGATGGGGTTGTGACTGGAGAAATCTTGCTCAAGTCCAGTGGACTCTGAATCTAACGTACGTGTAAAGTACGAAGCCTATCCAGCATCCTTGATCGCCGGTACCACCGTCAAGTGTCCCCGTTGGCCTGTCGGAGACAACTTGTTTTAAGCCTGGTTTTGTCTTGGATACGCCCTGCTGTGCGGCGTGCAATTCATGGCAAGGCACAATGACGACAGAGCCGTGTTGGCGAAGACGAGGCTGCTCTGCAGGAGGGTGGGATGGCGAGATGGGTCGTGCTTGCCTTGAGGCTATGATCGAGATGATGCAAATCACGCTTGTGGAACAGGAAATCACGTCCACCACAGCTCCTTGGTATAAGACTGGCTCTTCCCCTCACCTCCAGCAGTTGAACAACTCCCTCTGGCAACAGAAACAAACCTCCATTTCGACGCACCACATTTTTTATACTCTGCTTCCTACAACAGCACCGAACCACTCGAAACACTCAACCCCCACACACAACTCACCACCACAACCACGCAACATGGCTGGACTCATCAACAAGGTCAAGGAGGCCATCCACAGCGACAAGAAGAACGAGGTCCCGGAAGGTACTCACGGCCCACACAATAGCCGGGTCACCAACGCTGCGGACCCGAGAATCGACAGCGACCGGGACCACAGAGCGAACCCGGCCACGGGTGCTCACTCTGCCAACACCGGGTACAACCACCCCGTGAGTACTCACGGATCTCACGGATCCCGCGTGGCCAATACTGTGAGTACTGCCACACAGAACACGGTCCATTCCTACCATGATCTGACCATCAGCAGCTCGACCCTCGCGTTGACAGCGATCGCGACAACCGCGGCGTTGGACACACGGCATACATCACGCACGCCGGCCACACCCCCGCCAGTGGAGGGTCCAACATGACCGGCTACGACGATCCGACCGGCGCGCACGGCCCCCACGGCAGCCGCATCGCCAACGCTGCCGACCCGCGTGTCGACAGCGACCGTGAACACCGTGCCGCCCCCGGCACCATCGGCTTCGGTGGCGGAGCCACCGGCTACAAGCCTGGCACTTCCGGTCATCACGCTGGCGCTGCCGGAACCCACACTGGCTCCACCGCGACCGGCTACAACAACTCCATCGGTACCCATGGCACCGCGGGCACTTCTCACCTCGGCTCTGGCTCCAACGCGACCGGCTACAACCCCATCGGTACCCATGGCACCGCGGGCACTTCTCACCTCGGCTCCGGCCCCGGGCCTGCGCCCAACACCGCTGGACCCCACTCGAAGGACATCCTGAACAAGTTCGACCCTCGTGTTGATAGCAACCTTGACGGGTCCAAAACCGTGGGCGGGAACAAGACGTTGTCGTAAGTAAGTGAACAGGTCCTCCGTTCCAGGTGTGGCTTTTCCTGGGATATCCTGCTCACAGCGGCCAGATCCGGAACATCAACCATATAAGACCCCACGGATGCTGCCCAGGCACCTCCGTCGGGCCTTCGCCAGCATGTTGGTTAGCCGTCGATGAAGCATGGTGACCACAGCCACGGAAGGTCTGAAAGGAATGCATCGGGGTCACCAGAAGTCACACCGTGGAATGGGAAGGAAGGAATGAAGATCGGGGAAAATGAGCATCCATAGCTGCACGTGTCTTGTTTTTACGTTTTATAGAACTTAGTACTAGTCTGTCCAGGGACTGCCACCTATGACTCTGAATGGATACCATTTCCTACCTACCATCCTCATCCTCGCTCTCTGCGCAAGGCCCCTCGCTGCCCACTTTGCTCGCATTCGAACCAGGATGCCTCGTGGGCCCTGGTCGCTGTGGGGGCTGGCCTAGACCTGTCAGTGAATTTCATCGTACTACTGGCAGCTTTACAGCGTACCTAGCTTCGTACGTCAGCCAGGAGCTTTGCTGAACACGATGTATATCCTGTGGAGGATCAACATGTACCTCTGACATTCGTATCACTGTGAACCACATACACAAATACCGATGAATGTCGGGTTTAGCGAAACCTGTCTAATTACTGGGGTATTCACCTGAAAACTGATGGGACGAGACGCATGCCAACAAGGAAGTCAGTCCAGGCCCCACCTGTTCGTAAGCATAAGCAGCGACCCAGTCAGTCCCCTGTGCTCCTTATCCTTGCCCCTTTCCGACTTAGGCGCTATATATTTTATTTTACGGAACGTCGACCTTTCGTCGTCCTTGCCGTTGCATGTTTTGCCACGACATGTGTGCGCCTGTCTTCAATGCCGTTTTCTCCTTGAACTCCCCACGATATCATATTCTATGTTCATCCATGTTCATTTCCAGATGATTCCGCATTAGGAGCCGTACGTACACACGGAAGCTACCTCGACTTGGAGCTGCAACCTGCCGCGGCAGATGCGCATGCACACGCGCAAAGCCCCTCCAGCCTGCATCAACATTACAAACAGTTCTCGACCCTCGAATCCACTCCTCGAATCCGCTCTCGGACCCCTTGTCTTCCTGGCGCCAAAACTCCAACGTAGAGTCGCATTTCCAACTCCTCCATCATGACAACTCCTCAACCCAACAAGCTAGCGGCCTCGCAACAGGGTAAGACCCCTCAGAACGCGGCCGCAACGCCAGGAGGCTCCGCTTCGACTCCTGCCCACTCCAATCTCCACGCCGCTTTCACGCCCCATGGACCTAGATCGTCGCCGCAGCACGTCAAAAAATCGCCGGCCACTGCAGGCACAGGAGGCATCATGATGGCAGCCGGCAACAGCAGCAGTGGCCAGTCCGGCGGCGGTGTTTCTGCGCCCATGAACTTCGACAGCCCCTCTGCGGCCGCCTTCAACAACATGCTGGCCGTGGGCGCGTTCGATCCCTCGCTCGATAACATGGGCATGAGCATGGGTGGCTTGGCAATGCCACGGGCAAATGACGACGAAGAGAGACAGAGAAAATTGGATGAGATTGTGCGGGTCCTGAGTAAGAAGAAGGGAATCGTCAGCGAGGAAGGCCTGGAGAGGCTAGTCAAGAGAATTGGTCTCGATGTCCTCTGGGAAGATAGGAACAACCTGAGAATCCTCGCCATTGCTGGAACGACCCTGACTTTGGATATCGGAATGAAGGATCACAGGGTGCAGACTGTGGATCTTCAATACGCCTTCTCGGGCGACGAGGTCAATGCACACAAGGCCAATGCCGAGGCCATCCTTCTAGCCAACTTGAGGCTGGCACCAGGCCAGATACCTTGGACGAAACAGCTCGACGACTTTGCAAGCAACCTCGAGCCCCTGGCACGTCTGGACAAGCTGAGCATCATCGACGACAAGGGAACCCCATTGCTAGTCGCCTACGACGCCCCAGCCGGTATCTACGAGAGTTTGCAGAGGTTGCACGAGTGGGACGTCGAGAAACTCCGTGAGGATCAGGCCTACAGCACGAAGCCTGAGAAGTACATCCGCACTATCGCCATGTGCGAGCGCAATGGTCGGCCTTGGGTCCACGAGAAGGGCGTGGTTGGTATGGGCTTGGAATACTGGCGCGACCAGAGATATCAAAGCCCGCTCCCCGAGGAAGCTGACACGTGGTACAACACCGGCAAACACTGGAGCATTACAGTGAGCTGCGCCAAGCGCGACCCTATGGGATTTGCCTCCGCTGTGAGGGTCTCGAACCAGTGGATTGCACATGAGATCGAGGTGACAATCGCAGAGGGTATGCCACCGGTGCTCAACTGGCAAGAGCCTGAAAACATCATACTGCCAGATATGCCTGGCGATGAGTTGTTGTCGCTCGTGGGCCAGAGAACGCCCGAGGTCATGTTCACGGCAGTGTTCAACCCGCCAGTAGTACTGCCTATTACAGTGTGGGGTCAGATACATCAGTTCACCGGAGCGCCTGTCCCAGCTCCTACGTTCAGTATGCAGACATTTGACTACCTCGTATTTCCGGCGGATGGGAACTACAATCCTACCGAGCCAAGGATTGTGGAGAACAACAAGTCGGTGAAATCGAGGAGAAGAGACGGGAATTGGCAAATGGTAGCGCACGCGAACCGCCTGTTCATACACAAGCCCGTGTATGGACAAACGCTCACGGAGCTGCCCTTTTCTCACCCTTCCCAGCTGGTCGACATGCTGCCCACGCTTCGCCAGTACGCCTTTCTTTGGAATCTTCTGGACAAGTCTTTCAGTAGCAAGGCCAAGGAGCCCACCGAACCGGCCGCTGCAGCGAGCGACAGTGAAAAAGTGACCGCCAAGTTCGAAGACTTCGACAGATTCATGACCAACGCCGCGGTCAGCCAGACCGAGCCCACCCCTGATGCAACAGTCACGGTCGACGTGACGCTCAGGCTCATGACGCCGAACCCCAAGCTGGAGATCCTGTTCCCGTTCCGAGGCAGGCCCGCACAGGCCAGCGTCGATATCGGCCGCAACGGCGTGGTGACCATGGACTCGACCAACTTGGTCAACGACGAGGGACAGGTGCTGGACGAGCGAGGCGAGGCGGTGCCGGGGTCGGTGCCGAACCCCCAGGTCTCGAAGCACCGGCTGGCGAGGCTGTTGATGTTCTGGGAGGACATTGATCTTTGGTGCGAGTACATCCGGAGCACCCTTGGGCCAGAATAGGTGTGTGTGAGGGTTCGCGTGGTGTGGCCGCGGATTCCATTCATGGGGATGTTGCATGGAACCTTGGGGATGGATGAATATGACGGTGCGCAACCAAAATCTACGGGTTTTTGAAGAGAGCGGAGCCTACCTTCTTGTTTGTGGGGGATGCATACACAGGCGAAATTCTGAACGAATGCGTTGGAAAGCGTGTTGAAACTGATTTCACGACTTGATACCCGGTGGTTGTTTGGAAACTGGAAAGCATCTACTCGGAATGCATCGCGCTTCAATACGATATGGCGCAAAACTATAATAGATGCATTCAGTTGTGTTTAATTCGCTCTTGCCCATTGCCAGTGTTGCCCATTGCCAGTGTTGATGTGTGATGCCGCCAACAACAACAGCAACCACAGCAATAGGTATTAGCTGCTATTATAAAATCCAGGGCCGATCTCATCAGTCACATAGACGGCGCAGCATGTTCTGCGAGCCCTGCAGCAAAATCTCCCGATGCGGCATTGAAAAACAATTGTCAGTCGTGAGTTGTGCCACAGTATTTGAAACTGGATTTGGAGACAGGTTGCACACAGAGAAGGTCTAGGAGCAGCCATTGTGTTGAGATCTTGCCGGCGGTGTATAATCTCTCTCTGCTTGAGGCAGGCTAAAGCGAGCCAGGCAAAAAAATACAGAAAAAGCGCCGGTCAATATACCCGGGGATAGGGACCACAGTACATATCACCTCACGTCTGTGTCGGTTGGGTATTGTGGGGGCATACAGGCTGAAGACACTGACTTTTATTTCGAGTAAGTGCGTCAGCCCGGCCGGGCAAATGACTGGCTGCAGCCACGACAGCTGCGTTATCTATCCCCTTATCCCCCCCCATTCATGAACCATATATGTAAGCCGATGAGGATGTTCCAAAGGTTCAGATGGGCTTGCGGATGGGTTGGAGGGACGGGCCGAGGTGAAGTGCAGCTACACATGCCACTACATCCCGGGCCAGTCTTGGCTGGGTGGGTATGTCTATCTATCTACTCTGTACTCAGGGTCTTGGAGTGATGGTGAGTTGGAGCTGAGGATGGACAAGAAACGACAGCTCACCCCTGGCACATAAACATTGCAAAATGGCCACACAAGCCCTCCTGTGAAAAGCAGATCGGCAAGACGAGTTGGATGGAGGTGTTTGTTTACATTGATCAGCAGCTAATGTGTGCAGCTTGTCCCAGTCTTCAAGCCAGACTAGCCTGATTGAACTTCTGCATGAAGCTGCAGGATGCAGCAACGTGACCACGTAGCATCGCAGAGGGATGGTGCTTGTTGATTGTTGTCAGGTGTATTACCACCACACAGCCACCCCCACACCAACAACGACCCTGATCAGGGTGTTGTCTTTGCACCCTCAGGTCTTGAGGACGTCAGATATTTGGCAGGCTGCGAGATGCCGGGTGAATCGAGGACAGGGCAGCTTGTGAATGATCCCGGGCAATGTTTTGTCAGGGTTATGGACTGAACAGCAGCACCTGTCAAGGCCCATGACAATGAAACAAACTCTCAGGCTGTCCCAGAATTCAATATGGGGATCTCGTGTTGCCTGCGGACTGCATCCATTGTGAGTTTGTCAAGACCAAATGATCAATGCCTTAGCCCGGGATGACAGTCCAGAGTAAACATTGGCAACAAAATTGGCAGATTGCAGACTATGAAGTGATGGAGGTGGTCTTACATGGATCGCATTCTAAGACCCAGCAGGGACAGGGAATGGGTGGATGACAATGGCAAGCTGTATATACTATGTAAAGTAAACAAAACAATCAAGATATTGGAGGTGTTACAAGTTGCATGAGGTCTTAGGTGAGCACATTCCGAGGCTGTCAGGGCTGTAACACCTGGCAGGGGCAGGGGCAGGGGCAGGGATACCGCACCTTCCCGGCGCGACGCGTCGGCACTTGCCAAATTCAGGCCTAAAAGGGGCCCAGGTAAACAACATTGTCGCCTTTCACCCAACTCCGACACCTCTGCAAGCCTGTCTCCTGTGATCTCGACCTCGAATAACTGTCCCTGCCGATACTTGCAAACTGTGCCGTGCCATCAAAGGGTCCTGCCCACCAGCACAGAGTCAGGCCAACCTAATCTATCCTTGATATCTACCTACCAAACCAAGCGCGACAAGGCCTCCTGCTTGCCTGTCACCTGTCAATCCACATTCATCACCATCCTCATCGATTTCCATTGATAGCAAAGGCCATCATTTCAAACAACAAACAGACTGCACAGTCCAAGGAGGACGATACCCCCTATTTTCTATTCAATCACTCTGCGCATCGACGCCCATTCTCAAACCTGCTGCCTACCACCTACCTTGCGCCAACAGTTCCCACACCTGAGAGCCTTCAAGGATCCAAAAGTCAGCACTCAACATTGTTGCAACCTCAGAATAAGCAGGACACTGATAAAATTTGCAGGCACTCTCGCTCCTTTGACGACTCAATCAAATCAACACCTCTTAAGGGGGTCGGCACCCTGCTCCACATAACCCAGCCACCCGGCACGGTGCATCACATCACGACTCCACAACTCCACAACTCCACGACTCCAGTGAGCAACGACATACACCATGTCTTACGGAAGCGGTAGTGGGGGCACCTTGACGCTTCCTTCACCAAACGGCGTGCATAATGTGGATGTTTCTGCTGCAGTGCGATCTCTACGGCGGTCCCTGTCTCGATCTCCCTCAAAGCTCAACATCGCCAGAGCCTACTCCCAAAGCTCCGAAAGCACCCTTTCCACACCAGGCTCACCTTCACCCTGTCGCATCATACAACGACCCATGCCACCAGCTTCTGCCCCGCATTTGGCGCATCAGAATTCCCAAGCAAACCTGGCAACACCTTTTCGCTCCGCCGTCAAACTTTCTTTGCGCTCCGGCAAGCCAAAAGCCGCCTCTGCGAAACCGCTGTCTCGCGCGCGAGTCTCGCCCAGAAGTCCCGTCAAACGCGCCTTGAGTAATACCGCCGACTCTGGCAATTCCTTCACATCATCTTCGCCCTCACCACCTGCTGCAAGCGCGCTACTCGATCAAGAGAATCACACCATTCACGGTTTCCCTTCGACGCTTGGCCCAGCTGCGCGCACACCGTCCGAGAAGCACCACGCGCGCCACTCTATGCACCTGGACATGTCTGGCGCGTCTATGAAAACGTTCCCTCGTTTGTTTGACTTCAAGGCAAATGCAATTCCATCAGCTTCCATCAGCCCACTCAAGCGCAGTGACGTCTTCATGCACCCTGAGCTGGCAAGTGTGGACAGTCCTATTGCGAAACGTCGCAGTCTGCATGGAATTTCGGGCACGCTATCGAGCGAACCCAACGACGTCTTCGACGCGACATTCCCGACACCTCGAAATTTCGACATTCACGAAGATTCCACCAAAGAATACGACCTTGGTCCTGACTCCCTGTTCCACCCAGACGAGCCGACTTCGCCCACCCCAACCGCCCTGCCCCGACGATCCGACTCACTGCGCAGATCTACATTGCAGCAACGTCAGGGCGAAAAGACGTCGTGGGGTCGCCGTCAAGGGGAGAAACAATTGGCACAAATGGGCTCCGAGGTACCAACGCCCATTGTGGCGAGGTACAACGGCAGACCACGCGTGTCGTTGGATCAGTTTGTGCAGCCGGCACTGCCTCGCGACAGCCCGTTTTCCGCCCAGTCGCCGTTGCCCAACCCTTCGCTGCATCTGCTGGACCGACCTCACCTTCAAGCCCAGCCTCACCCCCTGTCGCGATCGGTCACGACATCCTCTTCGAATTCCAGCGTCGCCGACGAGTCTCCCACGCACATTCCCGTGCTGTTCGAGAAACCCAGGGCCCACCCATTCGCAAGGTCCATGCCCGTTGGCGCGCGTCCTCTCTTTGAGAACAACAAGAATGCTGCGACACCGGCCTACAAGAACGCAAAGCCATTTCAGGACGCCTTTAAGTCGACTGGCCTCATTTCCAAGGTCAATCGCAACCCCGAGCTGGAAAAATCCACTTTCTGCGAGTCGAAAATGCCTGACACCCCCTGCAAGAAGCCCATCTATCCTTCCAACACATACCCGCCATCCTCTAGTGGTGGCAAGGGACGACAGCGCCACTCTTTTGGATCGCCCTCGAGTCCGCATGCACCCGATCGCAAGGGGAGCTTCTCGTTCGGAGAACCGGAAAAGGTTTCCAGCTTGTTCAATTCGTTTCAGCCTTCTCAGTCCAACCAGGGTCGCAAAGTGAGCATGCTTTCGGACATCGACACACCAAATCTGGACGACAACGATGAATTTCCTCCCACCCCGACCAGGTCTGTCTTCTTCAAGAGCGTTGGCAACTCCAAGACAGTCGGCAGCTCACCGTTTGTCAAGACGGCCGCGCCTGTATCAATTTCATCCCTCAACTTCCGCGACGTGCACCAGATTTCTGACCCACTGTGTAAGTCGGTATCTTTCAGTCATCCCACCGGTTTAGGCAGCCGAAAGGAGACGTACTTGGAGACAAACCAGGCCTGTGGTGCGCTCGGAGATGATCTGTCCTTGCCTCTCTCTGCGCCTCTTTCCTTTGAGCGGTCCCGATCTAGTCGTGGTCCTCATGTCGCGACACCCGAGCCAATCAAGCTCCATTCTACCACCCCAGTCTTGTCGAATCAGAAGAACGTTCAATTTGCTAAGCCTGGACTCGTAATCACAGCAAGCCCGTTGGCATCCCTCAACAAACTCGTCGCGGCCAACTCTCCCAAGACTCCGGGTGACGGCGCCGGTTATATGCCGCCTGATCCTAGCTCGTTGTCCATCTCCAACCACCAAACGCCCCATGGCGCGACCTTGGGTGGATCTTTTCCTCCAGCGACTCCGACATCCAGGATCGACGAATTTGGCGGTTTTGCCGACCGGCGCATGAGCATCACGCCTGTCAACGGTGGAGGCTCTGGAGATGTCGACGTGGTGCTCAGGTCCCGCTTCGAACAAGCCGAGCTTGTTGGGAAAGGCGAGTTCTCGCAGGTCTTCAAGGTGACTCAAGGTCCTGAGGCGATAATTACGAGTCAGAACGGCACGCCTGGTACCCCTCCAACACCTTCCGAAGCCCGACTGTTCGCCGTCAAGAAAATCCGTCTGCAATTTTTCAGCGCCAAGGATCGCGAGGCAAAGCTGCGAGAAGTCCATATCTTGAAGCTACTTCAAGGACTTCCCCACGTGCTGCAATATGTCGACAACTGGGAGAAGCATTTCCACCTCTACATTCAGACTGAGTACTGCGAAGAGGGTAGTCTGTCTGGCTTCCTGGGCAACGTTGGCTCGGCTGGCCGCCTGGACGACTTCAGGATCTGGAAAATCTTGCTCGAGGCCAGCCTGGTGAGTCACTTGTCCGTGAGTTCTGTCATTAACGTCACTAACACAATACGCAGGGCTTACAAAGCATCCATGAAGCTGGTATCATCCACCTTGACTTGAAGCCCGCCAACATCCTGGTCAACTACGAAGGCCAGCTGAAGATTGGAGACTTCGGATTGGCAACACAGTGGCCTGCTGCTCGGGGCATCGAAGGCGAAGGCGATCGCCGTTACATTGCTCCGGAGATTTTGAATGGCAAATACGACAAGCCTGCCGATATCTTTTCACTCGGTCTCATTATGTTCGAGATCGCCAGTAACGTGTGGTTGCCGGATAATGGGCCTCATTGGCTTGCGCTGCGGCAGGGCAACTTCTCAGCTGTTCCAACCGGGCCCCTCACGGGCAGGGCGTCCGACGCTCTCCAACGGGATGCCACCGGGATGCCCATCTCAGGTGAAATGGATGCGAAGACTGGTGTCTCTCCGCTTCACAGGGAGGCCGGCGTCCAGTCCAATGCTGAGAAGTCGCAGGACTTGCTCTTTGACTTGATGCGCTGTCCTACACACGACGCGAGCAATCTGTTTTGGACTCCAAAGCGTGGCGATCTCCGCTACCCACCAAAGTTCATGATCGAGGCTGAACACGCTCACTCGCTGGACCAAGTTGTTCAGTGGATGCTGTCGCCGAATCCTGCCAACCGGCCTACTGTCCAACAATTGCTCGAATTCGAGTCAGTTCAATGGGTCACCACTCATCGGCGTGCCGGAGCCACGGTCTTCGAGGGAAACTGGGGCCCCCAGGGCAACGCCCAAGTGGATACGGAGATGGCTGATGTCTAAGATGTTTTTACCATCTGGCAATACTTGGCTTCAAATACCCACCTTCTGGTGGAACCATTTTGATCGACCTATCTGGATAGGGCCTCCGCGAGGCAGCAAGATCTGGACACGGGCGGTTGGACTGCCCGGTTGAATTTGACGGGCGTCCTGGCTGGATACCCACGCGCTCAAGGAGCGGCTTTCCAAGGAAGGGTTACCAACTGCGACATGGCGGAAAACACAGGACGCGCAGCAGTATATTTTGCAACATCAGCGATGTTGCTACGACTTCTTTATGACATCTTGTCACGACGTTCCTTTCCACAACTCTACGACCGAGATACTGTCTCTTCTGTTGGTGATGGGCTTCTGCTCCATCCAGTCGCCACTCAAACCTACTCAATATCGACATCATCTGTTAGATATGGTCTATTGGGTCCGTGGCGATCAGCATATCTCTAAGCTTCTCAGCCTGTAATTCTCCAGGCTCTGGGGTCACCCACGGGTGCTTTTTGACGTTCGGTTTCACTTTCACTTTCGTTTGGTGGTGTTTTTCAGCCATCGTCTGCTGCATTGTTCTTCGGTCGTAAGGCAACGGGACCAGGGGTGGGTGTCTTCACGGTACATGGAAGTACACGGACTGGGAGCAGGCTTTGCTACATTTGAAGAAGGTTCAGCAATGGTGTAGGCGTTGACAATGGTGTGAACAATGGATGGTTCTTGCTCGGCTGGCAGGACATGGGTCTACATACAGCCTGGGAGCTCCTACAGCACGTATGGGGCTGACAAATAATCAAAGGAATTGTTTCCAATTCGTGTTTGCTTGTCTTGTGACATGTTGGACCGTGGGTGGTACCCCAGGATAAGTCCAGTGCTGACTGATTGAGACCAGCCTCTCGGCCCATATCATGTGCGTCCTCGATCAGGATGTGGATTTTCTGTCATCATGATGTTGTAGGCCTTGTTTACCCCAGAATGCCAGTTCTGCCGCATCATGCCGTGTTCCAGCGGTCAGGCGCAGGAATTCTATGTCTTCCAGAAGCGCGTTTTCAACGTTTCCAACCGCATGAAGCGGGCCGGCTTACAAGGTCCGAGACACAGAGGGAGGGGCAAAACAAAACATGCTTTGTGCTTGCTTGCATGGACCATCCTCCCCTCACTGCAGGCCCTCCACCTTCCACAGCTTGACCGCCGCGTCACCGCCCGTGCTGACGACCCTGCTCGACCCGCCACCGACCCACGCGACGCCGTGGACGCCGTCCTTGTGCGCGTTGAGCGCCTTGACCCTGCTGGCGGGCTTGGCCAGGCTCCAGACGTACACGTGCGTGTCGAGCGCGCCGCTCACGACGTGCGTGCCCGCGGCGTTCCACGCGAGGCTCAGCACGCGCGCCGTGTGCGCCGACCAGCGGTCCGTCGCGAGGCGCCAGTCGGCGGCCGCGTCGAACGCGAAGATGCGGCCCTGCGCGGTGCCGGCGGCGAGGTGGGCGGCGGCGGCGGGCGCGAAGGCGAGCGCCGAGACCGCGGCGGGGCCGG